>OY744531.1:22067107-22074607 GCA_963556195.1 Sepiola atlantica | reverse complement strand
AGGCAAAGCCTGGGAGGGTGGACCTCCTAGAACTGCACAGGACAGATCCATAGACAGGCGTAAGTCAAGCCCCGAAGGGCAAGACAATACCAGTCTATGGGGTGCAGTATCCATCGGAACAGATACTACACTTTGATCTCGACCAAAAGGCCGAAAGAAATCTTGTTTGTATCTTCACTTGTTACCGTGCACACTGGGTTATATCACAACGGGTGAATGGTAGTTGCAAAACTAATGTGACGTCATAAAGGATTAACGGTAGCTGCCGTAAACGGTGGACACGTTTAAAAGCAGCAGGAGTGTCAGCAGCAGCAGCGACAGCAGCAGCAGTAGCACACCCTAAAGTTCAACGTGGTAGTGTCAGAGCTACCCGGTTAACAGGCCTATGGTGAAAATCCAGGAGGAAGTCGGCATCAGGATCCGTCGCTCTCTGGTCGTATGCCTGTGTGTGTGGCAAGACAGGGCATGTCAGGCGTGGAGCCGTAAATCCATGAAATCAAGATAGCAATGTTGCTTCTGCACAGATACAACTGTCATTCCTTTGTGCGTTCTGGATCAAACCTTCCCCGACTCGGTATGCATCCGCTTGGTCTTACTGCTCTGGGTGTCGGTGGTAAAAAGTTGCAACTTCGCAGGTATAACGAATAGCTACGACCAACGAGTAGAAACTTATGCCGACCAGACAATCAAGGTAGGATCTTTAATGTGTATGTTTGCTTGAAAGCAGCTGCAGTGGCCGTAACTGCTGACTGCTGCTGATCTATCTATCTATATACTACTTATACTATTAAAACTGGTTGGATCTTGTTATATGGTATGTTTGTTTGTCCACGTGCACATGTGATGACGTTACAAAGGGAGACGTAGTCTACTAAAACAGATGCGTTCGAGGTATATAGGCGCGTTCTTGGCCTTTTGGCTAAGATCAAAGTGTAGTATCTGTTCCGATGGATACTGCACTCCATACTGGTATTATCCGGGTCTTCTGTCTGGTGATGCCGGTCTATGGGTCTGTCCTGTGCAGATCTGGGAAGTAACGCTCCCAGGCTTTGCCTCCCCTCTTTGGGGAGGATTAAGTTTAATACTTAATGTCTGAGGCACTCTGCCCAGGCCATTTTTAAGACGCAGCTAGCACTCCTCCTCTGGAGTGCATACCCACTTTCCGACCTTGTGTCACATTCTACTGTGTGGGACGTAGATAAATAGCAGGCGCCAAAGGAATAAGGCAGCGTATGCTGAACGGAAGGAACGACAGAAGAATTGCAGAACAGGCATAAAATAATCCGAAGCGCTATTCCGTTCATGTTCAGTTCAACAGACGTTTGAATAACCAAATTGCTAAACTGCAGTGAGAAAGGGGTTCCTATGTGGACGAAGCCAGCCAACAATGCAGTATTTTTGATGACGCCTTTTCCAAAATCTACAAAAAAGACGATGGCCGACATGCCTCGCAGTTCTTTAGAGAAACTCAACCGATTCACAACTTTGTTGTCTCACAAGACGACATTCAGATGAGTGTTTCGATTACTTGATTAAAATAAGAGCCCTGGTCGAGACGGTCTGCATCCAAAAAATACCCCAAACACTCTTTCTCCCATATTATAAAAGAGTGACAGAGATGACCCCGTCAACTACAGGCCAGTCTCACACACTTCTGTCGTCTTCAAAGTCTTTGAGGCTCTTCTTAAGTCACCCATGATGTCCCATCTGACTACAGCATAACTCTCTCAAGTCCAACACGGCTCCTTACTGAAGAGATCCTGCTTAACAAATCTCTTGATTGTGAAGGTGTGGGACACTAGAATCATGGATGATGGCGATGCAGCAGACATTATCTTCCTTGACTTTGCCAAAGACTTCTGCTCTACAAGCTCCAGGACTATGGCTTTCAACCACATGTGATAAGATGAATCAGATAATTCATTGCTGGTCGTACCTTTCGGATGCAGGTTAATGGTTCTCTGTCTGGTGTTTCGAATGTGGTTAGTGGCGTCCCCCAAGGATCGGTACTAGGTGCCTTGGTGTCCTTGGTGTTCATCAATTATCTTCCAGAGAGCGTCTTCCAGAAGGTTCTTTTTGCCGATGTCGTCAAGATAATTGGTCCCAGAAGTGACTTTGAAGATCTCCGTATGTGCCTCCATCAAGTCTGGAAATGGTAAAACCTATGGGATCTGTCTCTCAATGTAAACAAATGCAACCAACTTCCAGACGGTTCTTCACTCGACATGCTACTTGATTTCGAAGCTGGCCGATTTATTCTAGACGAGACGACGCAGTCGAAAGACTTGGGTGTTGTAGTCGATTCCTCCTTTATTCCCACTGCCCAATGCATTCAGGCGGCAAACAAGGCCCCAATGTGATCTTTCTCATCTACCGCTCTTTTACCACTGTGACAGCCGACATCTTCCTACCGCTATACATTGCGACGTGGATGGTCTGTGGACTCCGCATAAAGTCCTATGAACAACGATTGGAGGCCCTCAACCTGTATTCGCTGTAGCGTAGACGGCTGCGTGGAGAGCTAAATCGCCGGAAGGCGTCTTTTTCGGTTCGGGTCACTACACCGTGGAACAGGCTGCCAGAAGCAATGGTCAGCCTACAGACGACCTAACAGCTCAAGGCAGCGCTGAATGCATCATAGCCGCTGATCTTTGGATAAATACCCCTCACGTAAGCATCAACCTAAATTTGAATGTACCTTTCAGGAAGTTTTTCACTCCAGAGCCAAGTCATAGTCTCACGGAACCCAGCAAAGGATGTACTATAGACGCGGGAGGTTAACCTACCAATGGACAGGACCTCTTATAGAAATGCGTAAGCGCATCTAAAATATTTCAAACTTAACCGTGACAGATTTACCGACGGACAGAGCCTTTAATAAAGATTCGTGGATGCATCTTAGATCAGAGCATCTCAAGTACAGATGCGTAGCGTGGCTCCGGGCTTGGATAGGATATGGACGACGGCCTCGCTCTTGTAAATGCATCAAGACCCAGGCTGACAATTAAAATGTTTTTTCTCCTTACTGTTGAGTTCAACTTATCAAAACCAAGTGCCACTGAAATATAAGGGTTTATGTGACCGAAGTGCTTGTCAGCCGAATAATGGGCACTTCTATGGAAATTCAAACATTGATCAATGGTATACACTGGTTATTACTTATCGAGTGGTTTTTGATAGGAATCTGTTGAAATTGGGTTTGAAGAGGACCAAGTTGTAATCAAGCAGTCCTGCGATAATGTGTTCGATAAAAAAAAATGGGCCAAAAATGCATGTAATGAATGATTGAGAATGGGTCACCATTTAGCAAGTGCTAAATTCACCATCAGGGTGTTGAGAATGAAAGAGATAAAAACATGGTTAACGAAAAAAACATTTATTTATCGACAACTTTACAGTGGCGTGAAAGATAATTTGAGTGAGCCAATTTATCGTTAGGAAAGTGAAAAGTTCTCGTGTTTGTAAAATGTTCACGGTGTGGAAGAAGACAAGAGTGTCAGAAGTGCGTATATATGTTTGGTTTTCTGTCAATGTGAATATGCAAGCGTGAATTCAGGAGACATGATGCGTATGCGGCCTTTGTCAGTGTGTGGATATGTGTGAACTTCTGTGCGTGAGTTGAATAGTCATTCGCTTCGAAGGGCAGGGAGGATTGGGTATAATGTCGAGTTAGTGGTTCAAATGTCTGTCTGGGCTTTTGGTTGCCGAGTTGCTGTTTTTATTAGAAATGTGTATTTCACACAGGCGCGCTAGGAGAATCGTTTCGAACGAGCAGAAAACATTTTCATTGGTTGAAAAATGTCGAGTTAACATCTTTATGTGAAATGACATTCGTCTTTATCTCGGGAGCGTACGTAGCACAAAACTATTGATTTGACTGCATCCCATTTCTACTCGACACAGAAAGGAAAAATGAAAAGGAAAAAGTAAGCTAAACGAACGGAGAAAGAAAAAGAGTAGCTTATACAAGCTAGTAACTTTTTACGCTCGTTCGTGTCGCATCTTTATCATGCTACACGGGTACGTTGTGAACTACAACTTAATGTATTCTCATATGCAGAATTTTAGACATTACTTTGTATAGAACACGACTTCTATTTGCGCTTGTCAATCCACAATCTACGTTAGTTTTGGCATGGTGGCGCCGTCGGCCTTTCCACATACAGCATCTGATATTCCCAAATGGTAACTCAGCTGGTACTGCTCAGGCTCGACGTCGCTTAACTTCGGTGATTTAACGTGATTTAATCTGCGTATTTAGCTTCTTGCTTTCCCTTTATTTACTAGCTCATCAAGGCCCAAAGGCCACTCGAGGACGGGTAATAGTTTGTGTCAGGCGGATGGTGAGACTAACATCATGAGAATTGCATACGATGGATTGAATCTGGACAAAATTTGATTACTTAAGAGAACGGCTCAACAAAAAAAACCGACCATGCTGTAGTCGACTGGGAAGTAGTCCTGTGGTATTGCATTCCACAGACGGACAGTTCTTGGAAAGAATCTCTGCTCATGTAAGTTCCGCTTAGCCCCGGGTACACAGAGGAAGAAAGGAAAATTCTTTACAGTGGTTTCAGCTAGACGAGTTTTTATCTGTGAATGTTTTACGGGGGGTACCCGAGATTGGAGCTCAGCCTAGCATCTACCATGAAAATAACGATAGAGTAGAAAGAGACTAGCAACGTCTCTTCTGTGATAAAGGGGCTATAGGAAATAGAAGAGGACATCCCCCACTAGATTTCGAAGCCGATTCTTACTTGCTACTAGTACCGTGCAGACCAGTACTACCATTTCCATGGTCGGTTAGAATGGATGAAGTGAAGGCGAGTGGATTTCTAAGACCACCATAAAAAAGCTTTTTTTTTGTAGAGGTCGACGACTCTTGTTAGAAACAGTTACACGAAATGTCCTTCTGATGCGAAGAAGAAAGAGCAGACGACAGTATTGTTATGCAATAAAAAATACCTTTTTATTTTGGTCGAACTGGAAAGAGATCAACGACAGACAATCTTCCCTTATTTTATCCTTTAGTACTCAATTTCCATGAGCGATGTTTCTGACAAAGGAGGAAGAATTGCTGTTTTCTGGGTCGGAATCTATCCGCCTAAAACCTTTCGTTGGCTAGTTTTTGACCTTAAAGTAGTATTTTTGTAACTCTTTACATCAAGTGGCTTCATGCCTTGTCTGGAGCGATTTCCATTATTAAAAAAAAAACGTAACAAAATGTAAGGCGCCACGCTTCATAGCAGATTCCATTGCGAGCTGGCGAGTTGGGAGAGGCAGTCACAGGACATCCGGTTCGTACGACTGTCGAATTCCAACTGGTTGCGTAGCGGGAAAATCTTGCGTGGGCGCGCTTCGAAACTAGCCCAACAAACTATTCATACGCCAAGCCATTCTATTGGTCGATAGGCTAATTATTCAGCGCTTGCTATTTACATCAAAAGAAAATAGTACACCGGAACATGTAACTGCTACAGGCCTGTCAACGGCTAAACTGTACCAGGACCGGCGACACAGTTATAAAAGTGGGGTCTCTCCTAAAAAGTGGGGGGGGGGGCGGTTAAACACATGCATATATAACTTCATTATTGATGACCGTAAAGTGGGGGGGGGGCCAAGTCAAAAAGTGGGGGGGTTTGAGCCCCCCCCCCCTGCCACCTGGTGCCGCCGTCCATGTGTACCACCATCTCTTATCAGGTGAGTCTTGACTTGTCCGATGAGGTGGGTGGACACCCAGGAACACTAAAACAAGAGCTGTCAATGGGGCGGATGAGCTGTATAGGCGCCAAAAACCATCCACATTGATGGAGAGTCGAAAATGGATTTTGGGTTTACTTCTGTAATTCTGCTATTTTGCGCTTTAGTCTTCACATTCCCTGCACGATTTCTCGGACAAAGGGAGAAAGATTGCTGTTTTCTGATTAGTCCGTTGTATTTGTAATAGAAGGGGGGGGGGGTGTTGGTCCCTTCCTTACATTTATCGCACGAAATGAATTGAACGAACAACAACCGAGTAACAAGCAACAAAAAAGGGTTTATTTAACAGAGGGTTGGAACTGTGTCTCAGTGAAGAAAAGAGGCTGCCGGATCGTCAGCAAATATATTCCCAGTGGAGATGCCTGCTGCTGGAACGATGCAGGGGAAAGGTAGGAGAGAGATGTTTCTTCGTTGCTGGCCGATTTCTCTCTGCTGAATTCTTCAACTGACCAGGTGGTAGAAAATAGTCCATGAGGGGACAGTTGATATCAATACGCCCTGTAAGCCGATTGGTCAGCGTATGACCAATTTCCTCACAGCGGACGAGAAGAAATAGATCCTATTTCAGTCTGCTAGATCTTTAGTGGGTTGTATGTGGAGATTTTCAATCCTCTCATAGTATTCGTTATCATTCATCTGTCAAACTATTCATCGCATTAATCCTTGATAAATGGTGGTTTATTTGTAAAAAAATTCCATTTCAAACTGAAACGTGTCGGACTGCATTCGAGATGTTATCAGTCCGACTACACTAACAGAAATGACAATGCGCATGTGCAAACAAAAACCGACCAATGAAAAAACTTTCTTTAAGGTTTGATTTATTAAAAAAAACAAACAACTTTTTTTCTATTTCTAATCTTTCTTTCTTGGTCCTTTTCGATTTATTTCTATATTCTAATCTATTTTTGCTAAATTTGTTTGTTTTTGCGTGAATAAACTTGCCGTTAAATCAGGCTGAACTCCATGACTTGGTCTATATTTTTGACATTTGATATTAACGATATAGAAATCCTATCCGTACGGTTTTGTTAAGAGAAAAATGCGTACAACCACTGACAGATCGCTCGATACCAACGCGGCTCGAATTTCACCGCTGAAAAGTGACATCAAGCGTTCGCTATGCAAAACATGTTCGGCATATTTCGATGAAAACGAGCGACGCCGCGCAGAGGGAAACTGGAATCAAGTGAATTGCTTGAAGACCGACATTTTTGTTGATGTATTCGTAAGAAAGAAAGACGAAATCGAAAGAAGAAGAAAACAAAGATAAAAAAAAAAAAAAAATGAAGAATTCCAGAAAGTTCTTTCTGATATCTTTTACCCGCATGTTATCTAGATAAAAATTCAGCATTTATTGTGTATGTGTGTGTGTAATGGTCACTTATAGGTTGGAACCCTACAAGTCAAAATTGTCCGAAATTTGCCATGAAGTATCCTTGAGGTGCCAGGTGTGTCATAAGGGAAGGGAGGGGCATATATAATACAACTGCTGCTAGTACTGCTAATACCAATGGAGATTTGGTACCTGTCTGTCTGAAGCCGAAACTATACTATTATTTCTATTAATAGTACTATTGTACAGGGTGGGCCAAAATAAGGGTCCTATCTTTAAATTTGAATAACTTGAATTTGAATAACTTCCACAAAATAAAAGTTAAACTCACCAAACTTTATGTGTGTGTAGACTGACCCTTCCGAGATTTTTTGAAATAAACAAAACAAATTTTAGCCGAAAAA
>OY744531.1:22044607-22064607 GCA_963556195.1 Sepiola atlantica | reverse complement strand
AATACGAAAACACCAATTCAATAAACAAAAATAAACAAACACGTTAAGTCCATAAAAACATATTTGAATCATCTCTTTCAGCTCTATATCGAACAATTAATCCGATACATAATTTTATTCCCCAAAACGACAACAAAAAAGCACCCTAATCTCACAAACCCAAACGGCAACTATATGACCACCCCTTTCGTATTTTCTCTGATTAGATATAACAATAACATTACAAAAAGAACAGAAAATACGAAAACACCAATTCAATAAACAAAAATAAACAAACACGTTAAGTCCATAAAAACATATTTGAATCATCTCTTTCAGCTCTATATCGAACAATTAATCCGATACATAATTTTATTCCCAAAAACGACAACAAAAAAGCACCCTAATCTCACAAACCCAAACGGCAACTATACGACCACCCCTTTCGTATTTTCTCTGATTAGATATAACAATAACATTACAAAAATAACAGAAAATACGAAAACACCAATTCAATAAACAAAAATAAACAAACACGTTTAGTCCATAAAAACATATTTGAATCATCTCTTTCAGCTCTATATCGAACAATTAATTCGATACATAATTTTATTCCCAAAAACGACAACAAAAAAGCACCCTAATCTCACAAACCCAAACGGCGAACTATATAGCCGCCCCTTTCGTATTTTTTCAGGTATAAAAAGAACAGATAAGTAAATTAATAAATAAATAAAACTTGCTAACAGATAAATAAATAAATAAAACTTGCTAGGGAATAAAATGAAGGCCTTTCATACACGAAATAACATCGATCTCCCTTAAGTCTTAGTTAATCACTATCCCACACCGGTTTTTTTCGGGGACCACCTCAGAGATACACCGTTTTCTGTCTTTGTTGACGCCAATCGTTTCAGCTTGCCGATGATTCCACTGGGCACGGAGATTTACTAAAGATGTCTAAATCTGCCCTTAAATTAATCTCGCATTGTTAATGGCTTACATATCAATTTTATTAACGTATCCAAGAATGCTTAAAATGGACGACCAACCAATATTACTTAACCTACAGGAGCGAGCCAGGCTCTTCGTTCGACACCGGAATTATAATCATGGCCACCAACACCACCTGTGCGGAGAGACGTTTTATCAAGTAACAAAGAAATAAGTTTGGTTATTCTTGTTTTTGATAAAAAAAAAATGACTCAATAACTGGTCACTTCTGAAGATGGAATTTATTCCGAAATATAAGATTAATGTAAAAAAAAAATATTTATAAATTAATCTCGCATTGTTAATGGCTTACATATCAATTTTATTAATATATATATATATATTTATTTAAAAAATATTATTGTATATATATATATATATATATATATATATATATATATACAATAATATTTTTTAAATAAATATTAAATATTTAAAATATACCTAGAGACATCGATATTTCATGCTAACGCAATCTTCAGTCTAGGAACTAATTCTCAACGGTCGGTGGGCGCGAACCCCGAACACAAATCGCCACTGATTCGTAGTCGGAAATCTTACCCTCAGGCCATTGCCAACCAGTTAGTAAATAGAGAGGAATTTTAACTGTAAATAGCAGAATTACTACTACTCACCAAGTAGATAAGAGTGATCTACGAAACGTCGGACCATGCATATAGCTATTTGTACTGCTTGTTATTAAAGCTCCTCGAAAAGTGCCCAGCCTCCTTGGGAGGGGGCTGATAAACAATAATATTTTTTAAATAAATATTAAATATTTAAAATATACCTAGAGACATCGATGTTTCATGCTAACGCAATCTTCAGTCTCTCTCTCTCTCTCTCTCTATATATATATATATATATATATATATATATATATATATATATATATATATATATATTGAACAATTTTACTTCGGCAACTAGTAAAGAATGATATACAAACAGTAAAAGGTAAATATACAAAATAAGGGTCTGCGAACACGTGCATTCGCGCGAATTTTTCTTATGTGAAGAAGTGTCTGGTAACAGGTGCACGTACTTTAGCACCCAACAGTTGATGGCTCTTTCCTTCGTAGAAGGACTGGCATTGTTGGTGACAGCTTCTAGGGCTTGTGTCGTAGTGCAGTCAACCCTTACCCGAGGTCGATCGTAGTAGTGAAAATGGGGGAGGGGGGGAGTGGCGGGGTCCCTAAGCGTTTGAGTTTATATAGGCTGGCTCACGCGACCCCGAAGAGAACAGTGATTGGGTTTAACTTTCGGTTAATTCACGTGACCCTTAAAGGGACAAGGGTAGACAAGCATACTGACTAAATCTATGAGTGTCTGATGTATAACAATACAACGGCCGAAACGTTAGAAAACTAGCATCAACCAAGATGAGGACAATAGTCCGAAACACATGAATAATGTACAAAAAAACCCAAAACCGTTGTTTTAACGAACGGACATCATTTGCTTAAATAAGTTCTTAATTAATAAATAAATTAATTAGGAGAGTAGAAAGCGACTAACTTGGGTTTACTTTCGGCACCTCGTAACTCTCGCTTCCCTTATTTTGTCTTTTAGTTTTCACATTCCATGATCGATGTTTCTGACAAAGGAGGAAGAATTGCTGTTTTCTGGGTCCGAATCTATCCATCTAAAACTTATCGATGGCTAGTTTTTGACCATGAAGTAGTATTTTTTTTCAAGCTCTTTATATCAAGTGGCTTCATGTCTTGTCTGGAGCGATTTCCATGAAAAAATCCACTTTAGAAGTTTACCTGGCACAGCTTACGTAGATGCGGTTTGTACCAGTCGAGGATACGTCCCCGACAATCAGTGACGGTGGCTGAGGTAATGTTCCGTTCAGTCATAGGAGGTCCACCATCCCAGGCTTTACCTGCTCTCTCATGTCTCTGGTTGTGTGTTTTTCATACCAATCGAAAATACGTCCTCGACAATCAGTTCGGCAGAGTTGGTGACTTTACTTCTGTCCGGCTGAGGTGTGGTTCTCTGCAGTTCTAGTCCTAGGCTTTACCTCCTCGCGCTTTGAGAAGAGGTTAGTTTATTGCTAATAGTTTGAGGCGCCCCTACCGGGGAATGCGACGGGGTTGCTAAGGCATTATTTTTAGGCAAGAGTCCACTTTAACTAGTGCGTTGGCTTTTCAAAACCTTACTTGACCCTGTGTCTAACTTTCTGAAGAGTAAGTAAATAAACACACTTTAGAAATTTCGCTTTCGTTATCCCTCCCTTACTCACCCACCGTCACATTGATGACAAAGGATCGATATTAGAATCGGGGTTAGGGTTTTTGCTCCGATAAAGTAATGCAGCTTTATTTGTCTTATCGTCAGAGCATACACAGAGTATGGTTAACGAGCGAGCGAGAAATATCTTCTCTCTTCTTCTGCCAGAAACATTCGCTCCTCCACCCCCTACCCCCCCCCCCCCCTCCCCGCAAGTCACGTTGACTAGACGCACCTGCATATTCTTTTCGGGTCAATCTGCCGAAGGCGTTGCGAGTGAGTAGGGTTTCTTCTATCGTTCTTTGCGGAGATCGGCGGGAGGACTTCTAACAGGAGAGACTTTGGCACGGCTTCAGGAAACATGCCATCATTTTCCCCAAGAAGAGAAACATACGGAAACATTGAATGTATCCCCCCCACACACAAAGCCACACGCACACACACACACACGTGCGAATGAGTACACATCTCCGCTCCCATCTCTCGTTTCTGCAGCGGCCAATCGAATTCGCCATTCGCTTTTTTAACGATAGCTAAAAGTTCTACACATAAAATATAATCGTCAGGTGGTTGGTTTCTCTCTCTCTCTGTTTCGTTTTTGTGGTGCTTATTATATAGGTATCTGAGACGAACGAACGTGAAAAAGATACTAGCTCGTATAAGCTACCCTCTTTCTTTTTCCGTTCGTACGGCTTACTCTTTCCTCTTCTTTCCTTTCGCTTCTTCCTCTTTCTGTACCGAGTGGAAATAGGGATGTACTCAAAGCAATTGCCCCTTCCCACTATGCTGTCCGTACAAACGCAGCGTGAGATTCCGAAATAAAAAAAACAACAACACTTTAAATCACATGTAGGTGTGAACTAGAGAATTCTCAACATATACGAACGTTTCCTGCACGTTTAAAACGTCGTGTCTTAGGGTATTTGTGAGTTAGCGGATCCCAATACACCAAAAAAACGGAAGTTTTCTGTCTGACACACCCACACCACCGTCCTCCGAGGAGATGACGATCCCCCCAACAACAACAACAACTAAGGCAGAGGGCGCACCCAAGAACCACGACTTATGCTACACTGAAAATCCCTTAACAGCTACAACTACTACTACCCCTCTCTCTCTACAATTACAGCCCAACGAAAAAGGTCAACACACACACAACATGAAACTAATCAAACACATACATATCTCATCCAAACTAGGATCCATTTAAGCAAGTACTAGGGTGAATTTAGCACTTGCTAAATGGTGACACATCATCATCATCATCATCATCATCATCATCATCATCATCATCATCATCATCATCATCATCAGCAGCAGCAGCAGCAGCAGCAGCAGCAGCCACTTCATTCTTTGTGTTGGGCTCTCTGTTTCTCCCTCTATCTGTTAATCTTTCTGTTTTCTTTCTCTCTCTCTCACACACACACACACGCATATATATATATATATATATATATATATATATATATATATATATATATATATATATATATATATATATATATATTGTGACGGAGTGGAACGTAACATGCACATAAGTAAAGCATTTCAAAAGTGTAATATTAAGCGATTGGCGTTTAAACAATATAATAATAATAAAAGAACTGTGACTATAAGCAAACCAAAACCCTGAGGCGCGAGCGAGCGTGGTTCTTATCGGATATAGAAGAGAGAAAAGGGAAGTAAGGCAATTACAGCGTATCATGACAATGGGGACCTTTCTGCTTCTTTCTCTCTGTCTTTCTCTTTACAACGTCACTAGGCAGGCGAGGGAGAGAGGGGTGGGGAAGCTATGCGGTGTTTTGTCGTGGGTTACAGTCTTGTTTCTTCTTTCTTTTTCTTTTTCGCTTCCCGGCTTGGCTTTACATAATAGTAGTAACGAGGGAGACGGCGAGGGTCTATGTGCAATTGGAAGAGGTGATGAAAACAGTGAAATTTGAAGAAGCAGATGACAATTGTGACTGGGGAAACTAGCATCCCTTGTTAATAACTTAATTCTTATTCTTTGCTTTCTTTCTATTTTTTGTATCCTTTTTCCAAAATTAGAATGAAATTTATGGTTTCCATCATTTAAATCTGATATAACTTTTTTCAGTGGATCATTTTTCTTACCGTTGCCATACATTTCTTTAACACTAACAATTTTCCAAAATGCCAAAACCTTATCAATAAAATGAACTGCCATTTGGCGATATTGAATTATCTGACCTAGACGCCGTTATTTCGAATTCACAACAGCAAGCCACCAAGACTGCCTCTCCTGCATCAAACAGTCATGATAAAAAAAACAAACTCTTTTTCAGGTAATAAAATTAATTATAAAACTAAAATTTATTAAAATTTGGTGGAATAATTTTTAAATAAAAAATTAAAATAAAGTAAAAATGGAATTTTTACTTCATTACTGAAAACCATCAGATAATTCGAATAAAAAAATCGATTTTTTAAAATTCAATTATTTTTAGTGTGCAATCATTTATATCGGTTGAAACCATTTAAATTAAACTTGGAACGTTGTTTATGACCGTTTAGTAGAAGAGAAACATCCCACTGATGGCGGCCCACGGCAACGAATTCGGAATAGCGGCGTCTAGATAAGATAATTCAAGGTATTTATCTACCTCCCACAGCAGTAAGATGTGACACAAGGTCGTAGTAGTATTTGATAAGTCATTACCTTAGAGGAAGAGCACTTATGACCTTTAAAAATTGCCTGGGCAGCCCCGTCGGCATTCCCCGGTAGGTGCGCCTCAGGCGATTAGCAATAAACTAACCCCTTCTCAAAGGGTGAGAAGGCAAAGCCTGGGAGGGTGGACCGCCTAGAATTGCACAGGACAAACCCACAGACTGGCGGAATCAAGCCCCGAAGGCCAATAAAATACCTGTCTATAGGTGTAGTATCCATCGGAACAGATGATCCTGACCAAAAAGGCCAAGATAATTCAATATCGCCCTTCATTTAATAATCGACGCAATTTAATTTCGTCTACTATTTGATTACAAAAAAACTTTTAAACAATGGAAAACTTTTATTGCTCTGTGTAAACTGCCACATCAATTAGTTTTGATAATTTAACAAACTGAGTTTTTTCATGTTTGTAAAGACCTTTTAAACCAGTGTATTTTTGTAAAAAGAATGTTAAAGGTGTTTTTAGTCAAAAGTGTTTATGGTCTAAAATTTGTCAAAATATTTTTATACAAGAAAACCAGTGATTAAAACATTGAATACAAGTTCGATACTCAACATTTTAAAGGGTAAATTAGAATTTTATTTTATGACAATATATAAATTTAAGAACAACAGTCAACTTCATTCAAATTTTGTAGGAATACAATGCTAAACCAGCGGGAAAGCACAAGGCTCTCTATAGTTCAAATTCGCCATCTTAAATGTTTGCAGTGTATTTGTAGTAAAATTATTTAAATTCTTACATTAACTTTGTAATAATAAATAACATTGTTAATCAATTATAGTTTTTTTTCACTATAAACTATAAAGGTCCAAGGATTGATCCCTGGGGTACACTTGCATTTATATCATGTTGTTTGGATGAACGGCCATCGAGGACAACCTGTATCTTTCTTTTGGTTAGGAAGGATCTAATTATATTTAATATTCGTCCAGTAATACCATATGAATTAATTTTTATGAAAATACCTTTATGCCAGGCCTTGTCAAAGGCTTTAGATATATCAAGCCATACTGCCCTAGCTTCACCACCTTGCCCAGTGTATAGTATATGCCTTCAGAGATGACCGTTAGGATAACCGCAGTGGAAACACTTTTTTTAAAAACGCTGACATAAAATTCTAATTTACTTTTTAAAGTGTTCTTTATATTTTGGACCCAAAATATTTTGAATGTTTAAAAATGTTATACACACTGTTACGCCGGCCGTTCTTACACAGGAGAAACTACACCGCTTGTCACTATAAATAGTGCGAGTCACCAGAAGACAAAGCACAGTCTTGTAACTGTCGTTCAGTCGCTTTCTTGGTCTTTTAGCCAAGATCAAAGTGTAGTATCTGTTCCGATGGATACTGCACGAGACTGGTCCTGTGCAGTTCTAGGAGGTCCGCCCTCCCAGGCTTTGCCTCCCCTCTTTGGGGAGGAGTAAGTTTATTGCTTACTGTCTGAGGCGCCCCTACCGGGGAATGCCGACGGGGCTGTCCAGGCAATTTTTAAAGATAATAGGTGCTCTCCCTCTGGAGTGCTGATTTATCAAACCCCCACTTTCCGACCTTGTGTCACATTTTACTCTGTGGGGAGTAGATAAATAACCAGTCTTGTAACTGTCGTTCAGTCGCTTTCTTGGCCTTTTGGCCAAGATCAAAGTGTAGTATCTGTTCCGATGGATACTGCACGAGACTGGTCCTGTGCAGTTCTAGGAGGTCCACCCTCCCAGGCTTTGCCTCCCCTCTTTGGGGAGGAGTAAGTTTATTGCTTACTGTCTGAGGCGCCCCTACCGGGGAATGCCGACGGGGCTGCCCAGGCAATTTTTAAATGGTCAGATGGCTCACCTCTCGAGCGCTGGCTTATCTAATCCCACTTTCCGACCTTGTGTCACATTTTACCTTGTGGGAGGTAGATAAATACCCAGTCTTGTAACTGTCGTTCAGTCGCTTTCTTGGCCTTTTGGCCAAGATCAAAGTGTAGTATCTGTTCCGATGGATACTGCACGAGACTGGTCCTGTGCAGTTCTAGGAGGTCCACCCTCCCAGGCTTTGCCTCCCCTCTTTGGGAGGAGTAAGTTTATTGCTTACTGTCTGAGGCGCCCCTACCGGGGAATGCCGACGGGGCTGTCCAGGCAATTTTTAAAGATAATAGGTGCTCTCCCTCTAGAGTGCTGATTTATCAAAACCCCACTTTCCGACCTTGTGTCACATTTTACTCTGTGGGGAGTAGATAAATAACCAGTCTTGTAACTGTCGTTCAGTCGCTTTCTTGGCCTTTTGGCCAAGATCAAAGTGTAGTATCTGTTCCGATGGATACTGCACGAGACTGGTCCTGTGCAGTTCTAGGAGGTCCACCCTCCCAGGCTTTGCCTCCCCTCTTTGGGGAGGAGTAAGTTTATTGCTTACTGTCTGAGGCGCCCCTACCGGGGAATGCCGACGGGGCTGCCCAGGCAATTTTTAAATGGTCAGATGGCTCACCTCTCGAGCGCTGGCTTATCTAATCCCACTTTCCGACCTTGTGTCACATTTTACCTTGTGGGAGGTAGATAAATACCCAGTCTTGTAACTGTCGTTCAGTCGCTTTCTTGGCCTTTTGGCCAAGATCAAAGTGTAGTATCTGTTCCGATGGATACTGCACGAGACTGGTCCTGTGCAGTTCTAGGAGGTCCACCCTCCCAGGCTTTGCCTCCCCTCTTTGGGGAGGAGTAAGTTTATTGCTTACTGTCTGAGGCGCCCCTACCGGGAAATGCCGACGGGGCTGCCCAGGCAATTTTTAAAGGTAATAGGTGCTCTCCCTCTAGAGTGCTGACTTATCAAAACCCCACTTTCCGACCTTGTGTCACATTTTACTCTGTGGGGAGTAGATAAATACCCAGTCTTGTAACTGTCTAGCCAAGAGCTAGTCAGTTTCTTACTTTGTTAATACACTTGTTAAACCAACCCTCGACTTGACTTCCTTTATTTATTATTTACGGTGGAACAACTTCACAACACACACAAAAACAAACTTTGAACATTATTTTGATAAAAAACAACAACACAAAAACAAGTTAAAACATAGTCTGATATTTCTTTAATAACAAAAATGTCTCCATTTTCTTTAAGAATCTGTGTCAAAATTTAAATAAAAGTTCAATTTATATACGTTATAAAATAATTTCCGGATAAAAAGTGTCGTTTAAATCAAGGATCCATCTTATCCAACATTTAAGCGAATATCAAACAAAATCCAACATTTAAGCGAATATCAAACAAAATCCAACATGTAAGCGAATATCAAACAAAACCCAACATTTAAGCGAATATCAAACAAAATCCAACATTTAAGCGAATATCAAACAAAATCCAACATTTAAGCGAATATCAAACAAAATCCAACATTTAAGCGAATATCAAACAAAATCCAACATTTAAGCGAATATCAAACAAAATCCAACATTTAAGCGAATATCAAACAAAATCCAACATTTAAGCGAATATCAAACAAAATCCAACATTTAAGCGAATATCAAACAAAATCCAACATTTAAGCGAATATCAAACAAAATCCAACATTTAAGCGAATATCAAACAAAATCCAACATTTAAGCGAATATCAAACAAAATCGAACATTTAAGCGAATATCAAACAAAATCCAACATTTAAGCGAATATCAAACAAAATCCAACATTTAAGCGAATATCAAACAAAATCCAACATTTAAGCGAATATCAAACAAAATCCAACATTTAAGCGAATATCAAACAAAATCCAACATTTAAGCGAATATCAAACAAAATCCAACATTTAAGCGAATATCAAACAAAATCCAACATTTAAGCGAATATCTAACAAAATCCAACATTTAAGCGAATATCAAACAAAATCCAACATTTAAGCGAATATCAAACAAAATCCAACATTTAAGCGAATATCAAACAAAATCCAACATTTAAGCGAATATCAAACAAAATCCAACATTTAAGCGAATATCAAACAAAATCCAACATTTAAGCGAATATCAAACAAAATCCAACATTTAAGCGAATATCAAACAAAATCCAACATTTAAGCGAATATCAAACAAAATCCAACATTTAAGCGAATATCAAACAAAATCCAACATTTAAGCGAATATCAAACAAAATCCAACATGTAAGCGAATATCAAACAAAATCCAACATTTAAGCGAATATCAAACAAAATCCAACATTTAAGCGAATATCAAACAAAATCCAACATTTAAGCGAATATCAAACAAAATCCAACATTTAAGCGAATATCAAACAAAATCGAACATTTAAGCGAATATCAAACAAAATCGAACATTTAAGCGAATATCAAACAAAATCCAACATTTAAGCGAATATCAAACAAAATCCAACATTTAAGCGAATATCAAACAAAATCCAACATTTAAGCGAATATCAAACAAAATCCAACATTTAAGCGAATATCAAACAAAATCCAACATTTAAGCGAATATCAAACAAAATCCAACATTTAAGCGAATATCAAACAAAATCCAACATTTAAGC
Source organism: Sepiola atlantica (assembly GCA_963556195.1). NCBI lineage: Eukaryota > Metazoa > Mollusca > Cephalopoda > Sepiida > Sepiolidae > Sepiola > Sepiola atlantica. The sequence goes on along the minus strand of OY744531.1, from coordinate 22,054,206 downwards.
GAATATCTAACAAAATCCAACATTTAAGCGAATATCAAACAAAATCCAACATTTAAGCGAATATCAAACAAAATCCAACATTTAAGCGAATATCAAACAAAATCCAACATTTAAGCGAATATCAAACAAAATCCAACATTTAAGCGAATATCAAACAAAATCCAACATTTAAGCGAATATCAAACAAAATCCAACATTTAAGCGAATATCAAACAAAATCCAACATTTAAGCGAATATCAAACAAAATCCAACATGTAAGCGAATATCAAACAAAATCCAACATTTAAGCGAATATCAAACAAAATCCAACATTTAAGCGAATATCAAACAAAATCCAACATTTAAGCGAATATCAAACAAAATCCAACATGTAAGCGAATATCAAACAAAATCCAACATTTAAGCGAATATCAAACAAAATCCAACATTTAAGCGAATATCAAACAAAATCCAACATGTAAGCGAATATCAAACAAAATCCAACATTTAAGCGAATATCAAACAAAATCCAACATTTAAGCGAATATCAAACAAAATCCAACATTAAAGCGAATATCAAACAAAATCCAACATTTAAGCGAATAATATCAAACAAAATCCAACAGGCCATATTTTACAATTGGTCCGATATTCGTTATTACAAAGTATACCTTTTTAAAAACCACGTTATGAAGAAAACAAATTATTTTTATAATAAAGGTATTCATTATTACGAACAATTTTGTATGACAAATTTCTTAAATATTCGAAAATGTCGTTCATACTTAGCATTTATTGGCTCTGATATAAATAATTAAAATATTTTTTATTGAGCCTTCAGCAAATATTATGTGCAATCTTAAAGAAATATAAAATGATATATATCTATATAATAAAATAATGTCGTTTTTCCCCGATGCCTTCAGACATGATAGGAAAATAACCGACCACTTCATATGCTCATCTGTTCCGCACTCCAAGTAACTTAAGCACCCATGAATGTTTCCAGAAATTCTGCATTCAATTCATCCTTATTCCATATTTATTATATGTTACCCGTCTTCCCGGATTCTTTCAAACAAACCTTTCATAGAGAAGATAACATCAACTCTCACCCGCTACTATTTATCTACTACCACCGCCACCAGTTTCACTGTGTACATTTTTCCCGGGATAATAATTAACTAAACACAGGTTATTCTAGAATACAACACGTTCGCATTTCCTGAAAACCAACAACTGCTCACTTATAATTTATACGTCTGCATCGTTAAACTTTTCCGATTACTTTGGTTTTACAATTAATTATTTCTATTTACCCCCATATTCTCTATGGCACACAAAGCAAACTCTCTATTTACTTAGATCTATACATTGAATTATGTCGAACTTCCTGTCACCATATTCAGTAAACAATATTTCTACATTCCAGAATAGAACGGAATAAACAAATTAACAAACACCTTCCACACATGGTGCCTTCTGCTCTCAACATTTGCTTATGTAAATTAGTAAGAATTTATACTTGTCTGCTAATGCAAACTATACTATCGTATTTTTCCTGAGGTCATTTACATCATAAGATACAATTCTCCATAAACGCGCTTGAAACAGGTAACATGTTTTTTCACCTAAACAATTTATTAGTACAACGATACATTTTATTAATGGAAATTTATTAGACTGTTCTTTCTAATTATCAACAAATTATTACACTATTTTTTACAATAGCGTATTTGAAAACTTGTTTAATTATTAATTGTAAAAAATAAACAAAATATGAACAATTATAAATAAATGTTTGCTTGGATTATTTGTCAGAGAAAAAGATTCTACATTTCTGAGTACAAAATCGGTTTGCTTTTTTTATTTACAATATATGTTGTAAAAAATAAACAAAAAATAAACAATTATAAATAAATGTTTGCTTGGATTATCTGTCAGAGAAAAAGATTCTACACTTCTGAGTACAAAATCGGTTTGCTTTTTTATTTACAATATTTGTTGTAAAGAATAAACAAAATATGAACAATTATAAATAAATGTTCGCTTGGATTATTTGTCAGAGAAAAAGATTCTACATTTCTGAGTACAAAAAGCTGTTTGCTTTTTTTTTATTTACAATATTTGTTGTGGAAAATCCCGCTACCAAAACAAATTAAACATTGCCTCAGTGAAGAAAGATTTCTTCTTACGCGAATAAAAATACAATATATTCGAAATCATTCTGTTTTATGTTTTATAAACTCATTCTAGTTCTTATTAGTTAGTTTCGACGATATATTTTCTTATATACATTTTTAATAACATAAATAGGTCACAAATACGTATCTAAGAAGTTACGACGTGTGGAAAATCATGCTCTCGAAACAAAATAAACTGAGATGTTTTCTTAGGTCGAATAAAATTAATTTATTCGGGAATATTCTGTATTGGATCCTAGGTTATTAAAACACAATTTTTAGTACAGAGTTTTTCACACGTTTTTTCTTACAAATAATAAAACAATCATATAATAAACACATTTATTAGTACCTTTTATTAATGAAAATGTATTAGACTATTCTTTTTACTTATGAACAACTTCTTACAATATTTCTAAAATAACGTACTTAAAGATTTCTTGCAATATTATTTGTAAAAAAAAAACAAAATATGAACAATTAAACATTAATGTTTGTTTTTAATATTTTTCAAAGAAAAAATAAATACTACATTTCCGATTACAAAAGTTTGTTTGCCTTTTCTTTTAGTTACAATTTTAGTTGTGGAAAATCCCGCTAATACAATATCTCCTGGATTATTCAGGTATTTTTGATACGTTTTAAAAACTTCTTTCAATTTTATTTGTAAAAAAAAGAAGAAGAATTACAAAATAATGTTGGCTTTGATTATGTTTCATTATCTTATTTTTATCTTTAATCAGCGACATAAACAGCGAAACGTAAGGTATCCCAGAATACATATGTAAGATAATGAAGAGTGGCAAAAATGAATCGTGGACGAGTCCATTGTGGATGGGACGTCGAGAAATAAATAAAGGCGACTTGATAACTGTTAAAAAGGAGAAGGTTACGCAGTGCAAAAGGGGACTTGAACAACGACGGTTTCAAAAACGCGAAGAGTCGAAACGCTTGGTGATCGGAGTATCGATGTAACGGAAGAATGTGAGTTTACCGATATTTATGGCACCGATGAAGCTTTATTGGCTATGGTACCCAAGCCCGTCTTGCTGTTAGACTTTTGTGTCCGCTGACTAAAAATGTGGCTGATAAGCAAGTTGGTACCCTGCAGGAATCCCCTGACTTGTACTTCACCAAAGTGCTTGTAGAACAATTGCTTCAGTTCACTCTCGGATACACAATGCAGAGCAAATTGCTTTCCAATCGGATGTATATACGAACGAGTTTCTAGTGGAAACCAAATCTGTGACCTCAGCAAGAAAAGACTTTCATGAGACAAAAGTATGTCAAAAGATTGTTTAATATGTGTGTGTGTAGCCGGCGTAAACCATCCGGTAATGGCAAGTAAAGAAAACCTAAGTTTTTTCATATACGTTCTGTTCTTTGTCATTCTTGTTGGACCTTACTGGGTACCCTGAAAGAACGGGTAATGCAACACATACACATATCAATTCAAAAAATTTACATGAATTAAAAAAAGATCTAACCCCTTTTCGGCGTATATATAAGCCTCGATCAATGATTACACACTAAGATAAATTACATTTGGAGTCTTTTGGTGAGTTGTAAAAATACTTTTTTTTATCAATTTTCTTTTTGGAGGGGCATTGGTTATTTTTTTTTATAAACTTCTTTCATTAAATATTTGTTTATTTTGCTTTGTCTGTTTTTGATTATCTCATTTATTTGAATTTATTTATAATTAAACGAATTATTCATCGCACGTAAACATTATTATTTTTTTTCATTATAACAATTTCAAATTTGAACGACTTTTATTCAACAATTATTTAAAAGAGTCAACAACACAATGCCCGTCAGCGATTAAAACACTGACTTAACGTTCGATTTTCACGACATTATAAAGTAAATTAGAACTTTATTTCAGTACAATAGAAACAGTATAAGTCTGATCATCTAAATGTGAATTGTCGCTATTGTCGAATTGAACGAATTATTTATCGACCGGAAACTTTAGTATTTGTTTTCCATAATGAAATTTTCACATGCGAGCGAAAGTTGGTTTTGGTTTTGTTTTTGTTAAGTGACCCCCTTTCTGTTTTAAAGAAGTGCAGGGATTTCTATGTAGCTAAGTTGCCATATTTTTATAATAGTCTCTATACTACAATTGACACATCCCCCTTTGACTGTCTGTCTGTCTCTCCCTCTATCTCTCCTACCTTCGCTCCTTCTCTAATCCGGTTTGAACTTACGGTAAAACGTCTGATATCGCTGTTATGGTGTAGTTAACTTGCCATATTTTTTAAATAAGAATCTCTATTTTACGATTGTCACATCTCCCCTCTCTCTGTCTGTCTATCTCTCTTCCCCAACCCTGTCTAAATAATAGATCCGCCACTGTTTTCCGGTTTGTTCAGAACCGGAAACAAGCAGGACAATCTCTAAATGGGAGTGGGATCTAAGTGGGAGAAAAAGAAAACTGGGTGGAGTTTGGAGAATGGGTGGTGTCCTTCCAAGATAAATGCAATTTAGGGGAGGCCGAGGACAGAGAAATGAAAGTGGGGATTGGACATCTTGGAGAATTTCTATTACCAGGGGAGCGGTAACTCATTCACTCGACTAGCTAAGAGGCTAAACTTACCCGAAGGGCTGGGGTTCGACAGGAACAGGAACCGCGTGCACCATACTTTGATCTTCGCCAAAATGCAAACTAAGAATTAAAAGGCATAAAATTGATTCAGATGGGTTGCTTGATACTCTAATATTTACCTTTTAAAAGTTAAATACTTTTTTTCGATTACCCCCCGAGCAATGCCTGGAGACGAGTCTTGCTTATATATATATATATATATATATATATATATATATATATATATATATATATATATATATATATATATATATATATATATATATATATATACACGCTATCCACAGGAATATATGTTTCATCAGTGTTGCTCATATAACCGTACCACTGGTCCAATGATTCGAACACTGGACCCGAGTCACTTGTAGCTAACTCTTATCCATTCGGTTACCGTGACAGCCAGAAATATTAAATGTGAGAGAAATAAACCCTATAATTTATTTACAACATAGTAAGTCTCAAAAAGTGTTCGATCCGTCGAGAAAGAGAACTTACGCAATGTCGCTTGATTAGGAACTTTTCATATTTCTCTAAAAGTGCTTGGCTTTTAATAAATTATTTTTTTATAAATAAATATTTTTTATCCACAGACATGTTTCACGTTCACTAATCATCAGTGTGGCTCATATAACTGTGTCGCCGGTCGAACAATATATATATATATATATATATATATATATATATATATATATATATATATATATATATATATATATATATACGTTAAAGAGAATTCCATATTCCAAAATGTTGAAAGTTTAAAATAGAAAGATCGCTTTACAAGTGTGGGTAAGCAGTTTCGTCTGCAAATCTGGTCGTTTTTCACCTGAAAAAAAAAAGCATGCTTTCTTTTCTTGAACCTTTTTCTTATCAACTGGAAGAAATTCTTCTTTCAGATGCGACGAGCCACGAGAAGAAGAAGAAGAAGAGGAGGTTGTTTCTTGACTGGGTGGAATATTGTTTTCTGGGAGTTTCTATTTTTGGAAGATGGGTGTGTGAAGAATATATAGCAGAAAACAGAAAACGAAAGAACGCGATGAACAGAGACCTAGACTCGATGCTAACAGGCCGACAAACAAACAGCGTTTACCGTTTGTCTAATTGTGCAACTTCTCTACGTAATGTGTCTTCATCTCTCGCAATGTATGCTAATCACACAACACGATTGCGACATTTAAAAAATTAGATGAGAGGCTTTGTCCGTTTGTTGGTCACGCCGACGTTTGAAATATCATTTTCATCGCTAAACGCGCAGATTGAATGGACGTATTTCAAGAATACCAGGTCTTGTTATTATAATAATAGTCATTATAACTAGCGGGGCCTGTGGAAATTCCACAATTGTATCCTTCATCTGTTGTATATTGCTGCCATATTTTAAAATATTTCCATTCTATGGACGTCTGGCGCGAACTCAGACCCCATGATAGTATTGCACCAACTTTTGTTCAAACTGAAACATACTTATCTAAGTATTCTGGTTAATGTAGATTCAGAATATATCTGCTTATGGGGGGGGGGTCTATCTACAACCCCCTTGTGTTTGTGATATGTTTCCATTCTATGCACGTCCGGCGCGATCGCAGACCCCACGATAATATTGTACCATCTTTGGACACACCGGATACTACACTTTGAATTATTTATTTGCAAAAAAACAAATATATAAAAATTACAGTTTGAATTTCGAACAAATTTGGCACAAGGCCATCAGAAGTGTGGGGCTATGGGGGGTCGTTGGTCATCCCTTTGTCTATTCTATTTGTCTATTTTACGCTTAGATAGAAGCGTTGCGGTCACCACAGCACTACATTTCCTTTAGGGGCTATCCTACTTAAAATATCGCCAAAGTGTTGAAAAATTTAATTTTATTCATAAACTAGCATAAATATGCTCCCTCCGGTCACATATTCATGCTCGGCTGAGAGGATGTCATGATGAACGAACTACATACACTGACCCTCAAAGGAAGAGGTAATGTCTGGTAGGATGGTACCATTACAATAAAACATATACTACATGAACGGCGGCACCGAGGGGGGGGCCTCAAGCCCCCTCACTTTTTGAGTTGCCCCCCCCCACTTTACGGTCATCAATAATTAAGTTGATATGCATGTGTTTAACCGCCCCCCACTTTTTAGGAGACCCCCCCACTTTTATAACTGTCCCGCCGGCCCTGTACTACAATACCCCCTCCAAAATAGAGGAGGTATAACCTGGGAGGATCTTCCTTATAAAAGAAGAAAGAACAACAGAGAAGATACTACACTACCCCCGCCTAAAATGAGAAGATAGTACCTGGGAAGATAGTCTCATGGCACCAGAACAGATACTACATAAACCCTTCTTCGAAGGAGGATATAATACCTGGGAGAATTACCCCCGCCCCCTTAAAAAAGAAGGAGGTAATTTCTGGGAGGGCAGTTTTATGACAACAGAACCGATATTATACTGGCCATCCCATTAAAAGATAATACAATAAAAGATTAAATCAGTTTTTTTTAATTCATAAAAAAAACATTATTTTATTCTAGCTCCGTGGTCTTTCGGCTAAGATCGATGTGTAGTATCTGTTCTCAGCATCGTAGCGATAGCAGACGTTAATTTAAAAACAAAAAAAAAACAAATAATACGGCGTCGTTAACTGGAGAGAGGAGGGGGAAGGGGGAAAGATGGAGATAGAGGAAGGGGAAGAGGGAAAGATGGAGATAGAGGAAGGGGAAGGGAGAAAGATGGAGATAGAGGAAGGGGAAGGGAGAAAGATGGAGATAGAGGAATGGGAAGAGGGAAAGATGGAGATAGAGGAAGGGGGCGGCAGACACATTTAACCAGCCAGGGAGAGATATAGACAACCAGTCAATAGCAAGCTAGCTACGCCTTTCCTCCTTATTTCTTTCTCGCTTCTGCCGAGTCGGTAAAAATTCTCGCGAGCGATGTTAATAGTTTTTCTTATATTATCCATCTTTTTAATTAAATCATTTTAATTAATTACTATTAATATTGACGAAACTATTGCACATATGTAGATAAAATAATACAATAAAATTAGGAATAAATAATATCAAATATTAATTAATTATGAAGTGCTTAAAAATAGATATGCAAATTAGACTATCTAATAACTGCCGGCCTATCGGTCGTTTCTACTATATATAGAGTATTTAAATTTTCTATATTGTATTATCGATTTAAATAACAGTAACTCGTTTTGATTGTAATATAGGAGTGATAAGTGAAAAAAACTTTCGCATTTATTTATTTAGATATATGTATATACAAATTCATTTGAAGTGGAGAGTGAGACATCAAAAAACAAAATTCGGTTAATAAGACCTTCCTAAAGAATAAACCGTCCACTGTTTTCCGGCTTGTTTTACGAATGAAAACAAACAGGTTGATCTTTAAGTGGGAGTGGGATTTATGTGGGAGAAAATCAATAAGGGTTGGAGTTTGGAAGGTGATTGTGTTCTCCCAAGATGAATGTAATTTGGGGAGGCCATGGTTGAGAGTGGGAATCTTGGAGGAACTCTATTATCAGAAAGTAAAAAACGGGCACAGAACTCATTCACTCGACTAGCTAAGACGCTAACTTACCCGAAGAGCTGGGGTCTGACAGGACCAGGAACTGCGTGCGCCATCCTCAGGCCGGGAACACATACTCATACTTGACTCCTTTTCGTACACACACGCTCGCAACTTGTATCCACATTTCGTCGAATTCCGAGGAATGTAATATTTTTCTATCACATCTGATTTTGTCCTTAAGCTGATGCTTAAAGAATTCAACCAGATCCTGATTGGAGAAAGATTCAACTCCTTGAGATACCCATAGACGCAACATCTACCCCACTGTTTGAGAATCATGAGAAACGCCATGCGTTTCTGCCTGTCCCATGATGATGCAATGTTATCGATTACATAAGTTACGGTTAATGGTAAAGATACTCGGGATCGATGCGAGTCTTCACCTCGTTGTACATACTCCCAATACTGCTCGAGTTCGCGACATTTGAAATAAGCGTGATCGGGCGTTTATCATCATTATTATAATTATTATAGTTGTTGTTATTATCATTACTCACTAGTAGTTCTCACACAGGTCACCATCAGTGATTAATCACTGATAATAACCGGTAGTGTTCCCTGGAGTCTGAGTGACAACAAGTCTCCCAAGATTTCTAGTACTCTCTACCTCTTTCGATAACTATTGCAAATGATTTGCGTTATTGCAAATGCCGTTTACCATTGATTTCTCGCTAGCAACAGCCATTGATCTTCTCTGGGATTTGGGTGGCACTAAGCCTCCACAAGGTCCCAGTACTCTTTGCACTATTCCAGTGGAGGTCTGGTTAGTGCTCTCCCTCTCGGTCTTTCCACCCTCCGTTATCTTTAAAAATTCTTTTTTAGGGGTGGGAAGCGTAGTTTATAACCTTTCTAGCAGTTTCCGTTCCCTTGGTTTCATGTGGTGTTCCTTCCATCTTTTTGTTTTACTTATTTTGCAATTTCCATGTGACTGGTTAGTCTTCGTAGTTTATGTGGGTTGGTTTCCGCATTCGATGATTTTCCTTAAAATTTCAGCTGTTTTCATCATTGCTGTCTGTTATATAGTCTCAGCCTTCCCTTTAATTCCAATTTCTCCTAGTCTTTTCCTCATTTTTCGGGACTATTCCTAGTGCGCCTACGATTAATGGTATTATATTGACTTCCTTCATGTTCCATATTTGCTTCGTTTTTTCGTCTCTTTGATCTTTACTCTGTGATGTGCTGGGACGGCAAAATCTACAATTTGGATGTTTCTTTCTTTTTTGTTAATTATTATGACGTC
>OY744531.1:22014607-22039607 GCA_963556195.1 Sepiola atlantica | reverse complement strand
AATGCAATTGATTCTACAAGATTTGAAATGTATCCGACATTAGGGCTGGAATCAAAGTGTTGTATCGTTTCGGTCTCCGGAAGCCATCCTTTCAGGCATTACCATCTCCTTTCGGAGGGAGTTGGGTCTCATTCATATCAACAGGACAGTACAGGTATTTTTGTTCCTATATCGAGTGCCGCCCCCCTCCCCATTGGGGTAGCTTGATTCTCTTCACATAAAAAACCCTGTGTTGAACTTTACGTTCGTGGAGAGGCAAGTAAGCAAGGATCTGAAATAGAAATTCGGCACTTGTATAGATCGGGTACACGAACCGAAATTTATTTTAGAAGAGTTCCAATGGTGTAAGAAGGGGCAAACAACTTTCCTTTTTTAAGTACATAGTTTCTAGCTTCTCCGAAAATAAACGTAAAAAAAAAAATCAAAAATGTTTTAAACCCAAACCGATGGCTGTTCGTTTCGAAATGAAAAAATATACTGTTGATTTTCTTCAATAAATGTTCTATCAATATACTGTTGATTTTCACAAATGTTAATTTCTGCAATAATTTAATATTTTAAACTATAAAAAAAAAAAAAAAATCTGTTAATATAAACAAGAGGACTGTTCGTTTTGTTGGATTTGAAATGAAAAAATATACTGTTGATTTTCCCAAATTCTAGTTTCTTCAATAAATGTTCTATTAATATACTGTTGATTTTCTCAAAGGTTTATTTCTTCGAAAAATGTTCTATTAATTGAATTTGCATGACTTCTTATTTAAAAAATAGATATTTTCCATTTTTGAAGAAATTGCGTACTAAAAAAAGAGAGTTATCTGCCCCTTACACTATTGGAACTCTTCTAAAATAAATTTCGGCTCGTGACCTGATCTATACAAGTGCCAGAAATTCTTCACGCTTCTTTGTATAAAAGAAAATGAAGAAAAGTGGGATGAAAGTCCAAATCCGAAACCCAGTTCGAAATCACACGAAATATTCTCTAATTAGTAACGAATTTTTCTTAATTTATTCTGAAAAATTCTTCGAAAATGTGGAATACAAAGAAAACCAAACGGGATAATCTTAAGATGCGTCCATTCAATCTACGCGTTTAGCGATGGAAACGTGACAGACAAATGTGAAGAGACCGTATCATAAAGGTGCGAGGACGCAACTCAATAACGTTTTCAGGGTTTGCAGACGGAAATCTGTTGCCGGCAAAAGGAAAGATATGGCAGTAAAGAAGGAAGCAATCTACTCCACTCCACCGCCCCACGTAGTGAATCCTTTTGGGGGATAGGGATGGGAGTGAAAAGCGTGCGAGAGAGAGAGAGAGAGAGAGAGAGAGAGAGAGAGAGAGAGAGAGAGGGGGGGGGGTAACTGACTGGTCGACAGTGTAAGATTTGTAGCGGTCGGTGGTGGGGAATATAGATTAAATCGGAGCTGAGAGAAAAAAAAAAAGGGTTCGGCAGGATGAAGGCTGGATGTACGCGTTGGGTCTCTTTTTACTCACTGACGCCACTTTCTTTCTTTCTCCAATCTCAGTTCTGGTTGTTAGTTTAGGAGTCGTGATGGTGATAATATTCGTTGCGTCGAGCTTCTCGGATAAAAAATTGGAACGAGTAAGGACAATAAAATGATGGACGAAGGCTTTTTTTTTGTTGTGTACATTTGACCTCTTATTTCACCTTAAAGTTAATCTTATATCCGAAATATAACGTCAGAAATGAATTCCCCGCCCGCTAATATTCCTTTTCAAATGGTATTACATGCCCATCTATGGTATCAACTTCAAAAGTTGAACATCAGTCAATATTCAATATGGTGGGAGCCGCCATCTTTGATTCTGATTATTTCTGATGTGCGTATGTTGGCTATTTTTGAGATGTTATTCACTAAACTAATCTTCTAATATATAAAGTAAGGACGTTTTTTCCCCTGTACCTTCTCGGAGTATAGGAAAATAACCACATGCATCACAGGCTACTAAACTATCCATTATACTACACTTATTCACTCAAGCGTGTTTTAGTAAATTTGTTATTATTTTTTTCGACATAACAATAAATATTACATTTGGCCCGCCATCCACGTCTCTCCGAAAAACCAACTCCATATAGGTGGTAGCAAAAACTTTTCTCCCTAACAATTATGTACTGTCACTCTACTCATCGACACCGGGAACTAATAAGCACAGTTTAATTTTAACAAAACACCCAGTCCTTATTCATTATTTGCCTGGTATTAATTTACTACATAATATAAAGCAATGCGCAAAGACTTAATGACCGCTCCCGTTCACTCCGATGATTTTCCGCGAATATCAGATTACGTTATTACAATTTCTACCTATAACTTCTACATTTATATTTATTCCGGAATTAATGATCGCCAATTTTCGATCCCATTCTACTATACCACTTTTTTTTTTTTTTTTTTTAATTTATAGCATTCGCAAACACGGTAGAGGGGGGGGGGAGAATAAACAATATGCCGTTTCTTTTTTTTATTCAACGTCATGCAATAGGTAGTACTTTCTTCCGTGCAACGCCGGGCGACGGGTTCCGCTAGTATTACAATAAAATGCAATGCAACAATTTCTTGCTGTTTGGTGTGTGTGTGTGTGTGAGTCTGGGGGTATTCACCGAATTGACCCGACTTTAGAGAATCGAAACTGGTAATTGTAACTTTCTTCGAGTTAGTGTGTCGTTACGATAGATTAATATATGGCTGTTTCTCTTCCCATTTTCCCCCTCACACTTTTTTGTTGCCCGTTTCGCTACTCTCCGTATTGTTCACATTGTCACTGCTTTTATCTGCTGTCATCAGCCTCTCTATATTTTGTGTCATTTCGCTGTTTTAGTCCCTTAATCGCATCTTCTACGCATGCTTCAATGCTTGGAGGCTTTTTAAAAAAATTATTTATTTTTATTTTTATTTTTTAAATTTATTTTTTATTTTTTATTTTTTTAAATTTTATTTTATTTTTTATTATTATTTTTTATTTTTATTATTATTATTATTATTATTATTATTATTTTTTATTTTTTATTTTATTTTTTATTTTATTTTTTTATTATTATTATTATTATTATTATTATTATTATTATTATTATTATTATTATTATTATTATTATCATTATCATTATCATTATCATTATCATTATCATTATCATTATTATTATTATTATTATTATTATTATAATAATAATAATAGCTAAAAAATCAATAAACCAAATTAGTTCAAACTTTGCACAAAATTTTTATTTGATAGGTTCTATAAGTAGAATTTCAGCATCATTAGTCAAGGTAACCCAGAGATCCAGAAAGTTCAATCATGAAATCATGTTATCCGTGTGTACGTACGCACGTACGTATGTGCCACACTGTATCTCATCAACTATTTGATGGATTCAGCTGATTTTTGGCAGAGATAGAGGTTCTAGGGTCTAGTTGATGGCATTTTAATTTCAGTTTACCATACACCCTAGTTTTCCAGAAAATTAAAAGAAACCTAAAAAAAGTGACCATTGTATTGAGGCATAGCCTTTACAAAAGTAGTGACATTCCATGAGAAATGCCAGTATACTGAAATCATATGCCCTTAATAGGGTTAAGATGAAAATTCATAGACACTAAATGTACAAAAGCAAGGAAATTCCCAAATGTGTACATTTTTATTGTCATTAAGGGTATGCGAGCACAACAGGGCTATGTATTTTACTGGTAGGAATTTTTCTTCAGCGCACCTCACACACTTCATCCACTCATGCATAGAGATTTATACTGTAGTGATATGATAATGAAATGGTTTGGTTGATATGTAGTCATACCTTTAATGACAATAAAAGTGTAAACATTTGGGAATTTCCTTGCTTTTGTACATTTAGTGTATATGAATTTTCATCTTAACCCTATTAAGGGCATATGATTTCAGTATACTGGCATTTATCATGGATATTTAATAGAAAATAGGAAATATAAGCATGTAGAGTTACCGCTGGTAATAGTTAGGCATTCGTTGGAGGCGTTTTCTTCAAGAAGTAAAACCCAGATTGCTGCCTTTCATTTATCCAACACATCTTAACGGTAACTTCACATGCTTATACTTTCTATTAATTATTAATTATTAAATTGTCTTTAATGACAATACGTCACACATTATTAGGTAAACCAAAGTAAATTGTATGAGACTAATTTCCAAACTATATTACCGTTACAATTTTTTTATGTCATAAATAGTAAGGTCTGCCAAGAATATATATATATATATATATATATATATATATATATATATATATATATATATATATATATATATATATATATATATATATATATATAAGTATAAATATATATATATATAAGTATAAATAAATATATATATATATATATATATATATATATAAGTATAAATATATATATATATAAGTATAAATATATATATATATAAGTATAAATATATATATATATAAGTATAAATATATATATATATAAGTATAAATATATATATATATATAAGTATAAATATATATATATATATATATATATATATATATATATATATATATATATATATATATATAAGTATAAATTTTTATTTATACAAACATTATTGGTTACATATGTGCATACATGTTTCGGTTGCACTTTTCCCAGAAAGTCAACCTCATCAGACCAAGAATCTTCGAGAAAATTCTTGGTCTGATGAGGTTGACTTTCTGGGAAAAGTGCAACCGAAACATGTATGCACATATGTAACCAATAATGTTTGTATAAATAAAAAATTATACTTATAAACAGCTCTACTTGTTATTGAGCACTTTTTATAAACACTTGAGTTTCTACGGATTTACATTTACAGAAACTAATACAACACATGTACGATATATATATATAATATATATATATATATATATATATATATATATATATATATATATATATATATATATATATATATATATATATATATATATACAATAATATTACAAATCCACAAGAGAACAGATTAAAAAAAAAAAAACTTGCTAGGGAATAACATGAAGGCCTTTCAAACACGAACTAACATCGAACTCTCTTAAGTCTTAGTTAACCACTATCCCACACCGTTTTCTGTCATTGTTGGCGCCATTCCCTATCGGGACGTGACTACAATCGTTTCAGCTTGCCGATGATTCCACTGGGCACAGAGATTTACTAAAGATGTCTAAATCTGCCCTTTTGGATGAAACCGCGGTACATTGCTGAACTATGTAATATACAGTATCTAAATAAATTATATATATATATATATATATATATATATATATATATATATATATATATATATATATATCGCTCCTCTTTTTCTTCGATTGCTTTTAGTGTAATTACATTTTATGCAGAATTATTAATGTCCAATAAAAAGTGTTAACAGAATTGCGAAGAAGAAATCAAAGTGAATCTGAATAAAATGGACGACAGAAAAGAGAGATTGGGTCGAGGGGAGAGGAGAATTGTTTGTAAAGTGAGTAAGAAAGACAAAAAGAGAGGGAGGGGGTATGAGGAGGAAAGAGGGGGGGGGGGAAGAACGTGAGTTCGAAGTGCATTCGTTTTTTTCTTTCTTTCTGTTATTCGAGCCTGATGATAGGCAAATCTAAATTTAAACCTATTTCTCCCCCCTCCCCCTTCTCCTTAATCTCTGAAGAAACGACGACGACGATTTTCTGCTTCTCTCTGAATCGAATGATGTTTTTCTTTCTTTTTCTTCTACCGCCACGAATGCAAATAAAAGCCGACCGTTACACTCTCGTCCCGCGAGTTTCACTCTTGTTTACATTTCCGAGATTTTTAAAATCTCCAACCCTGCCCCCCCACCCACACACGCATTTCTAATACTAATACTAACTAATTTTTGTTCGTCTGTCTCTCTTCAGGCGAACTAAATTATCCGTCTATCTATCTCTCAATCGGTTAACTGAAGAAGGAGTTCCCTATTGTCCCACAGACACACTGCAAGATGTTGGTCATTGTTATTTTATTGCTAGCCAGGCGCTGCACAGTCTTCCAGCTAACCAATAGTTTACACAATACTTACACATTGACAGATTCAGCACTTTTTTTTTGTTTTGTTTTATCTTCGTCCTTTTAAGATACGTTCAATCATTTTTATACGAGACACGGTCTATCGTATGTCTGTCACACTTAACTTTGAAATATCATTTTCGTTCGTCTGTTAATGCTACACTTTGAAATAGCATTTTGTCTGTCACGCTTAAAAGATTAAGATTAATCTGAATGAATCAGAGATAGGTCTGCTAATTTGTTATATATATATATATATATATATATATATATATATATATATATATATATATATAACAAACAAAAAATTGTTTGTGATAATAGCAAGCTCTCATTGCTAATCAAATCATTTTAATACATCTCTCTCAAACTTAACTCTTATTTTTCTATTTTTTGAAATTTATATATATTTTTGTTTTTCTCCTGCACTTTAACTTGTTTTCCGTTTGCCATCTTTCACACATTTTGTCTACCACGGCATTTCATTTTCATACATTATCGTGTACCTTACCCCATTTAAATATATATATATATATATATATATATATATATATATATATATATATATATATATATATATATATATATATATATATATATGTTGACTGTCAATTAAAGATTTTTATTGCTCTTCAAAACCTAATGTGTGACAAATTAGCAGACCTATCTCTGATTCATTCATAGACTTAAGTTGAGCACAGTTCTGAAGAAGCGAAGAGTTTCCGAAATATTAAATCATACGGAGTTTCCACCAGACCATCTTGATACAGGTATTACATAACATTGTAACATTGTGTAGATACACAGATATATGTGTGTTTGTGAAATTTTTTTTTATATGTATATGTATACATTGTATTAAAAGTGAAACTATTTAATTTTTTATATTATATGTCTTATTTGCTCCAGGTTGTGTCTATCTGTCACAACTCTGCATTTTATTGACTTCTAAGTATCACATCTCTCTCTCTCTCTCTCTCTCTCTCTCTCTATATATATATATATATATATATATATATATATATATTTATATATATATGTATATATATATTGATATTGATATTGATATTTATATATATATTGATATTGATATTTATATATATACATATTGATATATATATATATATATATATATATATTGATATTTATATATCTATTGATATTTACATATATATATATATATATATATATATTAATATTTATATATATATATATTGATATTTATATATATATATATATATATATATATATATTGATATTTATATATATATATTGATATTTATATATATATAATTGATATTTGTACATATATATTGATATTTAAATATATATGTATATTTATATTTATATATATATATATATATATTGATATTTATATATATATATATATTGATATTTATATATATATATATATTGATATTTATATTGATATAAATATATATATATACATAAATATTTATATATATATAATATATATATATTGATATTTATATATATATATATTGATATTTATATATATATATATATATTGATATTTAAATATATAATATATATTGATATTTATATATATCTATATATATATATATATATTTATATTTATATATATTTATTTATATTTATATATATATATTGATATTTATATATCTATATATCTATATTCATATTTATATATATATATATTGATATTTATCCATATATATCTATGAATAATTATATATATATATACATATATAGATATGCATATATATATATAGTTATATATATATATAGATATATATTGCTATATATATATATTAATATAGATATATATATATAATGTTATATATATATAGAAAGAGTTATATATAAATACATATTGCTATATATATATATGTTAATATTCATGCATATATATCTATATTGATATTTATATATATATATAGTTATATATATATAGTTATATATATATATATTGCTATATACATATATATATATATTGCTATATATATAGTTATATATATATTGCTATATATATAGTTATATATATATTGCTATATATATATAGTTATATATATATATTGCTATATATATAGTTATATATATATTGCTATATATATATATTTATATTGATATATCTATATTGTTATATATATATTGATATATATATTTATATATATACAGATATTGATATATATATATATATTTATATATATACAGATATTTATATATATATAAATATATATTTATATATATACAAATATTGATATATATATATTTATATTTACATATATATACATGCAAATATTGATATATATATATATTTTTATATATATATATATACATGCATTTATATATATTGATAGATATTGATATTGATATATATATACATACATTAATTAATATATATATATATATACAGATATTGATATATATATATATATATATTGATATATATATATATAGATATCGATATATGTATATATATAGATAGATATTGATATATATATATATATATTGATATATATATATAAATATAGATATTTACACATATATATATATATATATATATATATATATAGATAGAGATATTAATGTACATATATATATATATATATATTTATATATATATATATATATATAGATATTTTTATATATAGATATAGATAGTTATATATATATATATATATATAGATATTTATATATATAGATAGATATTTATATATATATATATAGATAGTTATACATATATATATATATAGAGAGAGATAGATAGTTATATATATATACTTATATATATGTATGTACCTATATTGATATATATATATATATATTGATATTTATATATATATATATGTATATATATATTGATATATGTATATATATATATTGATATTCATATATATATATGTATATATATATATATATATTGATATATATATATATATTGATATATATATATTTATATTTGTTATATATACATATATATATTGATATTTATATATATATATATATATTAATATGTATATATATATGTATTTACATTGATATATATATATATTGATATTTGTATATACAGGGTGGGCAAAAATAAGGGTACTATTTTAAAAATTCATAACTTTTTTATTTATTGATTTAAAAAAATTTTTTTTTTAGAATAAGTAAAGGACCCCTTCCGAAGCAAGCATGAGCCGTATTAGCCCTAAGGAACGTACCCTCATTTAGAAAACATTATTTTTGCTTAAAAAACTCAAAACAGTGTAAAAAAACAATACTTTAGTTTTTGTAAGTTTTAAGAAGTGTTTTTCGGCTAAAATTTGTTTTGTTTATTTCAAAAATTCTCGGTAGGGTCAGTCTACACACACATAAAGTTTGGTGAGTTTAACTTTTATTTTGTGGAAGTTATTCAAATTCAAGTTATTCAAATTTAAAGATAGGACACTTATTTTGGCCCACCCTGTATATACATATATTGATATTTATATATATATACATATAAAAATATATATATATACACATTTATACATAATGATATTTATATATATACATATATTGATATTTATATATATATACATATAAATATATATATATACATATATACATATTGATATTAATATATATACACATATAAATATATATATATATATTGATATATTTTAATAATATACATATCAATATACATATATATACATATATTAATATATCTATAGATATATTAATATATGTATATATATAGTAATATGTATATATATATTAATATATGTATATATATATTAATATATATACATATATTAATATATGTATCTATATAATTATATATATATATTAATATATGTATATATATTAATATATGTACCTAATACAAATATATACATATATATTAATATATGTATATATGTAAAAATTAATATATATATATCAATATATATATATATTAATATATATATGTATATATATTAATATGTGTATATATATATTAATATATGTATATATATATTAATATATTTATATATATATATATATTAATATTTGTATATATATATATATACATATATAGATATGCATATATATATATAGTTATATATATATATAGATATATATTGCTATATATATATATTAATATAGATATATATATATAATGTTATATATATATAGAAAGAGTTATATATAAATACATATTGCTATATATATATATGTTAATATTCATGCATATATATCTATATTGATATTTATATATATATATAGTTATATATATATAGTTATATATATATATATTGCTATATACATATATATATATATTGCTATATATATAGTTATATATATATTGCTATATATATAGTTATATATATATTGCTATATATATATAGTTATATATATATATTGCTATATATATAGTTATATATATATTGCTATATATATATATTTATATTGATATATCTATATTGTTATATATATATTGATATATATATTTATATATATACAGATATTGATATATATATATATATTTATATATATACAGATATTTATATATATATAAATATATATTTATATATATACAAATATTGATATATATATATTTATATTTACATATATATACATGCAAATATTGATATATATATATATTTTTATATATATATATATACATGCATTTATATATATTGATAGATATTGATATTGATATATATATACATACATTAATTAATATATATATATATATACAGATATTGATATATATATATATATATATATTGATATATATATATATAGATATCGATATATGTATATATATAGATAGATATTGATATATATATATATATATTGATATATATATATAAATATAGATATTTACACATATATATATATATATATATATATATAGATAGAGATATTAATGTACATATATATATATATATATATATATTTATATATATATATATATATATAGATATTTTTATATATAGATATAGATAGTTATATATATATATATATATATATAGATATTTATATATATAGATAGATATTTATATATATATATATAGATAGTTATACATATATATATATAGAGAGAGAGATAGATAGTTATATATATATACTTATATATATGTATGTACCTATATTGATATATATATATATATATATTGATATTTATATATATATATATGTATATATATATTGATATATGTATATATATATATTGATATTCATATATATATATGTATATATATATATATATATTGATATATATATATATATTGATATATATATATTTATATTTGTTATATATACATATATATATTGATATTTATATATATATATATATTAATATGTATATATATATGTATTTACATTGATATATATATATATTGATATTTGTATATATATACATATATTGATATTTATATATATATACATATAAAAAAATATATATATACACATTTATACATAATGATATTTATATATATACATATATTGATATTTATATATATATACATATAAATATATATATATACATATATACATATTGATATTAATATATATACACATATAAATATATATATATATATTGATATATTTTAATATATATACATATCAATATACATATATATACATATATTAATATATCTATAGATATATTAATATATGTATATATATAGTAATATGTATATATATATTAATATATGTATATATATATTAATATATATACATATATTAATATATGTATCTATATAATTATATATATATATTAATATATGTATATATATTAATATATGTACCTAATACAAATATATACATATATATTAATATATGTATATATGTAAAAATTAATATATATATATCAATATATATATATATTAATATATATATGTATATATATTAATATGTGTATATATATATTAATATATGTATATATATATTAATATATTTATATATATATATATATTAATATTTGTATATATATATATATTGATATATGTGTAGGTATATATATATTAATATATGTATTGATTTATTAACATATGTATATATATTAATATATGTATATATATATATATTAATATATATATATATATTAATATCTATATATATATATATATATATATATATATATTAATATATATATATATATATACATATATATATATATATATATATATATATATATATATATATATATATATATATATATATATATAGCAATAGATAAAGTGAAAGAATAAAATAAGGTGCGAATAAAATTTGATTACAATTCAATGTTCAATCAAAGTTCTTGAAAGTCCTAAACTCATGAGTTTTCCAAGATAATCTTTTCCTCAGAGGACCATTACCGCAATGACATTACTGCAGGTAATAAAATTAAACATTGAAAACATATATGAAAATATATATAAAAATACATAAAGGTATATAAAACATCAAATATATCGGCCCAAAACATACTTTTTGTTAAAGCTATACAGTTGATCCAAGTCAACAAGTCTAAAATAGTCCAGGCAAGATATCAAAGAGGTTGATTAAAAAATAATCAAATTGGTGAATGGTGGTCCAAAAACGACAAAAGGTATCCAGGTGGGAAATTCGTTTGCTATCGATGCAGTAGATAACAGTGAAAATTGTATTCAAGGTGTATGCAAATTAATAAAACGATAAAAAAACGATAGAGAAAACAAATCATATGAAAAGTTCATAAAACTCACTTGGTGTTGAATATTATAATGTCCAAATTCAGAGTCCCTAAGAACTGATAGGAGTAATGCAAACCATAAAATCCAATTCGAATAAAATTAAACTGACCTGATGTATTCAGCCATTTTTTCTTCCGGGTCTGTTAAAATTACTCAAAAGAAAAAAAAAAACACATTCAAAGGTAATAAATCTCGCGCAAACCTAGTAGACAGCGTAAGAAATCCGAAAGCGAACACTTCAACTTGATAAGACATCAGCTCGAACGATAATGAATTCAAACCGCGCGAACAAAAATGAATTACAACCGCGCGCACAAACGGATGTTACATGTATTCAGTTAACAAGGAAAACGCGCACGCATTGTCATAAATGTGTAAATTCAATTATTTGTATACCGGATGTTATATGTCTGGGTCAAATCAGTTATGTATATATTTGAATATTAAAAGTCTGGATCACATAGACTAGTCTGTAAATTTAGATCAGCATCTCGATATGTCTCCCCTCCAAACTTACTATTTCAACCTCTGCTTTAAGTATACAAACCAAATTTACACATCTAGCCCTTTCATATAATTTAGAAGATTTATGAAATTAATAATTAAGAAGTTGTTAACACATTTAGAATTTAATAATTTAAAACTTTAAAAATTAAAAAATCTAGATCCCGTAATTTAATAACTTAAACATTCAATAATTTAAAAAAAATGACAAAATTAAAAGATCCAGACTTATGCAACTAAATTTTTTAAAAAGAGATTTAAAGAGATATTTATAGGCAGGGAAGATTTAACACATACATCTCCAAAACTGGACACTCCGAAGCCGGTCCCGACACTTACTCAAGCAGCTACGGTGGGTTTGGTGGTGGGCTGAATTGTGCATACTTGAATTTCCTTCTATGGCGATATTTGGAAACTAATTCATTTCTAGAGTTGATTAAATTTAAACATTTAGGTGCTGTGGCAATCATCACGGCCTCAGAATTGCATAGACCGTAGGATGTAGATGCTGGGTTATAAGAGTTTGATTTTTTCAGGATGGACTATTTTATGCTGTGTGGAATATTTTTGGATCTTAGATTTTTAACTAAAGTACTATTGAAGAAGTAATTATGCATAGATATGCGGGTTTTAATTAGATTTGCCGTAGCCCCAATATAAGTGTGTATCTTAGGGGTTGCTGTTATTCCTGAACAACTTATATTTCTATTCACGGGTCTACTTCTGTTTACTGTATTTTCATGATATGGATTAGGTTAGTTTATTGATTGTATATTATGGTTAGCGTTATCATTAACTACCGTTGGAAGATCATTATCGGCTTGCTGAGATGGAGGATGGATAGTATAATTATTAGGTCTAGCATTATGGTGTAAACTAGTCATGATGCTCGTTGTGGAGTTTGATTAGGGGCTGCATTTATGTGATCTATATATATATCAGTATGTATATATATCAGTATGTATATATATATATCAGTATATATATATATATCTATATATATATATCAATATATATATCAGTATGTATATATATTTATATATCAATAAATATATATATATATATATCAATAAATATATATATCAATATGTATATATATCAGTATAAATATATATCAATATATATATCTATCAATATATATATATCAATATATATACCAATATATATATATATATATATCAATATATATATCAATGTAAATATATCAATATATATATATATCAATATATATATCAGTATACCTATATATATATATATATATATATAAATACATATTCATCAATATATATCAGTATATATATCAATATATATATATCAATATATATATCAGTATATATATATCAATATATATCAATATATATATCTATCTATCAATATATACATATATCAATATATATGAATATATATATATCAATATATATCAATATATATATATATCAATATATATCAATATATATATCAATATATACATCAATATATATATATATCAATATATATATATCAATATATATATATATATCAATATATATATATAAATATCAATATATCTATATATATCTTAATATATATATACATATATATATATCAATATATATATATCAATATATTTATATATATATCAATATATATATATCAATATATATCAATATATATATATATCAATATATTTATATATATCAATATATTTATATATATATCAATATATATATATCAATATTTATATCAATATATTTATATCAATATTTATATATATATATCAATACATATATATCAATATACATATATATCAATATATATATCAATATATTTATATCAATATATATATATTTATATCAATATATATATATATATCAATATATATATATATCAATATATATATATATATCAATACTATAAATCCACATCAATACTACTGCCCCTCCACCTATAATTCCATCTTAATATTTCGATCATTTTCCACTTGGGAGGATTCTTCCCCCCCCCCTCAATACACACACTCCAACGACAATATCCCTACGGTTAATGTTTTGTTCCCTATACCTAAATCCCCACCACATAAGCCCTGAACCTATAACTCTCTAATAATCTCCATATAGCCATAACCCCAAACCCCACCGTAACTCATGAGCAGACGACAGATATCTCCTCTCCACTCTCCTAGATGGTCCAATATCTTTAAGCATTAATATAACTCCAAAAAAGCCTATATAAGTCCCTCATATGATCGAGAAAAAAAGAAACATAAAATTAGTAAACTCTTCTTCCTATAATTTAAATCCACCAATTATAATTATCATTGAGAATATCATCACTATTTATTATTATTTTCATTGGTTGTATTATTGTTACCATTACCATTACTACTATAAATATTATTACTTTTTAATCCCAGCATAAATAAGATATTATCCTTACACGTTAACCAGCTCCAAAATTATCCTACCCTATATGAAACAAATAAACTGATATACTGCTACTAATCCGAGAAGCGACTTCGATACAATGGCTTGATCCTTTCTCTTGTACATCTAGGATGTGTTCCTATATTTAAGCATATAAATAGTGTGGTAGTAGAACACCGTATATAAGGCTAGGCCCTCTCTTATAATACGCCCTATCCAACGATTTATCCTCCAGCAGCATTGTTATGGATATTGTTGCGGTTATTGATGTCATCATAACTGTCGTTATCATCTTTCGCATTGTTGTTGTTATAATTATTGCTATTGCTATCATGATTGTTGTTGTTGTGATTGTTGTTGTAAATGGTACTAATATGATTGAGATTGATACGATTGTGTTCTTCAATGTTCCTACTCCAATTATTATTAGGATTAATGCTATTATGGTGATCATTGTTATCTTGAACATTATCACTGTTCCTATTATTACTTCATTATTAGTATTATTATTAAGATGATTATTGTTATTGATAAACCATACCCCTCCCTCAACTACCATTAATGGATGGCAGGGGGGGGGCGGCGATAACTGTTAACACAATCGAGACCATTCCCTAATTACTTTTAAAGGCATATAATTGGTTACAATAAAATAAATTGTATTCCTCCCCCTTCTTTCAATAATATTGTCCTGTTTCGCCGATTTATGGAAGTACCTCTTAACAAGCCCCAAATAAGCCTTTTGCTCCGATGCCAAATTTATTAAAATAATTTACCAGTGACCTAGGAAAGCACTTCGACAGGGCTGTAAGTCTGTAGGTCGATGAGTGTAATTCGATGTGTGTGTCTACGTGTCTGTGAATCTTTACCTCCAACTATAAGAAATTAACCCATAGAAAATCACCCCCCCCCCCGCGCACTACATCTATAAGAAGTGCCTAATGACTCTAGTCTGGTAATAAACACCTTCGCAAATAAGAGTCTCCTCATCTAAAGTCCATAAAGCTCGAATTTCATCTCCCAACCCCATTTTTCAGCGTCTCTGTCCATTCCCTCTATAGACCAACGACCTCACACCCTGACATTTATCACCCACCCCTAACTTAGCTTTAATAACTCAAAAATCCTAAACGTCAACCACCCTCATTCTAACACTGAAACCAATAACAGGAACACTTGATTGACTTCCATGGCGAAAATATGCTGTGAACAAATATCTACAAATTACCGCTTTGAATCTCCTATAATAACTGGATTACATACATATAACGCATGTAAGAGGGATTTCTAAAAATATAAGGATTAAAACCTCCGAGGTATGACGGCCTTTTCCCCAATAAAATGTGGGTTAAAACCAATTTATTCATTTCTTCCAACCAATTCATCAAAGAACTATATTAGTCCATCGAAGCTCAAATTCTGTCTTACTTCGATTTTCTCCTGAATAACTCATAACACCCGGACCATATTTATAACATTTCCTGATATGATTTACCCTCCCACATCTAATGTCATTCCAGTTTGACTTATTGGTTTGAACGCCGAATTCATATAGGACCCCAATCGGGGAAATATGATAACTGTTTCCTATGAAATGCGTTCTATCCTCTTTGTAAACCAGAAAAATTAACGGGAAACCAGCAGAATTAACAGAAAACTTCCTTCTGCTCCCCCATTTCTCTCATGTACTCATGCACCTGTCCGTGCACGGATGTTAATATAGTCCCATCTATACAGCTAATCTATTATATTACATCCTTTATTTTCCTAGTCACCCTTGACCCTTCTCATATAATAATGTTTTATAAGGTGTCTTTTCTCCCCCTAAATCTTACCGTTGTCCATACATTCCCATGTGCTGTTCCTCCTACCCTAATCATCCCATTACGCTGTTTTCTTAACAGGAGCCTTGATAATAATCAACCTTTATCCCCTGAACTTATTTAAACTTATATCTTATTTTCATTTATAGTTCTAAGTTTCTTAATTTACCTTTATTCTATATTATAAGTTAACAATTTTTATTTATTTATTTATACTTTTATTAACCTATTATTTTCTTTATATTTTTATGTATGTGTATATATGTGCATTTGTATATGAATATATATATGTATGTATATATGTCTGCATATGTATGTATTTTTATATTGCTCATATATTCGTATTCCTTTATATTTCTATTATCGCACTTACATTTTTATTTTACTTGATTTTATCTTCTATATTTTATATTTTATATTTTATTTATTTTTTATTTTATTTTTATTTTACTCTATTACACTTCATTCTTTATTTTATGTATTTCTATATTTTTATATTTTTTTATATTTTTTTAATATATTTTTATATATTTTTTATATATTTTTTATATATTTTTAATTTTTTAATTTTTTACTTTTAAATTTTATAATTCCTTTATATTTTTTTATATTTTTATATCTTAATATTTTTTAGATTTTTATTTTTATTTTTATTTTTATTTTTATGTTTATTTTTATTTTTGCTTTTATTTTTATTTTTTTAATTTGATATTTTATTTTTATTTTTTCTTCTTATTCCCTGATTTTTTTCCCTTACTTTTATTATTTTTATATTATATTTTATTTTATTTTATTTTTAGCTTTATTTTTGTTCTTATTTTTATTTTTTTCATTTTTTCTTAATAATCTTTATAATGTTTATAAGGTTTTATTATTATTATTATTATTATTATTATTATTATTATTATTATTATTATTATTATTATTGATATATATTATTATTATTATTATTATTATTATTATTATTGTTATTATTATTATTATTATTATTATTATTATTATTATTATTATTATTATTATTAGTATTATTAGTATTATTATTATTATCAGTTGCATCTTTATATCCCTATTTTATATCTGTAACATATTCTTTTTCCAATATTGGTCTATGTTCGCCCTCCCTCCAATGGATGTTCCTCTAAGCTTGTTTTTTTCCGTGAATTTCTGTAAGATGTGATGCTGAAGGCGCTGATGAAGGGCGTTTTGGAGTAGCTTTTGTTGGTTTAAATAAAAATTAAATAATGAAATAAAGTATTTCCAGAATGTTTTGGAAACGACCGTACGCCATAATATACTTGTTGTTCTAATTCCCTTAATCTCCTTATATATCAATATATATATATATATATCAATATATATGTATATATCAATATATATCAATATATATATATCAATACATATATATCAGTATATATATATATATATATATATATATATATATATATATATATATATATCAATAATATCAATATATATATCAATATATATCAATATATATATATCAATATATATCAATATATATATATATATCAATATATATATCAATATATATATAAATATATATCAATATATATGTCAATATATATATATATCAATATCTATATATATATCTATATATCCATATATGTATGTATATCAATATATATATATAACTAACTATATATCAATATATATATATATATCAATATATATATATATATCAATAATATCAATATATATATATATATATATATATATAACAATATATATATATCAATATATATCAATATATATATATATATATATATATATATAAATATATATGTATCAATATATATATCAATATATATCAATATATATATATATCAATAAATATATATATATATATATCAATATATTTATATATATATATCAATATATTTATATATATATCAATATATTTATATATATATATTAATATATATATATCAATATATACTAATATATATATATCAATATATATATCAATATATAGATATCAATATATATATATCAATATATATATCAGTATGTATATATATATATCAGTATGTATATATATACATATGTATATATATATATCAATATATATATATCAATATATATATATCAATATATATATATATATCAATATATATGTATATATCAATTTGTTTATATATATATATCAATATATATCAATATATATATATATCAATATATATGTATATATCAATATATTTATATCAATATGTATGTATATATCAATATATTTATATCAATATGTATATATATACATCGATATATATATATATATATATATATATATATCAATATGTATATATATATCGATATATATATCAATATATATATATATCAATATATATGTGTATATATATATCAATATATATATATATATATATCAATATATATATATATATATCAATATTAATGTTTATAATCTATGTACGTATACGTTTCGTCCCTTTTCAATCGGGACTCATCAGCATAGAGATATAACTATTCACTACCGGTCGTACGATTCGAAACCCTGGATTACAAGTATTTTTCAACTAGCATCCAACGTCGTTAACCGCACGCCCAATATTTGAATAAACAATGATAATTTAACACATATAAAAGCGGCTTGATGTCGAGGCATTCTACTTCTATTAAAGAAGGAATGATGCATATAAAGCAAGTGACGTCATGCTGTGTTTATACTACCATTTAGAGTGCTCTACTTATTTTACAAGGAGCGACAAATATAAAATATTTGTTGTTGTTTATAATTTATGTACGTATACGTTTCGTCCCTTTTCAATCGGGACTCATCAGCATAGAGATATGACTATTCACTACCGGTCGTACGATTCGAAACCCTGGATTACAAGTATTTTTCAACTAGCATCCAACGTCGTTAACCGCACGCCCAATATTTGAATAGCCGATAAACAATGATAATTTAACACATATAAAAGAGGCTTGATGTCGAGGCATTCTACTTCTATTAAAGAAGGAATGATGCATATAAAGCAAGTGACGTCATGCTGTGTTTGTACTACCATTAAGAGTGCTCTACTTATTTTACGAGGAGCGACAAATATATATATATATATATATATATAAGTATTAGTACTTAATGTATCCATATAAATATTATAAGGAGACATAATTTTTATGTATCAGTTTGCAGTATTTACTTCAATAGTGCTCGATACGTTAATAGAGCTAGGTAGTAAGCAATGAAAATATATATGGCAATTAAGCTACACAGAGGCTCCCGCGTTTCATCTCCGGGTGAATCTTCAGGCTAAATGCATGGAGTTATTTTTTTCAGGTGTTTTTATATACAATGGCTTGCTAGTTAACCAATCAGATTCTTTGTTGTTCCCTCAGCCAATCGTTGGGCTTCCCGCGAAAAAAGGCTTTGTTGGTGACGCTTCTATACCTATCCTATTTTTATGTTAACAATGGATTTTCCTATATCCTGTTTCCTTTGTTGTGTCAATATAGTGGGCGAATTTATTTTAACACGTGGTTTCTTGTATTTCTATTTTAGGTGTTAATTTTTAACTTGTTCAGTTTTTTTTTTATATTTATATATCATCCTTAAGTAAAATTATTTCTGTGTAAACAGCTGTTTGCTATTTCACTTCTAGAATTTAATAGGTTTCGGGGATCTTTAAAATTTAGGATTTCTATTTTTCATTCAGGCATAATCTACACGGGTCGTCTAAGTTTCTACCCGTACCGGCCTGTCTTACGATCTACTTATTATCTGGGCATTTTTAATCTTTACAATAATTTTCTTCATTTTCTTAGATCAACTAGCTAGTTGATGCCTTCTTCAAAAAATTTCTTTGATTTTTGAGAGAAAAACAAATTTAGGTCATTTTTGAGTTGGTCGTCATTTTCATAAATTTTATTGTTTAAGTGGTGCTGCAACGACCGGAAAAATGGTAGTCAGATGAAGCAATGCCAGGTGAATAAGGCGGATGAGGCAAAACTTGTCCTGAGTGAGTTTTGTTGTGTGATGATTCACGTTATCATGCTGAAGTACTACACCCTTCCTATTGATTAATTCTGGTCGTTTTTTTGATAGAGCAATTCTTAGATCATCCAGCTGCGAACAATATTTTACTGCTGTGATTGTTTGATTAGGCTCTAGTAACTCATAATGAATCAGTCCTCTCATGTCCCACCATAAAGAGAGCATAATCTTCTTTGGGTGTAGTCCTTGTTTTGGAACAGGCTGTGGATATTGCTTTCGGTCTAACCATTGTCATTTGCGTTGGGTATTCTTGTAAAGAACCCATTTTTCATCTCCAATCACAATTATTTGCAAAAGTGGTTCTCGATTCTTCGTGGAAAGAAAAGATGTGCAAACAGTCAATCTTTGATTTCGTTGAGCGTCGATCAAATCGTGGGGAACCCAGAGTCCAAGTTTTGAAACTTTTCCTAACTCGTGAAGGCATGAAATTATTGTGGTATGCGTTGTATTGAATTGTTAAGCTAATTCTCTGCTGGTTAACTTTGGATTGACCTCCACAGCGTCTTTAATGGCGTCGTTATCAATTGATTTTGGCCTTTCCGAACGTCGTCGATCTGACAGGTTAAAGTCTCCAGAAGAAAATTTTGCAAACCACCGTTGACATTTTCGATCATTCAGAACATTTATCCCATAGACAGTTCCAATATTCCTTGTAACTTCTGCAGCTGAGTTTCTTTTTTTGAATTCATAGAGCATGCAATGTCTCAGATGCTCCTCACTAATATCCAATTTTTTGACGGCTGAGACCGTTAAACTTAATATTTCCCAACTAATTACTATATCTGAAAGGCAAAGCAAGATTAAAAAATCTAGAACTGTGTACAACTTAGGAAGCTGCAAAGTGATGAAGTAAAAAAAAAATGCGACATTACTTTCTTTCCGACATGATATAAACCGTCATTAAGAAATACAATAAGAGAAATCGACAGATAAAAAACGGATTAGAATCGGGTAATGCATGGACGGCGACACCGGTGGGGGGGGGGGGGGCTCAAGCCCCCTTCCACTTTTTGTCTTGGCCCCCCCCCACTTTACGGTCATCAATAATGAAGTTATATATACATGTGTTTAACCCCCCCCCCCTCACTTTTTAGAAGACACCCCCCCCCCCACACTTTTATAACTGTTCCACCGGTCCTGTAATGTATAAATTAATTAAAACGAATTGTATACGTGCCTTTCACAACAGTCACTACGAAAACGTAACACATTATTTTTTCGTTATTTAAAAAAAAAAATTAATTTCCAAATATTTAGTACTAAGAAGAATAAAGTATTGCAATGTATCTTAACCCCCCCCTCTCCCCTCCAAAAAAAAACCAAGAAAAAACAACAACGAAACAACCCGTCTAATTGTGTACTGGTGCACGACCCGCCCGACTCATTAAACTTTATGATCTCTTGGGCGTGTGTTTAACATTATTGAGTTTTCTTCTTTAGATTCCAATTTCATCAGCCGTTAGTTTATACATATATGCGTGCTGGTTTATTTTTTTTCTTTTCTAATCCCCGAACGCGCTTTCTTTTTTCCCTTTTCTTTGTAACGCTCCGCTGATTGGAGGAGAGAGACGCAGCTCTAATTTATTGCAACTTTGCATGTAATTCAAGCCAAAACAAACACTGAAGTCGAAATATCCTGCTTGGCTGAGTCATGAGAGACACGAATAATGCATCCAATTAGAAAATCAATTTGAATGCATTCGTTGTCAACGAAGGACAGATCATTCGTCTTAGCGGGGCTACCCAACAGATGGTCGCTACGAACTTGTAACTCAGAAAACATAGCAAAATCTACATCATTGGAAGCAACAGTCGCCGTAGGTAAATACCAGAGTTTCCCTTCTCCTCTAGAGGCTGAAAGGGACATCTCTGCCGATAGTTTTACCGCGCCCTCAGACAAACCAACATTTCTATGTCACGGTACTCAACAGATAGACTTCAATAGAAGTGACAAACCACTTATATATATATATATATATATATATATATATATATATATATATATATATATATATATATATATATATATATATATATATATATATATGAAGCGGTTTAATTTGCATACACATTGGATACATTTTTCACTGTCATTTACTGCATCGATAGCAAACAGATTTCTCGCCTGGATAACTTTTTCGTTTTTGGATTACCATTCACCACCTGGATTATTTTTCAATCAACCTCTTTGATATCTTTCCTGAATATGTTTTAAAATTTATGACTTGGATGAACTGTATAGGTTTAACAAAAATGTATGTTTTGGGCCGATATATTTGATGTTTTATATACTTTTATATATATATATATATATATATATATATATATATATATATATATATATATATATATATATATATATTTATGTATATATATATATATATATTTATATATTTTCAAAGTTTAATTTTATTACCTGCAATAATGTCGTTGCGGTAATGGTCCTCTGAGGAGAAGAATTTTCTTTGAAAACTCATCAGTTAAGGACTTTAAAGTACTTTGCCTAAACATTGAATTCTAATAAAATTTGATTCGCACCTTATTTTATTCTTTCACTTTATCTAATGCTATTAATGCTCTATCCAGTATATTGAGCTTTATTTTTATCCGGATGTTCACTGATTAAAGATATTAGTTGCCTCTTATATCTTTTGTTGTATTAACCTTTATATATATATATATATATATATATATATATATATATATATATATATATATATATATATATATATATATATATATAATTAACTTGTTACAAATATCCAGGGGGGTATAAATCCGAAGGAAGTTGAAACCGGGTTTATGAGAGTGCTCAATGAAAATTCAGAGCAAAATATATTTTTTGTTGGTGATTTTATTATTCCATTAATTGCGACAAAATATATGCTGTTTCATTAGCGCCCATAATGAACGCCAACTTTTCAAGCGACAATGGAATCCAAATGCCTAGGGTATATACATTTAACCCACCTTCCTTAAAGATATAAGGGGAATTAAGTCAAGCTTATAGTTGCATATACTCAAAATACTTTAGGTATCAACTCAGCTCAATGTTTGAACCGTTAGGTCAATCAGAGCTATCAAATAGTTGATTGAAATAAACAAAAGTGTGACATATTATTTATATCTATTCCAGGAATTCAAAATCAACAACCTTCTTGGAATACGATCGTTTATAAGACAAAAGGATAACTGTGGTTTTAATAAATAAAAAAATCATTTCGTCTTAGAAACGATCGTACACCAAAAATATTGTTGATGTTGAATTTTTGGAACTGATATAAATAATATGTCATAATTTTGTTTATTTCAATCTACTATTTCATCTCTCTCTCTTTATATATATATATATATATATATATATATATATATATATATATATATATATATATATATATATATATTGAAATAAACATTACATTATATATAATATATATATATATATATATATATATATTGAAATAAACAATATATAAATATATATATATATATATATATATTGAAAAAAAAATGGAAATATTATTATATATATTG
>OY744531.1:22004607-22009607 GCA_963556195.1 Sepiola atlantica | reverse complement strand
ATAACATCCATTTTTTCCTCTCAGATCTCAATGACACTCACCCACTTATCACCGCATACACCCCCACACACAGACATCTTCGTTCTCCACGAATCTTAACTTTTCTAACTTACTCTTTCCCTCACATTCTTAACATATCAAGCCGGTAAAACATTCTCACTTTTCAAAATTTTTCAAATATTTCATACCTATCACAACAAATCTTCCCTCTCCCCCTCCCTCGTCACCCATTTCCCCTTTCAATCACTTCTCTCGTACTCGCACCCTTCCACACCTCCCACTCTTCAATCCCCTCATTTTTTCAGATCCTCTCTAAAACCGTAACGCTTACCAATCCACCAAAATCACAGAGCCTCCCCTCGTTTTCTACCCATCTTCCATTCCTCTGCATACACCCCCACACACATCTTCATTCACCATGACCCCTAACCTTCCTGGTCAAACATTCCACCCTCCTCTTTCCCCACCCCTCCACCCCTTCACTCACTATCATCCACATTACTCCCGCTAACCCCAACTCTTCACTTTTTAACTTACAACAATCCACAGTATCCCCGCTCACCCCCACCCTTCCACTTTTTTTAACTCAGTTTCTTCAACATTTATTTTCATTCCTCGTTACTGACTTCACCAGGTCCGGACGTTGGTCCCTACTGTTTTCCAGTAGTGGCTACTATTTCCTCCCTTCAACCCACCATGTCAACCGTATATGTCCACATACTTGCATGATATTTTCCTTTATATTATCATCCTGAAGAAGTCTTACAAATAAAGACTAAACGTTGATGAACACATAAAAACTTTTTCTTTTTTCATTTCCCATATATATATATGTATATATATTCAAATAAACAATATATATATTTTTTCAAATAAACAATATATATATATATATATATATTTTCAAATAAACAACATATATATATATATATATATATATATATATATATATATATATATATATATTACCAAATAAACAATATATATATAAGTACATATATATATTAAAATAAACAATATATATATATATATATATATATATATATATATATATATATATATATATATATATATATTCAGACAAACAATATATATATATATTTTCTCAAATAAACAATATATGTGTATTTTTTTAAATAAACAATATATATATATATATATATATATATATATTTTAACATAAATAATATAGATATATATATTTTTACATAAATAATAAACACACACACATATATATATATATATATATATATATATTGAAATAAACAATATATATATATTGAAATAAACAATATATATATATTAAAATAAACAATATATATATATTAAAATAAACAATATATATATATATGTATATATATATATTAATATATATATATTGAAATAAACAATATATATATACATATATTGAAATAAACAATATATATATACATATATTGAAATAAACAATATATGTATATACATATTGAAATGAACAATATATATATATATATATATATATATACATATATATATTGAAATAAACAATATATATATATATATATTTATTCAAATAAACAACATATATATATATATATATTCAAATAAACAATATATATATATTTTCAAATAAATAATATATATATATATATTTTCAAATGAACAATATATATATATATACTTTCAAATAAACAATATATATATATACTTTCAAATAAACAATATATATATATTTTCAAATGAACAATATATATATATATACTTTCAAATAAACAATATATATATATATTTTTTCAAATAAACAATATATATATATATTCAGAAAAACAATATATATATATATATTTTTCAAATAAACAATGTATATATATATATTTTCAAATAAACAATATATGTATATTTTCAAATAAATAATATATATATATTTTCAAATAAATAATATATATATATATACATATATATATATATATTGAAATAAACAATATATATATATTTTGAAATAAACAAGATATATATATATATATCAAAATATATATATATATTGTTTATTTCAATATATATATATATATATATATATATTGTTTATTTCAATATATATATATATATATGTTGTTTATTTCAATATATATATATATATATATATACATTGAAATAAACAATATATATATATATATATATTGAAATAAACAATATATATATATATATATATTGAAATAAACAATATATATATATATATTGAAATAAACAATATATATATATATTGAAATAAAGAATATATATATACATTGAAATAAACAATATATATATATACATATATCTATTGAAATAAACAATATATATATATATTGAAATAAACAATATATATGTATATATATATTTTTAAATAAACAATATATATTTATATTTTGAAAAAAAAAATATTTTGAAATAAATGATATATATATATATATATATATATATATATATATATATATATATATATATATATATATACTGGCAGGACCCGTGCGTCGGCGTGGCCCGAATATCAAGGGAGGCGCGAGAGCGCTCAATCCCTTAATAGACTGCACGAATGGCCTATGCTAGAAATCTCATTTCTTTGATCAATCATAACTCAAAAACCAATAAACCAATAAACCAAATTAGTTAAAACTTTGCACAACATTTTTATTTGGTAGGTTCTATAAGTGTGTAGTATTTCAGCATCATTAGTCAAGGCA
Source organism: Sepiola atlantica (assembly GCA_963556195.1). Classification (NCBI taxonomy): domain Eukaryota; kingdom Metazoa; phylum Mollusca; class Cephalopoda; order Sepiida; family Sepiolidae; genus Sepiola; species Sepiola atlantica. The sequence continues at coordinate 22,006,908 of OY744531.1, read as the reverse complement.
ACCCAGAGATTCAGAAAGTTCAATCATGAAATCATATCTGTTCGTACGTACGTACTTACGTATGTGCCACCCTATATCTCATCACCTATTTGATGAATTCAGCTGATTTTGGGCGGAGATAGAGGCTCTGGGCTCTAGTTGATGGCTTTCTATTTTCAGTTTACCAATATACCGTAGTTACTCAGAAATTTTCAACAAACCTTAAAAAATTACTAGTCCACATACACTTTCTTCTATATCTCATCAGCTATTTGATTAATTCAGCTGTGTTATGGCACAGATAGAAGTTGTATTTTGTTTTCCTTTGTACACTGAATATTTTATTGTTTACTATTGGGAATAACTTTATTATATTTCTCCCTGCTCTAAAAATGTTTGATTAATTTATTTATTTCATTCAAATTAAATATTTTTGCATTGTGTCCTTGTCAATTTTCAAACACACTGATTGTAAAATGATTGACTCACCATTTATTGTTTGCAATGAATACATGGTAAAGTTTGAAAAAAATTGTTCTAGTTTGAATTGTATCATGAGTAAATATACACTCATCATAATTAAAAAAAACATTTACCTGCGAATATTGGAAGAAACATTGATTAGTCAAACTACCAACTATATCAGTTATGAGAAGACATTGTATTGAGGCATAGCCTTTACAAAAGTTGTGACATTCCATGAAAAATGCGAGTATACTGAAATCATATGCCCTTAATAGGGTTAAGATGAAAATTCATATACACTAAATGTACAAAAGCAAGGAAATTCCCAAATTTTTACACTTTTATTGTCATTAAGTGTATGCGAGCACAACAGGGCTATGCATTTTACTGGTAGGAATTTTTCTTCAGCGCACCTCACACACTTCATCCACTCATGCATAGAGATTTATACTGTAGTGATGTGATAATGAAATGGTTTGGTTGATATGTAGTCATACCCTTGATGACAATAAAAGTGTAAAAATTTGGGAATTTCCTTGCTTTTGTACATTTAGTGTATATGAATTTTTATGTTAATCCTATTAAGGGCATATGATTTGAGTATACTGGCATTTATCATGGAATATAAGTTAAAGTTAAAAAATATTAGTATTAGAATATTAATTTATCGAAAAGCAGTTGAAAACAACCCTATAATTTAGATGATTAAAGTGGTATTTATCGATTGTTTTAAAAAATGATGAGGCAATTTTTTATCTCAATCCGGAGTGCTGACTTTGAATTAAATATATGGCGATTGATTTAAGGAATTTGTTGTGGTTATTTTGTTTTCGATTTATCGACTGTTAACTAATCTGCACTTTTACCATTGACTATGTTGTTTCTATTTAATGTTTTGAAACTCCATCTATTGGGAAAAGAAATTGCGGCAGTCTAGAAGGATTTCTTCTAAAATTGACAAATAGTTAAATAGAGGGAAAGTAATAAAAAAAAAAATTGCCAAAGTTTAGAAAGATTTGATCTTCACTGACCGAGAAGAGAAAAGACAAAGTAACGGATACTGCACTTTCAGTTGAAGTATATTTAGAAAAATAGAACTTAATATTTTTTTGGAATATCAGTAGCAGTTTTAGCGTTGAAGAAAGTATGTAAAAAAGTATAAAATAAATTTGAATAATGTTCGGTATGAATTAATCTCGAATAATGTTCGATGAATAGGAAAATGTAGATGCAAATAATGATTTTAAATGTTACACCAGTCTGTGTTCAATATTGATTTCGAAGCATTTATACTGTCGTCAATTAAACAAAGGAACGTTATTCGTAAATGTAGTATACTCATGATTATAACAATGTACATAGATACATCGACGAATGCTAATTTTAATCGAATGTGAGAAGAAAGTTGCACATATCTGTTTAATGTGTATTGCTTCGAAGGTACTGTTGCGTGCTGCGATTATTTAAGTCGGCAAAAATGTAAACGCGTTTTTTTATAAATAGTTACGAATATATATATATATATATATATATATATATATATATATATATATATATATAGAGAGAGAGAGAGAGAGAGAGAGAGAGAGAGAGAGTGAGAGGAGAGAAAGAATGGACGGTTATAATAGGTAAATCTAAAGAAGAAAAGAAAACGTCTTACGTAAAATACCCCTCCTCAAATTAAAAAAAGAAGAATACCTAACGTGAAAATGAAAGCACGAATGTTGGAATAATGTTAGATATGAATGGATGGTCAAAAGTGAAACAATAAACTTGTGTTGTCTGTTAATTAGTAGTGGAAGGATCGTAGAAAAACTGATATTACGTGCTTCCGTGGAATTGGTATCAACAATTGAA
>OY744531.1:21934607-21997107 GCA_963556195.1 Sepiola atlantica | reverse complement strand
CCGGCCCCACGCCGATGTACCCTGGGGTTTTCGTCTCCAAGGTGGAGCCGATTTTACTACGCCTTTGTCAATTCAACGAGTGAGTAAAACACGAAACATAACTTATTTGGGGGCTTTCAGTTTTTGTTTTTTGCCTGTTGCATCAATACCAATCGGTTATCCGACAAAACGTCGAAACGGATTTTTTGTTTGTTTTTGTTTTGCAATTACTACTGCTACTACATCCATTTCTTCATTTTAAAATGAACACTTTATCTTCGTAAGCAAGTCAGCCATTTAAATCTTTTCAATAGTTGGAAAGAAAAAGAAAAGAAAAAAGAAAGAATGAATTATTTCATGACCCTTCGAAATTTGAAAAGAATTAGGAAGTCTTTAAACTGTCGAATAGAAGTCGTTTATGGCTTTAAAGTTCTTAGTAAATCTTCATGTATTATTAACAGATCGAAGGGTTTTGGAATGTAAATAGATTAACACATTTATTTAACAAAATTGGTTGTAGTTTTATAACTATTTGGTTCAATTAGTAATTTGATGACGAAACAACACTAAATAAGTAACTGATTTAGTAAAAACAAACAAACAAAAAAATATGAAAAAATGGATGTAAGAAAAAAAAAATGTCCTAGGCAACGCCGGCTGGATACGATTTTCTTCACTTTTATTGTTTTTACTTCAAAAGTTAATTTACCATTATTTATTTATTTTTGTTCTTGAATTCTTCGATTCAATTATAGAATAGGGACTGTTTAAAAAAAAAAAAATGGAACTTCTACAGTTTAGGGACCGTGCTGAAATAGTAACGTTAGTATTTAGAAACCCATTCTTAACATGGGGGGTGGGGTGGGGGGTTGTTAACTATTCTGTACTTTCACCTAACAATTTAATAAAAAAGATACCGTAACAATTGAATTTATCTTGAAAATCCTAAAAAAAATAGCACGGTCCGTAAACTGCAGAAGTACCAATAAAAATGAATAATCTCTCATTTCACTTAGTGTTCGCACGCATTTTCAATCAAATTGATTGGTCCTAAATTGCGTTTTTAATCCTGAAACAAGCGTCTAATTTACCCGTTTAAGTTTTGAAGATGTCACTTTTGATTTAATGTTTTCATCGCTGGCGGCCACTTTTTTTTTTTTACATCAAAATATTTTTGCGTTTTAAATCTATTTTACGCTCCAACTAGACAAACATTTTTTTAAAATATAAAATCTAACGAACTGAAAAGCAAAAAACATTAAAATATAAAAATAATCGACGAAAATCGCAACATGGCTGCCGGTGATTAAAACCTTGTATAAAAGTTCGATTTTCAAGACTTAAAAAGTAAAATAGTATTTTTTTTTTTAAACCGTCCCTATTCTAAGATCGAGTAGTTTTTCTTTCCTGCAACGAATTTCAAAAGAATTTTAATTAAATATTTTAATTTACTTTAAAAGTAAATCGAATTTTGTTTTGGCTGTTTGTAAAATCCGATTCGAATTCCTACAAAATCTCAAAGAAGAGACATTAAGAGAATTCTTGATCTACTGTTTCTTCACCCCAAAACGCACACACAGACAAAATCCACCCCATTAGAATTGGAAGAGGGATTTTCTTTCCTTATTTAAATATATATATATATATATATATATATATATATATATATTTCATTTTTTTTTCGGCGTGTGAAAAATAGGTACTTCTACAGAATACGAATAAAACTAACCCGACTCTTACCGAAGCAGTTTACGAATCGGGAGCCGCGAAATAAATATGTGGCAGACGACAATTAAAACCAACGTCAAACCTATGTACTAATTGACTGTTTGTCGACGACCGAGACCCTTTAAATAAAAAAAGAACCAGTTTTTTTTCATCAGGGTGGGGGTGTTTCATTGTTTACCTTCGTCCGAAATAAATTTTTCTTCATGAAGAAAAATACATTCAGGTGAGTGTTTGGCGCTTATTCGTTATTGACCACCATCTTTTTCCCCACCTTATTTACGGACCAATTAAAAATTTTCTTCTATGTACAATTAATTATAATATAGAGGGCGATCAGTTTCCTATATAAGTTTAACGTAAACTGATCACTCACTTTATGACCATCACCATTTTTCTTTTGTATGAAAGAAAGAAGTGTAACCGAATGTAAAAATGATTTCATGTATTTTTTTTTACAAGAGTCACAATAAATAATTTTTTTTTTTACAATGATAAATTAACAAATTCGGTAGATTTCGAGAATCCGTTGAAAAAGAAATCATTTTCCTATATAAATTTAACGTAAAATGATCACCGACTTTCTGACCATCACCAATCTGAACAATTTTGCTTTCTGTGTACACTTTAGTATTTTTTAGTAATTTTTTTTTTTACATTTCTTTTAAAAAGTTAAGGCATCACCTGTAAATGCTATATAAGTTAAATGTGGACGTTAACAAGCTGCGCTCGTTCGTCAGTTTCTGTAGCATGGGTAAACTAGTGCGTTTGGGGTTCATTTGGGCATCGTTTCTGGCGATGCTCGAAAAGGCATGACCAGAGTGCATACATTCAGGGGACGAGTGTTTCCAACACACACACACACACATACACCAAATTGTTTTAATGTTATGTCGTTAATTTTCTACTTTACGGAAGAAATTGTTGATCCAAAAAACGAAAATTAATTCTATCACTTGCACACTGTCAAAGACAAAATTTAAAAAAATAAATAAACAACAACAAAAATTGGTTGCCCTTTTTTTTCTACATTAAGTTGTCAAAAATTAGTGACTGCCAACAAATGGGTGATCATTTTACGTTAAATTTATATAGGAAAGTGATCCCTACTGTACAATAAAAAAAAATATTGGCTTAAAAAAAATCTCTAGCGACATACTCGGTGAGTGTACAACAACAACAACAATAAAAAATGGTCAAATTGGTGATGGTCATAAAGTGGGTGGTCAGTTTACGTCAAATTTATATAGGAAACTGCTCCTCCTCTAAATTCTAAAATATTTTACTACCCCCCTCCTCCAAAAAAACAAACAAACAAACAAAAACAAACAACGGAAATCTCTAGTTAAGTGTACACAGAAAAAAATTGTTTCGTAAAAAAGTTACATTTCTTTTTTCTTTTTTTTTTTAATGAATAAAAGAAAATTCTGTAGGGAAAAGTTGTTTCATTCAGTACTAATTGACTGTTTGGCGACGGCTCGGTTTGCATCTGCTTTTCCGGCTGTTTACGTAAATGTCATTCGGTAAAAGTTTGTTTCATTTGGTTCGTATTCTGTAGAAGCACCGAAAAATATAATTTCTGTGATTTACCATTTGTCTCAGATTTTCTCGTTTATCTTCCCAAAATGAAGGATTTCTTCAATCAAATCATTTTTCTAAACAAATAATTTCATTCAGTTTCAGTTTGTTGTTTAAGCTGCTTCGTCGTACGAAAAAAACAAACATTTTTGTGTTAGAGATCTTGTAAAAATTTGATACAAAATCCAAGAGATCAATTCTTCGACGAAAGTAATTTTTTTCGAAAAAAAGAAAACAAAAGAAAAAATTAAGAATAGTTGGATAAAAGTTAAAAAAAAAAAAAAAATTTTTAACGATTATTTTCGCGAATATATACGACACGCCCCCCCCCCCGATCTTTATATTTATTTTTTATCAAGTTTTGGTACTTGTGTAGAATAGACAGCCAATAATTTAACAGATTCCCGAGTTTAGACAACACATTCTAGACTTAACCGAGATATGCAGACGATAAATTGTGACGACAAATATTTGGGAAACCCGACCTTTTTGCCAGTTTACTTTCGATGGTTTTTTTTGTCCGTTTTCGCATCAAGAACATTTGACAAAATCGCGTTCTACTACTTCTTTGCCCTCTTCTAATATTTCGTAAATATGACCAAGTCTAATTTATCGGCCCCCGTCATCCATTTGTAGTCTTTCTAGAGCTCTGGAACCCTACCACTAAACCTAAGTCCATGTGGCAACATACCCCCTATCCCCATAAAAAAACAAAACGAAATAATAATGAAAAATTATCGGTCCCCGCACTCCATTTGCAGCCCCCTTCCCCCCTCACACACACAATAGAAAAAACTGAAAAATAAAAAAACATTGTCTTCTACTGGGCATTCAAGAAAAATAACACAAATTGTTCGCAAAAAAAAAAAAAAGAAAAGTTTGTTCGGGTAGTTACGTGCGTCAAGACTCGGGAATCTCCGTAAGTATTGCAATTCTTTGGATGTCTATTCTGCATAAGCACCCAAGTTTTTGTGTGTGTTTATTGATTGACACAGTTTTAGATTATAATAAAAAGATGTTTAAGATTTAGGCAATTTTTAGCAGGAATTTCAGTTTTTCATGCGAGTTTAACATAAAATCAGGGAATCTTTTACTATAATCAACAGAACGAAAAAAGGGTGAAAAAACAAGTCCTGGCCATGGGCGAGCCTCTATTTTGAATTTCTTTTCGAACAGTCAACACCGACTGTTTTGAACAAGAAAACCACCCTTTAAAATAAGTTAAAACACAAATAAAATTATCCAGGCAGGTAGATGAGTAACTTAACTTGTCTTTGCTAACATTTATTTGTTGCACATTTGTTTTTTCATCCTTTTTTCGTTCTGTTGATTGTAGTAAAAGATTCCCTAAAATCATTGTCTCCATACTTTTTTCGACGGGTCTTTAGCTTAAATTATAATCCCGTTTGCATAAAAAAAAAAAAAAAAAAAAAAAGAAGCTTTCTCGGAATTTCAAGCTGGGGGATCACTTTACGTTTAACTTACATAGCAAACGGACCTGTTCTATTTTTAGAAAGGTGAATCCCTTCTAAAAATAGAACACGCCGGTTAAACGAAATAACTAAAACAGATTCTATAAATCTGTTTCCTGTTATAGTATTTCAAAGACTTTTAGGTACAAATGTAGAATAGACATCTATAATTTAACAGATTTCCGAGTTTCGACGACAATTTCCGGACTTTGCCGAGATATACAGATAATAAATTGTGGCGACAAATATTTGGGAAACCCGACCCTTTTGCCAGTTTACTTTCGCAGATTTCTGATTTGTACCCGTTTTCGAATAAAGAAGAGTAAAACCAATGTCGCTTCCTACTACTTCTTCGTAAATATGCCTAATTCTAATTTATCGCCCTCCATCCTTCATTTTTACTTCACCCCCAAATGGAATTTTTGGTAAAACTGCATAACACTGACCCCCTGGCTGTGCGCATGCGCCAACAAACGGAAGCGTTAATAGAATTCCTCATCAATGGGAGTATATTTGTGAATATTTGCTTAGAAAAGAACACAAAGGTGTTTTTACTGCATTAGTAAATAAAATCCACAATTTGTATCCAGTTTAAATTTAGGTGTTTTTTAAAAAATTATTTTTATCGATAGACATTTAATTTTTGCGCTTCCGTTTGTTGGCGCATGCGCACATCCATGGGGGGGGGGGGCAGTGTTATGTAGTCTTACCGATTTTTTTTCCAAGTTGCCCTCTTCTGGCAACCAAGAAAAAATAAACAATAAAGTGTGTCCTGTTCGACGAGCTTTCGGGTAGCTACGTACGTCACAATTCGGGAATCTCCCTAAGTACTAAAATTCTTTTGATGCCTATTCGGCATTAACACCGACTTCTTTTTTCCTCCAAAAAGTTACATAACAATTTAAGAGGGTGATAAAGAACTCCATGCTGGGGAAATCAATATTCGAGATAATCTCCCAGAGAAATTACATAGCAAACTGAACCCCACTCTAAAAAGTGAACAAGTCAATTTGAAAAATAAATGTGGTGCTTAATTGATAGTAATCCGAAGTTTAAATATAAATAACTATTAGGGGGGGATATACAAATACCACATAAACAAATATGGAACGGAAAGCTATCACGATATTCGAGAAAGATTTTTTTTTTTATTTATATATCACGATTTTTGTCCCATTTGATAAATGTTTATCGCGTCGTAGCAGATTAATTTAGTTTGAAAATAGAAAATGAACATTTGGATACAAGTCATCTTTGTTGTATATTTTAACGAAGGTATTATACGACATCACGCCCCCTTTTCCCTCCTGGTGCTACCAGATCAGGCTCTCTGAAGATATTGACTTCCTGACCAAAAATGCACCAAACATTGATGTTATTGTTTTTTTTCCTTTCCCTTTTGCAAAACTCAATCATGTTTTGCAAAGCCAAAACAAAACAAAACAATTTTCCTCTACAAAACAACAAAACCAAACACCATGAATAAATATTTGAAGATATAAAGAACTTTAAGCATAAAAACTTTTACCAAAATGACCTGATTCGGCATTAAATAACCCGAAAATAGTTGATCTGCCGTAAAACAAAACAAAAATCACCCTTTTCCCTAAAATCTATAGTTGTGCGATTAAAATAATAAAAAAATCCTTTGATTATTAAAGATTAATCATTAAATGAGGTATTTTTTATAAAATCATTGCCGACTAGAATCGGGTGGTTTGACTTAACCCTACCACTCACCCTAAGTCTGGGGAACAACAGACCCCACCCCCAAAATAATATTTAACAAAAACCAGAACATGGTTACGTTGCCACCCAGTCTGAGAGTTAGTGACAGGTTTAAGGAAAGTTTTTTGGTTTTTTTTCGGAAAGGTTTTCAGTCAAACCACCCGATTGGGGACGTGAGCGATTCTATAAAATTACTTTAACTACAGAATATTTTTTTTACCTGCGAAGAGGGTTCTGTTCGCCGTGTAAAGGTCTATCGAAAAGTCTCTAATACATGGCCATTCATTGAAAGACAATAATGTTGTCCATCAAACCAAGGTTTGTTTGTCTGTGTGGAATCTGAGTTTCGTTTAACTTTTTTAATTGTATTTCCCCTACAGTTGTTTCGTGCGCATCAAATCACACTTTTGTTCTTATTCATAGGTAAAATACAAGTATATGCTTAATCGGCCTCACCAGTCCTTATTAAATCTAAAACATCGACATTTTCCAGTCAAAAATTAAAGGGAAAAAATTTTCATTTCTTAATTCTTTATTTTTAATGAATAATAATAATAAAAAGAATGTATATATTTAGTCAAACTTTCAAGGTTAAAGCTCAATTGATGTAACTTTTTAACCAGGGTTTTTTTACCCCACCCCATAGACCGGTATTGTCTGGGCCTTCGGGTCTTGATTTACGCCGGTCTATCGATTGTCCGTCCTGTGCAGTTCTAGGAGGTGCACCCTCCCAGGTTTTGCCTTCTCATCCTTTAAGAAGAGGTTAGTTTATTGCTAATCGCCTGAGGCGCCCCTACCGGGGAATGCCGACGGGGCTGCCCAGGCAATTTTTAAATGGCCAGAGTGCTCAAATTCTCGAGCGCTGTTTTTTTCCCACTTTCCCGACCTTGTGTCACATCTTACCTTGTGGGAGGAAGATAAATAGAACCAGAGCATATATAAATAAACAATTGAATGCTAAATTCCAATGAACACTTCTTTATCCATTAAAAATAAATCCGTATAACTTTACAGTCCGTTTCGTTTACACATGAACAGCCAAATATATATATATATATATATATATATATATATATATATATATATATATATATATATATATATATATATATATCCTGGATTTTTCATACGTGTAACTCTTCAGAAGTCCAAAAATCGTGTACAAAAACATCAGAAAAAAGACAAAAAAAAATACACACTCACATTGTTATAGGATTCGTAAAATACAGTTCTAAAAAGAAACGTGAGGTTCCTAATAGTTATTAGGCACCATCTTTTATACGAACAGAGCTAGGAAATACATATATTAACAGTAGATTAAAATGGCCAAGTTGTTTACTATCTGGTGAGAGTTCGAAACTCGAAAGTGATTTTGTAGCCGGGCGGGCAACCTTTTCAGAGTGAGGGCCAGATGAGACTTTTGGAAGGAGATCGCGGGGGCGGAGTGAAAAACGAAATCTCAGAATTACTATATTTTGTTTACATGAATAAACTGTACAACAATTGCATTGAACACTCTACAAATCTGATATTTTTTCTCAAGAGACTTCTGTATGTAATGTTATAAAAGGCGCCGACGAAGAGCCATTTTGGAATCATAAAAAATAATGACGGGGGAAGTAGCAAGTTGATCCAGCATTCGTTTTGACACACCTCACATAGGTTCTCTGTTTCATGCCCTTTCCTCGTCTCTCGTTTCATCTTTGTCTCTCTCTTTCTCTTTTTCTATTTTTATCTCAGACCAAGAATTTGAAATTAATAGTTAAAGAAAAATGAAATATAATGCATCATTGCTCGCTGATATTCATACATTTTTATCCCACTGTAAATCTTAATCGAAACCTACATTTACGTCTGTCACAAAATGATATGCGTTTTACTGGGAGGTCCGCGGGCCGGATTGCAATAATAAAGCATAGCAGGGTGGCGGGCCGAACGCTTAGCCTTCATGGGCCGGATGTGGCCCGCGGGCCGGAGGTTGCCCGCCCCTGCTTTAGATTGTTTATTAGAAATTCATTTCTCGCTTTAATTAAACTTTAAAGACGATGTTGGTTCATTTGTGTTCCTAAACAAAATGAAAACTTGTATTTTCGCACGCACCCCTGTCATATAAAAGAACCGAAAAGCAGACGCGAGTTGATAAAATCTAAAAATCCTGCTTTTCACGACCGAATTCATTCGACGATGAAAAAGTGATAAGAGGAGTTGGTTTGAGCTTTTTCTGTCGGGGAGAGGGGGGGGGGTAGTCTTTTTACCTTTTCTTTTCTCTTTTAATTTCTAATCGTTATCATTTTGGGGAGAATCTGATAATAAATGTTCGTGTCTAAAAGTTTTGCCTTGGATCCGATAAAGCCAAAACTTTTGGATCCGATAAAGCCAAACCTTTTGGATCCGATAAAGCCAAACCTTTTGGATCCGGTAAAGCCAAAACTTTTGGATCCGATAAAGCCAAAACTTTTGGATCCAATAAAGCCAAAACTTTTGGATCCAATAAAGCCAAAACTTTTGGATCCGATAAAGCCAAAACTTTTGGATCCGATAAAGCCAAAACTTTTGGATCCAATAAAGCCAAAACTTTTGGATCCGATAAAGCCAAAAAACCCTATGCAATAATTTGGCGATATTAACAGTAATTGTAGTAGTTACAAAAAACATTAAAAAACAGACAGATTTTACCACAAAAAACTTGCACGCATACACATAAAGGTATTGCTATTCTTACACATGCAAACATGGCTACACTCGGCTGCACGTATTTTTACTCACATATAGAAATTCACTAATATCTAGTAAAATGAAAACAAAAATTTACTAATTTTTATTAAGAAATAAAAATTAAATAAACATGAAAATACAAGTATAGATATTATAGCTAATTACAAAATATCTATGCAAAAATACATATAGTATCCGTTTATAGACACCCATACATAAATACATTCAAACACACACCTACATATACATACACGTATGTATCCCTAAATACATTTATATACTCACATGAATACACACCAACATAAGCGCATTTATATATATATATCTAAATTAATAAATGCTAAATGTTTGGTATTTATCAATCCTACATTACCATCAAAACGGGGTACTGTTATTTAAATCAATAAAACAACATAATATTTTGAAATACTGTATGTATATATATATATATATATATATATATATATATATATATATAGTCAGATAAAAGACCCAAAGACAGCTATTTGAATAACTATTCTTTAAACAGTTCATAATAAATTAATGTTTGCTGTTATCAATTTGTAATTTTATTGTCGTATTTTTACTATATATATATATATATATATATATATATTTATGCAATAGATTTGCCGATATTAACGGTAATGAATTAAAGTAAGTTAATAAATAAAGAGGGATAAATTATTCAAACCTTTCTTAGATTGCTTGCTAGAAAGAAAGATATACCGACGAGGGATAAGCGAGAAGAGTTTGTAGAGAAAAAGGAGAGGGTGACTGACTGCTTCCTTCTTTCTCTTTCTTCCCACCCATAAGCGACGCCACATTTTCTGTTTTTTTTATGGTTTTAAAATTCAATGATTGTTTTGATCCCTTGGACAAACGTTTCACATTTGTGTTCAATTCTGCCTTTCCGGACGTTTCTTTGAGGGGAATTCCGTTTCTAAATTATAAGTTAAAATTAAAAGATCCTCCTCCCCACACCATCGTTCAGGTGAATTGATTTATTCTTTCTCTTTATTTCTTTACCGTCTTATTTAAAAGATAAATAAGTTTGTATCAAAATTACCAAGATATTAATGTTTATCTATTTATATGAATAAATGTTAAAGTTTTGGCCTTGTGTTTACAAGAAACTTACAATTAAATGTTTAATTATTAAAACATTTAGTTTCAATAATTTTTAGTAGCGAACTTTGTGAAGCGACAGCGAGCTGGCAAAGTCAGCTAGTATATATATATATATATATATATATATATATATATATATATATATATATATATTAGTAAGTTTTTGAAAGGCTGTGGGCAATGCAATTCCGGGTAAGATGCAAGTTGAAAGGAAAGGAACAAAAACAATAAAAATAAATCGAATACGATATAAGACTTACTATTTATTTTTCCTTTTTTTTCCTTTTTTTTTTTTTTTCTTACATAACAGCAAGAGTGTTTTAGCTGTCCGGGTGATTAAAAATCACTATTTGATATTTCGGGAAAAGACATCCCTTTTTCAAAAATAATCAAGCAAACTACCATTCTCTACTATATATATATATATATATATAATGTATATAGTCTCGGAAGTATCTCAACCATTAAAACTATATAAGGAAAAAAAACAAAAACAAAACCTTAAGTCCGAAGTCGTTCAGTGGAAAATCACTCATGTAAGTCAATTTAATTTTTACAGTTATTATATTAGTTTGTTTCTAACATTATTTAAGGGATCATCAGTTGTTTACCATGAAAAACTGTTTCGGGAATACATACATTATATATATATATATATATATATATATATATATAATGTATGTATATAATTAGTCGTCCACATACACTGTTTCCCTGTATCACAGCTCTTCAATGTGGCTAAACAGGCAAGTGCCCCGAGCCGAGATCAGAACTCGACCGTCTAGTAGACAGTCGGTGCTTCTATCCATTCAACCACAATCCGTTAACAAGCGAACTTTTAATGGTTATACACTATCAAATGTTGAAGAGGGTTCCATTTGTTTACACGAAGAGTTTTGATTTTTCGCTGATATCGGTTGCAATTTCACTTATCAGAGTGTTCTACTCAAGCAAGGATCTTTTTTCAAATTCTGAAAATAAATGTTCTAAACAGTAATTTCTTCTACTTAAACTCAATACACTGAGACAATCAAGACCCACAGCTTTAATATATATATATATATATATATATATATATATATATATATATATATATTAGTATTTCATGTATTCGCATAAAATTTTATAAGGAGATATAATGTTTTATGTATCAATTTTCAGTATTTACTTTAACAGTGCTCGATACGTAAGTAGAGCTAGGTAGTTAGCTATGAAAATATAAATATTTTCATAGCTTACTATATATATATATATATATATATAAAGTGATGAGAATAAAAATTAGAATGCAATGCAATATTTATTAAATCCTCAATTGTTCAAACAATGGTTGTATAAAAACCTTTTTTCTTTCCTTAATCCATGGATTTTCAATATATGCTCTTATCATCAGAGGAGATTCGTCGGATAAGTCAGTAAAACATTTTAAAATATAAAAGATAAGAAAATATAAACAATTTAAAAGTTTAAAATAGGCAAAGAAAATCATCACCATTGCAGAAGCATAGAAAGTTTGTGTAAGCAAATCCGAGGATTCAAAGTATGAAGCCAGTGTAGAGTGATGAGTTGAAAGTAATCCAAACATCCGAACCTGTGAAAAGTTCCATTCTATGGGATAGAGGTATTCAAATCCAGGTGAACGTTCGTTGGCAGTGAAACTAATCACCAAAAAAACATGAAGAAGTATATGTCCTGAAGGATATGATAAAAAAAATTGATAAAAAAACTCAAATAACAGACATGTCAAAAACCATAATTTTACTTCCTTGACTGAGTAGAAAACCGGGAGCAAATAAGAATGTGGTAATTCAACTAAAATTTAAGCTTTAATAAAATAAATTAAAAAAGGCAAAACAGACACGAAGGAGAAAAGGGTAAAAGAGAAGGAAAGCGAAAAGTAATAGAAGTAGGTATGGGTAAAGAGAAAGGGAGAATTAAGAAGAGTAGGAGAAGGGGATGGAGTGTATATGAGGGCTGGCGAGGGAGATGAAAGAACGTGAAAGGGGAGAGGGTGAAATGAACCTGATTTTAAAAGGTCAGCTAGTTTAAGGGAATACAAATGGATACAATTGATACCAGGGGAGGAGAATAGAAAGGATAGGCCAAGTAGGAGAAATTGCCGAGAGTAGATGACGGTAAGAAGATTTAAAATGGAGAGAGAGAGAGGTCGTTAAAAATATAAATCTTAGATTAAATTCTTAAGAAAGTCTCTAATAATCCAGAAGAAAACCAATGCCAATATAGATCGCGGAATAATAGACTAAAATGGAATTAAGAGGTTAAATTTACATTAATAAATTTAATTAAAAAAGTTCTTAATTTAAAAGTAGTTTTCATGGAAATTTTTAACGATAGATAAGCAAAATAAGCAATAAAAGGGTCCGCAAAGTTATAAGTTATAATTTAATAATAATAATAATAATAATAATAATTAATAATACTAATATGCTTAGGGCAAAGTCAACTGAATGATAATGTATATAAGTATAAATAAAGCAGATTTATTTAGGATAGGAATAAACTAAAGAATAAAAATTGATATCAATTATTGTAACAGTGCTCAACAAATGTCAGAGCGAGAAACTGTTCTATGATTTGTATTATTTACGCTTAACTGGATTCAAAATAAGAAGACCGGTTTGAACGGTAGAGATTAGAAAAGAAACAAGATTTTTTTCTAGAAGGCAATGCAACCTCATCAAATAAATTTACTTAATTTAAGGGGTTAATAGAATAGGGAGAATTAGAGAATATATAATATTATTAAAGGGTTTATTAAAATAACTTACAAAGATTTATGAGATAATATTTATCAAATAAGCATAAAGCTATGATATAGTAAGATTAAAGATAAGATTATAGGACGGTGCATGAACATTAAAACGATGTAAAAATGGGGATAAAAAATATGTGGATGGACTAATTTAAAATTATTGAAAGTGTAAAATTAGTAAAGAATGTATTTTAGTGAATACAAAAATAATAATTGAAGGGTCTAATTTAAAATGTTATATGGGAAATTTTAAATTGAAATGATGATGTAATAGTTGTTAATTTGAAGAGATGAACATTTTAGGGAAATCGTCAAAAAGTATGGTAATAGAGATTTGGTGAAAAAATTAAAACGATATTAGGAATTATTTTAACGCACTAATCTTAAAGAGAGATATTATAATTCAGGCATTCTATTAGTCAAGTCGACTTGACTATTGGATGAAGGTGGAGTATCAGTTGGAGTTAATAATTGACTATATTTAATTTTATTTTATTTTTGCATGCCAAGAGAAGTTCGTTTTTAGAATTTATTATATTTTTACTCTTAACAGCAGTGATTATCATTACGGTTTCGGAAGTACATAATTGACAAAAAATAGATCCTGGGGTGTAATATTTTAAGTTTTATTCAGGATCGACCAGTGCAGTGAACATGAGATATTTTTCGGTTTTAAATTCTTAATTTAATTTAAGGATGCCCCTTCATTCTCATCGTTGTTTTTTTAAAAGAAGATATATAGTTTGAGATGCAGTTATTCAGTGGGTAAGCTGATACCCCGAGATAGGTGTGTATTTTAGAGGGAGTAATTATTGCGTTATGTACATTATTTATAGTATTAGATTCATTAGGAGTAGGGGTATTGATGTGCTGGTTAAAGGGTGGGTTTAAATTATTTGAAGGGTTTGTTATATGGGGCTGATATGAAGTTATCTTGTCGGATTTTCAATGTCAGACTCAAATAGCATTTAAGCTGACAAATCAAAATTTACTTCTGGCAAGCCAATGTTCACTTTTTTTTTATTGTTACACCATGTTATTGGCAATATAATAATGCACTTCGTCACAATTTATTTAAAAAATTACTTAATTCAGCCCATACGATTGGTAATATGAATCCTTTTTAAATCACCTAAACGTAAAAGTAAGTAAGGGGAATAACTCATATTTTATATTGAAAAATATAAGAGTTGTCTACCTTACAACTATTTTTTTATGTATAAGTTTAAAAAACGTGAAAACAAATAAAAACTAAAATGACTTCATTGCATCCCAGACAGCACCGGGACCGGGATATATATATATATATATATATATATATATATATATATATATATATATATATATATATATATATATATATATATTGTGGGTATTTAGGCAGCATATTTTCATTTAGGAAAACATTATCAAATAACACAGAGTGTTTTTGCTTGATAAATTTTTATTTTTATTTTTATTTTTTCAATTTTCCGTGGGTTTCTTGTTCCATTTTTCAATAATGTGAATTACGAAACTAGTCACAACATTTTAAAGTGTCTAACGCTATCAAAGTCTTAGCCGTTAAGCAATCATACTTTTGAATCTTGCACGCACTTAGAACGTACTCACGTTCGCATGTAATATCTCGATATTATATACGCTCTTTTTAAAGTTGTAAATTACTAACCACTTAAAAATCACTCGACAGTAGACATAGTTGTAAAGACACCAATATTAACACCGCCTGAAGATGATTTGATGTATCAAATCAGAAGTACTCGTGAAAAAGGGGAGGGGGAGAAAGGATAAGAAACCCACGGAACTTACATACACCAATTTGACTGAAATACTAAATGGACTATTCGGAAAATTGAAAAAAAAAAACAATTATCAGGAAAAACACTCCGTGTTCTTTAATAATGTTTGCCTTATATATATATATATATATATATATATATATATATATATATATATATATATATTCAGGCAAACATTATTAAATAACACGGAGTGTTTTTGCTTGATAATTTTTCTAATTCCAATTACTGTTTGTGGTGATTTATCGCGGCCGTGTGGGCTTGGGTGTTAGGCTTGCAACCGCCACTCCTGCACTGATGAGGATAGAACACCCGAAACAACGTAATCTGTAGGTATAAAACACTTTAATATTATATATATATATATATATATATATATATATATATATATATAATTAGAATATTAAATTAAATCAAAGATAATCGAGTTATCGTTTAATAATAATCTATCGTGATAATATAAAGCTCAATATATTGAATAGAGCAATAAATTCAAGAAATGAAAGAGATTCAAAGCAAAGAGTCCCACATCCTTAATCCATGGATTTTCAAAGACAAACTCTTTTTAATAAATACTGTATCTTTGCAATTTTTTGTTCTCATATTTAATCTCTTTAAATATATATATATATATATATATATATATATATATATATATATATATATATATATATATGCACACACGTTAGGTATATGTTTATATATTTGTATGTACAGAGGTCACTCTTAAACTAATTAACCGATCATTATCAATTTTGGGGTCGTAATGTAGGTTAATTTACTTTAATTTAGATTTATGTAAGGGGAAATTTTAACAATAGGTATTAGACATAAATTAATAAATCTTCCCCAAATTTCAGTTTCTAAAGGTTTTTTAGGGCAAACATACCATTTGAAAATTCAAATATTTCAGATTTGCATTGAATTTGATCAATAGTCATTAGACGCCAATTAAGCAAGATTTCTTTGTAATTCAATTAGTTCTCTTAATACGACTTAAGCCTTAAATTTTAGACATTTTCTAGAATCAAAATGATGTAATAGATTTTGATCAAAATTAGAATAAGGATTCTGGACATAAAGTTTAGTATCATTATATCTTGATTTTGATTTTTGTAAGGGGACAAAAATAGTTCAAAACTGATTTGTTTTGAGAATTAATTCGGACAGGTATTCTAGAATATGTTGTTTGTTATCGATTTCTCGGCTGTTAACTATACTGCGTGATTGCCAACATTTTATTGTGAAATAAAAATGTTGCCTATTTTATCAACGCTTACTTGATTTATTGGAAAATCTACTTTTGACAGAACGAGTATTCTCGCAAATGCAATAACCCGATGTGTTTTTTTCCTGAATGGACTATTAGATCGACAAATGGCCGTTTCAGATCTCTATTACAACAAATTCGCGGCGTTGCAGCTTTTTATTATTAATTTTTTTGTTTTATTGATTGTTGCTTCGTATTTATTTCATTCTTTTTGGAGATGGGTGGGTTAGGGTTTTGTCAAATTTAATGCCGTTTCAATTTCTGTCTCTTCTCCGATTTTGAACAGCTGCGATTACACTGACCCGGCGCTGTGTGATTCTGCGCACATTGCATTCGGCTTAGTTGTTGGTGTTGCACACAACCGAGACCAAATTGCTCGCTGCTCGCACGCACGCACGTACGTACGTACGTACGTACGTACTGCGTACACACGTTGTCGGTTTCGACAGGAGTTTATTAAGAACAAGAGAAAAAAAAAAACTGCCAATAAAATGGTCTTCGCCCTTGAAGGAGCGCCGCTGACAAAACATGCAACACCAAAACAGAAAAAAAGTGTCTTTCATTGATATATTAGATAGATATTTTAAAAGACATTTAATATTTTCCTTTCCCTTGAAGAAAGTGTTATTTCCTTTACATATTTTCATCTGAGGTTAAAAAAAAGGCACTTCTGTAGTATATATGAAGCAGCTGCCGATTAAGAAATCGAAATTGAAGAGTTCCGTTTTTTTTTCTCCAAGTACCATTCATTCAGAATTCACCGGAAGTTGAATTTAGTATTTAGAAAATGGAGTTAAATGAGATTAATCTTCGAGACATTGGTAATTTAATGAACCAGCCGCAAAAAAACAATAGATTTTTTACAGGCACACCGCCTGATTTCTTAGGGTTAGGTTTAGGGTTAGGGTTAGGGTTAAGGTTTTTTATTTAAATTTTTTTTACTTCATATAATAAAAAAAGAAATTGTTAATTGTTACCCAAAAACAAATCAGTCTTGCATTTTTTTTTATGTTGTAAAAAAATCACTTCCGGTTGAATTACCTCCCTTTATTTTCAGTAGAATGACAGAAAATCTGCTGCTTCATATATACTACAGAAGTGCCAAAAAAAAAACAAAAAAAGAATCATTTCACAATTAGTTACTTTAGAATCATCTCGCCATGAAAAAAAAACAAACAATTATTTACTTTACACTCTTGGTTATCACTTATCAAGGCCAAGAGCCACTTAGGGATAAGGGTTAATGAGACGAAATTATGGCCAACCAAAAAGATGAGGAATACTATGGGAGTACTAGTATTGAGCAATGGTATGAACTGCGTTTAATTATCTATAGCACTGTTTATGACAATAATTTGTTGACATAAGATTTTAAGACGAACAAATTGTAATCATCGGGAAGGCAGTCTCGCGGTAATGTGTTCCACAGGCGAGAAAGCATTGCAAAGAAACTCTGCCCATGGAAATTCCACCTGACGTTAGACACACGAGGGAGAAAAGTCGTTTTTCGTTCTGGTAGAAAGATGAGTTCTTGCTGTGAAGGTCTTATAAGGCGGAACCAAAAATTGGAGCTCAGTCGAGCATCATCCATGGAAATAGCGATAGAGCAGAGAGAGACTAGCAACGTCATAGAGAAGAGATCACCCACTGGATTTTTATTATTACTTTGAAATATTCCAACTACTGTTGTACTTCATAAGAGGCCTCCGGACAATCTTGGGATACTGCAAGGGTTGCGCAATCTCCCACCGCACATTTCCTGAACCAGCATTGCTCGAATCCAATGGCAACAATGTCGGGATAAGCAGAAATTGTTATTTCGGAGTTTTTCTTTCTCCTTGACCAGTTGCACAACCAAGGCTTCAAAGTCTAGTCTACCCTACTATTTAATCCATAGCTGGAGGGAGGATATATGGATTCAAACCTTTTCCAAGAGTATTAGTGAAAGTGACAGAAGTCGAATCCTGCAGGTCGAGTCCACAGTCTGTGGCTGCGACCACTACACCACGCCACTTTCATGACTTCAATAAATAGTCATATACTGTTAGGACCTGTGTGTATTCCGAGATCAAACAGCACATTTTATTTTATTTTTTACATGATGACATTACAGATGTTACCATATTGTCTCAAATACGGCATCAAAAAAAAAAAAACAACAAAAAAAAGCAAACGCTCAATGTTTTCACGTTTTGGCTGCTCCGCGAACCTAATTTTCATGTTTCGTGCCACAGTTTGATAATAGCTACAAGCAATATGGCGACACCCGTTATCACGTAATAAGTAAAAACTAGCGGCATTCGTGGAAGTAGATCCGTGCATGCAAGAAATTCCTCTGACTTCTTGTATGACTAACTACCTTAGAACATGTTAAATTGTAAAACATATCGAAAACGAACGAAACCAAGCATATTTTCCAAAAACACACATTAAGAATTGGCCTAAACCGCTGGCAAAGCAGATTCGTATATGCAGCTCTTTGCTAGAGAGATATACTTGTCAACAAAATAGGGGAAATCCCTTTATCATGAAGAAGAATACATGTATTATGTATATTTGGGCAGCATCCTATAATCAAACCATGTTTGGTAAATAATACGGACAAATTATGTTTGCATATCTTCCGTCTGATCCAGTTGACTGATGAGTGTTCACCTAAAGATCGTAAGACTTTTAAATATTTTTAGTAGAAGTTTTGGCAGGAAAGTTAAGATTAATGGTAGATAGTATTTACGTGATACCCCCGAAAGCCGAAAGTACTCGGGTTCACAACAACCGTGGCAAACTCATCAGCCAGTTGAAGGCCGAAATTAGAACACTCACCAATCAACTTGAGAAGATCAGACGGAAGATATGCAGACATAATTTGTCCCCCCTCTCTCATATATATATATATATATATATATATATATATATATATAAAATTATATTAGGATAAAATACACGATATATCATCAAATGTTATAGAGACAGAATGTATGAAAGACAAAAAGGAAAAACAATTAAATACAGGAAGAAATGAAAATCAAATGAGACATTTGATCGGTTTCGTTTGACCTTTTCTGAAGATGTTCGTTGATATGAACGAAACCGGTGAAATATCTCGTTTTATTTTTATTTTTTATTTCTTCCTGTGTTTCTGTCTTTCATATATATATATATATATATATATATATATATATATATATATATATATATATATATATATATATATATGAAAACATTGTTAAAAATAACAGAATTCGTCTGTTATACTTTTTTTTTCAATTTTTTGAGATGGTCTTTTTTGTATTAAAATAAAATTAAAAAAATTAAGAAATGTTCCATAGTTTCACGAACATTTTCGATTCTTTGCTGAATCATCTTATATATATATACGAGGCGCGTCTAAAAAGTATCCGTGCGAAAATAGAAACGGTAGGGCATTACTGGGATCAGAACAGCTAATATTCTTCGGCAAGTGCTTTGTGTCTGAGATAGTAAAAAATTGATGGACGCTTCAAAACAATAACATTAACTGATTCATGAAACTTGTGTCCGACGATCATGATACCAATAAACGCACACATGCGGTCGAGGTGACGTCTGCTGGGGAGACTTGTTTGAACTTGTGTACACCTGTTGACTACCATCGCCATCCACATCTGTTGGTGTGAATGGACACAAACAATACAAACAAAAACACCACAGTAAGCGACACTTTCACACACGTGCATTCGAAGGAGAAAGTTTTTATTGCATTCTTAAAAATAAAAAAAATAAAAAAAACCCAGCCACCTGTGCAACTGGTGTGAATATATTAAACAAATAACAATTTGTCAGGGAAACAAAATTATTTTATTTGGTTACCAATAACAAAAAAAAACTAGAAAAATATGGTTATTGCTTTTGTGTTTATTAATGATTTAATTTTGTCTTTTTACGACAAATCGGTCCTTTTAACTAAGATTAGTTCGCCATAGCATCGACTGAAGAACGGTTACACTTAATATCTATTCTCTGCGGGCAAGGTTTCCAGCGTGTCCGTGAAACTGCATGCATCGATGGGCCATCAAACTAATGTATAGAGTTCTTTGAAATAACAATACGTGCTCTTACAAACTAATTGAGAACTCAAGCACACACCCACCCACCCACACACACCTACTATATATATATATATATATATATATATATATATATATATATATATATATATATATATATATATATAGTGAATGCTTTTATTCAAAAATGTACAAGGTCTGCTACACTGGCATGTCGATGTTATCGATCTACAGCTCTCAAGAGCTGAGGACTCATCAGGCAGAGAATTTTTTATGATCCAACCTGGTCGCTGAATTCCAGGAAGAATGAAGTCAAGCAAAGAAGAAGAGGAGAAAGAAATAAAAGTCATGTGACCGATTTTAAAAATATAATTGCCGTTAGAAATGAATATTTTCATTTTTTTTATCCAACGCTGAGCTGGGGTAGAAAAGGGGGTGGGGCGAGGAGAAGAAAAAGAAAAGGAAGAAAAATATATTTGCCGTTAGAAAAGTTTAATTTACAGCTATTTGTATTTTTATTTTTTATTTTTATCCAACGCTTATCTAGGGTAGGGGGGTTTGAAGGAAAAAAAAATTCCCTTTAGATTTCTACCCTGTGGATTTTTACCCTACCTGGATTACTATATATATATATATATATATATATATATATATTATTAATTGAATGACATAATAAAATGAGAAATTAATCAGATTTTTATTAAAGTTCAAAAACAAGGAGTGATATTGCATCTTTAACTCATGAGTTTTCAAAGAAAAACTTCTAAGAGGACCATTATCGCACCATATCACTCCTTGTTTTTGAACTGTAATAAAATCTGATTAATTTCTCATTTTATTATGTAATTCAATTAATATTATTGCTCTATACACTATATTGAGCTTTGTTTTTATCCTGATAGTCTACTGGTTAAAGATATTATTTATATCTTTAAAGTATTATCTCTCTCTCTCTTTCTATATATATATATATATATATATATATATATATATATAAAATGAGCTGAAACTAGCCAGAGATACTTGTTTATAAATATAAACAAACCCAGCAGAACATTAATTTTCGATCTGAGCCGGCTCCATGCGTGAAACATATGGTACCATGTTGATTTGACCTTATCTTCTGTAACATTATTAGTGTGTGTGTGTATGAGAGAGAGATAGAGAACAAATTCACACAGAGCCGACATACACATTAAGACACATTAGCTTTATCTAAGAGCATTTGAAATGAGCATTGTACAAAGTTGAAAATGTCAAGTTTCTTTTCATAAAAGTTGCATATTCAATTAATTTTTTATCAATCAGTACAATTTGTGACTAAGGGTGCAGGACAGTCCGAAAAATTAAAATAAAAAATTATAACACTTATATGCTTGTTTTTTTTATATGAGACTATTTTTTAATTGTTAAATGTGAAAAAAAAATCATTATTAGACGAGAAGCACATTTTTTAGTAAAACATAGATATTATTATTACCTTCAATTATAAATGTGTAAAATTTAATACGCTGAAGATGAGCATAATATACACATTTAAATTTTACTTAAAAGTAATTTTAATAATAAAAGTGGTTTTCTGAAATGCACATACATATGGATAGACATTGTTTTTTGTTTTTTTTCCTGAGCTGGATTATATTTAAAATTATAATTAATATGTATTGACTTTTAAAATTAATAATAATCTACACAATTAATAATAATAATAATATACTCTGCGTTGCCCTCAGCCTCCTTAACATATTACTACTATTCCCAGCAATACTTCAAGCAAACTACCATTCTCTATTAACACTTTGTCTAGGCCAGACACTATTTGCATATACCAAAAATTTATTCTGACTCCCAGAGAAACGTGCCAGAACCAGCTGCCAGATTCACTTCCTCAAAAGATGCCACAAGCACAACATAACACCTAACACCATACGGAACATCCACCTACCGGCATGTCTCTACCTACCCATACTTTACCCAGCCAGAAAATTCATACCTACCTATTGCACCAAGAAAATTATCCAATACCTTCATTGTAAACTTCATCAACTAATCAGCACCATCTCCACATCCACAGAACAATCACACACAATATAACTACAGCTGTCAATCATGCCTACCACCACTGTTTCAACCTTCAACAGAAATTCACTTGGCTTTTCCCGAAATACTCTCAGCCTCACACCACTAGCAGCACTGATACCCCCCCCTCCACCCGATCACTGACCTCACTGGCTCCCTTACTACTGCCGAGACTGACCTCCTCAGCCTTGGCCCCAAATTCATTACCACCCAAAAGCTGAACGACCACACAAAACTTAACATCGAGACTCAATTCTGTAGAACAGCCTACCACCTCAAATGGCTCACACCATTTAATCAACCTACCCAAGACAATCCTAATAATGCAACCAACTCCACCAATTCCTTTCCCGTCTACCAACTTGACCATTCACTGCACCCACCACCCAATAACCACATTCTTGTCCAAAAACGTTCTAGATTAAAACAGAGGATATTTGATATACTCCGACAAGAACAACCCCACATCACCCCTAACATCACCAGATCCCAACGCCTTACTCTAAAAATCTGAAAGAAAAAAATCTAGTCTACTTACCCTCTGATAAAGGCAAGGAATTCTGCATCATCTCTCAAGACTCCTACAACACGCTCGCCCTTGAACACCTTAACTACACCCTATAAATCTCGCCCCTAGCATTTCAGTCACATTAGTTCAAAACTACATTAACAATATTCTGTATCACACGTAACCTTCCCAAAAATACAAAACTAACTTCATCACCAAAAACAGCAAACTCCCCACCTTCTACCATCTCATTAAAACACACAAGACCAGCACACGCACACAAATTAGACCTATAGTTTCCAGCATCGAAGGACCACTCTACAAAATTTCCTGGCTACTCTCTGAGCTACTCAAACCGTTACTCTCCACCTTCCCCGCACATATCAACAGCTTCGACCAAGTCATTAGCATCTACACTCACTCCAACGCCAACAATTACAGTCTAAAAACTACATATTCAGCCACACGTCAGCTCCCTCTACACTTCAATACCCGCACACCCAGCTATAGACCTAATCACTAACAACATATCTTCCTCTGACCGCCTAGAACTCTTCAGACTAACACCTACTGACATCCACAAACTCTCATGCATCATCATCGACAACACCTACTTCACTTTCCAGCAACACACATTTAAACAAATCACCGGCCTCCCCATGGGTTGTAGCCTTTCCGGTCTCCTAGCCATCACCTACATGAACCGGCTAAAGCAACGAGCACTAAGTACCTGCCACTCCTATATATTCTTCTCCAGATACATAGATGACATACTAATTCTCACATCCTCCTGTGATAAAGCCACTCAAATATTCAACATCTTTAACAACAACGACCCTCTCCATACAATTCACCATAGAACACCCCAACGATTCCGGCTCACTCTCTCTCCTTGACTTCAACCGTAACATCACATATATACCAACTTCTATAGGAAACCTGCCTGCAAAACCCTTTTTATACATTTTAAGTCTTCCCTGCCAATAAAAGCCAAAATAGGTTATGCACACAATGAGATCACCCGCATACAAAACAAATGCTCTTCTACTGCTGACAAAATAACACAAACTAACAACTTCCATCAAACCCTCCGAACTAATGGCTACCCCACTTCCACCATAGCCCACCCAAATAAGTCCAAAACACGCAGACACCGCCCCCTCTCCAACACCTGTTTCTTAAAACTCCCTTTTTAGTGATAAAATCACCACCTCCATCCGAAAGGCTATACACAAAGAAAACCTTGACATCCAACTAACCCACACTGGCACCTCCTTACGCCAGTATCTATCTAGGAAACATACTAACCACACACCCGTCCCCGCTCCATGGCCAATTGCCTTATCCCCAACACTCATCTATGCCACCACACCAACTGTGTATACAAATTACAGTGCACCAAATGCAACAAATTCTACATATGAAACACAATAAGACCGCTACACCTATGCATCAAACAGCATATGAACGCCCGTATATCCTCTTTCCACAGGCACACAACACTATGCTACACTACTCAACGTGACATCCACGTCTCCATCCTTGCCTCTATCAGAAACATTGGGGACCTAAGAATCACAGAATCGATCCTCATCTCCAGATTAAACCCCTCACTCAATCAACGTCACGAACTCCACTCACTGTTCATTCTATAATAATCTACCCTCTCACCCACTGACCAAACCTCATATCTAATACTCATTGTATTCCAATTTCACCATTTCACTCCCCTTCGCAATTTCATCATTACTTAACTCCTATATTAAGCCATCCACTACTACCACCACACACCCAAATAATCAAATAGGCCCCTCCCATACACACATTTATCTCAATACACCCTCAGTCACATGAGAATAACAACCAAAAAACATAATTGACCTACTCTTACTATCCCACCAAAATAATTCACCTCATACCCTGGAATTATTAATTAATTAAACGACTTGCCCCAATTACTCAACATCGAAATACATATAAAATGTATGCAAATAATATACAAAAAATAAACAAGAGAAAATAAAGAATAAATAAATAAACAATAATACACATATATATAAATAATATAACTTAGTGCACAAACTTCTAACAACTGAATCTATGAATTAATTCTCATTCAAGACCCAATTTAGTAACAGGTAGAATTATTCCCCTTACACTGTCTTACGATTAAAACCCGAATTTAACTAGACTCAATTAATCCTAAACTAAATATATAACACCCCATAAGTAACAAATTACATTAATTCGATAAACTAATTTAATGAAACCCACAACTAATATTTTTTTAATATACGATAACCAATAAAATTTAATAATAATAATAAGCGATTAATTACTTTATATTAAAAACAAAACAAAAAATACGAAAGTAAAACAATAACATGCAAAAACAAATAAAATAAAAAATATATTATCAAAACTAACAGTTAATTAATAACCATACAATACCTAAATATTTATCTAATTTTACACATATTTTTGAACACTACATTTATATACAAAACATAATTTTAAAGTTTATATATTTTCTATTCTCTGCGGGACTGGTTTGCTCCAACCCTACTCTCTGGCATCCATTTTGGTGAATTCTCTACACAGACGGATTTTTTCTTTTGGTGTTTATTATTTTTGATAAGGGAGATTTTCCTGAAATATTAAATAAATGATTTTTAATCATCATCCGGACAACACACAAAATGCTGACACCACACTTGCTGTTATGTAAGATTTTAAAAGAAAAATAAATAGTAAGTCCCCCCCCACTTCGATTTATTATTTTCGTTTCTTTCTAGCTTATAACCTATCCGGCACTCTGCATTGCCCTCAGCCTTCTTAACATATTACACACACACACACACACACACACACACACACATATATATATATATATATATATATATATATATATATTAAACAGTTTCCGACAAAAACAAAATCTTGTATCAAGCAAAATGTGTTTTAATTAAAAATCAACGACCGTTTCTTCATAGCTATACAATCAGAGCATCGGTAATTACAGAGTCTGAATCTTATAGACACAATAAATTTTTGATATAAAAAACGACTTACTATTGTTTATTTGGCATTTTTTTAATATCTGAAGATTCATTATTACTTAGAATTACTAAGTAATAATGAATCTGATTGTATAGCTATGAAGAAACGGCCGTTATTTAAAAAAAAATCAAAACCTATCTGGCTTGATACAATATTTTGTTACTGTTGGAAACTGTTTTAATGGAATTACATATTCGAATCCTATGAACGTTTAATATCTATTGAGCTATAAACACTTGAGTTTGACCATAAACACACAAACACACACACACACACATATATATATATATAAATGGGGAGATAATAAATATAGGGTTTTATCTTTAAATTATATCCTATATTTAAAAGTCAATGCTCAATACACAAAATAGAGCAGTAATATAAGGAAATGAATGATGAGAATGAAAATTGGAAAAAGTACAATATTTATTGAATCATTAAATAGTTCAAACAAGAAATATATAAATAAACAAGTTTTCTTTCCTTAACCCATGGGTTTTCAAAAATGATGCTTTTATCATCAGACGAGATCATAGGGATAAATCAGTAAAATTATATTACTGTTTAGCACCGATTTGAAAATATAAAATTTTTCATATTTCTTTTATTTTTAAATATGTGCTAAGTAGTAATATCATTTTACTGTTTTATCTCTATGATTTCCTCTTATGATAAAAGCATAAATTTGTGAACATCCATGGGTTAAGGAAAGAAAAATTTGAACTATGTGATGATTCAATAAATATTGTATCTTTTCCAATTTGTATTCTCATCATTCATTTCCTTATATATATATATATATATATATATATATATATATATATATATATATATATTTAATTATTTGTATTTATACAGAAATGTATAAAAATCGCTACACTGGCATGTCGATGTTAACGATCAATAGTTATTAGAAACTAAGATCTTATCAGACGGAAAAAAGTCTGATCTTTCACTCAGATGTTCACATTGGAGAAGTAACTTTTTTATAATCCCGATTGAAATACTGTGGATTTTTATCCTATGGATGTCTACTTTACCTCGATTATATATATATATATATATATATATATATATATATATATATATATATATATATATATATTAGTAAGTTATGAAAATATATTCATGGCAATTAAGCTACACAGAGGCTTCCGCGTTTCATCCCCCAAAGCAATCGTCAGTCTAAAATGGCACTCTCTCTCTCTATCTGTCCTTCCCTCTCATATATATATATATATATATATATATATATATATATAATGTCTTCTGATATATTTTTTAATCTGTCTAGTAAGCCATATCCATACCAACTACTGAACATTTGATGAAAGTGTAACACTTTCTTCTCTCGTCATAAAATGTTAATGTTTGAATCGGCTTAAATTCGAAACACGGATATTTGATAGCAAAGAAATCTTGTGTCAAATTTCGGTTTGGTTTGATTTTTCTACGGCACATAAACCTCGTTTTGTTTATTTACTGCCGAAACACAATGAATTTATTGATACTTAAATGAACACAAATAAATTCACTGGAATTTAAACTCGGCCTGCCGATTCCATAGTCTGTAGGGATATCCATTAATCTGTCGCCTCTTTCCCTCCCCCACCGCTGATGTCTATACATTCTCACTCTAGATTCACTCCGCCTCTTTATGATACAATACCATGTATCGTCTGTTATTATACTAAATATGAGTTAATTAACGTTTGTTTCCATAAGGCTTTGTTTTTCTATATATTTTATTCATACAAAATACAGGTTAAAATATTCCTCAATTTAGGTATCGAGTTATGTTAAAAACAGACTTTCATTTTAATTGTTCTAATTAGCCGTAATTATCTTTCTGCCTCTCACTCTCACTCTCTCTCTCTCTGATTTTATGTTGTTTGACCCCCTCCCCGCTCTTATTTTGACGCTGTCTATCACTCGCGCTTCTGTAACTCTCCCTCTTTATTAACAGTCAAAGGTAATAAAATCCTTTTCCTTGTGTCTCTTTTTATATTGACGAAGAGAGAGCAAGAACGTAAGCGGCCTGCGAAGGTGTCACCTGTTACTGCCACGTTCTATCTCTCTCTCTCTCACTCACTTACACACACACACACACACACACACACACACACACACACACAGCTTCACCCTCAATTTTCCTCCGTCACCACTTCCTTTTTACGCTCTTAATTTTTGATTTTGTCTTTTTATTAAAAAAAATTTAACTGGCCTTGCAAACTCACTTTTTCCATGTTAAAAAAATCTAACCCGAGCTTAATGGCTGACCCAAAAGATCACACATACTTTTCGTAGTCCTTATAAACTTTACGATATCTAACCGAGATGTTAGAAATATGTAGGTAATGATTAATCCCATTATATTTTGTTCTCGCTCGAAGAATTCTGATCTTTTTTGAAAAATCAATTTTAGAATCGATTACACCACGTTTAAATTATCGATCAGCGATACATTTTATATTTTATTGTGCAGTAATTAAAAAAAAATGAAATCGTTGAACTATTGTTTACTCCTGAGATGGAAACGGGGAAGAAATACAATAAGTTTTCTTTGTAAGTTAACAAGGTGTCGGATTAGGGCTACCCAGCGTTGTCCGGGAGTTTTTTTTTTTAATTTTAATTTTTTGTTTCGCTTATTTTTCTGTTAAACTATGCCGTTTTTTTTGTTGTTTTTTTTACCAAATTATTATTTTACTAGAATTTGAAAATTAAATCAAATTACGGTATCGTTTGATCCTTAAATTCTTAATTGCACCAAATTGTTATAAAACTATAACTAATTATGTTTATGTTTTAAATCTCTATTTAGAAAAGTATCAGATGAAAATAACTGCCAAAACTTTCAATTTTTCAATACATGAGGATTTGCTAAGAATTTTAAAGCTCGAAATAACTTTCTACTCGACAGTTAAAATGTTTCAAAATTCTTTTCAAATTTTGAAAGGGTCACAAAGTAATCCATTCATTTTTTTTTTCAACAATTAATAAAAGATTAAAATGACTGATTTTTTTTACGAATAAACCGAAATGCATTCTGGTGGATTTGAGTAAATATTTTTTAAATAGATTTTTTAAAATTTAGCTTTATATTACGCTATTGCATTTTCTAAATTAAAAAAAAAATTCGATTAATAGTAAATAAAAAGAAAAGAATTCAATACGTAATTATCAAAGTTGCGCTGATGCGAGAAATACTCACATAGAAAACGAGAAGTGGTGACTCGAGTGTATTAATATAGATAGTATTAAGTTCAAAAAGAGTTGAATTAACGAAGCTTCTTGTGCGCATGTGCAGAATTCAAAGTTGACGCATGCGCCATTTTGATCTGCTGACATTTTTTTTTCACCTTTGTGTTGGCGGTCATTGGCAGCAGGTTTCAATCATTTTTCTTTCGCTTACCAAATATTTAGGCTTCGACACATTGTTTTCGTCTGCTGCTGCTACTTCTGAATAACTGAAGACTTCGAAGAAAAACATGTTTATTTAACCTTTAAGCTGTTTTGGTCTATGAAAGAAAGAACGGCATGTTTAGCTGAAAGTTGTCAAAATAAACGGAGAATTTCTATTAATTTTTGACTGGTCCGTATTTTTGATTTGTAGTAATTGTTTTTAATACTACATGCAAGTAAATCTCTATTAAAAATATTATTTTCCCGATTATATATATATATATATATATATATATATATATAGGGTGGGCCAAAATAAGGGTCCTATCTTTAAATTTGAATAACTTGAATTTGAATAACTTCCACAAAATAAAAGTTAAACTCACCAAACTTTATGTGTGTGTAGACTGACCCTTCCGAGATTTTTTGAAATAAACAAAACAAATTTTAGCCGAAAAACACTTCTTAAAACTTACAAAAACTAAAGTATTGTTTTTTACACTGTTTTGAGTTTTTTAAGCAAAAATAATGTTTTCTAAATGAGGGTACGTTCCTTAGGGCTAATACGGCTCATGCTTGCTTCGGAAGGGGTCCTTTACTTATTCTAAAAAAAAAAATTTTTTAAAATCAATAAATAAAAAAGTTATGAATTTTTAAAAATAGGACCCTTATTTTTGCCCACCCTGTATATAATGAGACAAAAATGTTTGGGGGTTTCTTTTTAGGGTTCCAGTTTTGGGGGAAAGATTTTGGGAGAACCGAGTTTTATAGAAACATTTTAAAGAAAAACAGTTTTAAGTAATATTCAAATGTGCGAGAGAAATGTTATATGATCAACAAACAAAATAATGAACTCATAGTCATAAATTGACAAAAGAGATATTTTATATATGTTTAAAATGGAAGTCTACAAAGATAGGAAAACATCGAATAATTGTTCAAATTTGAGTGTCCTTGCCGAACAACAGGGATTGATTGAGATATCGAGGAAGTCCGAGGCGATAATTTAAGGGCTGTGAATTATCCACGGGCCTGAAAAATCGTAATCAAAACTTTCTCACTCAATTACATAAATTACATTTCATTGAAAGTTATTAAAGTCGATCGTCTTTTGTTTTCATAGTAAAACGTTCAGTGATAAATGTATGAAGTATTAAAATGGTTAAGTTTATAAGTTTGTTTTCAATCAGCAGACGACATTAAAAGGGGATTCAAGGAGTGCGTGCGTAAGACAGTGAAAGAGTTAATGCATTGTGTATATGTGTGCGTTGGTGTCAGTGTGGCTATGTGTGCGTGAGTTTAGAAAAGGCCATTCTCAGCGGCCAAGGGGGCGACGGGGGTTGGAGAAATATCGATGTTAACTCTCTCGTGGATTTGGGCTAAACATGTTTCTTGAAGGAAAATTTGGCCTTATATGGGGTCGAGGTGGACCCTAAAGGACAATTTCTATAAATTCAGAAAAATCCGCTGATTGTTTAAAAATATCATTATTTGTTTTTATTAATTCTGGCGGATTCGTGCGCAAAGCGGTCTGCACAGAAACAAGTTTAAGTACTTTCATTTTGTAAACTTCGCTGCTACAAATGCAACACCCCAAATCTACATCGATGAAAGGTAACGCAAATCAAGTCTATCGGATGCCATTGAATACTGCCGGTATGAAATCAGCTCAATGGATAGGACTTTAGATCAACCAGAGCTTATATATAACAATTTAGAAGGATACAAAATTATGAAATATTCATCATTAAGTATGCATATTCCAAGAATTTGACATCAACAAAATATTTAGTGGTCATATGTCTCTGAAACTATTAAGTCTCTCCGTCAGCACATATAAGAAGGGGAAACAATCATAATGTATGGTCTTATTGTTTAACTGCCGGAAACACCTCTGGAAGTTTTCTTTTGGAATGGTGTTCATCTCCGCCGTCGCGTTCCACATTATCTCTATTTTTCGCACCCTCTCAACAACAGCTGCATTCTGAGCAGTTTTAGGTCTGCCAGAACGCTTGTCACTCTCCGCTGATGTGCAGCCATTTTTGAATCGGTTGAACCACTCCATAATTTGTGTTACACCCATCGCATCTTCTCCAAACACCTGCTGAATCTAACGCGACAGCGGAGATGAACACTATTCCAAAAAGAAGACTTCCAGATGTGTTTCCGGTAGTGGATGCATCGGTGGGCTAAGTGCGTGCAAGCACAAGGGGCCTACTTTGAAGGAGATTAGGGTCCCACCCCGTCACGTATTTGAAATATTTTTTTCTGGCCTAAGGTCGGATACGTTTTAGACAGGCCTCGTATATGTTGTACAGGATACACTCCTAAACTAATGGGCCTATCATCATGAATTTTGTTGAATATATATACTCAGCAACACGGTGAGTAACATGAGCACATTATTATTATTTTTTATATAAACTTTACCATTTAGGGGGTGCGCACACCCAAACTAGCAATACATTTTTTAAAGGATCGGTGCGCACATGAGCGTCAGTAATATGCATGTGCTAGGTAAAATCCTAAACTATTGAACGTATCATTATAGAATATGGAATATGTATTCTAGACAACATGGTGAGTAAAGTTGGTACATTATTATTATTTTTTTTGTGCAAACTTTACCTTTTAGGGAGGGGGGCACCGCAACCGTACCATACCCCCAAAGAAAGAAAAAAACATTAAAATTAAAAACTAATTATATATTTATTGCTTATACCCGTCATGGGATAAGTATTATACTAATATATATATATATATATATATATATATATATATATATATATATATATAAGTATAAATTTTTATTTATACAAACATTATTGGTTACATATGTGCATACATGTTTCGGTTGCACTTTTCCAAGAAAGTCAACCTCATCAGACCAAGAATTTTTCAGGAATGCTTGGAAAAGTGCAACCGAAACATGTATGCACATATGTAACCAATAATGTTTGTATAAATAAAAATTTATACTTATATACAGCTCTACTTGGTAAAAAAATATGAACTCTATATATACTTTATTTTCGATGCGTCCATGCATCTCTATAAGAGGCTCTGACTGTCCGTCGGACTTTCACACTTACATTTGAAATACTAATTGGGCGAATGACAGCCGCTTGCAGGAACGTATACGGCATAATGAAGTTGACAGGCCGGTTCTCGTTAGATCACCGAAGTTAAGCAACGTTGAATCTGATAAGTATCTGATGGGTGACCATTTCGAAATTCTAGGCAAAAGTATGTGAGAGGACGGAAACAGATCCATGCAAAAAGTTGCAAAAACTAACGTCGTTAAAATTATCTCGGCTGAGCGGGATTCACATGCGACTGTGGACCGCTTGTGAATTTAATATTCCTTAGAAACTTCCTCATTCGGAAAAAGCCGACTGAATCCACCCAGAAACAGAACAGGACTTGAAGGAATGAGCCCCGAGAGACTGCTTCGAATTTTTTCTAACTATAATCAGAGGCAACACTATGTTCATTATAACGTCGTCCCCGCAACGTCCAAGTCTAGATTAAGAAGAAAAAAAAAAAAATAAAATAAACACATTTATTTGAACAACGTGTTTCAAAATATTAGTCTTCTTCACATTCGTAGATATAAACGAACTATTTCTCTGCAAGTGTTATTATTTGTGCGTATCAATGGAAAAAATTTAACTTTCTCAGAAACAGTATAATTCTTAAAGAAATCTGTTACCATTTAGTTCAATTCAAAATTAAATGTTCAAACGAATCCGCACTAAACATTTACGTCTGCCATTTTTAAGTCTGAAAAACCATTTTCAGCGTTAAACGCGCAGATTGAATGGACGCGTTCTAAGAACATCTGTTTTTTTGTTTTTTTCCAAATGATCTGTAACCCAGATCTGGAATGATTGTATACATGAACTCATTTCTATCGCCGATTCTGCCAAAAGAGAAACATTTTCTTCGAGTCGCCGTTCATCAATAATCAGTTTTAACTCGTAAAATAATGAACAGTTAAACAATGGTTGCGCAGTCGAAGGTTTTGGAAGGAGTCTGAGCCGGAATCCTAAGAATGCTAAGAGTCGGATTTTTGACATTTCTGAAGAATAAATAAACAAGTCTGCATATTAGAAGACATTCTAGGAATCGTAGTCGGATATTTTTGATTTCTCGAAGTCGTAGTCGGATATTTTTGATTTCTCGAAGTCGTAGTCGGATATTTTTGATTTCTAGAAGTCGTAGTCGGATATTTTTGATTTCTAGAAGTCGTAGTCGGATATTTTTGATTTCTAGAAGTCGTAGTCGGATATTTTTGATTTCTAGAAGTCGTAGTCGGATAGTTTTGATTTCTAGAAGTCGTAGTCGGATAGTTTTGATTTCTAGAAGTCGTAGTCGGATATTTTGGATTTCTAGAAGTCGTAGTCGGATATTTTGGATTTCTAGAAGTCGTAGTCGGATATTTTGGATTTCTAGAAGTCGTAGTCGGATATTTTGGATTTCTAGAAGTCGTAGTCGGATATTTTGGATTTCTAGAAGTCGTAGTCGGATATTTTGGATTTCTAGAAGTCGTAGTCGGACCTTATACCTTCTGAATCCGCAACCCTGATTCAAACAAAATCGACTCAAATCAAAACTTTAAAATATAGTTTAACAAATTGAATTATTTGCATTATTCGATCTACTATTATATTCTTGGTTGTTATTTTCACATTTTTGGCCGATGTAACCTCCGACCTTCTTCAGGTGCATTTTTTCGTACCCAGGAACCTATAGGGAATTTCAAACTGGACCCTTTATTTAATCCACGGACACGTAGCACAACGGATAAAGGCGTTGATTAGTAATCAGTTCTAAGTGAGAGTCTTCTGAAGGTTGAAGGTTCAACCCTTGCTACAAGCAATAATAACAGAAATTAACTTGATAATTAAGACTTCTACACAGTAATGGCTGACAGAACGAGAACAATCTACCCCGTGAATTAAATAAAGGGTTCGGTTAGAAACTCCGTATATTTTCCCAACTTCGAAAAGATTCACTTCAAGAAAGTCTGAGGTTACATCGGCCGAACCGTTGTGAAAATAACAACCAAGTCCAAATTATACAAATGATCAATCCTGACTTAAACAATTCCGAAATATAATTGTCATGTCATTATGTAATAATTATAAATTGTTTGCATGTGAAAATAAGTGAGGTTAATACCTCGACCCTTTGGTAATGAGGTTTTCTTTATTTTTACTAATCAAACAATATTCAGAGCTAAACATTTCGTACAAAATAATAGTTGCGTAACATAGTCCAGAAAAAAGTTGAACAATTCAAATATGTCGTAAGTGTCTCTCGTTGCGTCTGCTACGATGCCCTTGGCACAGTGTATCAAGGCTATTTTGTGAAGGCCGTTCTTATATTCGTCAGCTGTGGAATTAAAACCGGAAGAGAAAAATACGCTGTGTTTTTTTTTTGTATTACGCGCGAAATTTCGGCAGTGAATATTTCTTGCGCTCTAATTGGTTGAAAGAAACTGCTGATCTAAGTTGTTTTTTTTTTCAATCGATACGTAAAAACAATATTCGCTGTTTCTGCTGCTTCCAGCGGGTTAATGAGTTTACATTTACAGATGTTTGTATGTCTGTAAACGCCAGCCGAGGCAGTCAATGATTTATAGCACATATTTAAAAGTTATAAAAGTTTATAAATTCAAACCAATTTAATGACTATTTTTTGTCTTTTTTAACATAGTTCACCCCAATCAAGGCAGGCCACCACTGTAGATGTAAGGGGGCTACTGAGAGAAAGGGTGAAAGTTTTTTTTGGGGGGGGGGGGGGGTCAACCTAAATTGGGAGCTGCGCAGCGAGATGTTTGTTTACATTAGTTTTAAATTTCTGCATGTCAGTACCGTCAGGAAAACAGGGAGTAAGGAGGGAGTTCCAGAGTCCAGCAGCACGAAGAAAGAAGCTTTTGGAGTTGAAAGCTGGAGACCTCCACAGTGAATGGATCGGATTTGGCAGATTGTCGGGTTGATCTAGTGAATTTACGTCGTGGGGGTACCAGAGCAGCTAGTTCATCAGAGCACAATACATTGAAATACTTGCAAAACAGGCACAAGGATGCAACATTGCGGCAATGGGACATGGGCTGGAGCTTGGTGGATAGTGAGGGACCTATCAAGTTGGCGACTCTTTTTTGGACCTTGTCTAAGAGGGAGAGACTAGTGGATGATGCACCAGCCCAGATGTGGCAACAATACTCCATGCATGGGCGGATGGTGGCTTTGTAAAGATATAAGATAATGTCAGGTGTGAGAAGTTTATTGGCACGGTAGAGGGAGCCACCTTATTTGCAATGTATCCAATGTATTTATTCCAATTCGTGTTATCTGTGAAAGTTAGGCCGAGGAGTTTGAATGATGAACTCTCAGGTAGGGTGTTATTTGCCATGACAATCGGGGGTTGAAGAGGGTTTTTGTAGTTATTGAAAGAAAGTAGCTTTGTCTTTGCGGCATTAAAAGTTACCATCCATTTTTTACACCATTCCACTACAGACTGGAGATCATTTTCTAAGGATTCAGCCATTGCCTCAGATATGTGCGCGTCGGTTTTACCCACATGACGAAAGTAGAGCGCGAGCGTGGTGTCGTCAACAAATATTCCTATCTCAGTCTCAATGACATCAGGGAAGTCATTTATGAAAATTAGGAACAGTAGAGGTCCTAGGATGGATCCCTGGGGTACACCAGCATTTATGTCATGTTGCTTAGAAGAACGGCCATCGAGTACAACCTGGATCTTTCTTTTTGTTAGGAAGGATTTAATTATATTAAATATTTGTCCAGTAATAACATATGAGTGCAGTTTTAAAAGAAGCCCTTCATGCCAGACCTTGTCAAAGGCCTTGGATATATCGAGCGCTACCGCCCTAGCTTCACCTGCCTTGTCCAGTGTATGGTATATGCGTTCAGAGATGACCGTTAGGATATCTGCAGTAGATTGTGCTTGTCTAAATCCGTATTGATGATCAGAAAGAAGTTTAGCATTAACTAGGTGCCGGACTAAGTGGTGGTGATTTGTGGCGTGATTAGAGATGGTTTTTGTCGAGGCGAATCACTAGAGTTACTTCGATAAGTTAATAAGATTGAATGGAATACTAACACACATACACGAACGTACACATATATATGTACACAGATGGACGCAGTTGTAAATACACAATCCATTATT
Organism: Sepiola atlantica; assembly: GCA_963556195.1. Lineage (NCBI taxonomy): Eukaryota > Metazoa > Mollusca > Cephalopoda > Sepiida > Sepiolidae > Sepiola > Sepiola atlantica. The sequence goes on along the minus strand of OY744531.1, from coordinate 21,960,642 downwards.
TGTTTTATTTTACCGCCTTTTGTTCTGTGTAAAATTGTGTCTGCTGTTGGAAGGACTCATTGTTGGCTGGACAATTTCACGGATCTAATCAGGAATGTCGCCAGTTTGTCGCTTTACGCACTCTGCTGCCTCATTTGAAAAGGGGCTTTCTGGTCATTTCTAAAGTTGTTTTATTCTAATTGTCCGTTTTGCATTTTTTTAGTTTGCCAACTCTCATTCCAAACATGATTTCTATTTGTCTCAATTCATTTTTGCGAATAACAAAAGGGTCGTAATTAATTAAGTGTCACTTGAACAACAAAAAGGGTTAACGTCAAAAGAATGAGAACAGACCAACAACGGGTGAGATGTTTGTTCAGAAGAAACGAAAACCGTAATAGCGGGTAGGATGTCTGGCCAGAAGAAGAGGACAGAGCAACAACGGGTGGAAGCTCTGTCCAGAAAAAAAGACAAATTTAGCAAAGAAAGTAGAACTAAATAAATTTAATTGCATCCCGTGCTTGTTATTCGACCACTGTGAATAATCCAAGATTACAATCCTTATTCTGATTAAATTCGGCATCACGTGAAAGGAAATCGTTTCTTTGAATAGACAACACATTTTATGAGTCGAATCACCCAATCACTCATAGTGGGCATCGATCAGATTTTCCTGTAAGAAAACAATGATTTCAAGTATTCCTCATTTGTCACATTTTCTTTTAAATATTTCAGCCGTTACAGGTCAAATATTGTGTGTGTTTTTTTCGGCCACTGTAGACCCTGACTATAAATAAACTCTTTCAAATGTTGTTTCCTCCGTTGTCAAAATATACATGATGACTTTTTGTTTTGTTTTCACAACTCTATCTATCTATCTATCTATCTATCTATCTATCTATCTATCTATCTATCTATGTCAATCTATCTATCTATCTATCTATGTCAATCTATCTATCTATCTATGTCAATCTATCTATCTATGTATCTATCTATCTCTATCTATGTCTATCTATCTATCTCTATCTATGCCAATCTATCTATCTCTATCTATGCCAATCTATCTATCTCTATCTATGTCAATCTATCTATCTCTATCTATGTCAATCTATCTATCTCTATCTATGTCAATCTATCTATGTCTATCTATCTATCTCTATCTATCTCTATCTATCTCTATCTATGTCTATCTATCTATCTATGTCTATCTATCTATCTATGTCTATCTATCTATCTATGTCTATCTATCTATGTCTATCTATCTGTCTATCTATCTATGTCTATCTATCTATGTCTATCTATCTGTCTATCTATCTATGTCTATCTATCTATGTCTATCTATCTGTCTATCTATCTGTCTATCTATCTATCTATCTCTATCTATGTCTATCTATCTCTATCTATGTCTATCTATCTATGTCTATCTATCTCTATCTATGTCTATCTATCTATCTCTATCTATGTCTATCTATCTCTATCTATGTCTATCTATCTATCTCTATCTATGTCTATCTATCTATCTCTGTCTATCTATCTCTATCTATCTATCTCTATCTATGTCTATCTATCTCTATCTATGTCTATCTATGTCTATCTATCTATCTATGTCTATCTATCTATCTATGTCTATCTATCTATCTATGTCTATCTATCTATGTCTATCTATCTATCTATGTCTATCTATCTATGTCTATCTATCTATCTATTGGATAGCGTTTAGATTCTTCTAGGTTGTTATGATGATGTGAGACGAAGACAGGAATACGCTGAAAGATTATTTGACCGGTTCGCTGAATCTGTTCTGCTAAACTGGATACGTTTCCGGTTGTTGGAGTGTGCACCTGCTGTTGGATGGTCGTTAATTACAATTAATTGACACAAATGCATTTGCATCCAAAATATATAGTTCTTTATTTTACTTTATCCAAGGTACATGCTTCGGAAAGAGAGGGAAAGACTAACACTGGCTATTTTAAAAAAGTTCTAAACGAATTATACCCCGACATGCTAATTGTTATTTCCGTTTTTTCTCTCCCGTTCCTATATAATATAATATAATATATCTATACGCTTATTTTTCACGACTGATAGAGATGGGTTCCCTTTTGCATTTTGTGAATTTTCCAGCTGTGAGATCGTCTTATATAAGTTCTAAGTCTGAAATATGCGAATTAAGTTAGTATCTCAAAGGTTTTAAACCCCTTGAAGACCGTATATTAGTGTTAGAGTAGTTCCGCTGGCACTAGGAATACGGAAGAGGGGAATGCTTCTATATTGTTAGCAGTCGGGACTGATTCTGTGGATGGCCTATAAAATTTTTTTTTTTTGTCGGCATGTATTATTAATGTTGAATATATATATATATATATATATATATTGGTACAGAGAAATTAGTACAACATTCGTACCGTCGGTTTCAAGCACAGGACTTAGCCATCCGGCTCTCTTCAGCTTCTGTTGTCATCTGTTTCGGAAATGTAAAGTCACGTGTCACTCTCGTTTGGACGCGTTATTTGCGTAGAGTGTTGTGTATGTTTGTTTAAATTTAGTGTAAGGAAGGTTTGATAAGGTTTGAAAAAAATGTTGGGGGTTGAAAAGTAACAGTTGATATTTAAACCGGAGAAGATTTAAAGACATATAAAAATAAATATAAAAAATAAAAGAATAAAAAAAAAATATTTCTATATAAATCTCGTGAGCCAATATTATGAATATCGGGAGTGACACGTGACTTCACACTTCCGAAACAGATGACAACAGAAGCTGAAGAGAGCCGGATGGCTAAGTCCTTCTGTGCTTGAAACCGACGGTACGACTGTACTAATTTTTCTGTATCAAAATAAATAAATATTGCGCTCTTAATTTTTAACTTTAATTCTCAATTAATCGAGCACTCTGCTGGGATTTTTCCTGCTATATCACAAAGAAGTTTATATATATATATATATATATATATATATATATATATATATATATATATATATATATATATATATATTGTGTGTGTGTGTGTTTTTTTCTCTATTTATAAATCACTAAAATCTTTTGTAAATATATATTGCTGTGGTTAACCTAGAAATCTTCGTACTTGAATTTTTATTAAGAGTTTTATTTTTGAATTTATAATAATATAAAGTGAAATGTTTTAATTAGAAGGCGGGTTGCAGTTTTTAGTACAAGAAAAATGGAGTTTTAATTCTGGCGACGATCGAAATCTTTTTTTCTTTCTTCTCCTTTTTATTCAGCGCATCGTCATCCATTCCTGATAACATCTACAAATGATAAAACAGCTGTTTTCTCGTTTTCTTCTTTCCTTTCCCCACGAAATTGCGGCGTTCGTTCGCCTTTCTCTCTTCCCTCTTCATCGGGAACCAGATTATCTCTGTCTTTCAAAGCAGACCGTGTTTCATTCGAATCAGAGCGAATGAAGAGGTGAGACGCAGCCGATTTCATCAGGAAAAAACAGCCGAGAATATCACGAAACCTTTATCAACTCACGCATGCGCATTTACGGCTTCGCTTTTTTTTTTTTAAAAACACTGATGCGCACACTGATACACGAAACAGATTTGGCTGATATCAGAGTAACATCTATCCATTAAAAAAAGTAGCTCATTCACAATTTATCATTACATATGAATTTCTTAGTGTGTGAAAAAGAAGATAAAACGATAAACACAGAATTGAGCGAAAGTCGGAGGAATTTAATTGAGAAATTTTCTCAAACGTGTTGTACATACCAGTCGCGGATACGTCATCGGCAATCAGTCTGACAGTTTGGCCATTGTTTAGTTGGTGACCTCGCTTCTGTCGAGCTGAGGTAGGGTTCCGTGCAGTTCTAGGAGGTCCACCTTCCCAGGCTTTATTTTCTTTTTGAGAAAGAGGTTAGTTTATTGCGAATAACCTGAGACGCCACCGTCGGGGAATGCCGACAGGACTGCTCAGGCATATTTTGGTGGGCCAGATTGCACACGCGTCTTTTCAAGTTATTTATCTACCTCCCACAAGGTAAGATGTGACACAAGGTCGGGAAAGTGGGATTTGAAAAGCCAGCGCCCGAGAAGGTGAGCACTCTGGCCTACAAAAAATGCCTGGGCAGCCCCGTCGGCATTCCCCGGTAGGGGCGCCTCATGCGATTAGCAATAAACTAACCCATTCTCAAAGGGTGAGAAGGCAAAGCCTGGGAGGGTGGACCTCCTAGAACTGCACAGGACAAACCCATAGACCGGCGTTAATCAAGCCCCGAAGGTCAAGACAATACCGGTCTATGGGGTGTAGTATCCATCGGAACAGATACTACACTTTGATATTGGCCAAAAGGACGCGTCTTTTCAAATCCCACTTTATCTCACATCTTCCCGCAGTGTGTGTGTGTGTGTGTGTGGGGGGTACATACCAACATCTCTACGGGTTTATGTGCGTCAACGATTGAGTTGAAACAAAAACAGCTTCTATAAGGCAATAATGCCGATTTTAAAAGCATAATATCTGAAAGAGGTTCGCACAAAAAATATTTGCTTGGCACAAACTGTTGGCACAGCATGCAGGGACGTTAAAGTTTAGCTTCGTGTCAACATATCATACCAAATATGAATTCGAGGGAATTATCGACGTATTTTAATAAAGTTTTTAATTTTATTTTTCGTTCCAACTGGAGATGCATATTATCTGACCTTTTTATATTTCCTTCCCCTTCATTTTTGATGATTTTAACTTAAGTGGGTTGCCCCCCCCCCGTTTATCCCCCCCCTCTCTCTCTCTACCTATGCTATTTCTTTTTGGCTCGTGAATATTTCTTTTTTTTCCGTCATTTCAAATATGTAGCTGTCCCGTTAGCATTCTGAAGAGGCCAGGAGGTCGAAATAAATTATAATACCGACAGTTACAATGTGTATGTGTTTTTTTCTTTCTATATTCTATTCTTGCTCTGTTTTCTACATTGAGCTCTTTTACTCGGATTTCTTACCAAAATTATTCACTTTAACACACACACACACATATATATATATATATATATATATATATATATATATATATATATATATATATATATATATATATCCCAATTGGACTAGCGTAAATGTAATCGCGTTACTTTTTGTTTTGTGTCTCGAAAACAAAAATAATGCATTTATTTACGCCTCCTTCTAACAAGAGGATACTGCGGTAAAACAATTTTTAACCATTAATAAGTAAACACAATAATTGCTTTACCGCCCGTTCGTTTTTAACCAGGAGTAAAGGTTTTGTTAAAATGGGTTATTTTCCTACGCATTGCAAATTAATTTACAGCGCGCATGAGCGACAACAATGGTAAAACAAAGGAGAAGGCAGCAAGCAGGTTGCAACGTATTGACTTACGAACAAACTAAAAATAATCTCTGCGATGGAGAATAAATGTAGAAAAAACGCAACCGTTTATTTTTACAACCTTATTCAGAGCAAAGAGAAACAAGAGTATTTTATTAACAAGTAATTAGTGTTTATGCGCATTCTGAACTAGGGGTCACTAATTATAAAATTAGAATATTTAATATTCTAATTTCATCGTTTGTGTAGCGACGTACGTGTTAGAGCCTCTTCTTCAACACGCGGCCGCCATATTGACTGTTGACTTTGATAATACGAGGTCGGAATAAAAAAGTTGGACAATGATAAAGAAAGGGTTGATGACACACACACACACACACACACACACACACACACACACACACACACACACACACACACACACACATATATATATATAAAATTATTTAAAGAAGTTAGAAAACCAAATAATGTTATCTTTTATGAATAAAATAATTTATTTAAAACTGAGACTTTTGATATATAACGTCTTTTTCAAAGCAAGACTTTTTTCTTTTCTTCATTCTGCTTGTATTAACCCACGAGGGGGTCACCCACTTGTGGAGAAAGTAAAATATACGCACGTTTTTGTTTGATGAGTATTAAAAAGTGGAGTCTGGTAATGTTTCGCGTGGTTTGCGCATTTTTGAATGAAAACAGTTGGTCGCATCTTAGAAAACATTATTTTCGTAAAATTATTTAAAGAAGTTAGAACCAACTCCTTTAATTATATATATATATATGGAAAATATCTTTTCCAAATAGAGACATGATAAAATATGATTCATAGAAGAGGGTGAAAATAACAGACGTAGTTACTAACAAAAGAATCCACGTTAAAGGTCCGTAAACGCAGTCAAAATGAATGAATTGTCAGGGCAAACGATGTAAAGAGAATGCATTGGCGATGTAAAATAAATACAACTAACTTTGATATTATCTGGAAACTATTTTGAGAACGAATGCCGCAACCAGTAGAAAATGTGCCATGCTAAGATGGTTAGCTGTCTTAGAGTCTCGTCTAAACTGCAACCAGAAGCGAGATCTGACGAAACGGTACCAGCGATGTGAAAACCATGTAAGATGTAGAGCTTGGCGGAACACGTCCACTCAGCTCGAAGAACACGTCCACTCAGCTCGAAGCTCACGGCCAGAAAGAGGAAAAGCCTCGTTTAGAATATCGCACACGCGTGTAGCGATTCGTCTTGTACTTCTAAATGGAAGCGTTCATTCTTTTGTTGCCCAGTATAATATAGAGAAGATAGTTTGAAGTTTTCAAATATACTAATGAGTCACCACTTATGAAGGCCAAAAGCGTTAATGAGATTGTCAGACTATGAGGAGGTTGGAAACAATGGATGAAAAGGGTGGAATTTTATTACTTAAGAGGACGGTTTAACAAGTATTCGTTGACTTTTGACTTGTCAGCAGGGAAGCAGTCCCATGGTATTGTGTTCCACAGATGGAAAGTTCTTGGAAATAAATTCTATTCATGGAAGTTCCGTTTGACTTTAAGTGCACACAGGAGGAAAGGAAAGTTCTTTGCAGTGGTGGTAGCTGAACAAGTTCTTGCTGTGAATGTTTTACAGAAGGGATATGGTTCAAGAGAAATACCCCCTAAAATCAAAGTGTAGTATCTGTCCTCTGTCAATGGAACAGAAATCCTTCTAAACTGAGGCGACTTTTATTTTGTCTTAATTTTGGGGAGCTAGATTTTCCCACGTTAAGAAACAGATCACGTGTCTAACATTGTCCTCGTGGGGAGGCAAGCAAATTAGGACATTACATTACTTTTTTTTTTTTTTTTTTAGAAAATCATGAACTAAAAACAAAAATACAAGCGCCTTTCCGTCGTGTTGAGACAAATGTTATTGACGTTTCTTTTTTTCAATCGATGTAGTCTCCGTTAATCACCTCATCGTTCGTTAATTCCTATTAATCAAATAGCGTCCGGTACCAAAACGAACTAAAAAAAAAATCCTGTTTCACAAAATAATTTGATTGCGAAATTAAAGTCACCAAAATTAAGGTCCATTTCTTCGTAAATAAGTCAGTCATTTTTTTTTGCGTTTACTCCTGGTCACAGCTAGATTCGAAAAAAAAAATAATGGTGTATTATTAGCTTAATGGATACGTCGCTGATTATGGAATCGGCTTTACCGAGTTTTAATCATGCCGAACCTGGTTTGTCCTATTACCATATAGAATAAGAGCGAAAGGGGTCAAAGAACATACAGTTAAAGAGGGTGATGGGTGAGGGTGATAGATAGAAACTTAGTAAGAGATGGTTCACTTGGTGAATTACAAAAATTAGACGAATTAGAACAATCTCTAAAACTGAGGAATATTTTATCATGTATTTTTTGTGATTAAAATATACACAAAAAAGTCTTAAGGAAAAAAAACGTTCATTAACTCAGCTTTAGTAGAGTAATAGTGATGATGATGATGATAATAATGATAATGATAAAATAATAATGATAATAATGATGATGATAATAATGATGATGGGGATAATGATAACAATGATGATGATAATAATAATAATAACAACAATGATGATGATAATAATAATAACAATGATGATAATGATAATAATGATGATGATAATAATAATAACAATGATAATGATGATGATGATGATGATAATAATAACAATGATGATGATGATAATGATGATGATAATGATAATAATAATGATGATAGTGATAATAATGATGATGATGATAATAAATGATCGATTTTCAAATTTCAAAACTCAATTTTCAATGCATCTTTCTTTTTTTATCTTCCTTTCAAAATAGAAATTGCATTAATTCACAAAGAAATGTTTGCTCTTTTAAAAAGAAAATAAACGGTAATTAATTCGAAATATGAAGTGTCTTTATAAAAAAAATGAGGACAACAAACAACCAAAAATCTCAACAGTATTTTCTTTTAGAAATCATTTTTTGTTAATCGGTTGGTTAGTTATCTGGTTGGGTTTGATTTTTTTCTCCCTAATACGTGGAGTCTCAGATCACATAACGACGGAGGGACAACCATTAGTTGATTTTAGCCATATGATCACAAATATAAAAGGCATGACTCAGAAGTTCACTTCCTCTTTCTCCCTAATGTGACAGCATGCGATCAGTCGTTCCTACGACTATACCAGTTATGTTAGTCGTGATTTTGAGACCACATTTCTACACATATTTGCTAAGTGCGCTTTTCATATACCACATATTTGACGTATGTGCATATCTATGTGTATTACTTTTAAACGCAAATGAATCCTGTTATATTTTATAGGTAATTATTTTTTTAGTTCTTTTTTTTTGTTGTTTATCTCTTTTGTTTGAGTTGGAAGGATAAAAAAAAAAAAAAATTTTTTTATAATCTCCTAGAAATATATCTATAGCTAATACTTAAAAAAAAGTTTTTTTTTTTTTTAGTTTCGATTAGTTGGTTATTTGGGGTTCCAGTATGTCAACCGTCGTTGGGTCATTTTATACCGAAACTGTACACATATGTTTTGTATTCGATTGGTTTGTAGACTAATTTGTTTTGTATGCGTATATTTTCTGAATAAATAGTCGATAAACGATATTTTCTATTAACCCATTTATTTAATGCCCATAAATGGGGACCCTGATCGATACTACGACTCCAGGTCAGTGGACCTGAGAGTATTGGTAAGAAAGGGATGAATGTATACTTTACAAAGGTCCCAAAATGGGGCCTCACAACTGGATGCAGTTGTCATATCCAGGACGGCGTGGGGAGAGGAGAGCTTTAGTAGTTGATAGGGTTGGGCGATACAGTAGGTAGATAAAACAAAGTACAAAGAGCTAGTTGGGGTAAAGTCGAACACCTTGCCCAAGGGCGTGCAAGGGTTCAGTTTAGTGTTGTGTCAAAAGTGACAAATTCTGTTTACCATATAGATGAGACGTTGATACGCACTACCATTCCGGGTCAGAATGAACCTGAGAGTATTGGTAACTATGGGGACGGGGGTGACCTTACATTCCCGAAAGCTCCCAAATTGGGGCCTCACCACCGGAAGCACTTTAAGGTCATACCCATGACATGTCCCCTTGTGATAAGCAATTCTAGAAGCTTAAAATCAAAAAAAAAAAAAAATCACGCGTCAGACATTTTTGTTTCTATTGTTGTGTCATCACTTATCAAGGTCAACAGCCACTCGAGGATCAGGGTTAATGAGACAGAATTATTGTCAGCCGAGAGATGAGGAACACTATGGGAGTACAAACATTGATCAATGGTATGAACTGAGTTTTATTTATTTATTTATTTATTTGTTTTTACTTATGGAGCGGTTTATGACAAGAATTTGTTGCCATTGGGTTTGAAGACGACCCGGTTGTAATCAACAGGGAAGCAAATCCGCGATAATGTGTTCCACAGGTGGGAAGTTTTTGGAAAGAAGCTTTGTCTATAGAAATTCCGCCAGACGCTAGACACATGGAGAGAGAAAGGAAAGTTCTTTTCCGTTGCGGTAGAGGACGAGTTCTTGCTGTGAATGTCTTACAAGGAAGAATCAAAGATTGGAACTCAGTCGAGCACCTCCCATGGAAATAACGATGGAGTATTGATTTACTCCTCTCCAGGAGTTAGGCACAAGGCCAGTTTTTATCTTACTCCCACAAGTAAGATGTGACCCAAGGTCGGGTCGGGAAAGTGGGGTTTAAAAATTGCCTGGGCAGCCCCGTCGGTATTCCCCGGTAGGGACGCCTCAGGCAGTAAGCAATAAACTTACTCCTCCCCAAAGAGGGGAGGCGAAGCCTGGGAGGGTGCACCTCCTAGAACTGCACAGGACAGTCCCATAGACCGGCGTCATCAAGCCCCGAAGGCCAAGACGGTACCGGTCTATGGGGTGTAGTATCCATCGGAACAGATACCACACTGTGATCCCAGCCAAAAGGCCGCAACTGTTTTACTCAATACAATGAATTAAAAAAAAAAAAAAAAAAAAGAGCAAATGTGTGCATGTCATGACATCGGCTAACAACGCACACACGTACACACGCACGCAACGCTTTTCTTCCTTACCAGAGAACTCGTCGTCGTCGTCCATCTGTTGCTCACATAAAAAAAAAACTCATTTGCAAAAGGCAAATAAATCTGAAATTATTTCCTGTCGTTTAATTTTTTTCTTAAAAATGTTTTTTTATGCCCCCCCCCCCTCACTAAATGATGCTGTTCTTTGATACAACAGGAGTACATGCGAAAATTTCAAGCTTTCCTTTGGTGTCGGAGGAGCACCGCTGAACCATAATAGTTTACGTTTGGGTTCAATTGTAGCATAGGAACTGTTGGAATATATCGCCTATTTCGTTTGTTTTTTTAACTCAAAATTGATGGTTGGTCTTAAATTGCATTTCTTGTCTAGAAATAAAATTTTTATTTACTTTTTGAAATCTTGAAAATCTAATTTTAATTCAATGTTTTAATTGTTAGCGACAGTGTTGTCTTTTATTCAGAGATATTTTTTTACCTCTTTCAAAACACAAATCTATCTATCTATCTATCTATCTATCTATCTATCTATCTATCTATCTATCTATCTATCTATCTATCTATCTATCTCTCCTTCTCTCCCCCTCACCCTCTCTCTACTACACATACACACTTTTTTATTTTATTTTATCGGAGTATAAAGTAAAAACATTAGGAAGTTATTCTAAACCGGTATCGTCCGGGCCCTCGGGCCTGGATTTACGCCGGTCTATTGGTTGTCTGGTCCTGTGCAGTTCTAGGAGGTGCACCCTCCCAGGCTTTGCCTTCTCACCCTTTGAGAGGGGGTTAGTTTATTGCTAATCGCCTGAGGCGCCCCTACCGGGGAATGCCAACGGGGCTGCCCAGGTAATTTTTAAATGGTCAGAGTGCTCAAATTCTCGAGCGCTGTTTTTTTTCCACTCTCCCGACCTTGTGTCACATCTTACCTTGTGGGTGGAAGATAAATCGAAACATTAGGAATTTAAAACATGGAGAGTAGAAAGTGGACCTTGGGTTTACTTTTGGAAACCTCCCCCCCCCTATTTTATCCTTTAGTCATCACATTTCATGACCGATGTTTCTGACAAAGGGGAAAAATTGCTGTTTTCTGAGTCGACTGTTCTTTTCAGTTGGTATGTGGAGATTTTCAATCCTCTAATAGCATTCATCATAATTCAATTGTCTCTATTTACCCCACCCCCTCCTTTGAAGGCAGAGTAAGACATCTGTCAATCTATCCATCTCATTAACCCGTATCCTCGCGTAGTTTTGGGCCTTGATAAGTGGTGACTACTTAGTAAAAAAAAGTACCTATCGGTAATTTAAGGTCGAGGGAAGAGTTTTCATTTTACGATAAACTTACATATCACATTGAACCCCCCCCCTAAAAAATTGAACAATATTCGTTTTAATAATGTTTAATAAAGTTAGTATTTACTTTTTGATCGATATATTAATCTGAATACTCCCTCAATTAAATCTGACCCCCCCAATTAAATCTGACCCCCCCCCCCCCGCAATTAAATGACAAAAATTGAAAAATTATTTTTTTCTAAAAATTGTTTTTATAACCTGAAAAACTGTTGCTTCGTCGATAAGGTGTTGGAAGAATTACCCTAAAAATTTAAGTAATTAAAATATATAAATGGTAAAATTGAATTATTTCACTCAAAATGTCTGCCGATTGTGACGTCAATGAATCGCTTGCTATTTACAACCGGTGCCCCGAAAAGTTTGTACCCTGGTTTACAGAAAACAGCTTACTATTATTAGAAAACCTTTATTCTTAAAATTTTATTGTGAAAATAAAATCAGTGTTTTTTATAAATGGATCCGATAAGTTTTTTTGTTTTTTTTTCAAAATTGATAAATAATCAAATCTGTGTTTTTATAAACAGTATTTTTTTGTCATATGAAAAATTACAATTTAACAAACTTTTTCTTTCAGTTTACAATAAACTTTACTACTTTCAATTTACGATTTAACAAACTTTTTTTGCAGTGTTTTTTTTTTTAATTAAAAAAAAAAAAAAATTATTTTTTATTTTAATAATAAAATCTGTTTTTATAAACAGCAATTTTTTTTTTTTCAGAATAAAAATTTATAATTTACTTTTTTTACACCTCATAGTAATGCCGTATCCCATTATAGTATATTACCGAAGAAATTGATTTTGATAAGATGGCGTCATAAAAATTCTTGCAAATACTGGAAAAATTACTTTGGTTTAAAGAAGAAAAAGTTTGTTAATTTGTAAATTGAAAAAAAAAAAAGTTTAATTCTAATATTTTTTATAGGGGACAAACTTTTAGGGGCACCGGCTGTAAATAACAGACAACTCATTAACGTCACAGTCGGCAGCCATTTTGTAGTATTTCACTTCAATTTTACCATATAAATTTGTGTGTGTGTGCGTTGGGGGAGAGAGTCGTATACGGCTGCTAAATAATTTTTTTCTATTCTGCTTCTTTTTAAAAATAATTTTCTCTCAAACTTTAAATTTTTGTTCTTTTCTGCCTTTTTAATAAGTTCGTGTCTTTCGGTAAATTCCAAATTCTATTTCTTTTTTCGGTTTGTTTCTGTCGGCTTTTCATTTTTTGGCCGATACCTCCTTCCACCCGACCGCCGAGATCTGCCATCTATTGAGATCGAGTTTCAGTGTGTGTGTGTGTGTGTGTGTGTGTGTACACGCACATCCTCTTTATTTTTAGTAGCAAAACCTTGGTTACACCGCCAATTTCACCAGCCCCCCTCCCACACGGCATCCTTTCAACACTTTACAGCTTCTTCTTACTGTACTGTCGCCAAGCAAGCCAAACTTTTTTACTATTAAGAATACTAAAACTGCTTATAAATGTGAGATTGCAAATTCACTCACGTCATGAAACTCTTCTAACTCACTTTCTCACCAGATGACCCGGAACTCGGGCCGGTAACCGGAAATACACGTCTTCCACATATCACGGGAATCTGGAAGAAAAAAAAGAGAAAGAATTATTAAAACTTCATTACAGACTTTTAAAAGAAACAAAACAAATAAATTAGTTTATACCCGCGCTTTGATAAATTGGTAAACTACCTGGGTATGTCAATTTCCATCATTACCGCGCTTCTACTACTAATATGATGAAAACTCTGGTGCCCCCTCGACGTAAATATGTAAAATAATGATGCAGACATGTTGAGTAATAACGCATAAGATGTCTCGGGGAAGCTAAGGGCATGACCCTGCAATAATTAAGAAAAGCCGAAGACTAGATAGATTGTCAATTAGGCATAAAAGAACAACGGAAATGAATCGGTGATCTTTGAACGAGCCCAGGCATGGCCACCGAGAGTGGACAAGGCCAAGCAACTAACTTCTTCCCCCCCCCCCGCCCTCTGACGTCACTCATTGCGTGTCAAAACAATGGCCGTCGTAATAACAATAAGAAGGCATTTCGACTTCTCCATTCACTAAATAATCCATCAAAATTCAGGAAATAAACCAATTTTAATGAAATTTTCAGTATTTATTAATTAATGATCACGGAATATAATAAATCCATTACTTTATTATAAAGCTTGGTGCAAATGTATTATTTCTTGTAAACAAAAAACACCTTTACTAAAGTTATCCAAAATATCAAAACATGTTGACCATACACTATTGTCACAAACAAAGCATTAGAAAACTTTAAAAATTGCATGTAAAAAAGAAAAGAAAGGAACACGATTCGATTTATCCTGACCCCGCAATAATTAAGAAAAGCGGAAGACTAGATAGATTGTCAATTAGGCATAAAAGAACAACGGAAATGAATCGGTGATCTTTAAACGAACCCAGGTGTGTGAGGTCGACGAGTTAATTTCGAAGTATGATGTCGTAACCCCCCCCCCCAAAAAAAACGACTCGGTAACCTTTAAAAGAGTCAGGTGCACGGGGCCAGAAGAAGAAGGTACCCGAAGTGCAAAGTTAGAAATTAAAACGGCGGTTTTAAACGAAGGAAGAAGACGCGCTTACGTAGCACAGATCGAGTTTGGAGGATATAGAGAAAAACATGTCGTGGATCAACCGCGAAGAGAGGTACCCCCACCACGTCCGAACTGCCGTAAACAACTGGCGTGGGGACCACAAGCCTTCCCTAGATTCCGGGAGCAGACTGCTACAGAACGTATTGTCGTGTTTCCCTCTAGGTTGGAAGGTAAATCACTCTGCCTGGTTTTCGTGAAAATAACCTACGTTGGGTAGAGTCGAAAATCAACAGCCGTCAAGGTAAAGAAAAAGGTTTCTTCGTAAGGCGAGGGAAAGAACAATAATGCCAAAGGACTTTTGCTAACAACGAAATATTTAATTATATATATATGTGTATACCCAACTTACACCAGCTTATAGTGAAGAATAAAGAAACAGTTTCTCGAGCACGCCCTTGTCTCTATCGTTGTGTTTTGTTTGATGCTACCAGGTCCCCCGAAGGAACGGGTATTGCAACAAATACACTCGACCAACCCGACAATCAGCTAAATCCCATCCATCCACTGTGGAGGTCCCCAGATGCCGAAAAGTTTCCTACACCAATAGCTTCTTTCCTCGAGCTGCCGGCCTTTGGAACTCCATCCCTGTTCCCTGTTTCCCCGACTGTACCGACAAGCTGAAATTTAAAACTAATGTAAACAAGCATCTTGCTGCACAGCTCCCAATTTAGGATGCCCCCTCCTAAACTTTCACCCTAATTCTCAGTAGCCCCTTACGTCTACAGTGGCAACTTGCCTTGTTTGGGGTGAACTAACTTAAAAATAAATAAAAAATGAAAATAAACTGGGTGAAATTTTGTGGGAAAAATACGTTACTTAGTATTTGTATAAAAGAATAAGTAACTACGATGAATGTATTATTATTAACAAAAAAACATTGGAAATTATGTTAAGGAAAAAATAATTCGTTTTGAGCTTATGCGTTATACCTTTTTATGTCTACTTTTTTACGGAGTATCAACAAAAAAAAAAAAACGAAAAATAGGTCACTTAGTTAAAAAATATATTTATGTAATGATTTTTTAATGTTATTATGTTGTGTTAATTTTTGTGCATTAATAAAATACGTAATCAGTTTTAAAAACCTTTAGAATTACGTGAGCTTCGAACTCAGGTATTTATATGGTAAAAAAACAACTACCTTATTAATGTGTACTCTGCCTATTCCTTTTTTTATCAACCAATCACATGTTTCTATTTGCGTACAAACTTACGCAAATACCAACACCCCAAAACACCATAACTATTTAATAGTATAAAGAGAAATGATTAGTTTAATTAATTTTACCCTAAGGAAAATTTCTTATTTTTATTATCCTTGCTTGAACACTTTGAGTTAATAAATGTTGTGAATTGTCCAATTTTATTTTCATTTCATTTTTATTATATATACAAGAATAAAATCGTGTAACAATTCTGTTTAAAGTACCCATAATGGCCGACATACACAATTTTACGAACAAAGACAATATTTTAAATGATTAAATTAGACTTTATTTAACGAAAAAAAACAACATAATAATATATATATATATATATATATATATATATATATATATATATATATTGTCAGGTTCATATTATATTCCAATAACCATGTTTTTATTTAATTATTTTTATTTTTATTTTTTCACATTTTCAAAAAACAACATTTCTGTGAGATATATTTTTTACGGTCCGTTTCATTTGCTCTGTTATCACTAATTGACAATCATCGAGCTGAATCTTTTAAGGAGACTGCAAAGTAAAAGGGCACTGATAGTATATGTTAATACATATATTGTCATTAATAATTATATTATATATATATATATATATCATACAATCGTACGATTTTACCCAATGATGAGGTTACTGTATGACCGCCACTCGGAACTTCGGATTAATCACCGTCATCTCCGGGCTTAGGGTTAGTTCTGGAATCAATGAAAGGTATATTTTAATTTCTTTTTTATTGGATTAGAGTAAGCATTTAGGTCAGTTAGTTTTCAATTCTGTTAACTAATCGAGTAAATTGATAAAATTGAATTATTTAGAATTTTTTACTCTTGTGTATTCGCAAAACTAATTCCCAGTCATTGATTAGAGTGTTTTTTCTTTTTCAGATGTCGTATATGTTGTCATATTTGATGTCTGTGTTAGTCATTTTTTTTAGCCATGTTTAAAAACGTATGCAAAACGAAAACAAAATAAATTAAATAAAAACAACTACAGGAATCTGATTGAATAAGTAGGTTGGATTACCTTTGCAACTCTTTTTTTTTTTTCATTTATTTTTCTTTCTTTTGTTTCAAGTTTAGTTGGAAACGAGTGAAATCGAAAATAAATTCGTGTGATTATTATCAATTGAAAATTTCAATATTATTTTGATAAATATTTAATCATGGGTAAATAAATGGGGGTGGGGCAAAGTTAAGTCTCTCTCTCTTTTTCCCTCTCTTTCCCTCTCTCTCTCTCTCTCTTTCCCTCTCTCTCTCTCTCTTTCCCTCTCTCTCTCTCTCTTTCCCTCTTTCTTTCTCTTTCTCTCTCTCCTTCCCTCTTTCTTTCTCTTTCTCTCTCTCCTTCCCTCTTTCTTTCTCCTTCCCTCTTTCTTTCTCTTTCCCTCTTACTTTCTCTTTATTCCCATCTTTCTTTCCCTCTTTCCCTCTTTCTTTCTTTTTCCCTCTTTCCCTCTCTCTCTCTGCGTTATCGCTTTCTTCTCTTGTCACGCAAAGCAAACCCCCCCCCCCCAAAAAAAAACCCAAAACACACCAATAACTTTACATTTTTCTTGATTTAATTATTGTTGGAAAAAATGAACAATATTTTTAGTCATGCCGAATTTTCAAAACAAACTTTTCATGCGGTAAAAAATGTTTGCTTCCATCGAAGTATTGAAGACAAAAATGCATCTTTTGGAAGCAGGACATTCCGGAAATCGAAAAACTTCCGATTAAATTTTAAGAATCGTCATCAGCGGCTAATTTCACTGGGTGTGGAAGCCTGATTAACCTAATAGTTACGTATGACGAACCTGTATTTATTCTCAGATAAACAGTTCGTCGAAGACGAGCATAGAAAAGAGTTACGGTAACATGTCATGTAGTATACATTATAATACACAAAGGAAAGGAGAAAAATACATTAGTATTAAAGAAGGAATACATTAATGCATTAGTCCAAAATGCAATGAGAAAAGAACACCAGTTGCCGGGTTCGGAGATAAAGAACTATGCATGAGCAATGAAAATAAATGTTACTTACTTTATGTTAAATGTTTCTGGGAGTCACTGCGACTGATATCAGATAACGTAACCTAGAGACAAGGCCTGCTAGGTTTTGAGAAGACATGCTCTTAGGAGTTGGACGAAACGTCTGTCCGCGTTGAAGGACGAGCCCGAAAGAGAATACGATCTCGCTCTAAATTCTTTACATGGGTGAAACGAACTTTCAAACTCTTGCGTTAGGAGAGTGCGTTCTTCAACGTTGGCCAAAATTAAATTCAAAATAGACAACTCAGATAATTCTGGCGCGAACAGGTCTATCCAAACCCCGACAAATGGTTCCGTCACTTCGGTGTAGTCAGAAGTATGCAACCGAAGATCCTGTTGGAAGAAGTAAGGTGGCACGACGCATCATTCGATACTCACCACTCTTAAAATTTGGTGTGCATAACTCGGGGGGAGGGGGGGGTCATAAAAAAAGATCGGTACATAAACACCTGTGATTACTTCGGTTCGTTGTTTTGATTGTGGTCAAAATCTACTTGGCGTGAAAAAAAATTCAGAGGATATGAGGTACTTCTGTGTATGTGTTCAACTTGTTCAGTAATCGTTTTGCTAAGGTCAATCCTTGTTCTCGCGTGTACGACAACATGAACCGCTATTTCCCTCGTCACCTATGGCTTGTACCCCATGCATCACATTGCAGAGAGTGACCTCGAACCGCTGGAGCTTTCTTGCGATGGCCCTCATGAACGTTCCCGGACCACTTCAAAATGTACGGATTGTGATCTCTTTCTTCTTCTTTCGTGTGAATCAGATGATTCTGGTGTTGGCATTAGTTTCCCCGATGGTTTTTCCAGTTAGAAATCTTTCTGGTACTTACGGGAAGGACCACGTGAAGGTTGCCAACATCCCTAAGTGAAAGTAGTACCGTGGAACCGACTGGATTCGAACTTGGAACACCCAGGTCTTCAGTCCGTGTCGGTATCCACTTAACCACCGTCACCTCCCGTGATCTCCTGATACTGTCCGAACACGGTGGATGCTTTTTGTACTCTTATATTATACAGGCGACACATCTCGGCCAAATGCTTCTAACCACTTCCGAACATCGTACGATAACAACCTAGCGACTTCCCCAAAACGTGCAATCTCAACAATTACAACGTGTCGTTTCACTGCTGAGAGTTAGCCATCGATGCCCTGACAATACCTCGTAACTGCAGACACAATATCCCATGTTTTCAAATACATAATCACATCTCTACGATTTTCAGTTGAATAGTGAAATCAAACACAAACACTCGTAAGCAATTGTATAAATGAGTCCTACCTTTAGCTAACTCTGTTTTCTCGATCCGGGGAGGGGAGGTTGATAGGTTGGTCGCAACTCTCAATTTGCTGTTCGCTTTTTGATTTCCTGTCGCGCCCTTCACAAATCCTGTCCTTCTTATCTACTTCCGGTCCTAACGATAAACACCGTTTCACATATTTAGTCGAAAATCTTTTTCCTCTCAAGGTTTTCACACCTACATGACATGGCGACGCTGCGGCGGATGGCACAAAGAGCTTAACTTTAATGAAGCGAAACTTACCTCTTCACTTCCAGTCCGATATGAATTTTGGATGGTCTCTGCGGGGGACGGTGCTGTTGTTTTAGTATCACACACGAAGAAATTGTTGAAAGTGGAACAGTGCTTCATTTGGTTTAATATTTCTATCAAAACAACCCAAGATGGTTTAAATAGCAGTAAAATAGATGTTTACCAATATAAAGTCTTTTTTTTTATATGAAAAATATATAATTAAAAAGTGCTTCTACAGAACAAGATACAGTTTACAATTTGAAAGTCACGAAAAAAAAAAATGTAAAGGCAGACGACACTAAGTATACGAAGCGTTAGGTTAGCGTTAATAAAAACTTTGGCGCCTTAAAAATACATAAAGTTGAAAAAACTTCATAAAAAAGAAAAGAAATAAAATGGATTCATTTACTGATTTGAAGAAAATTATTAGACCCGTTCTTAAGACGAAGGGAGGGGGTAATTGACCCTAACGTTAAGTTAAGGAAATATTTTTTTTTAATTTTCATTTAATGTCGGTACTAATTGACTGTTACTCGACGGCTCGACAATATCCGTAAATAACGATCGGAATCATTTGTGCAGCCATGGGTCCTGTTCTCTAGAAGTACCAATTAAAAGATATATAATGGAAACGTCCATATTTAAAATTTCAACAAAACATTTTTATGTATCGAATAGATATTAAGCACGCAAAGCAGTTAACTAATATATTCATAACTAATATATTCATAACTAATATATTCATAACTAATATATTCATAACTAATTCCATAACAGAAATGGCTGTGTTAAGACCGAGAGGGTGATGTTCCCGGACTATAAACGTGCAAAGTTGAATCAAGCAATGTTGCATGCAAAGACAGAGTAATAATTAACAAACAAAAGGAGATAGTTCAAATAAGGTTTATTGAACGTGTGTGTACGTGGAATGGTGAAGTGTGTGATGTATGAACAGTTCTTGAAAAAGGTATAAGAGGAAATGAATCCGGCGAGAGGAAAGTCTTTGAAAGCCGTACACAAAGAGAATGAGTTGAGAACTCTTACCGTTGTTTGACCACGTGTGTTGGTAGTTGTTATGCCGATGCCATTTGAAGACGAAGCGCTAGTGTATTAGCGTCGTTCTGTCGACCAGAGAAGAGTGAAACGGAACGCTAGTGTCAGCGTCTGTTTGCCGAGGCTGGTCGGTGAAGGAGAGAAAAGTGAAACGGAACGCTAGTGTCAGCGTAGTTCTGTCGAGGCTGGTGAAGAAGAGATGGATTTTCCGTTTGCAACAGTTTTTATAGTCAGAAGGGCAGATAACTCTGGTGTCGCTTTACAGTGCCACCTGTCGGTGAAAAAGCGACACCTACCGGCAAACCGGTGTAGTTATGTTTTGAAAGGAGGAGGTAACTGCTACAGCTGTAAGAGAATCAATGATTTTTAACATCAGGTCCGGGAACCGACATTTTCCTAACAAAACCTTTTTATTGTTCGAATTTCTGCAAGACTTTCTGCTATATTTGCTGAACATTCATACTATTCTGGATATAACTTTTGGGGACATGTTACATTTTTCCATCGAAGTTGATTCTCTTTGCTCAAAAACTTTGTATATTTTTGTATATATTTTTTTTATATTTTCAAATCTGCACTAACAGTGATATAATTTTACTTTTTCATCCCTATGATCTCCTCTCATAATAAAAGCTTGCATTTTTGAAAATCCATGGGTTAAGGAAAGGATTAAAAAGTTTATTTATATATTCCCTGTTTAAACTACTTGATGATTCAATAAATATCGTTCTTTTTCCAGTTTTTATTCTCATCGCTAATTTCATTATATATATATATATATATATATATATATATATATATATATATATATATATGCTAAAAATGAAGGATTTTTTTCACGTTTGAAAAATAAGAAATAGTCTTATGCAGATCATAAAAGCATGTCAATTATGTGTTAATATACTTTAAAAAAAATATTTATTTTTGATAAAAGATGATTCATTGCACGTGATGTGAATTTGAAACGAAACAATATAAGCTTCGACATTAAAAAAAAAAAAAAACAACATATATCGTGCACTAAATGGCCCCTGAAATATTGACCCTAAAAGATCTTTCATTACACGAGTATACACGGTCTATATATTCGTGCGAATGAAATAATTGACATTCAGAAATCTTCACTTCCGTTCATACTACACAAACAATGCAGAATAAACTCATTAAGGGGAGAAAAAGTATACGGACATTATATAAAAAAAAAATATCGTAAACATGCAGGTCTAGATTCTTCTAACCCTTCGTAAAAACTTGATTCGATTCTACTGCTACTGTGGTAGGAGTTGTAGGTGATGGTGGTGTCCGGACTTAGAGCATAGGGTTCACGAAGATCGTGCCTCAGGGTTGTCTGGTCTGCATGAAGTCGTCATCGTCAGTCGCAGTTATTCGTTAACCTGCAGGTTTGAAGGCTTTCCACCGACGCCGAGAGCATCAGGCTCAGCGGTTGCATGTGAAGTCGGGGAAGGTTTTACCTGGAATGCACAAAGAAATGGCACAGGAGAAACGTTGCTACCTTCACTGCATTGATTTGCGGTTCAGCGGCTGACACGTCTTTGCTTGCCACATGCAAAGACGACCAGAGGACGACGGATCCTAAAGCCGACTCCTCCTAGATTTTCACTAGAGCCTCGTAAACCGTATATCTGACACTACCACGTCGCCACCTCCCCTACCACGTCGCAACCTCCCCTATTACGATGAGGAAGGAGTGGACAGTAGTGTGTGTGTGGTGGTGGGGGGTAGTGGACGGTATTGTCTGGCATTTCTTTGCCTTGCAATAAAATAAAATGGTTAAAGCAAAGGAGTTCACAACCAAATGAATGAATGACGTCATTAAGCTACAAATACTGGGGGGGGGCAGTAATATACCATTGCCAAGATAACAGATCTATCTGTTAGTATCCCACCCCCTAGTATTAGTCAGTTACGAGTTATCTCCCTTTATTATAGAATTCTTCAGTGATATGCTAATTGTGCCCTTTCAACGAAAATACACCCCCAAATCCTACCCCATCAACATAGAGGTCCCGAGATGCCAGTAGAGTTTCTACCCTAATAGCTTCTTTTCTTGGACCGCTTGCCTTTGTAATTCCCTCACTACTCCCTGTTTCCCCCGACCGCAACAACACGCACACATTTAAATGTAATTTGAACAAACATCTTGCTGCCCAACTCCCCACTCAGATTGCCGCCCTATAAATCAGGCCCTTATAACAGTAGCCATTTTAGTGGCTTCAGTGGAAACATGCCTTGTTAGAAGGCGAACTAAAGTAAAAAAAAAAACAAACAAAAAAAACACGGCAACTATGGCGTTCAGACGCGTAAACACGGAACTAATAGAAAGAAGGAAGTGAACACCGCGCGCGTTCTCTTAATTTCCGACATGATGATGATCATCATCATCCGTTTAACATCTGTTTTACATGCTGCCATTTAAGAAATTGACTTATAAACTAACATATCTCTGCCCAGGTCTTGATTTGTCTATTTCTCTTAGGTCCATTTTAATCACTTCTTCCCATGTTTTCCTTATTTTTCCTGGACCTGCTATTTCAACTGTTCTACATCTACTAACCCAACAACTCTCATTCATCCTTTTCAACGTGACCTTACCAACAACATCTCCTGTTCTGCACAATCTCCCGATACCGTTCAGATTTAATCTTCCTCTGAGGTCATGAGAACTAGTCTTGTCTTTAAGACTCGTATTACACATCTATCATATCATTCTCCTATAATTTCTCTCCCTGCAACACATATCCTCAACCCTAACTGGCCAGATTTCACTTCCATACATAATAACACTCTGTACACATGTCCGATAGACTCTTCTCTTGGTCAACAGTGGTAACGCTCTGCTGGGTAGTAATGGCATAAGTTCCATGAACTTACTCCATCCACTTCTAACGCTTGCGATCACACTAGCACCTGCTCCACCTTGTGCTCCAATGGTAACAACACTTCTCAACACTTCCATGGTAGGTGCTCGACTGAGCTCCAATATCTGCTTCCGCCTCGTAAGATATTCACAGCAAGAACTCGACTCTACCACCACTGCAAATAACTTTCTTTTCTTCCCCTGTATACCTAAAACCAAACAGAACTTCCATGAACAGTGTTTCTTTCCAAGAAGCCCAACTACTTCTTTCTCTGTACACACGCACGTGTGCGCGCGCACGCACACACACACACACACACACACACACACACACACACACACACACACACACACACACACACACACACACACACACAAAAAAAAACCTTGTGAACTACCACAAAGTGAAACATCTATTTTCATAATCTTTTTTTTAAATTCCTCTCATCACTTTTAGAGGTTCAATGAAAGTTCAAAGTATAAAAGCTGAATCTTTTAAGCTATTGTGCAAAATATTTAGTCAATCTAACATATAAAGTTATCTTGTCGGATTCTAGAATTTATAGCCGAATAGCATCGCATCTACCACATCGATATTTGATTCTGCCTAACCATTTTGCCTTTTTAGCTGCCACAGTGCTTTTATTAGAATACCAAAATGTCTTTAACTTCAGTTTGTTCGAGAAATAAATCCGGTTAGGAAGACTTTTACGATGACGACAATCTTAACTATTGAATCAAATAATGTAAGGGAGATTAATCTTCGCTGAAAAATTATGTCTTATCTCCCTTACATTATTTGATTCATTATTAAGCATTTTTCCATCTCTTCTTTTCTTCTCTATATTAAGAACATTTTGTGACAACTTCGTGTGTTTGTGTATGTGTGTTTCTCGCTTATACGTGACTTACACATTATTTTTTATTTTAATTTGTTTCTCGCCTGTTTTTTTTACTGTAATTTTAAATTAAAATTAATAATAAAAAAAGTGCAATCAATGTATTCCGGGCAACGCCTGGTAGGTATAACGAGTATAAAATATTTTAGAAGTTTCACATATGCTTTCCCATTTGTTTCCATTGCTACGTCAGTTCGAAATTCCGTACAGATTCCCGAGTTCGGCATAAATATTCTCGAGTCCGACAAGACGCACCTGAAGAAGGTCGGATGTTATATCGGCCAAAACGTTGTGAGAATAGTAGTTTGAATAATGCAAATAATACAAAACATCTAATAAAGAATAGTAGTTTGAATAATGCAAATAATACAAAACATCTAATAAAGAATAGTAGTTTGAATAATGCAAATAATACAAAACATCTAATAAAGAATAGTAGTTTGAATAATGCAAATAATACAAAACATCTAATAAAGAATAGTAGTTTGAATAATGCAAATAATACAAAACATCTAATAAAGAATAGTAGTTTGAATAATGCAAATAATACAAAACATCTAATAAAGAATAGTAGTTTGAATAATGCAAATAATACAAAACATCTAATAAAGAATAGTAGTTTGAATAATGCAAATAATACAAAACATCTAATAAAGAATAGTAGTTTGAATAATGCAAATAATACAAAACATCTAATAAAGACGTGGAAATCAGAACTGAATGTTCAAGAATAACCAATCGATTTGAATGGATTCAATGAAATCATTTTGATTTCGGTCCGTCCGTCAGTCTGTCACACTTCCGGTTGAAACAACGTTTTCATCGATAAACGCGCAGATCGAATGGACGTCTAGAAATAATACATTTGGTCAAAAGTGAATTTAATGACAAACTCTTTTCCAATGTTTTATCAACTTTATTTCACGTCTTCGTTCAACAAGCAAAAGAAAAGAAGTTATTAAATGTTCACGTGTCTTGACGGTGAAAGGGTGAAAAGTAAAAATGAGGAAAATGTTATGATTGTACGTACACAAGTTAGAGTTGGACATTTCAAGAAGATGTGTGGTAGTGTTCAGAGTGACAAGGGTTCGTTCGGCAAGTTGACCTTCTCGCTGGCTCTCTGTTTGGAAAGAGCGAATGCGAGTGTTTAGATAGGTTTTCAGAACAGGCGCCAGGCTCCCACAGAGACTGTTTCTGATTGGCTAAAGTCCTATATAGGAAACCAATCGAAACTGTGTGTCCCTCCAGACACATCTTATTTTAGATATGTCCAACCCTCTCTAAAAGAGGCTCTGTATGTCAGTCTGTTACGCTTTAGTGTGATAGAATTGTCGTCCGTCTCGCACGATCAAGTTTCAAATATAATTTATTAGATACGTCTATGCTATCTCTGTAAGAGGCCCTGTCCGTCCGTTTGTCTGTCGCTCATAAATTGCATCTTCATTGTTAAACGCATTTGGCCATGATCAAAGTGTAGTATCTGTTCCGATGGATACTGCACCCCATAGACTCGTATTGTCTTGGCCTTCGGGTCTTGATTTACGCCTGTCTATGGGTCTGTCCTGTGCAGTTCCTCCTCACCCTTTGAGAAGGGGTTAGTTTTTTGCTAATCGCCCGAGGCGCCCCTACCGGGGGCTGCTCAGGCAATTTTTTAAAATCCCAAGTACTCTTCCTCAAGAGAGCGCAATTCCCACTTTCCGACCTTGTGTCACATTCTACTTTGTGGGAAGTAGATGAATAGGGAGTTGAACGGACGCATCTTACGAATGGATCCGTTTTTATCTTATGCCCGTCCCAAATAATTTGTAT
This sequence comes from Sepiola atlantica, assembly GCA_963556195.1. Taxonomy (NCBI): domain Eukaryota; kingdom Metazoa; phylum Mollusca; class Cephalopoda; order Sepiida; family Sepiolidae; genus Sepiola; species Sepiola atlantica. Next base: position 21,934,870 of record OY744531.1, on the reverse strand, counting down.
GGAAAGTATGTCTGCATTCAGGTGGCGATCGACTGCATCGTGCCGGAAAGAAACTGTAAATTCAGCAGAAATCAGCCAACAATGAAACGGTTACGGCTTCTTGAAACTAAAACTGACTGAAAGAATTCCTCGCAGCTTTGGTAATGAGAAATAGATAAATATTACGCGTCATAAAATCTGGATGTTTATTATGTGTACAAAGAAACGGTTTAATGGAATGTGCAAGCAAATGAATGAAGGAATGTGTGAATATAGATGCAAAT
>OY744531.1:21859607-21927107 GCA_963556195.1 Sepiola atlantica | reverse complement strand
ATTAGCATTTGTTTTATTTTTTATCGATTAATTAGCATTTGTTTTATTTTTTATCGATTAATTAGCATTTGTTTTATTTTTTATCGATTAATTAGCATTTGTTTTATTTTTTATCAATTAATTAGCATTTGTTTTATTTTTTATCGATTAATTAGCATTTGTTTGATTTTTTATCAATTAATTAGCATTTGTTTTATTTTTTATCAAGTAATTAGCATTTGTTTTATTTTTTATCGTTTAATTAGCATTTGTATTTTTATCAATTAATTAGCATTTGTTTTATTTTTATCGATTAATTAGCATTTGTTTTATTTTTATCGATTAATTAGCATTTGTTTTATTTTGTTTTATCGATTAATTAGCATTTGTTTTATTTTGTTTTATCGATTAATTAGCATTTGTTTTATTTTGTTTTATCGATTAATTAGCATTTGTTTTATTTCTTTTATCGATTAATTAGCATTTGTTTTATTTTTTATCGATTAATTAGCATTTGTTTTATTTTGTTTTATCGATTAATTAGCATTTGTTTTATTTTTTATCGATTTATTAGCATTTGTTTTTTTTATCGATTAATTAGCATTTGTTTTGATTTTTTATCGATTAATTAGCATTTGTTTTATTTTTTATCGATTAATTAGCATTTGTTTTATTTTTTATCAATTAATTAGCATTTGTTTTATTTTTTATCAAGTAATTAGCATTTGTTTTATTTTTTATCAAGTAATTAGCATTTGTTTTGATTTTATCGATTAATTAGCATTTGTTTTATTTTTTATCGATTAATTAGCATTTGTTTTATTTTTTATCGATTAATTAGCATTTGTTTTATTTTTTATCGATTAATTAGCATTTGTTTTATTTTTATCAATTAATTAGCATTTGTTTTATTTTTTATCGATTAATTAGCATTTGTTTTATTTTTTATCAATTAATTAGCATTTGTTTTATTTTTTATCAAGTAATTAGCATTTGTTTTATTTTTTATCGTTTAATTAGCATTTGTATTTTTATCAATTAATTAGCATTTGTTTTATTTTTATCGATTAATTAGCATTTGTTTTATTTTTATCGATTAATTAGCATTTGTTTTATTTTGTTTTATCGATTAATTAGCATTTGTTTTATTTTGTTTTATCGATTAATTAGCATTTGTTTTATTTTGTTTTATCGATTAATTAGCATTTGTTTTATTTCTTCTATCGATTAATTAGCATTTGTTTTATTTTTTATCGATTAATTAGCATTTGTTTTATTTTGTTTTATCGATTAATTAGCATTTGTTTTATTTTTTATCGATTAATTAGCATTTGTTTTATTTTTTATCAATTAATTAGCATTTGTTTTATTTTTTATCAAGTAATTAGCATTTGTTTTATTTTTTATCGTTTAATTAGCATTTGTATTTTTATCAATTAATTAGCATTTGTTTTATTTTTATCGATTAATTAGCATTTGTTTTATTTTTTATCGATTAATTAGCATTTGTTTTATTTTGTTTTATCGATTAATTAGCATTTGTTTTATTTTGTTTTATCGATTAATTAGCATTTGTTTTATTTCTTTTATCGATTAATTAGCATTTGTTTTATTTCTTTTATCGATTAATTAGCATTTGTTTTATTTTTCATCGATTAATTAGCATTTGTTTTATTTTTTATCGATTAATTAGCATTTGTTTTATTTTTATCAATTAATTAGCATTTGTTTTATTTTTCATCGATTAATTAGCATTTGTTTTATTTTTATCAATTAATTAGCATTTGTTTTATTTTTATCAATTAATTAGCATTTGTTTTATTTTTATCGATTAATTAGCATTTGTTTTATTTTGTTTTATCGATTAATTAGCATTTGTTTTATTTTGTTTTATCGATTAATTAGCATTTGTTTTATTTTTCATCGATTAATTAGCATTTGTTTTATTTCTTTTATCGATTAATTAGCATTTGTTTTATTTTTTATCGATTAATTAGCATTTGTTTTATTTCTTTTATCGATTAATTAGCATTTGTTTTATTTTTTATCGATTAATTAGCATTTGTTTTATTTTTTATCGATTAATTAGCATTTGTTTTATTTTTTATCGATTAATTAGCATTTGTTTTATTTTTTATCGATTAATTAGCATTTGTTTTATTTTTTATCGATTAATTAGCATTTGTTTTGATTTTTTATCGATTAATTATCATTTGTTTTATCTATTTTATCTTTGACAAAACTAATACAAATTATGATAAAAAAATATAATTGTTAACGTTAGAAAGTGAAAATATAAACGATTTGTTAATATTCTATTGATGTTAACATATACAGGGTGAGCCAAAAGTAGGTGGACAGTAAAAAACATTTTTTTGTCGAAGCGTAAGAGGCAGACTTCAAAGCTTCAAGTAGGAAAGCAGTTTGAACACTTGCGTTGATAAATAACATTTAATTTTCATTAATATAATTGTTTTATTACATGTAATTGTACGTATAAGTGATCTCTAAATAAATGTGAACATTTTTTTTTTTAAAATAATATTTTTCATATATTTTTCAAATATTTGAACTTTGGTTTTTTCGAAAGCCAACTTATCTATCTGTATTTTTCCTCTGATAAGATCTCGATCTTTGAAAAGCCTTGGCTTAAGGAAAGAATAATAAACACTAGTTTATTACTGAATACACCTTGCATTGAACAATTGAAATTTGAAATAAATTTGGACAATCGTCGCATATTTATCACTCTTTTTTCTTCTATCTCTATGTGAACATATATATATATATTCACACACACACACACACACACCCACACACACACACACACACACACATATATATATGTGTTTGTGAAAGGAAGTAACAGCAGCAGCTGTGTGTGATGCCAATATACATGTGTGTGTGTAAGCTGTCGTTTACTACTAAAATAATGCAGCAGCATCTGTGTCTAATAACTTTGTATTTACGTGCGAATATGTCTTTCGTTAGTCCCAGAAACAAATTTGATATTTCCATTTACTTTATTTAAAGCTCACATTTCATTTCCTTCCACATCATTTTAAAATGAATGGATCAACAAGTGATGGGCCCAGTAAGTCTACACGATTCATATCCCTGCAGTAATGGACTTATTAAAGATTCATTTTTGCAATTTATTTATCTTTTTTACTATTTATTTAAATAAATATATTCCACATGTATTATATTAAAAAAAAAACACCAACAATAGCGACATTAATGATTAAAACTTCAAAAATATTTTCTTTTTGTCAACTATAACTTTTGAAATATTTAAATGATGTAGCCCTATTATTTTGCTAAATAATGTTATAATTACATATCTTCTTAATTTCCAAAGACCTTCGCTCAAATAAAGCTTTCAGATATAATTAATAAAACCATTCTACAAAGATGCTGGAACATTCTACAATTGATATTCGTATTATCAGCGGTCAATATACGTTCAGGGTGAGAAAGAAATATATTACCATTCCTCAAGATCATAATGTACCTAAAAATGTACGCAATGTTTTAAATATCTCCAGAACTCTTATCACCCAGGAGTTCTTCTCATTCTTATTGACTCACTAGGAGTTTACAAACAAGTCATTATGATTTTTGTTGTCGTTGTTTTTTCTTTGACCTTTGTTGTATACTCACACGTCGATCTCTATCAGGGATTTAAAGTCTGAAATTCCGCCCTGATAGTTCAACTGTTCAATTCTAAACGCACACATACATTTTATATGAACAAGGAACTTTGTAGGGTGTTAGTTGTGCTTTCTTGAAAAATCAATTTAGTGTATTTCTTTAAGACGTGACCTGACAGGAATATTTTCGATTAGCTTATTTCTTCTTTTTTTTCTCGAATTAAACCGAGCGTTTCCACTACCACTGGAATTATTGATGTTTTCATGTACCACATTCCTTAAATTTGTATTGGAAGTCTTTTATATTTTTTTCCTTTGAAAATTTTGAAAGCTTTATTCGTCTGCAGGAAGTGTCATGCCTATAATAAAGCACAATTTAGTTTAAATGGTATTTTATCGTTATAACTGGGTGATTAACGGACGTTGTTGGTGCCAATTCTTCATTATAATATGCACCATAACGTTTACAGAGGTTCCAGTGAATACACCAGCCAAGTCTGTTATGCTTAGCTTTATATTCTGTTGGTGCCACTACAAAGCAGTAGGATAAAATATGGCCATCTGTTTAATTTTTTATATATTAATTTTCAGTATTTACTTCAACAATGCTCGATACGTAAGTAGAGCTAGGTAGTAAGCTATGAAAATGTATTTATGGCAATTAAGTTACACAGAAGGAAGTAACACTAACCATACCTTTGTTCGTGGGAAGCCAAACGATTGGCTGAGAGAACAACAAAGAATCTGATTGGTTAACTAGCTAGCAGTGTATATAAAAAACCCGGCAAAAAAAACTCCATGCATTTTAGCCTGAAGATTCCTCCCGGGGATGAAACGCGGGAGCCTCTGTGTAGCTTAATTGCCATAAATATATTTTCATAGCTTACTATATATATATATATATATATATCTATATATATATATATATATATATATATTATATTATATATGATGTATATATACTAGCTATCCTTACTCGACGTTGCCAAGGAGTAAAAGAAAAAATGACTGACTTGTTTACGAAGAAATGAAAAATAAGTTTGGTGACTTAAATTTAAATATTTACTTCTTCAGAAATCCAGGGAAATAACTCATGACATGATTACCTCCCTTTAATGTTTAAGATTATTTAGTGATGAAGAGATAAAATTTTTAGTGTAAAAGTTTTCTTAACCGAAATAAGTATTTTCAGAAAGAAACTGACACAAAATAATATACATTCCTGCCAATAACATAAAGGAAGGGAGAAAAAAAATGGGCTAGTTCGAATCAATTATCGATATGTAACTGTACAATGACAATGTTCACATTGACGCTGCTTTTGGCAGCAGTATTCAGTTTCTCTGTATTTTGTGTTTCTCTAGTCGGTTTATAGCATTGTATACACATTTTCCTTGCTGCAACATTCACACCGAGTGGGTTGAGTCTGCTATTTCGGTCTGACTTTGAAAACCCGACAAGATAAGTTTATATGTTAGAGATGCTTAATAGTATCTTGTTGTGTGTGTTTTCGTTCCCATCAGCAGAGGCGGTTGGCGGTATTCCTGAAAACATTAGTGAAAGCAAGTCTTATCATCGCCGGAGCACACTTCTCTTCTTTGCAAGTGCGTATAGGTGTGTGTGTGTATGTTAGTGGGTGCGTTTATTATTTATAGCTTTCACGTATATCTATAACTAGCGGTTTCCACAAGAATCTAAAGGTTAGCAAGTTTTCTCAATACACCAGGACTCTCCTTCCCACTCCTTCTTCGTATTCCAGCGGGCCATTTTCCCAATCCTAACCCCCTCCGTATTCTACCAGATGTCAGAATATCTGATTTTCCTTGTCACGGCATGCCTTTCGGGTTCCTAGAACTCCGAATATGATTGGTACTACCATAATCTTTATTATTTCTGACTCAATAGGAGTTCTCGCACGAGGCCTTGCCAGGTGGTGTTGCCTGGAGTTTGAGCAACAAAAAGTCCCCCTAGATGTTCAGTACATTCCGCTTCTTTTGAGTACCATTGCAACTTACTTTGCGTTCTCGCAGCGGCCGTTTACCGTTTAGTTTTCGCGATAAGCAGCAAAATCCCATCCCTTCACTTTAGATGTCCCCAGATGCCGGAAAACGTTCTACTCTAATAGCTTCTTCACGTGAACCGTTTGACTTTGGAATTCTTCCCCTGCTCCCTGTTTCCTTGGCGGTACCAACATGCAGAAATTTAAATGTAATGTGAAGAAAGATCTTGCAGCACTACTCCCCACTATAAATCTGACCCCTAATTTCACATTAGCCCTTACGTGTCAGTAGCAATCTACCTTGTTTGGGGGTGAATAATAAAAAAAAAAGATAACTTCCGGTTGGTTTCTATGGGATTTGAATGACAATACCCCCCCCCCCAGGGATTCTAGTACTGTCCATACCCTTTCAGTAGAGGTCTGGATGGTGCTAGTCCTCTTCTATCTTTCCATCCTTTCAGCCCCGCCCCTCCCCCCCAGACATGTTCTGTGATACCAACGGATGTGTGAGTTTAGATGATCCTATTTTTCTTATTAACTTACAGTCAGTATTAGTTATATTGTGTTCGTCTTATCGATCACTCTTAACACTCTGATAAGGTTCTTCATTTATCGACTGACAAAGATTCCATGTCATCAACCCTCATCAAGTCCAAAAGCCACTCGAGGATAAGCTGTGAGGCATCAATAAGGAAATTTATATTTCTAGTGTTAAAGAAGTGCTACTAGCACTACGATGTCAGGAGAGTGAATGGAAAACATAATTCCTGAATGGTAGCTCCACATCTGCACCTGTGACGTTCACATAATTGGAGTTCAAGACAAATCGCGAGTTCTACTCTAGTGCGCTTACGGCCTTTTCTTGGCCTTTTGGCTAAGATCAAAATGTAGTATCTGTTCCGATGGATACTGCACCCCATAGACTGGTATTGTCTTGGCCTTCGGGGATTGATTTACGCCGGTCTATGGGTCTGTCCTGTGCAGTTCTAGGAGGTTCACACTCCCAGGCTTCGCCTCCCCTCTTTTTGGAGGAGTAAGTTTATTGCTTACTGCCTCAGGCGCCCCTACCAGGGAATGCCGACAGGGCTGCCCAGGCGATTTTTAAACCCCACTTTCCCGACCCGACCTTGGGTCACATCTTACTTGTGGGAGTAAGATAAAAACTGGCCTTGTGCCTAACTCCTGGAGAGGAGTAAATCAATACTCTAGTGCGCTTATTATCTCGAATAATAATACCGGTAGATGAAGAGGGGACCGCGCTTGGTTGTGAATCTGCTTGTGTAACGAGACCGAAAAAGCTAGATAGTAAATTAGTAAATAAGAATTATAATCTCGATAGTAACGAGATGTAAGTCAGGAGGTTGGAATGCGACTGTGATTGTTGTGATATTTTCAAGGTTGAGATGAAAATATAAACACTTCATTGTCTGTATTTTAAGATAAGTGGATTATAGAATGTGTTTAAACAATTTTCAGAATGACGTCATCGATCGAGAGAGAAACATAAAAAATAAAATAGGAATGTGAGACTTGCGATTGAAGTGACCGGGCGTTTTGACTTTGGCTCCCTCTAGCGGGAGCTGGAGAGTTGACTGCATCTGTAAAACAGGAGTGTTTCATAATTACGCCACCGATCGCGAGGGAATCGGAGAAAAACAGAGCAAGACTTGCGATCGAAATGAGGTGACGTTTCACTTTTGCTCCCTTCAGCGGGGAGCTGGGGAGTTGACTGTATATTTAAAGCTGAGTGCATCAAGAGAATGTCGACATTTTACTACAATAAATTGTAAGCTATAAAAAAAAAATTCTTGTATCGGTTCTTTTATTTTCACTGCAACACGTTTCGCATTTTAGTAAAGAACGGGACAGAACAACGCGACATTTGAAGACGGGCAAGGTTGTTCCAATCCAGCTTTTTCCTTTGTTGGATTTTGTGGGATGGAAAATAATTCTTGAGCCCTAACCTCGTATGTCCAACCGAAATAGCCATCCAAAATATATGTAGACGATCCATCAATGATCTTAAATTTGTAATACTTTTATTCGTTAGAAATGGGGCATATCGCCACTGAGACGTAAGAGTCTACTGTGACTAGGGAACAGATCTAAAGATGGCATTCTAAGTGATGATCTGTGCCGCAGGGTGTTTTTTCACATCAATGGAGGCGCGAGAGCGCTCTATCCCTTAATAGACTTCAAAAACGGCCTATGCTAGAAATCTCATTTCTTTAATCAATCATAACTCAAAAACCAATAAACCAAATTAGTTAAAACTTTGCACAAAATTTTTATTTGATAGGTTCTATAAGTGTGTAGAATTTCAGCATCATTAGTCAAGACAACCCAGAGATCCAGAACGGTCAGGCATGATTTTGTGTTATCCGTGTGTACGTACGTACGTACGTATGTGCCACCCTGTATCTCATCAACCATTTGATGGATTCAGATGATTTTTGGCAGAGATAGAGGTTCTAGGGTCTAGTTGATGGCATTTTAATTTCAGTATACCAGATACCTTAGTTTTCCAGAAAATTCAAAAAAAACTTAAAAATGACCATTGTATTGAGGCATAGCCTTTACAAAAGTAGTGACATTCGATAAAAATTGCCAGTATACTGAAATCATATGCCCTTAATAGGGTTAAGATGAAAATTCATATACACTAAATATACAAAAGCAAGGAAATTCCCAAATTTTTACACTTTTATTGTCATTAAGGGTATGACTACATATCAACCAAACCATTTCATTATCACATCACTACAGTATAAATCTCTATGCATGAGTGGATGAAGTGTGTGAGATGCGCTGAAGAAAAATTCCTACCAGTAAAATACATAGCCCTGTTGTGCTCGCATATCCTTAATGACAATAAAAGTGTAAAAATTTGGGAATTTCCTTGCTTTTGTACATTTAGTGTATATGAATTATCATCTTAACCCTATTAAGGGCATATGATTTCAGTATACTGGCATTTTTCATGGAATTACATTTAAATTTCTGATATGTTGGTACAGTCGGAGGGAGCAGGAAGGGAATTCCAAAGGCAAGCAGTCCGAGGAAAGAATCTATTAGAGTAGAAAGGTTTCCGGTATTCATGACTGGAAGAAATCAAATGAAGATACGTTAGACAGGATAATTCTGTCGCTGATCGAAGGCCCAGATCGCCGAAACTAAAAGAAGCTTCCATTCCAGTCCGTTTTGTCGAAAGTTATTTACAGAATAATTGAGATGTCTACTCCATTTAAGGAATCCTGTTCGAGATCGCAAGAGGTGTTTCAGCGAATGTAGACGAACCTCAATAAAAGGATAAAACTATTCTTCTTGGTGGCAGCCTCTTGGCCATTCTTGTGAGAATTACATGCTAAACATTATTGGATGGTTATTGGATGACTAGTGGTAGAGCTGGAGATTCAATGATGAGTAAATTATCCCTATGAGATTTTTTTTTATATATTCTCAAGAATGTACTTTATATTCCAGATAATATTTTCGAAAACAGAAGATGGAAGATTGTGCAGGGAGAAATGCGCTCGTGACTTTTTCAAAATTATAAGTTATAAACATAAACGGTCTATAAGCACTTTCCCCCTCGAAGAGGTTAAAATAGACACACATGTATACGCACAGATATTTATATAAAACACACTATATGTGTATATAGCAGTTTATTCACTCGATACTCAACTTTTGTTGTTTATATTGAAAGTGTGTGTGTGACACTAATCCCAGATGGTCCGATGAGAAGGTTAAAACCCGATTAAGAGAGAGAGAGAGAGAGAAGGCTATTTTCAACTTTTAACAGATGTAGCAAAACACGAAATCCCAAATGGTTTACTGTATTTTCTATAAAAAGCTTTTATAACAACACAACGCATGTCTACTGGCTTTCTTCCAAAAATATAAACAGTGGATTATATATCTACTATATAAAATTATCTTGTTGATTTCTCGGCAATAACAGTTTATCGAGCACCATACACTTAACCAAGATTACACAAATATTTTTGAACATCAAATCATATATGTAACATAACCTTAAAATAAAATTTAATTTACATTCCCTGCGAGACTGTTTTCGTTTTCGCTTCGGTCTACATCTGGCAGCCATTTTGTTTTGTAGTATTATCTACACAGTCGAAGAAAAAAATTTTTTTTTTCTTCTGGTTTAATTATTTTTGACAAAGGGAAGTCTTTTCCCGAAATATCAAATAGTGATTTTTAATCACCCGGACATCACACGAACAGCTAAAAACACTCTTGCTGTTATGTAAGATTTTAGAAAAAAAGGAAAAATAAATAGTAAGTCATATTTCGTATTCGATTTATTGTTATTGTTTTTGTTCCTTACAACTTGCATCTTACCCGGAACTTGCATTGCCCACAGCCTTTCAAAAGCTTACTACTAATATATATATATATATATATATATATATATATATATATATATATATATATATATATTAGAAAGATTGTCTATGAAATATATTTAAAATGTAGAGGAGATAACTCGTAATTAAAAATATATAAAGTTTCGAAAACGTTCGTCGAACACTCACTTGACTAGTTTTCTATCTATGCCTGCTTCTACGTACATATATATCTTAATTTCCCTTAATCCCGTGACAGTTTCCGGTGGCCGAGTGGATATGGCGACTGCTTGTGAATGGAGTTCGCGCCCCCCGACCGTCTGGAATTGTTACTTTCCTGCACCGATGAGAGCAATAAGCATGAAACGCTAGCGTCTGTAGGTATAAATAATTTAATTATATATATATATATATAGTTACATGGTAAACAGCTGATAATCCCCGTGTTAATATTAGACGCTTAAGGTCTCCTGTTTTTGTTTCACTCTTAGATAATTCCCCCCCCCCCTTTAAAAAATTTTTTTTTTTTATCTTATATTTTTTCATTTATTAATTTTCCAACGAATGTTAAGTCTGCAATATCTTGGATTTAGTTAGTTTGTCTGGGGATTTAAACTGCATTTTACATTTTTTTTTTAATGACTCAAAGCTTCTTTAGACTATATATATATATATATATAATTTGTGAATAGAATACAATTTAACAGTAAGAGTTAGCTTTTCTTATTTGCTTTTTAAACTTAGATACTGAACCTACCAAATAGGACATGGTTATAGAACATAGACATATTTGCAAAACAAATTTTAACGTAATGAATCCTGGGCAACGTCGGGTTGCTACTGCTAGTAATATATATGCTGATAGTTATGGAATTAATAACCAAAACATGATGAAAAATGAACAAAAAAAACACTGTACCTTCCCATTTCTTGTTAGATATAAATTTTATATTGTTATTATGTAAATATCTTCTTTGTCTTTATTCGTTTTTACTGAATGGTTGTAGTGAAAAACAAAAAAAACAACAAAAAAAACAACTTCATAGACGCACCACGTATGTCAAATTTTTTTCTTCACATCAGCTGTCTTGAGAAAGTCTTTGAAAAATGAAAATGAAACGTCGATGAACAAACATATAAACAATTTTCGGTTTTCTTTTTTTCAGTAACACACACACACACACACACACACACACACACACACACACACACATATATATATTATATAACACAGATCTATTTACAATTGACTTCCCATCCTTTTATCTAATACAAACAATACCGAACATCTGACATTCTTAAACAACTCCAAGTGCTTTTTCCTGTGACCTCCTCCCACACTTTTGCCAATGTCGTTTCCATTTTCAAAATAGTTTGTGGAAGTTTCTCGATTGTTCGACACTTTTTCTTTCTTTTTTTTTTAGGGAGGGGGGGGGGGCATTTTTATAGCGGAAAATTTACTCTGAATTTTCCACTAAACTTGACTTTAGGAAATGTTTTTGTTTTATGAACATTGTAATGTTATTGGGGGCGCGGATGACATGGCGTGATATTCTTTGTTTTTTTTTGTTTTTTTTACCAAAATACATGAATGATGCACGGATGCAATCGCAACGCCAAGACCATTTCTAGACCATCTATGGAATTACCTTATCTACAAACTTCCTGATTTAAACTCATTTCTGATTATTCAACCAGGCAAAACGAAATTGTCTGAGTTGAAAATTTTAATCAAAATTTCTGATCGGTCCTCGCAATATTCAAAAGGACTGGATTTGTATCTAGAATTATTTTCATTACGTTAAAGGGAGGTGACAGTGGTTAAGTGGATAACGACACGGACTGATGACCTGGGTGTTCCAAGTTCGAATCCAGTCGATTCCATAATACCACTTTCACTTAGGAATGTTGGCAACCATTACGTGGTCCCACAGAATCCTGCAGAATCAAACCGGTCAACGATGTTGTACCATTCGTATTCATACAAATTTACTTTACTGTTACGTTAAAATAATTTAAAATGTATTCCATGATAAATGCGAGTATACTGAAATCATATGCCCTTAATAGGGTTAAGATGAAAATTCATATACACTAAATGTACAAAAGCAAGGAAATTCCCAAATTTTTACATTAAGGTTATGCGAGCACAACAGGGCTATGTATTTTACTGGTAGGAATTTTTCTTCAGCGCACCTCACACACTTCATCCACTCATGCATAGAAATTTATACTGTAGTGAATGATAATGAAAGAGTTTGGTTGATATGTAGTCATACTCTTAATGACAATAAAAGTGTAAAAATTTGGGAATTTCCTTGTTTTTGTACATTTTGTGTATATGAATTTTCATCTTAACCCTATTAAGGGCATATGATTTCAGTATATTGGCATTTTTCATGGAATGTCACTACTTTTGTAAAGGCTATGCCTCAATACAATGCCTTCTCATAAGATTTTTTTTGGAATTTTCTGGAAAACTAAGGTATATGGTAAACTGAAATTAAAACACAATCAACTAGACCCTAGAACCTCTATCTCTGCCAAAAATCAGCTGAATCCATCAAATAGTTGATGAGATACAGGGTGGCACATACGTACGTACGTACACGCAGATAATTCTTGAAATCTATTAAGGGAGAAGAGCGCTCTCGCGCCTCCCTTGATTCCTGTTATATCAAGAACTTTTGGGTTAACTCACAGAAATGGAAATATTTGTGTGTGTATCTTATATTTCTTATTTAAATGTAATACAACTTTCATAGAAAAAACATTTCCCCTGCTTCCTTTGTTTGACGCGTTGGTCTAGTTGTCTTCATCAATTCGCTGTTCAGGTATTTCGTTATAATACATATTCCTATTCCAGTAGTCTCTTTCCAAGAACTACAGGCTTGTGGAACCCTTTTTCCTGCTGACTGTTTTCCTCCTACCGATATCCTTGGTCTTTTCAAAACTAGGGTCAATAAGCATCTCTCATCTTTCGTTCTTTTTAGCTCTTACATACAGGTGGCTTCATGCCTTGTCTGAAGCGAATTCCATATAAAAAAATGTATTAATAAGAAAAATGATATTACGAGTTGGCCCGTATCTGTTCGAAGGCCAATGTAAATTTAATTTTTTGATGAATTAAATGTCGACATTTGCTTTATTTGCTAATTTGTACATCAGAGCAATTTTCATTAACGAATATTTCGAAGATTCGTGATTTCTGTTTTAACTTTTCTAAGTAAATATCATTTTCATTTCTGCTCATTCATTTTTAGTCATAGTTACAATCTATTAATAATGGAGTTTATGTATCTATCTGTCTGTCTGTCTGAAGCCGAAACTCCATCAGAGTAGCCTGGTTATTTACTAAGTCCGCCAGCTTCATTATATAATACTAGAAAAACCGCCGGAAACACTATGCGCATTTCTCAATTTACGTAATCAATTGCTTTTCAACTTCTAATAAATTAATATTCACAAATATACACCCATGATTGTTTTCTTCAGATTTCCACATGTATTTACGCTATTTTGCACGCTAGTAATAATAATAAAAATTCTTTTTACTTATAGACTGAGAAGAATTGACATTCTTAAGATGCTCCCATCCAATCTGCGCGGTTAGCGATGAAAATGCTATTTCAAACTTAAGCGTGACAGACCAATGAAAATGCTATTTCATTGGTCGATCACAAACTTATCCTCATTTGTTTTGCTTTCTAAACTCTTTTATTCAAAGAAATTACAGACAACTCCAAAGAAATATTTGTATTTTTCTTGGAGGTAGTTTTTTATAATGTCAAAACAAAAACATAAATAAAAAAAAGAAGCAATTTGCATTATTCAAGGATCTTGGCGCAACGGATAAAAGTGTTAAGTATAATAAGTTCTAAGTGGTAGTCTTCTGGAGGTTGAAGGTTCAATCCTCAGTACCGGCGATACTAAGAATACAATTATGAATTGCTGAAGACTTCTACCCGGTCATGGTTGGCAGAACGAGAGCAAGTTAATAATAAAGGGTTCCGTCCAGATTCCCGAGTTCGACAAAACGCACCTGAAAAATGTCGGAGGTTACATCGACCGAAACGTTGTGAGAATAACATCCTAGATGAGAATAGTAGTCAGAAGAATCAAAATAATACCAATGATCAATCCTCATCTCAAACATTCCGAAACGCACGGATACATTTTTGTACCTTAACACATTCTCTTTTCCCTTTTCACAACTCACTCTTGCAACGTAGATGTCCCCCTCACCCTATATAACCACACCCTTCCCATGTACTCCGCCTTCACTAATGTACCCGTTCCCTTGTACTGACATGCACATCTACTGCTCCACTAGACACAATGCGACACGCATACTGGTTGTACCTAGACTATTCAATGACTGATACGATAGGAATTCCTGGTCAAAATGTCCACACAACCTCCCTCGACTATCACAGTGATTTTCTTCTTTTTTCCTTTCTTGCTTTCTTTCTTCCTTTCTTTCGTTCTAAAAACTCCTGCGGACCAGAAAGAAATAAAACGACGCGGTGTTAAAGTTGCTGTCTCTTATTCAGTTACAACAAAACGCAAACATTAACGACCCGTCTCACCCCTTGTTCTTCATTGTCTAACCACCACCCCCTCCGCCCGGAGGTGTTTTTTTTTCTCGGTTGACTGAGGAAACACCACCCGACCAGACCAAATGCTAACGATATTTTGAAACCGTTAGCAAAAGAAATGACGTCTAACGCCATTTTTTTCTTATTTCTTTGTTTGATTTTGTAAGTTCGCTGTTCTGTCTAAACCCCATTTCATGTCGGGATAACAAAAAGTGAACTATGGTTGGAGCAGTTGCCCATCGTAGCCTCTTCAACATCTGTTTTTTGTTAAGGAGTGTTTGGTGGCAGCTATACGACTGTGGTATCCCAGTTGCCGGAGCCTTCGGTAGGTAGTGCTTCTTGAAACGTCGGCACCAGAAGCCTGTTTCCACTCTTTAGTAATGTGGCTTGTTGACTGGAATCGACTTTTCTTTGCCACCTTGTCAAGTGCCCGGTCTTGTCTTTCAGTGGTGCTTCTCTTTCGTCCGCATTTCTTGCGATTACTGTTGGAAAAACCCTTAACATCTTTCTGGAGCACTTTGGTCACTACCGATTTTGAACATCCGACCTTGGTAGCGATTTCCATGTGCGTCTTTCCTACTTCCGGCAAATCGAAGATTCGCTGCTTCTCAGGCAAAGATATGTCTTTAGAGCGACCCATAATGAGAGATTATGATTAAATTACTTGCAAAATCTTTTTAAACACAGAAATTTTATTAGTTTAAGATTACTCAACGAATAATGTTCTATTAAATTGAAACGTTGAATTTCCCAATGTAACAATAAACTACTCTGTGACAATAAAGTCTGACATATGCAAATATGACAAATGATTAAAAATAGTTGTAATTGTTATTTAGATATAGAATATATTGCCTACACAATTAAAAAGCCGAAAATTATCTCAAACGGAATGATTTTTACAGTTTTATACATATGTTCTATTTTTTTGACCAGCACGTGTATATTCAAATTATATATATATATATATATATATATATATATATATATATATATATATATATATGATAAATAAATAATCTTTGAAAGAAAAAGTATTTTGTGGTGATGATTGGTCTCCTGAACGGAATGCTTTGGTAAGCCTTCAAAAATCACATATAAATACTCTGTACTCTGTAATCGAGTATCATCGAGCTTGTTTTTATTGGTCTAATCCCGGTCTTCACTGAAAAATCTATCTTCTAAGTAATATATATATATATATATATATATATATATATATATATATATATATATATATATATATATATATATATAATGTGAGAGAGACAGAGGCGCAGAAACGATAATGATAGAAACAGTATAAAATAAGTGCGGGGTGGGATCAAACAACTTGTAATGAGAGAGGGTGAGCGTGATAGACAGAAACGTCGTAAGAGATGGGTCACTTCATGAGTCAATTGCATTTTAAGACCAATTAGAACAATTCAAATATATGTTGTGGTTTTTTTTTTCAAACATAAATCAATCCCAAAACCAAGGAATATTTTAGCATGTATTTTGAGTGAGTAAAATACAGGAAATAAAACCCTAGGGAAACAAACGTTGATTAACTAATGTGTTTGGTTTTATTTTTTTATTGTTTCGATTTTATACTTTAACGGTTTTAAGTCACTCATATAGTCACATGCAAACAATAATACGCATTTCTCTTCATCTGCAAAAATTAATTTCCGATTTAAAAATATATATATATATTCGTAGCAATTTATCGTCCGATTCCAATTTTTAATTTTGTTCCAATTTTTTCTTTTTTATCATTCACTTTTAAAGGTCACTTAATTTCATCTCTCTTCTGTTTATCGTCGTGCAACACCTGTGAGTAACAGCTTGTCTCTTCGCTGAACGAACCTTTTCCTTCTCCCATGTTGGTTAGTATCGACTAGTTCTACACGCACGCACTTTTCACAGACAGCGAGTCTTGCAAATTCAGGTTTTCGTAAGTGTGAGTTTGAAAGTCGTCGTTGTTCGACTTTTCATTTGAAACAAAATATTAATTGAAAGAAAGATGGCCTTATGCCAAACTTAGTTTTTATTAAATTATTCGGACTATTATTCTCATCTTAGTTTAAAATTTTTTTATAATGTCTCGGCCGATGTGATCTCCGACCTTCTTCAGGTGCATCTTTTCAAACTTGGAAATATTTATATCGAACTCAATTACCTATACGGAATTTCGAACTGATCATTTTATTTAATTCATAGGAGTTGATTGTTCTCGTCCCGTCAGCCACTTTGCTTTTGACAATCACACTGACATGACAAACGCGTCCGATTATTATTAACGTTTATAATAAAACAATGTTTCGACTGAATACTTCGATAGTTGTTAAAATGGCGACACTCGCAATCGGACCATGTATTATATTTCGGAATTTTTTTTAGATAGGGATTGATAGTCTGTATTTGTATTATTCGGACTACTGTTTTCATCTTGGATGTTATTCTCACGACGTTTCGGCCGATGTAACATCCGACATTGTGGAACTCGGGAATCTGTACGGAATCTCGAACAGAACCATGCACGAGTGTAGCTTGCTCTCGTTCCGTCAGTCATGATCGGGTGGAAGTCTGCGGCGCAACGGATATAAGTGCTAAGTAATAATCAGTTCTAAGTGACAGTCTTTTGGAGGTTAAAGGTTCAATCCTTAGTGTAGGTGATACTAAGAATACAATTACGAATTACTTAAGACTTCTACCCATTCATGGCTGACGGAATGAGAGCAAGCTATCCCCGTGGATTAAATAAAGAGTTCCGTTCGAAAAGACGCACTTGAAGGAGGTCGGAGGTTACATCGACTGAAACGTTGTGAGACTAACATCCAAGATGAGAAGAGTAGTCCGAATAATCCAAATAATCCAAATAATCCAAATTATCAAAATAATCCAAATAATCCAAATTATCAAAATAATCCAAATAATCCAAATTATCAAAATAATCCAAATTATCCAAATTATCCAAATAATCCAAATTATCCAAATAATCCAAATAATCCAAATTATCCAAATAATCCAAATAATCCAAATGATCCAAATTATCAATGCCTTGAAATTCTAAGAATGAAAAAGATGTCATATTTAAAAAATAGATAAATAAAAAGCACCAACAAGTGGCAAAGATCACATGACACAAAAGATCAATCAAAAAGGAGATGCATATTTCGTACAAAAATCGCCTCCAAATAAAATAAAAGAATATATATTTTTCAACCAATGGGAAGAGTTTAACAATATATTCACCAAAAGCAGTAAAATAAATCGTTAAAAGGTTCGGCGCGAACCCGATTCTCACACAAATTGCAGTCTTGTAAGCACGAATTGTCACCACAACAAAATACGACGCACATCAATTTGAACAACGAACTACCTAAAACAACTCGTGGGAGAAAATACACACTCGCACTTAATCGTTCATGCTAACATATCAGCAGAGGCTTAACACGTGCTAGAAATACTTCAACTGAAATATTTCTGGACTCATTTACCGTCGTACAAACTTTTAAATCCTCTATCATTTCGGCTGTTTCAGAAATAAAACGTATATAATTTATTTGTATGAATTACGTAATTCATTTAATTTGGCTTAATTCCTCTGCAGAGGGTCAAGATTTCACTTTCTATTAAAAGAATTGCATTTTTTATTGATTTTTAAAAAAAAATTTATTAATCAGCGGCACCAAATAATTGTCCGAGTTGGAATTTAGAGAAAGGCCAGCATTTCGCGTATGACTGTTGTTTTTTAATAGAAATCGCTCCAGACAAGGCATGAAGCCACTTGATGTAAGAAGCTAACAAGAACGAAATATTATTATCGTAAAGACAAGAGATGCCTATTGGCCGTAGTCTTGAAAAGACCAAGACTATAGGTAGGAGGGAAACAGTCAACAGGAAGAGAGTTCCACGCGCCTGTAGTTCGTGGAAAGAAACTACTGGTTATCAACATATCTGTCCGATGCTCAGTCGTTGTTGAGACTTTTTTTTTTTCAGGTTTTCTCCGACAATCGACGCATTTATGTAAACCGATCATTTCTGCACGTATTTAGGTGTCATGTCAAAAAGACTATCGATCTCAATAAACGCGAGAATAGAAAAGTGCGAGAGGGGAAGTCTTGGGGGTGGGGTGTAAGTTTTTCATATCTTTGCACTCGATGGCATTTTTTTTTCTTTCGGAAAACACATCGTCAGCGTTATTGGTACAGCCTAGACAGTCAGTCCGACAATAGTTTTGTTGCTGTAAGTCTGGGGATTAGGGTTCTGTTCAGCAACAGGAGGTCCACCCTCCCAGGCTTTACCTTATCTCTGATAAGGGGTTAGTTTGTTGCTAATCGCCTGCGACGCCCATACCGGGAAATGCCGACGAGGCTGCGTCAGTATTTCTTTTGTTGTAGGCCAGAGCGCACTTCACCTACCTGGTGCGCTGCCTTTTCAAACCCTCACCTGATTTCGTGGCTCACCTCTCGCGGAAAAGATAAATAAGTCTACAAACGACTGTCTGTCTGTCTGTCTGTCTGTCAGAAGTTGGGATCACAAACTCCATCTTTGAAAAATTCGGCATCAATTGAAGAAGCTGATCAAAGAAGGAAGAGTGGTTTTGAATAATTGTTCCACCACCACAACCACCACCCCACCATTACCTACTACTACTACTACTACTACTACTACTACTACTTGTTACTAGGTTGCTACAATTCCTGTCGGAAACCTCGCAGTGACATGGATTATTATTAAGTCTACTGGGTATATTTAAACAAAACCAGTAAGTGCTACATTTTTACTCGTGCCTTCTCAGCGCTTACATTAAATTAGAATTTCTTCATTTTTTAATTTTTTTTTATTTTTCATTAAAAAAAGAAAATTTGGCGATTATACATACATTTTATTTATTTTTATTTTTATTTTTTATTTTTTATTTTTATTTTTTTCATAAAAAAAAGAAAATTTGGCGATTATACATACATTTTATTTATTTTTTATTTTTATCATTATTTTTTATTTTTATTTTTTTCATTAAAAAAAGAAAATTTGGCGATTATAATACATTTTATTTATTTTTATTTTATTTTTTATTTTTATTTTTTTCATTAAAAAAAGAAATTTTGGCGATTATACATGAGAGAAGAATACCCGTTCTGGCAAACATAACGGAGAAAGATACTTTTCAAACAAAAACCATCAAGCAACATCGCGAACGACCGACACCTTTCTTTTAAGAATGATCTGATTATATTAAATACGAGCAGGGTTACCCGGCGTTGCCCGGGTTAGAGTGCGGGCTAGCATCATATGCAACATCATATTAAAGAGAGTTTACTTTAACAGCAACCTTGATGTTGTCAACTAGATATCTTACTCACTGAGCTATTCAAATATATGTTAATACTCTTAATCTAACGCTTATAAATAGATTAATTTCATTGTATAACAAAAGTGTCATTAGTTTCGTTAAGGGACGGCTAGAGACGCAGGACTACTTCCATTATGTTCACATGCAAATTGTACATGTGAATGAATGCACTTATATTTAAGGTACACTCTATTGTATGTCTTCGTTTTTAGGGACAGGCGTGCACACAGACAGAGATGTGTTCTTTATATATATATATATATATATATATATATATATATATATATATATATATATATATATATATGAGAGAGAGAGGGATAAATTATATATTATAGTTATACAGAGAGAGTCAGACAACCAGACGGACGGAGAAGCGTTGCGTACTAAATATACCATAATTCTATTTTTATCATATTAAAAAAAAAGAAAAAATATATTGTTTTATTTAATATTATTTTATTTAAAAATAATCGGAGAGGTAGAATCGAAACCGCACACTCGATGTTTCCAGTCTGATAATTTTCTAACTAAACAATTCCGACATTTGTAAAAGCGACTTTTAAAAATCACTCATAAGCAAAATCGGATATACGTATTTGAAGTTTTAAGGGGGTTCTGTCCACATGGCTCACTTAGAAATGGGGGCAAGTAGATATTCGGTGCATAGAGGGTAACGTAGAGATTCGGTACCACTTACATTGTTTTTCCCGGAGAATGTTATGCATGTGATATAAATTTCATCAAAATGGGATATACTTTAAGGGGGTTATGCCCTCATAGCCCCTTAGGGGTGCACTTAGAGATTCGGGAACACTTCCATGGTCTTCCCCGGTAATTTTATATAAGAATAAACTTTTAGATTTTATGTAGATTCTCTAACCTTTTTCCTATAGGGAACACACACACAAACATTAAGTTAATGTCTCTAGGTATTTAAATAATTAATATTTATTTATAAAAATATTATTGTTTATCAGCCAGGGCTGGGCACTTTCGAGTAGCTTTAATAACAAGCAGTACAAATAGCTATATGCGAGATCCGAACACCGTTTCGTAAGATCACTCTATCTGCCTGGTAAATAGCAGCCGATTGTCGCTATTTACAGTTAAAGTTACTCTATATTTACTAACTAATTGACGATGGCCGTTTGGATAAGATCACCGACTACGAATCAGTGGCGATTTGTGTTCGGGGTTCGCGCCTACCGACCGTCGGGAATTAGTTCCTAGACTGAAGATTGCGTTAGCATGAAACATCGATGTCTCTAGGTATTTAAATAATTAATATTTATTTATAAAAATATTATTATATATATATATGTATATATATGTATATATATATATATATATATATATATATATATATATTCCCATGCTAGCAAATATATGCTCCCTCCGGTTGCATATTTTTTGCTAGCCTGGGAAAATATCATGGGGAACAACGAATATATGCTACACTGACCCTGAAAGGATGGTGTAACTACTGAGAGGATGGTATCATGACGTACGCCCCCTCCCCACAAAGAAAAGGGGGAGTTAATGACAACAGAACAGATAGTACACTACCCACTTTCCCCCTTCCACCACCAAACGGAGAAGATAATCATGGAAAGATGGTATCATCAAGAATGAACATATACTATACTGCCCCCCCCCCCAAAGGAGGTAATGCCTTGGAAGATAGCACCATAAAAGGAGAAGGTAATGCTTGTGGGTATAGGATTATGGCAACAAATTAGGCACAAGGCCATCAAAAGTGTGGGGAAAATCGGTGTCGTCGTCGGTCATTTTTTGTCCAAAAAGATAAAACATGTCTATCCTACTTTTAACTAGCATCTTGGCCTTTTAGCTAAGATCAAAGTGTAGTATCTGTTCCGATGGATACTGCACTCCATAGACTGGTATTGTCTTGGCCTTCGGGGCTTGATTTACGCCTGTCTATGGGTCTGTCCTGTGCAGTTCTAGGAGGTCCACCCTCCCAGGCTTCGCCTCCCCTCTTTGGGGAAGAGTAAGTTTATTGCTTACTGCCCGAGGCGCCCCTACCGGGGAATGCCGACGGGGCTGCCCAGGCAATTTTTAATAGCCAGAGTGCTCACCTCTCGGGCGCTGGCTTTTCAAACCCCACTTTCCCGACCCGACCGTGGGTCACATCTTACTTGTGGGAGTAAGATAAAAGATGGCCTTGTGCCTAACTCCTGGATAGGAGTAAATAAATACTTTTAACTAGAATCATCTCAGTACCCCAATCTCGGGGCCATCCTACTTAAAATATCCCCAAATTGTTGACAAATTTTATTTTCCATAAAAAATATTTATTTACAGAAATTCATTGGAGCCTTAGCCAAAAGGCCAAGGAACTATAAAAAACAACGTTTTTATGACTATGTATTTAAAAATACATAGTCATAAAAACAGCGAACAAACAAAAAAAAAATTGATTTATTATTGTATTATCTTTTAATGGTGGTCGGTAGTGTAAGATCGGATCTGTTGTCATGATACCATACTCGCAAGCATTACCTTTTCCTTTTATGGGAGGGGATGCTTCCAGGTAATACTTCCTGTGTTTTGGGTAGTGTAGTATCCGTTCTGTTGTCATGATAACATCCTACCAGGCATTACTTCCTTTTTAGATGGTGGGATAGTGTAGTATATGTTTGTTCCTCACTATACCATCCTATATACTATATTTTTTATAATTTATTATTATTTATCTATGTATATGTACATACGTAAATATATATATATATATATATATATATATATATATATATATATATATATATGTATATATATATATATATATATACTAGCAAAAACTACCGGCCCTCCGGACGGCAATTACTGACGCTGTAGTTTTCTTTACACAAACCAAAGTAATTTTCATTTGACATTTTGGTAATTTAGAAGAAAATTCTAAAAAATGATGATTGTTGTAGTGTTATTTGATATATTCCAATATGGGGGAAATATACTGTGCATGAACATCGTCAAATTTTGTTTTTAGGGGGAAAAAACAACAAAAAGGTTAATTTATATGGTATTTAAGCTATTCAAGGTCGATAAATTTTATTTTGTTTCAGCATAAAAATGAAAATGAATTCCCCATTAAAACTGGTTATATAATGAAATGAATAAACATAAGGGTGGAACGTCGATTGGTCAAATATCCAACTTTTATATCACTGAGTAATTCGAAATGGGTACTTTGTACTTTTCACTTTTATTATAAAAGAAAGAAAAATACGTAAAAATACTTTATTTTGTAATTTAGAAAGATTAGAGGAGGTTTATTTATTTTCTATATCATCATCATCATCATCATCATCATCATCATCATCATCATCATCATCATCATCATCATCATCATCATCATCAATACCAACATGTTAACTCCTGGCTAGGAGCAAAATGTAGTATCTGTACTGAATCTGCGCTTTGTTTTTATGTTCTGTTAGTGAAGGAGAAATCCTTCTAGACCGAGGCAATTGAAATTTTTGTTTCAATTCAGAATGCCCATTTTGGGGGAGCTGGATTCTCCCCACGTTAGATATTGGCATTGTGCCTAACTCTGCTCTCGTGAGAGGAAGTAAATAGGAATAGGAACAGCAACAACGACAACTACAACCACAACAACAACAACAACAACCACAATAACAACAACAACAGCAACAAATTTATTAAAAAAAAATAATAAACGCATGTATTTAATTATTAACAGATTAGAAAATATTAATTCATTAGAAACTTAAAAATAAATAAATATGCAAATGAGAGGCTGAGAGGATAATATAATGAACGAACTACATACACTGACCCCCACCCCAAAAGGAGGGGATAATGCCTGGGAGGATGATATAATGACAACAGAATAGATAGTACACTACTCCCCCCCCCACACACAAAACTGGTAATCCTGAATTATTTAGAATTAAATAATCCTAACGTGTTTTGATGTTAATATAGTTACGATAGATCGAAAAAACTATCACATTTATTCATTTAGATATATATTAATATAAATTTTAAAAGGGGGAAAACTAGACGCACATTCGGTTTTTACACATAACTTATTCTTACCTAGATCGGTGTCTCCAGATTTATAACCAATCGCATTGTTTAAATGTACATTGAGCTCTTTTACCCGGATTCCCATCGAAATCATATTCGAACTTGCACACTAATATATATATATATATATATATATATATATATATATATATATATATATATATCAAATTAATTATAAATGATATACATTTATGTAATATATACACTAAGAAAAAATCATAACATTTTATTAACTAATATTAAGTCTTCATACACTAATTTATATATATTTAGAAAAAATATATAAATAACAAAAAAAAAGTAAATAATTAAATAAAACATTGGTTAATAAATACGAAACTTCAACTAACATTGTTTCCTTGTGGGGAACTTCACTTCACTATTTTATTCTTGTTGAATCTAACAAACAAATGCAATTGTTTATTTCCTCAAATTCATTTAAATGGCAATTCCTGTAAATCTGTGCCTTTCGTTTCCGTATTTTGTAGATGTTTGTAAATTCTTGCGGCGTTTCAAGAATTGGCAGGCATTTATCTAACGAGGATCATCTTCCTTCCAATTATGACCGGATGACACCAATTTATGGTTTCCCCACCACGTGTTTACTACACATATTTCCGATGTGGTTTATTGGTGTGTGGGCGTCTCGTTCTAACCAATGGGATTAAGCCCGTATAAACAGACAGGTTTTCCAAGAAATTTGAGCGAAGCAACTTGATTTCTCCACGAAGTGAATTCAATATCAATTGCCCTCCAAGTTTTAATGAATTAACGTGAATGTTTTGGTTTGTATAAAGGATAGCAAACTCAACCAACCTTGAAAACTATTCAACCCCTATTCTATTCAACCCCTATTCTATTCAACCCCTATTCTATTCAACCCCTATTCTACTCAACCACTATTCTACTCAACCACTATTCAACTACTATGCTATTCAACTACTATAAACCACTATTCTATTCAACTACTATTAAACCTCTATTCTATTCAACCACTATTCTATTCAACTACTATTCAACCACTATTCTATTCAACTACTATTCAACCACTATTCTATTCAACTACTATTCAACCACTATTCTATTCAACTATTATTCATCCACTATTCAACCACTATTCTATTCAACTACTATTCAACCACTATTCTATTCAACTACTATTCAACCCCTATTCTATTCAACCCCTATTCTATTCAACCCCTATTCTACTCAACCACTATTCTACTCAACCACTATTCAACTACTATGCTATTCAACTACTATAAACCACTATTCTATTCAACTACTATTAAACCTCTATTCTATTCAACCACTATTCTATTCAACTACTATTCAACCACTATTCTATTCAACTACTATTCAACCACTATTCTATTCAACTATTATTCATCCACTATTCTATTCAACTACTATTCAACCACTATTCTATTCAACTACTATTCAACCCCTATTCTATTCAACCCCTATTCTATTCAACCACTATTCTACTCAACCACTATTCAACTACTATGCTATTCAACTACTATAAACCACTATTCTATTCAACTACTATTAAACCTCTATTCTATTCAACCACTATTCTATTCAACTACTATTCAACCACTATTCTATTCAACTACTATTCAACCACTATTCTATTCAACTACTATTCAACCACTATTCTATTCAACTATTATTCATCCACTATTCAACCACTATTCTATTCAACTACTATTCAACCACTATTCTATTCAACTACTATTCAACCCCTATTCTATTCAACCCCTATTCTATTCAACCCCTATTCTACTCAACCACTATTCTACTCAACCACTATTCAACTACTATGCTATTCAACTACTATAAACCACTATTCTATTCAACTACTATTAAACCTCTATTCTATTCAACCACTATTCTATTCAACTACTATTCAACCACTATTCTATTCAACTACTATTCAACCACTATTCTATTCAACTACTATTCAACCACTATTCTATTCAACTACTATTCAACCACTATTCTATTCAACTATTATTCATCCACTATTCAACCACTATTCTATTCAACTACTATTCAACCACTATTCTATTCAACTACTATTCAACCCCTATTCTATTCAACCCCTATTCTATTCAACCCCTATTCTACTCAACCACTATTCTACTCAACCACTATTCAACTACTATGCTATTCAACTACTATAAACCACTATTCTATTCAACTACTATTAAACCTCTATTCTATTCAACCACTATTCTATTCAACTACTATTCAACCACTATTCTATTCAACTACTATTCAACCACTATTCTATTCAACTATTATTCATCCACTATTCTATTCAACTACTATTCAACCACTATTCTATTCAACTACTATTCAACCCCTATTCTATTCAACCCCTATTCTATTCAACCACTATTCTACTCAACCACTATTCAACTACTATGCTATTCAACTACTATAAACCACTATTCTATTCAACTACTATTAAACCTCTATTCTATTCAACCACTATTCTATTCAACTACTATTCAACCACTATTCTATTCAACTACTATTCAACCACTATTCTATTCAACTACTATTCAACCACTATTCTATTCAACTATTATTCATCCACTATTCAACCACTATTCTATTCAACTACTATTCAACCACTATTCTATTCAACTACTAT
This sequence comes from Sepiola atlantica, assembly GCA_963556195.1. Classification (NCBI taxonomy): domain Eukaryota; kingdom Metazoa; phylum Mollusca; class Cephalopoda; order Sepiida; family Sepiolidae; genus Sepiola; species Sepiola atlantica. Next base: position 21,900,425 of record OY744531.1, on the reverse strand, counting down.
TCAACCCCTATTCTATTCAACCCCTATTCTATTCAACCCCTATTCTATTCAACCCCTATTCTACTCAACCACTATTCTACTCAACCACTATTCAACTACTATGCTATTCAACTACTATAAACCACTATTCTATTCAACTACTATTAAACCTCTATTCTATTCAACCACTATTCTATTCAACTACTATTCAACCACTATTCTATTCAACTACTATTCAACCACTATTCTATTCAACTACTATTCAACCACTATTCTATTCAACTATTATTCATCCACTATTCAACCACTATTCTATTCAACTACTATTCAACCACTATTCTATTCAACTACTATTCAACCACTATTCTATTCAACCACTATTCTATTCAACAATTATTCATCCACTATTCAACCACTATTCTATTCAACTACTATTCAACCACTATTCTATTCAACTACTATTCAACCTGTATTCTATTCAACTAATAATCTAACCACTATTCTATTCAAGTACTATTCAACCTCTATTCTATTCAACTACTATTCAACCATTATTCTATTCAACTACTATTCAACCTCTATTCTATTCAACTACTATTAAACCTCTATTCTATTCAACCACTATTCTATTCAACTACTATTCAACCACTATTCTATTCAACTACTATTCAACCCCTATTCTATTCAACCCCTATTCTATTCAACCCCTATTCTACTCAACCACTATTCTACTCAACCACTATTCAACTACTATGCTATTCAACTACTATAAACCACTATTCTATTCAACTACTATTAAACCTCTATTCTATTCAACCACTATTCTATTCAACTACTATTCAACCACTATTCTATTCAACTACTATTCAACCACTATTCTATTCAACTACTATTCAACCACTATTCTATTCAACTATTATTCATCCACTATTCAACCACTATTCTATTCAACTACTATTCAACCACTATTCTATTCAACTACTATTCAACCCCTATTCTATTCAACCCCTATTCTATTCAACCCCTATTCTACTCAACCACTATTCTACTCAACCACTATTCAACTACTATGCTATTCAACTACTATAAACCACTATTCTATTCAACTACTATTAAACCTCTATTCTATTCAACCACTATTCTATTCAACTACTATTCAACCACTATTCTATTCAACTACTATTCAACCACTATTCTATTCAACTATTATTCATCCACTATTCTATTCAACTACTATTCAACCACTATTCTATTCAACTACTATTCAACCCCTATTCTATTCAACCCCTATTCTATTCAACCACTATTCTACTCAACCACTATTCAACTACTATGCTATTCAACTACTATAAACCACTATTCTATTCAACTACTATTAAACCTCTATTCTATTCAACCACTATTCTATTCAACTACTATTCAACCACTATTCTATTCAACTACTATTCAACCACTATTCTATTCAACTATTATTCATCCACTATTCAACCACTATTCTATTCAACTACTATTCAACCACTATTCTATTCAACTACTATTCAACCCCTATTCTATTCAACCCCTATTCTATTCAACCCCTATTCTACTCAACCACTATTCTACTCAACCACTATTCAACTACTATGCTATTCAACTACTATAAACCACTATTCTATTCAACTACTATTAAACCTCTATTCTATTCAACCACTATTCTATTCAACTACTATTCAACCACTATTCTATTCAACTACTATTCAACCACTATTCTATTCAACTACTATTCAACCACTATTCTATTCAACTATTATTCATCCACTATTCAACCACTATTCTATTCAACTACTATTCAACCACTATTCTATTCAACCACTATTCTATTCAACAATTATTCATCCACTATTCAACCACTATTCTATTCAACTACTATTCAACCACTATTCTATTCAACTACTATTCAACCTGTATTCTATTCAACTAATAATCTAACCACTATTCTATTCAAGTACTATTCAACCTCTATTCTATTCAACTACTATTCAACCATTATTCTATTCAACTACTATTCAACCTCTATTCTATTCAACTACTATTCAACCACTATTCTATTCAACTACTATTCAACCACTATTCTATTCAACTACTATTCAACCACTATTCTATTCAACTACTATTAAACCTCTATTCTATTCAACTACTATTCAACCACTATTCTATTCAACTACTATTCAACCTCTATTCTATTCAACTACTATTCAACCTCTATTCTATTCAACTACTATTCAACCACTATTCTATTCAACTACTATTCAACCTCTATTCTATTCAACTACTATTCAACCACTATTCTATTCAACTACTATTCAACCTCTATTCTATTCAACTACTATTCAACCTCTATTCTATTCAACTACTGTTCAACCACTATTCTATTCAACTACTGTTCAACCACTATTCTATTCAACTACTATTCAACCTCTATTCTATTCAACTACTATTCAACCACTATTCTATTCAACTACTATTCAACCTCTATTCTATTCAACTACTATTCAACCTCTATTCTATTCAACTACTATTCAACCTCTATTCTATTCAACCACTATTCAACCTCTATTCTATTCAACTACTATTCAACCTCTATTCCATTCAACTACTATTCAACCTCTATTCTATTCAACTACTATTCAACCTCTATTCTATTCAACTACTATTCAACCTCTATTCTATTCAACTACTATTCAACCTCTATTCTATTCAACTACTATTCAACCTCTATTCTATTCAACTACTATTCAACCTCTATTCTCCAAATAGTAAGCAACTAGAAGAATACCCGACCCAGGAGAAGTAAAATTAATTCCCTCAACAGAACAGTTTTGCACCACTTTTATGTCCCCTTACAAAGATTAAAATAAAGACGTAATGATACTAAACCTTATGCCAAAAATCCTTATACTAAGTTTGATCAAAATACAATACAAGATTTTAATTTTAGAAAATGTCAAAACTTTAAGGCTTAAGGAAAAATTGAAATTCAGGGAATCTTGCTTAATCGGTGTCTAATGACTATGGATCAAATTTAATGCAAATCTGAAATATTTGTATTTTCAAATGGGAGATTGTCACCATATTATACCCTCTAAAATTCTTTCAAATACTAAAAAAAAACCTGAAATTTGGAGAATATTTATTAATTGATGTTTAATACCTATTGTTAGAATTTCACCAAAACCGGAAGCATCCGAGTTTTCACGAAGGGCTTCCACCCCGTTTGTATACATCTAGAACTAAATATAACACACGTTTCAAAATTCATAATGATCGGCCAATTAGTTTAGGAGTGAATCTTGTACATACAAATATATAAACGGATAAAAATACCTAACTTTACAAAAATAAAGATGATTCAGATTATTACATTCTCAATTACAATGAACATTAAAAAAAACAAAAAAACATTTTTCGACGAACAATGAACATTAAAAAAAATAAAAAAAACATTTTTCTACGAGCAATGAACATTAAAAAAAAAATAAAAACATTTTTCGACGAGCAATGAACATTAAAAAAAAAATAAAAACATTTTTCGACGAGCAATGAACATTAAAAAAAAAATAAAAACATTTTTCGACGAACAATGAACATTAAAAAAAACAAAAAAAACATTTTTCTACGAACAATGAACATTAAAAAAAAAATAAAAAAACATTTTTCGACGAGCAATGAACATTAAAAAAATAATAAAAACATTTTTCGACGAGCAATGAACATTAAAAAAAAAAAAAAACATTTTTCGACGAACAATGAACATACACGAATTCTTTTAAAAACATGATTAGTATCTTCTATTGGACACTTTGTCGATCAACGATCTCTTTCACGAAAACCTACTAACAACTATTACATGAGTTTTATATTCGGTTATATAAGATACTAGAAAAAAATATATGGCCGTTGGGTCACCCATTAAGCTTTGGATAGGATGTTTTAATCAGGAAAAAGAGTTTGCAATGCCAGTTAAATATAGAAAATAATAAATACAAGATACAAAATTACCCCCTTTCTGCTCGCTATGCCCCCCTCTCTCTCTCTCTCTCTCTCTCTTGCTCTCTCTCTCTCTCTCTCTCTCTCTCTCTCTCTCTAGCTACATGTTAAATAATAAATTCCTTTGTTTCAGAAAAGCCTATAAACAATCTGGTGGTATTCCGTTTTGTTTATAATGGATTATTTCAATCAGTTTTCTTTTCTTTAGAACTTTCGACTGTTAATAACCCTAACCCTATCCACAGAGAGAGAGAGAGAGAGGAGGTGGGAATAGATACTGTATTAAATAAAAGCGGGAGTCAAACTATATACAGTAAGAGAGGGTGAGAGTTATAGATTGAAACTTAGTCATGGATTGGTCATTTGGTGAGTTAATTGCAAATTACGATTAATTAGAACAATTAAAATGGAAGTTTTTAAAAACATCAGTCGATCCCCAAATCGAGTAATATTTTAGCATGTATTTTTTGTGTGATTACAAATATATAGGGGAAAAGGCCTTAGGGAAACAAACGTTGATTAACTCAAGTTTCGTATCATAATAGATAGTTTGTTCTTAATCGCAAAGTCTCATTATTGATTACTGCTTGCATTCATTTATCTCCACTAACCGCAGCCAGACTTTCTAACCATTAAACCAAGCGCTTCTGTTTATGTGACTGAAATCGTTTGAAATGCGTGACTCAAGATCTCGTTATTATTTTTTTTTTTTTTGCGCTCATTCGAAGAGAAAGATCAACTTTGTGACTCATTAAAAAACATTGAAAAAAATGGCGGTTTTCTTTCCTTATACAAACATTCGTTTGAATTCGTGTTTTTACTTTTTCATTTATTACAAAAGCTGTTGAATTGAACCCCCCCCCCTTCTTTTAATGAATGTCATTTGAGCTTTCGATTCCATTTCCGGTCACATTCCATTTGTTGGCTTTGTTTTAAGGCTTTTCTGAAACAAAGGAATTTTGAAATAATTGCATTGTTACTGGGTGGGCGGGTGTAATTAATCTTTCTAAAAACTTAACTCGAGTAAAGTTGAGTTTGTTGTAGAGGAGACTTCCGGATTGATGTAATGAATAAATTACGAAGGGAACAGAAGAGGCAACAAGTCTCTGAGTTGAACAGTTGGCACAGCTCGAGTAGATATTCTTTCTACCAGTCGCGGATACGTCCTCGACAATCAGTCTGACACTGACTTTGTTGCTGTCGGGCTGGGGTATGGTTCTGTTCAGTACTAAGAGGTCCATCTTCCCAATCTTTGCTTTCTCCCAGAGAAGAGGTTAGTTTATTGATAATCGCCTGAGGCGCCCCCACCGAGGAATTCCAACGGGGGTGGTCAGGCATTTTTTGTAGTCCAGAGTGCGTTTATCCTAGTGCGCTGGTTTTTCAAAACCACACATGACCTTGTGTCTAACCTCCCGGAGAGGAGGTTAATATACTCCGAGATAAATAAATGGTCTCTCACGCGCATTTGCGTATTATTATACTAAAACTGAGTTAATCAACATTTGTTTCCCTAAAGCTTTTTTCCTATATATATATATATATATATATATATATATATATATATCACCCAAAATACATGTTAAAATATTCCTGTTTTGGGATTGAGTTATGTTTGAAAAACATTAATTGTTCTTGTTGAAGATAGGATACTATCAAAAGAAAGAATGAACAATTTTATCCATACAAAATACTTAATTTTTATTGATAACTTAATTAAGATAATTCAAAATTAGTGTTCGTAAAGAATGTTCAAAGAGTCTGAGAACGTTCTGGTGAAAGGACAGTGTTTGTCTCTAAGAAGAAATTTTGTACACGTTTGTTTCGGCTGGCGTCATGCGCGTTTACGTGTGTGTAAATGAATAGACATGGATATATGTGTGTATTAGCGTGCCTTTGTTTTGTTAGTGAGATGATGTGTTCGTCTTTAAACTCGTATACATGTGCGTTCGTTAAGTAATTCGCGAATGTCTCTCGATATCTTTGTCGAGGGCTTCCCCCCCCCCACTCCCTAGAGGCCCGGGCTTTGCCTCACCCCCTTAGGGCCCCGGGTTGTGTTTAGATTTTTATGCTATGTGTGATATTTGGAAATGAATATCTCTTGCGTTTTGATTGGTTGAAAAAAACTGCTAATTTGAGATTTTGTCCAATTAAGAGTAAAAATAACATTCTTGTCGTTGCTGCTTCTAACATTCTAATTAGCCTAAAAATGCAATTAAAATAAATATAAATACTAACTTGTGACCTTAAAAAAAACTGTCGAACAATATAATAATACTAGTATTTGTTAATTTATCGTCCGAAAAAGTGAAGTAACTGTCATCCTCCTAATGTAGGAAGAAGTACAACCCCTCCCACACACACACATATAAAGAAAAAAATCGTAGGACCCCCCCCCCCAAAAAAAATAAAATAAAAATAAAAAGGAACTAAAGAAAACACCGGATTTGTTCAAAATATTGTAAACGGCAATCGAAGAAGTGATCCATATGAGTTGAGAGAATACACTATTTTCCGGTGAATATAGGAAATAGTGTTTTGTGATATAATTTACCCGGTGTTTATGAGTAAAGAAGGGGAGAATTAGCAATTAGAGAGTGATTACTCCGCCACCTTCCTCTAAATTATACTAAAACAAATCAAATAGGAGCAGGATGAAATATAAAAATCAAAGAAATCGATTGAAGATACATTTTTCTTTTTAACAACACAGACCTATATGTGCTCTATTTGACTAACGAAATAGATTTTTATACCTAGCTTTTGTTAAAGCTATTGAGCATCACTCTAGGAGGACTGACTTTATAGCTTAGAAGATGAATAACGTCGCGGAGACAGAGTGTATATATAGATTTATTCAGCTGTTTTTTGTGGTAAAAATTATAATATGGCGTCGAACCGACGCTTGTACAGGGTTTTATTTACTCCTCCCCAGGAGTTAGGCACAAGGCCAGTTTTATCTTACTCCCACAAGTAAGATGTGACCCAAGATCGGGTCGAGAAAGTGGGATTTGAAAAGCCAGCGCTCGAGAGGTGAGCACTCTGGCCATTTAAAAATTGCCTGGGCAGCCCCGTCGGCATTCCCCGGTAGGGGCGCCTCAAACAGTAAGCAATAAACTTACTCCTCCCCAAAGAGGGGAGGCAAAGCCTGGGAGGGTGGACCTCCTAGAACTGCACAGGACAGGCGTGCAGTATCCATCGGAACAGATACTACACTTTGATCTTAGCCAAAAGGCCAGGAAGGGTGTTCGAGCCAAATTTGATGTTCTTTAATTTCAGAATCATTTTAAGTATTTAATAGCGGTAAAGTGCAACGGATAGCTGCTTCTGTATACTATTGGTGGGGTTTGGAAACCACGGCCAACTGAAAAGCATCGGAATATTAGTAGAGGGTGACCTGCATAAAAAAAATCGGAAATCTTAGCTGCAATTCAGGGCTCCTTGAAGACCGTGAGATGTTAGCTTGGGAATTGTGACGGGGACGTGGAAGCAGTGACTAGCAGGAATGGTCATAGCAGGCGTTCCGACCAAATTCGTTGAGAAGCTGAAAAAAAAAAGTTACGTGAAGATCTAAACATGGGAATGTGGACTTTGGCGAGAGAGATGGGCGTTTGAGTGGCAACTAAGAAGAAACCGCTGAACAAAAGTCGCAATGGCCAACTATTCATCGCCAATGCCCAAGAGAATCGCCTGACAAAAGCCAAGTTATTTGGAGGTTAGACACAAGGTCAACGTATTTTTATTTACCTCCTCTCCAGGGGGGCTAGCCACAAGGTCAGGTATGGTTAGCCAGCGTACTAGGATTAGCATGCTCTGGCCTACAAAACATGCCTGGGCAGTCCCGTCGATATTCCCCAGAAGGGGCGCCTAAAGCGATTTGCAATAAACTAACTCCTTCTCAAATGGTGAGAAGGCAAAACCTGGGGGGGGGGGGACTCCTAGAACTGCACGGGACAATACCCCAGACAGGCGGAATACAAAAGCGAAGAAACTCCTCAACTAACAAAACACGTAGTCGAGCTGAGGTATGCTCTAGTTCTTAGGACGAGTTGCACAGCGTGCAGAACAGTTCAGCAGTCCACACCAAATCCCGAGCGTCATGAAGATCAGGTTCCCTCAAACGGTAATGATCTGTGGGTGTGTTTCCAGTGAAGACCACATCATGCCGCCTCACATCTTCGAAAAGAAACTGCTTCAATTCAGATAGCTATATTGAGTTGCTGTCCACTGTTGTCAACCACTGGGCGGAGAGGGTGGCAATGGGAAGGTCATACGTGTGGCAGCAAGACTCAGCTCCGTATCACACCTCCAGGAACCCCCAAAAGTAGCTGTTTAAGAACTTCTATGGCGTCACGGGTTCAAACATCTGGCCTTCCAACTGATTACCAATTCATGGACTATTATGTGTGGAGCGCAGATGAGAAAGTTACTCATGGTACTGCCTACAACACCAAGAATGAGCTGGTTGGCAGGATCAATCTGATGTTCAGACATGTCTTGAAGGGAAGGTCGCATGCTCCGTCGGGTTCAGGGCGGCTTCTTCGGGTGAACTGTATTCGGCAAAAAACACTAAGAGATGCACTTCAAATTCTAAGAATATAGCAAATATTGGCCAAGATATGACGTTTCTTTCTGTTTTTTCTCGAACATCATATATATATATATATATATATATATATATATATATATATATATATATAAACATAAAGAAAGAGACAAAATGCCTTCATAAAAACCATGTGTTAGATGCAGATATTTTTTTATTAAAATCAAAAATCAAAACAATATTATTTTTTCTTCTTCATCTTGACTTTTTTTGATCTAATATTTCGTTTGATAATATCTGCATCTAACACATGGTTCTTTGAAGACATTTTGCCTCTTTCTTTATGTTTAAAATTCTAAAAGATGCTTAAAAAATAAACTTTCCCAAATGTATATATATATATATATATATATATATATATATATATATATATATATATATATCAGGACCGGCGACACAGTTATAAAAGTGGGGGGGGGGCTCTTCTAAAAAGTGGGGGGGGGGCGGTTAAACACATGCATATATAACTTCATTATTGATGACCGTAAAGTGGGGGGGGGGCAAGTCAAAAAGTGGGGGCTTGGGCCCCCCTGCCCTCCCCGGTGCCGCCGTCCATGTATATATATATATATATATATATATATTAATGTTCATTGTACTTAATGGCGAAAGATAATCAAATGAGAAAGCATTCTTTTTAAATTTACATAATTGTTTGAACGTTTTTTCTGAGTTCCTTTCGCGAAGGACGAACTTCCAACCTTGAAAATCAGTCTGTAAGAACTTCTGTGTCGGCGTGAACCAGTGTTTATACGAAATTCGAAACTCCCCCTCCCTTTCTCTCAACCGCCTTAAATGACTATTTCCAACTGGCGTAAAGAAGGGACGCCCATGAAGCCAAGTCGTCTGTTTGGCTCATCCCACTACTTAAACCCGCGCTCTCCCTGCGAGTTAAGCATTCTCAAAATTGTTTCGATCTGTTTATTTGGGTGAAAATCCTCAAGCAGATGTCATCTCAATAAATTGAAAATGCCATTCTCACTCTACAAATATTGGTATGATTCATGTCAAGATATCTTAAAAGCGTTTCAGAAAGCTATGTTCCGTGTGTGCGAACCTTTGACTCTGTATCCGGAATAATATGGACGAAGGGAAAATATCCGAATGTATGAAAGTTCACGTGGGAAATAAAATTCCATATATATGTTTGTTCAGTGGAATCTTTTGTCAAATCAATCATCCCGAGGAAGTCTTGAAATAAAGACAACACGTTCATAAAAACAAATAATTTTGGTTCTTCTGTTTTCATCATGTTGGAATATTATTTCCATATTTTCATCATATATATATATATATATATATATATATATTAGTCTTGGAAGTTTCTCAACCATTAAAACTATATTTAAAAAAAAAAACAAGAAAACCCCCCAAAAACCTTAAGTCCCAAGTTGTTCAGCTGAAAATCACTCATGTAAGTCAATTTAACTTTTACAGTTATTATATTAGTTTGCTTCTAACATTATTTAAGGGATCATCAGTTGTTTACCATGAAATATATATATATATATATATATATAATATTTATAAGTAAATATTAATTATTTATTACCTACAGACATCGATGATTCATGCTTACGCAATCTTTAGTGCAGAAAGCTAATTTACGACGGTCGGCGGGCGCGAACTCCGATCACAAATCGCCACTGATTCGCAGTAAAGAGCGTTTCCCGTTGGCCACCACAAATTAGCTTGGTATTAAGGAGGAATTTAACTTTGTCGGCGGGTATTTTACAACGAGCAGCGAATAGTGATCTACAACAACAAACTGTGTTGGATCTCGCAATGATATATAATATGTATATATATATATATATATAAAACTCACCACAAATAAATGGTATAATCGATGTTATTCATTGCGATTACCTGTCCTGTACGTTTCATACAATCTTCTGAGATGAATAAATAAATGTCGGTTTCCGGTTTGGTCGTTTGTTGTTCCCATTTTTCACAGTTGATGTACATTTGTTAATCGCCATATTACGTCCAATGGATGATTCTAAAATATTTTAATTAACCTCTGCCAGAAGATCGCATGAGGCATTGAACGTAACAGGTAAACGCAATGAATTTATTCATCATTATTGAACATTTACCGCTTTGAAAATGTACTATAATCACGGTTTTAGATCCCAGAAGTTAAGCGACATTGAGCCTGGTCAGTACCAGATGGGTAACCATCTGGGAATACCAGACGCTGTATGTGAGAGGCGACACCTTCCCGCAAAACCCAACGTCGTTAGAATTATCTCGCCTGGGTAAGGTACACATTCGACTAAGAATCGCTTGTGAATTTAATATTCCCTGGAAACTTCCTCCTTCGAGAGAAGCCGACTCAACCCGCCTGGTGTCTACTGCACCAGGACAGAAGTGTCTGGAAACCGTTCAGAGAAGTGCAACCAAGCGAATACCCTCCATCAGACACCTGCCATACTTTGAACGCCTTGCTTCACTGGGATTGAATCCTTTGCAGCTACGACGTCTGACTTGATAAACACCCGCACAATTAAGTATCTCGCCAATAACAACCCGGGCACCTTTTAGATCTCCATGTGTCTAACGTACCTGGACATATCTACAAATTCAGAAAACAACACGGCTCCCATGACATGTTTTCATGCTCAGAATTTCTGAAGCAATTGAACTACCTTCATCAGTTGTTGGCTGCCGAGACACTGCATTCTTTAAAACCATCATCCTTTCCTAAATTCACCCTAACCACATCTAATGCCCCTCCTCCATACACACATGACTCATATAATGTACACTAGACAATGTACATTTTAGAATAAAGCGCTTTTTTGTAAACTATAAAAAAGAACGTTGAAAAAACTTATATATACAGGGTGGGCCAAAATAAGGGTCCTATCTTTAAATTTGAATAACTTGAATTTGAATAACTTCCACAAAATAACTTACAAAAACTAAAGTATTGTTTTTTACACTGTTTTGAGTTTTTTAAGCAAAAATAATGTTTTCTAAATGAGGGTACGTTCCTTAGGGCTAATACGGCTCATGCTTGCTTCGGAAGGGGTCCTTTACTTATTCTAAAAAAATAAAAAATAAAAAATAAAAATAAATAAATAAATAAAAAAGTTATGAATTTTTAAAAATAGGACCCTTATTTTTGCCCACCCTATATTTATATATATTGCCCAGGATTGTTTATACTTTTATTTCGCAAAAAATAAAAAAAATAATTATAATATATATATATATATATATATTAATCTATCGGACGTCTTCACAAAAATATGTTCGAAGCTGTCCTTTTGATTTCTTAAATATCTATTATTAATGGAGATTTGGCATCTGTGTCTAAAGCCAAAACTATACTATTACTTCTATTAATGTACTATTGTGCTATCTTCAATGCTCAATTCGGGCGAAGGAGGGGTTAGTGTTGTCATGAGACCATACTCCCAGGTATTACCTCCTACTTTAGGTAGAGGTAACGTACATTAACAAGAAATTGTCACAATCCGTTGTCACAATCAACTGAACACTTACATTATATATAGTAGTGTTATATAACCCCTTACCAATGGGTGTTTAAAATCCCTTACCCACGCCGGTTGTCGTCTGGTCGTCGCCACCATCATCGTTGTGAGCCGAGGTTGCTTTTTCGTGCGTCGATATAAAACCATGCTGACACTTGTTGATTAACTTGTAAAAAGGTTTATAAGATAGAGAAAGATCTTGATAAATCGTAAAGTATTTAAAAAATTAATTTGATTCTCTTTATTTTTTAGTGTATTTTTTTTCTTCTTTTTGTTGTCAATTTTAAATTAGACTCTTTTTCTTCTTCCCTAGGTGACCTTGGGAAGTGTAGCGGCGAGTCGACTGAATGCTGGCGACGTCATTTTGAAAATTGGTAACGTCAATGCGGCGGAACTTTCACACGTCGATGGGCAGGATTTGATACGACATTCGGGCAACAATCTCCAATTGACGATCAAAAAGTAAGTAACAAAACACAATGTCTTCAATTTGAGACGAAAAGATAAAAAAATGGGAAAAACTAACAACTTCTCATATTATTGTCAAAATAACGTTGTTTCACTTGGAGCCGAGCGAACGTTCGTTTCTTTGTAATGCATATACGACAAGAACAAATCAGACGTAAGACTGCATACCTTTACATGAGAACGTAAGGATGAGCCAAAGTCTTACTTTAATATTTTATTAAGTATTTCCAAAATTATGTCATGGAAATGTTGATAACTCAAAAACTATTTATCTGATCAGGCTGAAATGATTGCATGATGGTTTCTCTTATCAAAACGCATCAGATCCATACATAAAATTTGGAAAAATCGAAAGTTGAAATTCCTTGTCCGAACCTGTCAAAGTCAAGATAATATAACATTCGAGACTTCATTGGCTACAATATGGGCCAAGTAGCGAGTCTACGATGAACAGAACCGAAAATCAGCGCCAAAAGTGTGATTTAATTTTCTCGTCGCCATGACCTAGATATCCTAAAATTAAATTACTCAAGCTAAACCATGGCCGATAATTTGACCAAGTTTGGTGACGATTGGTCAAGCGATGTGGATGCTAGTCTTTACACAAACAAATATAGTAACAAACTCGACCGAAAACATAACCTTCTTGGCAGAGGTAATTACGAGAACAATTTTAGTTTACGCGTAAGTTTGATAATTGAATAACTCCGCACATGGGAATATTTACCTTTCTCTTCGTACGAAAAGTGTATGTGACACAAGGTCAGTTTTTAGTGGGAAATTCCGTTCTTCCCCCAAAAAGGGAGGGGGCTTTTTGAACGGTTATAAAATTTGCCGTGATCGGCCTCGTCAGCATTCCCCGGTAGAGGCGCTTCGGGCGATCGCCAATAAAGCGCCCCCCCTTCCATAAGAATGAGGTAATGATGACCTAATACTCCACTTTGATATGAGCTCGAAGGCCTATGTCAGGTCCACCCAAGTATATACATGAGGGTCAGCTATGCTGGGATATGTAACCGACGACAGACTAGCGTCCTGTCATGGAGATTGTTCCAGCTATTTATTCTGCTATAAAACCGGAGATAAGTACCGGACCTAACAGGCTTTCAGGCTGAGAAAAGACTACGATTTTTACTACTGCTTGCTAATTAAATTAATTTTCTTGAAATAAAGTTCGTCTATTATATGTAAGGAAAGGTGCATGTCCAGCTAAAAGTTAAAAAACCACACAAGACACGCCTGCAAAGCTGATATATTCTTTTTCACCATTATCTCAACAAAATATAGGAAATGTTTTAATATTGATTCTTTTGGAGTCAATCGGAACATTATTCGCCCGGGGGGGGGGGGAATCGCCATTTTGAGCGATTTTCTAATGTTATGTAGAAATTAGTTACCTTTTTTTCGGTTACCAGAGAAACTGAGAAAGGAGGAGAGAGAGGGGAGACATAAAAATTATTTTTTTTTTAAGATATTACACACACTTTAACTATTTTGTTGTCCATGACCTCGGGCAACGCCGGATAACCATACTAGTCTAATATTTAAAATGAATTCAGTCTATTTCTCGAAGTTTATCATCGATAGCTTTGAAACTGACAAATCGATATTTTATTCTGACTAGCCATTCCTTGTGGCATGTTATTCAGAACAAATTGTCCTTCGAGTTGATTCCTTTAGGAAACTATTTTATCCGGCTCTGAATATTTTTCTGACGGAAGTCATCTTTGTTTTTAGCAGCAAATGTAAATTATAATTGGCGCCATCTTTCATCTCGATGGCAAATTTCACTAATGATAGTAAATAATATTCAAATAGCATCACATCTTCATTCCTACTAAATAATATTCAAATAGCATCACATCTTCATTCCTACTAAATAATATTCAAATAGCATCACACCTTCATTCCTACTAAATAATATTCAAATAGCATCACATCTTCATTCCTACTAATAATATTCAAATAGCATCACATCTTCATTCCTACTAAATAATATTCAAATAGCATCACATCTTCATTCCTACTAAATAATATTCAAATAGCATCACATCTTCATTCCTACTAAATAATATTCAAATAGCATCACACCTTCATTCCTACTAAATAATATTCAAATAGCATCACATCTTCATTCCTACTAATAATATTCAAATAGCATCACATCTTCATTCCTACTAAATAATATTCAAATAGCATCACATCTTCATTCCTACTAAATAATATTCAAATAGCATCACATCTTCATTCCTACTAAATAATATTCAAATAGCATCACACCTTCATTCCTACTAAATAATATTCAAATAGCATCACATCTTCATTCCTACTAATAATATTCAAATAGCATCACATCTTCATTCCTACTAAATAATATTCAAATAGCATCACATCTTCATTCCTACTAAATAATATTCAAATAGCATCACATCTTCATTCCTACTAAATAATATTCAAATAGCATCACACCTTCATTCCTACTAAATAATATTCAAATAGCATCACATCTTCATTCCTACTAATAATATTCAAATAGCATCACATCTTCATTCCTACTAAATAATATTCAAATAGCATCACATCTTCATTCCTACTAAATAATATTCAAATAGCATCACATCTTCATTCCTACTAAATAATATTCAAATAGCATCACATCTTCATTCCTACTAAATAATATTCAAATAGCATCACATCTTCATTCCTACTAAATAATATTCAAATATCATCACATCTTCATTCCTACTAAATAATATTTAAATAGCATCACATCTTCATTCCTACTAAATAATATTCGAATAGCATCACATCTTTATTCATGTCGAAACTGGAGTGCACAGAAACAGGAAATATCTGAAAAACTATTAAATTTCGCCGTCCATTTAAATGACGTAACACTTATTACATAAACAACGTATTCAAAACATGACCTCATATCTGACAATAATGTCCTTCCTTCCTTTTACTAATACGCTCGAAAAATGACTCCTGGGCAACGCTGGGCACGTACGGCTAGTTTATAATAAAACAAAACATTTAATCAAATAAAACCTATTTCAGCTTGGGGATTTAAACGTTTGTACGCCACATTCTCAGGTTATTATCAGATTAGAAAAAGTTGAAAAACTTACGGTTCAATTCTTAGAAGAGATTTTTTTTATTTTTTTTTTTTATTATTATTAAAGACCGGTATCAATGTAGAAATTAGCGATTTTTACATGGAAAACTGAACCCGAAACAGGAAAAAACAAAACAAAAAAAAGAAACTGGCTTTCAAATCGTGAACTGCTTCGATCGCTTCCGGGACTGACTCTATAAGTACTGAAATACTCTGGATACCTATTCATTACAAGTACCATAGTTTGTACCGGTAAAATAAAAACTAGCCCAATTATATATCGATAGACACACGTACCTCCTACTGGCGGAGGGTGGGGAGATGGGTTTATTGCCCGTCGCAGGGGGGGGGGGGGCGCAATCATTCGTAGGAAAGTGCCGACGGGATGATGCAATTACTTGTTCCCATCCAGCCTACCCTTTTTTTTTGGGGGGGGGGGGGGAGCTGTATTTTCCCCACATAAAATAAATTGACCGTGTGTCTATAACGTTGCCCTCGTAGGTAGAAAGGGAAATAGAAACAGGAGGGGGGGGGGGGGGATAAAATATTCGCGTCTTTGGAAAGCAACCAACGCAAAGTATTTTTCTTTTACGGATTAGACTAAATTTGGGTTATCCGAGTGTACAACCCCCCATCAAAATATTTGGGGGAAATAAGTTATGTTCCGCCAGGATTAGCACCCGCTATTTATCTAGATAGATGACTAAAATATTTATATCAAATCATAGAATTACGTCAGTAATTTAATTTTTCATATATTAATTATTATTGTCATTCCTGATGACCTAAATAAAAAAACATCCACCATTGACTTATAGAGTGGAGGATTTCTTTCTGAATTCATTTCAGGTGGTGGGGAAAGTCTGTGGTGCCATTTGAAATAGTTTCGGTCGGGGGGGGGGGGCAATGAAAAAAGAACATGTTTTACTAACGTTTGCGTGACGGGATGGAAGTTCACACACACACACACGTGTGTGTATGTTGGTTTTTATTATAGCGAGGAGGATTAGTTTCTGTCTAATAAAATGGTGGAATTCATGACCCGTTGTGCCAACGTTGGTACATTGTACACTAGTGCATGTGTCCTTGCCCCATTGTGAAGTTAAATATTTTAAACGTACATCCAGGGAGTTAGATAATAAAGTTACCGTTTTATTTCAATTGAACAGAAATCAGCGAAATTTCATGCGTAAGCGTCGTTGTCAGTTACAAAAAAAATAAACACGTTTTTACCATCTGAAACGTTGAACGAATCGGATTTCTGTAAAGAGCCCACGAAGATCGTGCCTCAGGATTGTCTGGTCGTCATGAAGTCCTAAGTGGCCGCAGCTATTCGTTATACCTGTAGATTGCACGTTTACCCATCCCCCCGACACAGAGAGCAACAACGTCCAGTGGTTGCATACAAAGTCGGAGAAGTTTGGTAAAAAAAAAAAAAAAAAAAAAAAACACAAAAAGAATGTCGGTTGCACATTCGCAAAAAGCAATGTTGCTATCCGCACTCCATTAATGTGCGGTTCCGCACGTGACACATTGTCGCTTGTCACGCGCAGAGAACACCTATCCTGAGTCCTGTTTTAGTTTACCAGTCATGTTAGCCGGGTAGTTTTTACACTATCACGTAGCCGCCGCTCTTACCACGGTGAGAAAAGGTTGGACTTTTTTTTTTGGGGGGGGGGGGGGGGTCGTTGCTGATATTGGAAAAAAAACCCAAACACATTTGTCATCCAATCAAAACCCTTGTTGCCATGATGACCAGACAGACGACCGTTTACGTGTTGACCCATTTGTTACGTCATCTTACCACGTTTTGTCTCATTCGCCCCTTCCTCCCACCATCTAATATATTCAGTGTGCAAACAAGCAAGCGATGTATCAGTTTTAATATTAGAGATGTTCTTAACCGCGGAATTTCTATGGGCTTTTCTACTAATATTTCGTTCTTATGTTTAATGTATACGCCTGACTTTTTTTTTTTAATTTAAAAATTAACACGCAAATAAATACAGAATTTCTTTTTTTATATATATAATAATGGTTCACCACCTACCTAGGTCAAAAGCTACTCGTGGATAAGACTTAGTGAGATTTTTAATTGGATAATGGAGCAGTACTATTGAGAACTACAATTAATTCACAGGACGACATGACAGATATTTGTTGACATTGGACTTGAAAACGACAAGTCTGTGGCCTAAAAAAATAAATGAAACTGTTTTTGAAATAAATTATTTCTCGACAATCTCCTTCGTATTATTCGGACTACTATTCTTATCTTGGTTTTTATATGCACAACGTTTCGGCCGATGTAACCTCAGACCTGTAGGTGCATCTTCTCGTACATATATTGAATTTCGAAGTTAATCCTTTATTTAATTCACACCCATGTTTGGTTTACGGCATATCAACCATCGGTGGGTTATTTAATTCAGAATGAAGTTGTCAAATGTAATTCGATAGGTAGGATCATTATTTTACATTACTCTTTGAATGCATTACTCTTTTAACTACATTACTCTTTACCAATGCCAAAGAGTTTTTTTTTTTTTTTTTTTTTTTTTTAATCTTTGTTTTCAACACGATTGCCCCTCATCCACCGCCTTCTGGTATCTATTTGGGAAGAAAAATAAGGAGAAATAAGGTTTTAATTTTTTTTAAGAATCAGATCTAATAATACGGTTGGGGATGAACTTATAGATACTAGGGCATGACGTGACCAGCCGATTGATCCGATCTCCCATCTAGCCGAAGTAAGAGAATGGCCCAGCCACCAGGACCCCGTCCTACAGGTGGTCCGGTTCGGCGAATTCGTGGCCCCACCGACAGGCGGCCACACCCATAACCGGGTAGAAGTGCTAATTAATTGCTATGTTATTCTTATTATCGCCTGTAGTCAGGATTGAACCATCAACCCCTAGAACTGATTATTAACCCACGCATTTAACCGTTACACAACAGGTGGACACTTCTAGTGTGAATTTTGGAAGCCTTAAACCTAGGTTACATCGGCCAAAACGTTGTGAATATCGCAACCAAAATAAGAATCATCCAAATTAGCAATCCTCATCTTAAAAATTGGGGGGAACAAATGTCTTTTCTTGAGAATATTTTATTCACTGTAAGTCTAAAGGTCAAATCTTATACAATGTCATTCTCAGATCAAAATTTACCGACGAACTACGTATTGTGTCGTGGACCTAGATACATAGCCAAATATAGACATGCGTCTGTCTATTCCTACACTGGCAAAGATACGATAAGGACAGCTTGTACGAGCCCCCCCCCCAATCACCGAATGATAAGATTTCGGTTGTATACCGATTCGCTAAAAGTTGTTTTGAACATAAAACTAAGGGTGGGACGTAATGGGTGAAAATTTCAGATTCATGCGAGTAGTATTTATTTGTGTTCATTTATACATATATAACACTAAACAATAAAACATTTTGAAAATTTTGCAAAATTCAGAAGGTGCAGGCCACTAGTTTTTGGCTATTTTACATTCATGAAAACCCTTTCACAGCCTGAAAATGGTCCTAAATTAAAGTACTATATCAGATTTAACCATCTATATCCATTCATAGCTTTTGAGGATGTTTTAGGACCTGCAATGTCGCATGAAACCACTTTTTCACCGAAAAATGATGGATTTTGAGTCCCGTGGAGCCCTAACGGCTGTTTTTGGCCTGCACCTTCTGAATTTTTCAAAATTTTCAAAATGTTTGATTGTTTAGTGTTATTTATGTATAAATGAACACAAAAAAATACTACTCGCATGAATCTGAAATTTTCACCCATTACGTCCCACCCCTAATAAAATGTTTTGGTGAACTCTTTGCTAACCGTGTCATTCCTTCTGTATTGAAAATTACGAATCATTTTGTTGGTCCCGCAAATAAAAACACTCGAAGTTCATTTATGAACAAAACTCAATACAAGCAAACACCCTGGTTGTGTTTTTCATATCTGTCGAGGATACGTCCCCAACAATCAGTCTAGCAGAAAGAAAAAAAAACAAAAAAAAAAAACAAAACACTTTCATACCATTCACTTAATGTTAAAAACTACATGGTCAATCTATGACAATAGCCCTGCGTACGTGCTTACAATTTGTGTTGGATTGGCTCAAGAATTTGTGAATTATTTTAAAAAGAAATGCGGTTTTCTGTGCGTGAAACTTTGAAATAACTTTAAACGCTTAGATTGA
The DNA here is from genome assembly GCA_963556195.1 of Sepiola atlantica. Taxonomy (NCBI): domain Eukaryota; kingdom Metazoa; phylum Mollusca; class Cephalopoda; order Sepiida; family Sepiolidae; genus Sepiola; species Sepiola atlantica. The sequence goes on along the minus strand of OY744531.1, from coordinate 21,880,521 downwards.
ATGTGCCCATCTTACTGCCCCCTGCCCCCTTAATTTAGCGAGACATGGACCCGTCTGGCAAATTCCTCGGGTAGTGGCGTTAACCATGACGCCATTCTCAATTTAGAGAAAATTTGAAATCAATGTCGCCCTCACCCATTTTTTTTTTCGTTTCATTTATTTCCGTGACTGAAACTCATTTTAAACTATTTCAGTTTCCAAACACTAAAATTATCTCATCATCAAACCACTGTATTTTCTCCGGACATTTTCTTATTTGATTTGTTAAAGTGAAATAATTTCATTTTTCATTCGAAAAGTATGAAGTCTTATTAAATTCATTGAACAAGCAGTATCTTTCCAACAAAGTCAGTGCTCTCTCTCTCTCTCATATATATATATATATATATATATATATATATTTATTGGGGATTGCAGCGTTCGTTGTTTTTTGCTTACTATTTCGATTGTCTCAAAAATACGTCCTATAAAGTTAAGGGCGACTAATAATGCAATTTTCTGTATCTTAATCACTTAGAAGTGAAAACAACGAACGCTGCAATCACCAATAAAAACAAATATATATATATATATATATATATATATATATATAATTATAAATAAATATTAAATTATTAATACCTACATACGCTAGCGTTTCAAGCTTATTGCTCTCATCAGTGCAGGAAAGTAACAATGTCAGATGGTCGGGAGGCAGTCGCCATATCCACTTGGCCAACAGAAACTATCACGTAATTAAGGGAAATTAAGATCTATATGTATCTAGAAGCTAGCACAGATAGAAGACTAGTCGAGAGTGTTCTACGAACTTATTCGGAACTTTGCATTAGAGCTTTTTGACAGTCTGTTTTAACATCCCCGGGAGTGCTCAACTTTAATTTCTTAAAGGGACTTCATATATATATATACATATATATATATATATATACATATATATATATATTACTCATTGAACAGATTCATTTCTATTGAATTAACTATAGATTTTATTTTTGCTAACACAAACAAATTTCTAATTATTTGGTCCAGAATCCCAATTCTAGTTTTGGCACTTCTGCAGTCTTTAAGAAGCAGCAGATTTTCTGTCCTTCTACTGAAAATAAAGGGAAGTAATTCAACCGGAAGTGACTTATTTACAACCTAAAAAAAAATGCAAGACTGGTTTGTTTTTGGGTAACAATTAACAATATCTTATTTTTATTATATGAAGTAAAAAGATTTTAAATAAAAAACCCTAACCCTAAACCCTAACCCTAACATTAAGAAATCAGGCGGTGTGCCTGTAAAAAAATCTATTGTTTTTTGCGTCTGGTTCATTAAATTACCAATGTCTCGAAGATTCAACTCATTTAACTCCATTTTCTAAAAACTAAATTCTACTTCAACTCCCGGTGAATTCTTAATGAATGGTACTTGGAGGGGAAAAAAACGGAACTCTTCAATTTCGATTTCTTAATCGGCAGCTGCTTCATAAAGACTGCAGAAGTGCCCTAGTTTTCTTTGCCACTTTGAAGCAACTTACGATTTCAAAGTCGCGAAAAAAAATGTAAATAGGCAGACAAAATTGATTAGTTTGAAAGATGGGAAAGTTTAATTTGTGTCGTAGTCGTAAAATATATCATATATATAGTGTCTAGTAAGTAAATCAAAATCCCCTAATGTGTTTAAGATAATACTTTCATTTGAGCAAACATTAAATATAACAGAGTTTCTGCTTGATTAGATTATTTTATTATTTCAAATTATATTTGTGTCAAACAAAAAAATGCTCCTTCTCATACCTACTACTGCCTTCTACCACAGACTCCCCCCACACACACCTGTATTTTTTTTCTTCCCACATAGTATAAAAATGTTGGGTTTTGTTAAATAAAGCCAAATCATCAAATGAATATGGTCGAACCCATCGACCGAAATATCTGGGTCCATTTTTAATGATACGTTTGTGTCATTTGTACTAGCATGTTAATTTGCTTATATATATATATATATATATATATATATATATATATATATATTATTGGTGATTGCAGCGTTCATTGTTTTTTTTTTTTTTTGCTTACTATTTCGATTGTCTCACTTCCTAAGTTATTAAGATGCAGAAAATTGCATTATTAGTCGCCCTTAACTTTATAGGACGTATGTTTCGTTAATATATATATATATATTTTTTTTATCGTTACATAAAAGTAATCCATGGACACGTGTTTCTGGCTCACAGTCGACATCAGCATGGCTAACTTAGAAAAGGATCGAACCTTCGATATTGATGTCTATAGTCCAGCGTCTTTACCATTAGACAAAGACGCACTGTCTAGAAATATGTACGATTTTTATCACCTATATATATATATATATTATATATATATATATATTACATTCGTCTCCAGATTTAAAAACATTCTTACTGTACATGTACGCTGTGCACTAAAACCTAATTGCACTACAAACTCAGAAATATTGGCATTAGATCGAGGATAATCTATTTTGAGATTGTCAGCCTCAAGCAGATTTTGATGACGTTTGTTCTTGCAGAAAGATGTCGCCGTCCTCACAAATAAGGCAGCTGGTATTCCCAAATGGTCACCCATCTGGTACCGATCAGGCTCCACATCGCTTAACTTCGGTGATCTAACGAGAACCGCTGCGCCAACGTGATTATGCCATACTTAACGTTAGGCAATTCAGATTAAACCAACATTGAATGTATTTTTAACGTTTTTACGTTTTAGTCATTAAACAAATTCGGTCAAATTCCGACTATTTTTGAACAGACATAAAACATCAAAAGAAATTAAAAAGATAAAAACGGTACTATTTCGGAAACGTCAACCATAGATTTTACTGGCGTGACGTATGTACAACAAATGCTACGAAATGGAGAAAAAACGAAGCCCCCCCCCTCCCCATGTTAAGAATGGACTTTAAACTCCGCCAGTAAAAAAATCTATGATTGTCGATTACGAAACAGTACCAAAATAAAAAAAATACGCGATTCCAAAGATTACATTTTTGGTCAGATCTAGAGTTATGAAGACGACCTAAAATGAATCCTTTGCATTGAAGTAGCGATGAGCAGATAATTCGTTTCACCCACAAAATATACCCCCTCCGCATTGACCAACTTTGCCCTAGTTATTTTCCAATGACGATTACACTTAATGTAGCGCAACAGTAACTTAAATTATTCGGACTACATTCTCAGCGTTTCGGCCGGTGTAACCTTCCACCCTTTTTCAGATGCGCCTTGTCGAACTCTAGAATATGTACGGAATTTAGAACTGAACCCTTTAAGGAAGGTAGATTACTCGTTCCCTCAGCCATGACCAGCCAGAAGTCTTGCGTATGAACCTGTGGCGCAACGGATACAGTTCTAAGCGGCAGTCTTCTGGAGGTTTATGGTTCAATTCTCACTACAAGCGATACTAAGAATATAATTCAGATTAGCAGTTTGACCAGATTCTCAAAAAAATAATGTAACCAATTTTTTTTTTTTAATGTAAAATTCTGCCAATCTTTAGCGGTCGATATTCCAATAGTCATGAACTCTTAGAATCTCTGCACATTTCGGTAACCCGTAGGTTTTGAATTTCTGATTACTGATGTCGCCATGTTTGTATTTATAAGGAATAGATAGCTAGATTTCAGTAATTACGGTGAATCCATCTAGAAAATGGCCGAAGCAGCTTACAATTTGAAAACGACTTTCTTTTGACTATATTTTTTAGGGAGAGCGAAAAAAATGTTTTAATTTGAACCTGACGCCACGCATGCTTAGTGTAGTCTGCCTTTTACAACTTTTCGCACCTTTCAAATCGTAAACTGCTTCGACCATTTCCGGGATTCTGTAAGTACGGAGATTCTCTGGATACCCATTCCTTACAATTATCACGGTCACTATTTGACGTATAGGTGCACGGACTATTAAAACCAAGATTCACAAAGCGGAAAGACAAGATGGCGAACTCTATCGTCGCCGGAGTTCGTATCAACATTTTTTTTTTATTTTTTTAATTAATTATAAATCAACTTGTTCGTTATCGAAATGCATAGACATTCTACGTTACTGCCCATTGGTGTATCCATCTATTAAAAAGAAAAAATTAAGCCAATTAAAAATTAGCAACTTTTTTTTTCTTCGATGGTGTGTGTGTGATTGCAAAAAAAAAAAAAAAAAAAAAGTTCAAAGATTTTTCTGAACTGGCGTTGTTTAAGGACGGACGGATAGTCTGGACACATTCTAAACCTTTGAAAAAAAAAATATGGAATGGGAATAAAAAGTCAAGTTTCTTTAAAAATGTTACTCATACGAAGGATTAGAAGGTTACAAGTATATAGAAATGGAATGTTCAATTTCGTCCATGAAAGCATAAACAAAAAAAGCATTGTTTATTATTAACGTGACTATTAGAAATGTGTTAACAGGCTAAAAACTCGTTTAATCGGAGATTAAATTCAGTGGAAAGACGAAATTTGTCTAATAGAAATTAAACCTATTTACAAATTAGACTATTATTTCAAAGGGTGAAAACTAAAAAAGGTTCAAATTTGAACAGAATCTCATAAGGTGAAAAATGGTAAAAAAAAAAAAGAAACGGAACAGAATTAGAAAATCTAAAATAATAAACACATTTTAAGAAATTAGTTTTTTTAGAGGAAAGATACAGAAAATAAATTTTTAAAATTTAAGAAAATTCATTTTTTTTTTTCTTATGGAGAAAAATAATCAGTCAGGAAAAAAAAATCGGTATTTCTCCAACCAAGGATCTATATCGGCCCGACTGTTTCAGATTGCGAATTATGGAACAAACCGGAAATGGTCGAAGCAGTTTACGATTTGAAATCTGTGAAATGTAAAACAAAAGAAAAAAAAAAGTTATTGCATACGACTGAAAAACAAATTAATTTAACCGGTGTCAGCAGCTTTTCAATTTCCCGAAAAACTAATCGCATTTAGGAAAAAAGAAAAGCCTCATGGCAAAACCCAAATTTGCAAGAAATGCAAAAAGAAATGCACTTTTTTGGTAAAATGATATCTTGTAACTCATCGTACTTTATCGATGAATAGAAATGTATGAAGATATTTTTCGACCGAGAGAAGGCACTGCTAGTATGAGGATGGTGGGTTAGGGTCAGAGTTAAACAAATCTTTTGCCTCTCAAAGCATAAAGTGGGAGAAAAAGAACAAACTAAAACGTTGATTCACTAAATAATTTGAAGAAAATTATTGAACCCATTCTTAACACATTGTGTGTGTGTGTGGGGGGGGGGGGTAATTGACCCTAAATTTAAGTCCGGGGAGGGGTGAGTTTCATTTAATGTCGATTCTAATTGACCGTTCCATAAATCACAATCGAAAAATTCGGAGCGATATGGATCACCGACTGGAGAAGTACCGAAATTTATTGAGGCGAAAACATTTAGCAATCAAAACTTTAAAATAATAAAAAAAAAATTTGGTAAATGAAGTTCTTTGTAGTATACTGTTGATAAAGTAAATTAAAACGCGGGAGTTGTTGTTTTTTTATATTTCCCCATATTGGAAAGAAAAATTTAAACATCTAGAATAAAGTTGAGAGAAAATATTTTATTTTTAGAAGGAAATCTTTTCAAAATATCCCACTTTCAATTCTTTGTAAAAAAAAACAAGCACGTCCAAGAGAAGTAAAGAAAAGAAAAACGTTTTAAGAAATAAGTTAAATTTACTTGTCTATTCTGAGAATGTCAATGTAAATTGTTTGTATCGGCCGCTGGCTGATCTCAATCGGTAAAGTAACATTGGACAATTCGCCGGTGGAAGCTCGCAATTGGGGAAGACAGCTGTCTGATACGGTCGTTGGAATAGGAACGGAGTCTTTTAGCGTGACAGTGTCTCGAGCAGGGATAGAATTTATCGTTTCTGTAGAATTCATTTCTGGTTTGGAAGAAGGGCCATTGACGCGTGGCGTTGGGTTTTCATGTCTACCGAGTGGCGAATGATTCCGTCCGAAACGGGGACAAGCGGAACCGGGTTTTTGCGCAAAATATTCCTCGTTTCGCTCCAACCGACTTTGGTTCTTCACCATTAAATTGTTCGCCGCTAAAAAGTCCAACATTTTACCGTTGGTTAACGACATCGTTTGTGCAGAAAATACTGGCGAAGATGACGTCATTTATTGTCAGTCACTCACCAATGGAGAATGCAAAAATGTCTTTAAAATAAAAAAATAAAATCATAAATAAAAAAAAATTAAAAAAAAAAAACAACCAACCAAGCAAAATCTCGTTCTAATCCTGAAATCTCGTTTCGAAGTCGCGTCTATGAGATTTCCCCATTTTTTTTTATCTGTTTTAAGTAAATGCCTGATGCTTTCGGCCTTTTGGCTAAGATCAAAGTGTAGTATCTGTTCCGATGGATACTGCACCCCATAAACTGGTATTGTCTTGGCTTTCGGGGCTTGATTTACGCCGGTTTATGGGTCTGTCCTGTGCAGTTCTAGGAGGTCCACCCTCCCAGGCTTTGCCTCCCCTCTTTAGGGCGGAGTAAGTTTATTGCTTACTGCCTGAGGCGCCCCTACCGGGGAATGCCGACGGGGCTGCCCAGGCAATTTTTAATGGCCAGAGTGCTTACCTTCTCGGGCGCTGGCTTTTCAAATCCCACTTTCCGACCTTGTGTCACATATTCCTATTGTGAGTAGGGGTTGAATAACCCTTATGCTTTTTAATTGATTTGGTGAAGGGAGTGGAAAATTCTTGAAACTTTCTGAATTGAACCGATGATAACCATTTGTAGGAAGAGGCTCCGACATATCGCTTAAATGTTGCAACGCATTACTCTAGCTATGATTCCGTAACGTCTAAGTCTCGATGAAGAAAACAAAAACAAAAACAAAAAAACATTACCTTCGTGTAAATAAATGTTTTTGTTTTTTAACAAAATTTAAAAAAAAAATTCATCTTTGCATTAAATTCGTTAACTTCCGTAAAAAAAAATTTCTGAAATTATTAAACTTATTAAAAGGACGAGCTTTTTACACATTCTTCTTCTATTTTGGTGCTACAGTGGTAAGATGTGACACAAGGTCGGAAAGTGGGATTTGAAAAGACAGGGCTCTAGAGAATGGTGCTAATTTTTGGGCCGTGTATAATTTTGACGAATCAATAAATGTGCAAACTCCGGATTCATGTGCCCCTCTGTTTTGAACACGAATGACGTCATAAAAGAATTAATGAGAGTTTCCAAAAGCAGAATGAGATCATATTTTTTTTAAGCATTACATTTATTCAATCACAATAAATTAAAAAAAAAACAAACAAATATATTACACTGATCCATTCGGTGAAAAAGTAAATTCTAAGATTAATAATTCAATAAATAATTAATAAATCCCTTATTCGTCACTTGGACATTGTTTAGTTCAATATGAAGAAATCCCGATTCCTTATATATAATCGTATCACAGTCAATAGATTTCTTCGAATGTCCGGCTGACTTGGCAGGCCGAGAGCAGACTCAAGGCGTTTCCATGAATAATGCCGATAGAGAGGCGCTCGTAAAGCCAAGACAATTCGTGATTGTCTCCGGTGTTGCGCGTCATTAATAGACCAAGGCTGACGAGGAAGCTGCGCGTGGCGGGGCCAATCACTCCACTCGTCTCCACAGCGATCGGTTGAAATACAAATCTGTCGAGAAGATCGGCATATTTTGGCCGCTTGAACGGTACTTCATGACGCCATCCACTCAAACAGAATCGGAAGACATAGTGCAAATCCTTTCTAACATCACAAAGGGATGACGTCCTCTACTAAACAGGTTGAAGACGCCATGAAAAAAAACCAAAAAACAATTGTTTATTAATACATTAAACCAGAAAACAATTTGTGAAATACAAACAATTACAGTCAAGTAAAATATTGAGATTTAAAATGGGGAGGCAAATAATAATGAATTGATAAAATGCCCCTTTTCGAAACCAACATGCTAGTATCAGGAAGTTTCATCGAATGTCCGGCTGGCTTGGCAGGTCGAGAGCAGGCTCAATAATGTCGATGGAGAGGCGCTCGTAAAGCCAAGTTAATTCACGATTGTCCCCGGTGTGGCGCGTTATTAACATACCAAGGCTGCCGAGGAAGTTGCGCGTGGCGGGGCCTATCACTCCACTCTTCTCTACGGCAATCGGTTGAAACACAAATCTGTCGAGAAGACCGGCATATTTTGACCGCTTGTGGCTCTCTGCTGACGCTGCTGCATGTCCAGGGTTTGTTGCCGATTCTATCACTAACGTGGGCGCAAAAGTGTCGACACAAGTCGCATCCCACATAAGTGACTTGCCGTTTGCAAAGGGAAACACCGCCAGGCCATCAGGTCGTTTGCCATCTCCTCTGTCGAGGCCAACTGGTTTGAGGATTGACGGGAAGCCAGCGATGTCTAAGGAAGCGATCCTTTATTACGTCAGAAATGCTGAAGTAAAAAATGGTGATTGACATAACGTTGCCTAAACCTCTGTGGAGCTTGTTTGTCTTTGTGCACAAAGAAATAACGTCACAAAGAGATGACGTCATCCATTAAAACAGGTGGAAAACACCGTGAAGATCATTTATTACGTCAAAAATGCTGACGTAACAAAACGATAACGTTATCCATTAAAGCAAAACATAGACGACCCGTGACCCTTTTTGTAGGGATAACAAGACTTTCGCACCACTTTTCTTAGTAGGGGTAACAAGACTTTTGACCCACCCTTTTTGGAGGGGTAATAAGACTTTCGGACCACCTTTTTTTTAGTGAGCCCTATCAAAATGAGTGGCCCGATCGATGTGTTTCCCCTCCTCAAAAAGTGGTCCGAAAGTCTTGTTACCCCTCCTCAAAAAGTGGTCCGAAAGTCTTGTTACCCCTCCTCAAAAAGTGGTCCGAAAGTCTTGTTACCCCTCCTCAAAAAGTGGTCCGAAAGTCTTGTTACCCCTCCTCAAAAAGTGGTCCGAAAGTCTTGTTACCCCTCCTCAAAAAGTGGTCCGAAAGTCTTGTTACCCCTCCTCAAAAAGTGGTCCGAAAGTCTTGTTACCCCTCCTCAAAAAGTGGTCCGAAAGTCTTGTTTCCCCTCCTCAAAAAGTGGTCCGAAAGTCTTGTTTCCCCTCCTCAAAAAGTGGTCCGAAAGTCTTGTTACCCCTCCTCAAAAAGTGGTCCGAAAGTCTTGTTACCCCTCCTCAAAAAGTGGTCCGAAAGTCTTGTTACCCCTCCTCAAAAAGTGGTCCGAAAGTCTTGTTTCCCCTCCTCAAAAAGTGGTCCGAAAGTCTTGTTTCCCCTCCTCAAAAAGTGGTCCGAAAGTCTTGTTACCAAAAAAGGTAACAACAATAGAGGAACACAGCTTCGTAACATATCACACAAGTCATGGCGCCGTTTCATTTTGTGCCACGAAAATGAAACGGCCTTCTCGATGCGTTACTTCTATCAATGTGTTACTTGTTCTTATTCTTTTTAAAGTAAATAAGGATATGTTTTGTATTGCTCTTTTGCTTGTTGTTCATTTTTGGTAGAACTAACAATGTAGCAGTAGTGGCAACAACAACAACAACAATGAAGAGATACGATTTCTAAATCATTAGCAGTAGTAGTAGTAGTAGTAGTAGTAGTAGCTACAACAACAATCGCTTGAATAACGATCTCTAAAGCATTCGATATTTGCTAAACTTAAATGCTTGGTACTGATTGGATCAAATACTCAATTCCTATACCGGACTTTAGCCAATCAGAAACGGTCTCCATGGGAATGCCTTGGCCTTTTGGCCAATATCAAAGTGTAGTATCTGTTCCGATGGATACTGCAACCCATACTGGTATTGTCTTGGCCTTCGGGCCTTGATTTACGCCAGTCAATGGGTCTGTCCTCTGTACTTCTGGGAGGTCCACCCTCCCAGGCTTTGCCTCCCCTCTTTGGGGAGGAGTAAGTTTATTGCTTACAGTCTGTGTCGTTCTGCGCAGGCAATTTTTTTAAAAGCCCTAGTACTCTTCCTCTAGAGTGCAAATTCCCACTTTCCGACCTTGTGTCACATTCTACTTTGTGGGAAGTGGATAAATAGGGAGTTAGCTAGCGAGAAGACCAACTAACACACCTTCTTATTGGCGCGCAAATAGAACCGGTCGTACCGGCACGTGCACTTAACTATCAAAGATGGCGACATTTCGGCACATGGACTTACTCCCTCTTAATAATTATAAGAAACCTGCCAGTCTCACGAGTAGAAATATAAGACTTTCAGATCACACTGTATTTCTGTTATGTTTACTGAATTGACGTCCGCTGTTTGTAATAATTGTTGAGAGAGAGAGAGAGAGAGAGAGAGAGAGAGAGAGAGAGAGGCGGCACGCGCGTATGAGGGAAAAGGTTATCTTACAATATGTCTCTTACTTTTCTGTCTGGTCGTGAAGCATCCAAGAGCAAAATACAAACACACTCAAGATGCTCCACTGTACTCTGTAGCAGCGAAGTTTACCTTTCGGTTCCCCAAATGAAAGTGCTTAAACTCGTTTCTGCGCACACCGCTTTGCGCACGCATCCGTCAAAATATCAGCGAATTTTTTTTCTGATTTTATAGAAATTGTCCTTTTGGACACATTTAAATATTACTTAAAACTGTTTTTCTTTCAAATGTGTCTATAAAACTCGGCTCTCCCAAAATCTTCCCCCCAAAACTGGAACCCTAAAAAGGGTCACCCAAAGCTCCAACTGTCTCGTCTGAGTCTGCTATCCAACTCTACTATTTATTGGGGTGTGATGTCACTTCTACTGACGTTAACTAATATTCCAAAATTGCTAATAAATTTGACCGAAATGAAACTTAAAATTCCTATAAGACTTTTGGTTTATAGATATCTCCCAGCTATCATCCGAGGCAACGCCATGTTCGTTATGACGTCATCTCGCAACGTCTAAATCTTGATGAAGAAAAAAAAGAAGAAAAAAGAAAAACGTTGACATCGTCTGCAGGCAAGGAAATGGGGACTTATTGAAATACATTTTTATTTCTAATGAATATTTTTTGTTTAATATTTTCCTTTCCTCTAAATACGAAACTGCAGAAAAATATCTATAATTCTTTCTAAACTAAAAATTCATAACTTATAAGTTTGATTTAACGATTTTTCCAAATAACGAAAAATCCGATGGACAATTTATTTAACAAATACAAATCGTACCTGTCAGCAGAACTCGTGCAAAGGATGCCAACTTGGAGGAGGGGATTTTTCGCGCGTTGGTCCATCAACATTTATATAATATTCAAATTCAAAAGTTTTGATGTGTGCGTCCAAGCATCTCTGTAAGAGGCTCCGTCTGTATGTTGACTACGCTTAAGTGCCTATTTACTTGCCTCTCCGCGAAGGCAGAACAGATACTACACATTGATCTCAGTCCGAAGACCGGTCACGCTTAAGTCATTATTTATCTTTCTGGGGGAAAGAATAACTTTCTCATTTTTAAAGATCAAGCGACACCAAATCTTATTCTCAAATCTTTATTGACACTAACAAAAATATTCTCCCTTCTCTGGTCGAATACTTTTGCTAGTATATATGATGAACGAACATATACTACACTGTCCATCAAAAGGAGGAGGTAATGCCTGGGAGAATGGTATCATGTCAACAGAACAGATACTACACTACACCCCAAAGGATGGGTGGTACTGTCTGAGAGGATGGTATCATGAACACCAAAACAGATACTACACGATACCCCCTCCTAAATTGAGCATGGAAATATAGTTCATTAGTCTGATATAGAATAGTAAACTAAATTGAGCATTAATAGAAGTCATAGTATAGTTTCGGCTTCAGATAGGCATATACCAAATCTCCGTTAGCAATAGAAATAATAGTATAGTTTCGACTTCAGACAGACATATACCAAATCTCCGTTAGTAATAGAAATAATAGTATAGTTTCGGCTTCAGACAGACATATACCAAATCTCCGTTAGTAATAGAAATAATAGTATAGTTTCGGCTTCAGAGAGACATATACCAAATCTCCGTTAGTAATAGAAATAATAGTATAGTTTCGGCTTCAGATAGGCATATACCAAATCTCCGTAAATAATAGAAGTCATAGTATAGTTTCAACTTCAGACAGACATATACCAAATCTCCGTAAATAATAGAAGTAATAGTATAGTTTCAACTTCAGAGAGACATATACCAAATCTCCGTTAGTAATAGTGTCAGAAATTTATTTTCTTCTTCTTCTTCTTCTTCTTTTCTTTTCTTCTTCTTCTAAAACCCCCTTTTATAAGAACTTGTAATGAATGACTGCTGCTGATGGCACGCGTCGGGTGTCTGAAGCGTGGGCGTTTGACGCCGGAAGCTGTTGAAATAACCGCGAAATTCAATCAGTTGCTGAAACAATCTCGAGGTGAAGAGGTCGGTCGACACAACTCGGACATGAGAAAGTCCTAAAAACAAGAATGTTAAAACAGGAACATGTAGAGAGCATGCCTGTAAAAATCTTCAAAGAAGTTGGAGTTTCAACTAGTGTTCGAGGTTGAATATTTACGTTGGACGGAGAAGTCCACTGAATTCTAAAAACAGAAACAAGGAAGATATTAATTTGAAAGGCAAATGTGCCTTTAGAAAAGACAAAACGAAGTGTGTTTCGAAAGATGTCTCCAAATGAAGAGTTGACGTGAAAGAGTGCCACTATTCTCAAAAGGAGTCGATCGAAGAAACGATGCGATGTTAATGAAAAAAAAATGAACAATCAAAGGGAAACAAATCAGCGCGAACTAAAAGGACTTTTCTATATTCTTCTGGTATTTTTTTTATTTTACTAACAAAATTCTTACAAGTAAGTCTTTCTCTTTTTCTGACATGTCTTTCCTAGCAAAGTTAATAAGCCTTCGGGCAGCATAATTAGGACTTTATTTATGCAGCCTTTCCGTGTGTCCATCGGAACTTAAATTCAGTCTATGAACGTGAACTTTGAGCCATGAACTTTCTGCCGAACTCATTTTGCCTTTTTTTTTCTTTCTTCAATAAATTATTTGTTGTTTAAAATAGCTTGTTCTTTTCTCTTACTGTTTGCTTTATTGTCTAGTTATTGCCCGAGGTCTTTTACGTGTATCGGTTTTGGCCTGTACGTGGTTAAAATTGCGATAATAGAAGTAATAGTATAGTTTCGGCTTCAGACAGGCATATACCAAATCTCCGTTAGTAATAGATTTATACCTGTCTACATTAACACAAAATGCTAAGTGTAAGAGCACTCGGTAAGGATCGAACTAACTCCAGTAATAATAGTTATGCTTATAGCAGAGCTGCCGGGGAGGGGGAGGGGAGGGGGTAATTAATTTACATTTTTATCAATGACAATTGATTTCCTACTGTTTTCACACGCGAGATAAATCTTAATGTAAAAACCGAAATAACTAATCGAATTAAACAAAAAAAACAAAAAACAAGTAGGTCCGTTCGTGTTCGGTTTAGATTACGCATAATGATAGCGAGTTTTTAGTTTTTCTTGTATTTTTACAGAAATATGTCGACAATTTATTTAAGGCCACAGAATCATGAGCTTCTGTGACTATGTGATGCGTGGGTGGGATGGTTGTCAGTTTATCTCCCCCCCCCCAATTAAAGCCCTTTGCATCACACCACCTTTACATATAAATATACACGTACAACAATTTTTACGCGATTTACATTATTATTATTTTTTGTATTAGTAATCCAATATTTATTAACATAGAAAATGCCATAGCGCGTGAAATAACACGAACTTAAAAAAAATCCTATTGAAAATAATTTACCTGCAAAATTAAATCTACAAAACAAAAAAAGTGCTTCTACAGAATTTGAACCGGACCTAACCACGTCCACTGTGACATAACCGACTTTTGCCTATTTACGTTCGGTCGGCTGTTTAATTCATTATTTTATATTCCTCCCGGGCAGCGCCGGGCAACGGGCCCTGCTAGTTGTATATAAACGCATCAACCTTATCGGTCTTGAAAGATAAGAACGTAGGGAATTCTTCAGTGGGTCCTTCTATCTATCTATCTATCTATCTATCTATCTATCTATCTATCTATCTATCTATCTATCTGGTTCTGCCCATATCTCTCTCACTTCTCCATCTCTCGCTCATTCTCTGCAATAAAGACCAATGTGTATCCGTTTGCATATAAATAAATATATGCACTGCAATCCCGTCACGCGCAAAAGTTGGCGAGTAAAATACGTGCGTTTTTCTAGATATAGGACGAAACCATTATTTTATTATTTCATTTTATATTATGCTATATATATATATATATATATATATATATATATATATATATATATAAATCAGTTTTTTCATATATATATATATATATATATATAAATCAGTTTTTTCATATATATATATATATATATTTATAAATAAATATTAAATTATTAATAAATTATATATATATATATATATATATATTTATAAATAAATATTAAATTATTAATAAATTATATATATATATATATTTATAAATAAATATTAAATTATTAATAAATTATTATATATATATATATATATTTATAAATAAATATTAAATTATTAATAAATTATTATATATATATATATATATATTTATAAATAAATATTAAATTATTAATAAATTATTATATATATATATATATATATTTATAAATAAATATTAAATTATTAATAAATTATTATATATATATATATATATATATATATATATATATATATATATATATATATAATATTTATAAATAAATATTAAATTATTAATAAATTATTATACAGGGTATTTCAAAAGTCTTGGGAACATAACGATTTTTAATAACTCAAAAACTATTAGGAGTTGAAAAATGAAATTGGTACCGTTGGAAAGGTTAAGGTTTCAAGTTTTGTGGGGAATCTTCAAAGTTGCTCAATATGAGCACCATTCGTCACACGGCAGACATCTAGTCGATAGTCCATTTCCTGCCAAACACGTTCCAGCATCTTGACGTCAATGGTTCACACAACTGCCGTTACTCGAGCCTTTAGTTCGTCAATATCTCTTGGAATGGGCGGCACATAGACTTGTTGCTTGACAAAGCCCCAAAGGAAAAAGTCACACGGGGTAAGATCTGGAGACCTAGGAGGCCAGGGCATGAGAACGTCATCACCTCGCCCAGATCTCCCAATCCATCTACCAGGCAGCCTTGTGTTAAGAAACTGCCTTACTCTAAGACTCCAGTGTGGTGGTGCACCATCTTGTTGAAAAATGAAGTCATCAGATTCTGCTTGTTCCAACTGAGCCATTAACCAGTCTTCCAGCATGTTGAGATAGGATTCACCAGTGATAGTTGCCTCTTCAAAGAAGAACGGTCCATAGACACCTTTCTTGGAAATTGCACAAAACACGTTCACTTTTGGTGAATCTCGCTCGTGCTCAAGAGGATTCTCAGTACCCCATATGCGAGTGTTATGCTTGTTAACTTTGCCATTCAGATGGAAGGTCGCCTCATCGGTAAAAACAAGCCGGTCATCAAAGCCGTTATCTTCCAACTTCTCTTGCATTGCAATGCAAAAGTCACGGCGAAGTGGCTTATCAGTGTCCTTCAACTTTTGGACCAACTTGAGCTTGTAAGGTACCATTTGCAGTCGTTTCCTTAAGACACGCCAGACAGTTGCTGGAGCAAGCTGAAGTTCCCTGCTGGCTCTTCTCACTGATTTACGGGGGCTCCGCTGAAAGGCTGTCCGAACTTGCTCAACTGCATCTTCTGAAGTTGAAGGGCGACCTGTTCGCTTACTTGGGCACAAACACCCATCTTTCACAAATTTAGCATGCCATCTGACAATGGATTTCCTTTCAGGGGCTTCTTTCTTAAATTTCCTGCGAAATGCACGCTGAACACATGTCCACGATTCAGTCTTTGCAAATTGGAGGACGCAAAATGCCTTGTCTTGTTTAGAGAACGCCATTACTGCACCTGGAAAGATAACACGAAAATCATTAGTATGACCAAAAACTTGATTAAGCAAGCTTTAAAATGGCACCAGTTTCATTTTTCTACCTGGAATAGTTCATGAGATATACGAATTTGTAATGTTCCCAAGACTTTTGAAACACCCTGTATATATATATATAATATTTATAAATAAATATTAAATTATTAATAAATTATATATATATATATATATATATATATATATATATATATATATATATATATATAGTCTCGGAAGTTTCTCAACCATTAAAACTATATAAAAAAAAAAAAACTTACAGTCTCAAGTCTTCCAGTAGAAAATCACTCATGTAAGTCAATTTATTTTTTACAGTTATTATATTAGTTAGTTTCTAACACTATTTTAAGGGATCATCAGTTGTTTACCATGAAAAACTGTTTCGGGAATTTAAAAACAAGACAGTATTTAATTTCATGGCTTCCCAGCAGAGTTGATCAGACCCCACTTCCCTGAAAAAAGACAAAAACATAAACGTTCCTTATACTAAATCTACGTTTTGTTCCATATAAATGTTTTGCTAACTTATATTAGTTATTTAAGACACAAAAAAAAAAAAAAAAAAATTCTTTGCCTGTGCTGTTCGTCTGTCTAATAAAATTTATCCGTTACTCACAAAAAATGTTGCTGCATTTTAAAGTGTTTGGACGAATCCATGACACTATTATTTAAGTGATTAATGTATTATTTTTAGTTTTATATTATAAATATATAAAACATCAACACATCAAAAAATAAAAGATAAATAAATAAATATGTATATATATATATATATATATATATATATATATATATATATATATATATATATATGTATATATATATATATATACACATACATATATATATCTTTAGTTCCTCCTTTTCTCCCTCGTCCTACTTTGTTGTCTATCTCCCCGTTGTTGTCAACCTACAATAAATATTAATCTTCCTTGTTCATTATAGTTTTTCTAATCTGCGTTCACAACTGTCGACTTTTTTCTTTTCTCATTGTTTCAAATCTGCGTCTATAAGTTAACCGTTAATTTGTTCTCTTTTTCTTCTTCTTCTTTGCCAACTCCCGGTGTTTAAAATCGGCGTTCATAACTGTCGGTTTTCTTCTTCTTCTTCTTCTTCTTCTTCTTCTTCTTCTTCTTCTTCTTCTTCTTCTTCTTCTTCTTCTTCTTCTTCTTTTTTAACATTTCTTTCTTTCTTTCTTTCTTTCTTTCTACTGTATTTTTATTGTTTTTCTTATTATAATTAGCAGATGTGTTATATATACGTTTATTCATATTATATTATTTCTATTTATATATACTATGATTTGTTCTATCAGTTTATTTTGATTAATTTGATAAGATTTAAAAGCATCAGGATGGCGAGTAATTGCCTTATTTAATTGTCCAAATATTTTATTTTGATCGCCACCTTGGTTAATCATTCTTATTATTAGATCAGAAATTGGGGGCATGAAATCTACTAATTTTAAGGTAACACGAGCAATTCTCAGAAATTCAGACATAATACTCCCGTAAAATATATACACAGGGCTAGTACTATTTTTATATGGCATTCGCACGATACGAAAAGGGAATGAATTTCTTTTATCAAACAGTTTATAGATAAATGTTTTATCTTCAATTTTTATATCCAAATCAAGAAAAGTAGCTTGTGTTCCCTTATGTTCACAGTTTAATTTTAACTCTTTAGGATATATTAAATGTTTAGTATTTGCAAACTCTTTGCTATCATTAATGCAAACAAGGTCGTCAATATATCGCCTACATCCATGATAACTATACGCTCTAGATATATCATTTTTTATTAATGATGACATATATATATATATTCCGGTCTATGTAAATATAGATCTGCCCAAAATGGAGACGGATCCAAACCCATTGGAATACCTATTGTTTGGAGCAATAATTTATTCCCTATTTGAAAGTAACTCTCTTTTATAAGGTGACTTATAAGCATTATCAGACCAGTTTTGGATACACTCGTCTTACCATTTTTATTTTTACACCATATCTATCTATCTATCTATATCAGTCTGTTCACAGTCATGTTGTTATCTACACATTATATATACACGTAAAGTATTAATCTCTATTATAACCAAAGAGCACTCTTCCTTATCTTCCCCATTATTTTTATTTCTTTTCCCACTTACCTTTGCCCCGCAGAATATATTTGGCACTTTTCCTGACACCTTGATGACGACGACGACGACGACGCAAGAAACAAACTTACTTGTGTGAGTAATTATCAAAAGAATTGCCGGGTGAAGAAAGGAAGAGTCGGAGGGTGGGCGCAACTTTGGTATGCGAAGATGCAAAAAAAGAAGCAATGAATTGCACATCGTTGTAACTTGAAGACGAATTCACTTTTTTTCTTCTTTTTTTTCGAATAATTTTCTTTCTAGAAAATTCTTGCAATCGTCTGGTGGGCGTCATAGCGTGTCTTTATAGGCACAAGAAAACGCTTCGGTTTGATAGGTAAACGAATAAATGTTTATATCCGCCATTTTTGTATATACACCAACTTTTCTCTTTTTAATGCCTCCCGCTCGATTCTCTATCCGGATACGCCATCCAATTTTTTTACAATGAGATCATACTTGGGGGGGGGGGGTATGCCTCGTGTATAGGTTGATAACAGGGTTGCAACTTAATTCAAAATCGCTTAGAAATTTTTTTTTTTAATCCGAATTAGCAAATAAACGTACTCTCAATAACTTGCCGGTCTCATAAGGAAGAGAAGTTATGTAATTATACGTATTTAAATCAAGTTTTAGAAAGACCAGGGTCGCCTGTTTAAGGGCCTTCGCCAAAATAAATCCTCCCAAACACATGTAATATTCTAGGGCGATTCTTTCTTTATTTAAGCATGATTTAAATCCGTATATATGTCATTATAACTTGGTAGAATAAAACATTTATGACATATTATTTTGTAATCATGCGCAGAAAAATTATACCTCAACAATATTTATCTCTGTGTACATATGTTTCTGAAATTTATTATCAATTTAATCGTAGAGAAGATAATGACAATTATAAGCATTTCATCTTCAGCACACAGTTCTTTTATTGTCCCCCGATTTATAAAATCGGGAGACCTATGTTTTGAGGCATTTCCGTCTGTCCGTCCGTCCGTCCGGATTTTTCTCCGCAACCATTCATTGAATTTCTCTGAAATTTTGCATAAAGTTGTAACTTTTGTCAGGTTAGAAAGTGACATTCTCCGATTCTTGAAAAAAAAATCTGGTTAGCCCCCCAGGGGGTTTAAAGGCCCCAAAATGGCAAAAAATGACATTTTTTGCCCCATAACTTTTCATCCATCAATTCAATTTCTCTGAAACTTGGCCAACATATGGAGGCAATTGTTCCTAATAGAAAATACGTACCGCTGACCTTGGAAAAAATCTGGTTCGCGCTCCCAGGGGGTCAAAAGCCCCCAAAATGGCAAAAAATGACCCTTTTCTCCCATAACGTTTTATCCATCCATTCAATTTTTCTGAAACTTGGCCAAAATGTAGAGGCAATTGTTCTGGATATAAAATGAGCATCTTTGACCTCAGAAAACTTCTTGTTCGCGCCCTCAGGAGGTACAATGGGGGTATAAAAATGCCCCAAATTGCCCAAATTTATTGCATTTTACACTCGCCACATCGAGTCACATACAGACCACACATGCGCGGCTTGTAATTTTTGTTATAGGCATAATATATTTTTCAATCCAATTATTTTAGCTTGCCATGAACGATTTCTGGATTTTATTGTGTTTTTGTTTTTGTGTTTGTGATTATTTAGCAATTTTTCCATTGTATTTTTGGTGTTGATTTTTTTGGAGAATGATGATAGCATATTAATTATGTCATACATTTTGTATTCTACTGATTTATTATATATGAGCTCTGTTCGACTTTAAGTCTTAATCATTGAGCTAAATTTCACCTGCAGTATTTACTTGTATCATGAAGATTTGGAATATTATATATATATATATATATGTATATATATATATGTATATATGTATATTATGTGTGTGTGTGAGAAAGACAAACGGACAAAAACAAATTTAAATACAGGAAGAAATCAAGAAACGAAAGATTTTACCGGTTTTGTTCGGATCAACGAACGTCTTCAGAAAAAGTGAACATTTTAAATTTATTCGATAACAGGAATAAGAAGAACTCACAACGAGACGTCATGGACACGTGTTTAACTATTTGAAAAAAGAAAGAATAATAAAACGCGTGCAGAGAGACATTAAAATAGGAAAGGAGGGGGGACAAGAAAGTATCTGGCAAAAAACGCACTGAAACAATGCAATATATCACGCCACTGCGATCCCGGTTAAAGTAACTTTTCTTTTTTACTACATTTCATCCATATTTTCCATTTCCTTTCCTTCTTCTTTTTTTATGATAAAAATGATGATGATGATAATAATAATAATAATAATAATAATATTGATGATTATGATGATGATAATAATAATAATAATAATGTTGATGATTATGATGATAATAATAATAATAATAATATTGATGATTATGATGATGATAATAATAATAATAATAATGTTGATGATTATGATGATGATAATAATAATAATAATAATAATAATGTTGATGATAATAATAATAATAATAATAATAATAATAATGTTGATGATTATGATGATAATAATAATAATAAGAATAATGTTGATGATTATGATAATGATAATAATAATAATAATAATAATAATAATTATGGTAATAATAATAATAATAATAATAATAATAATGATGATGATGGTAATGATGATAATAATAATATTGATGATGATAATAATAATAATGTTGATGATGATAATAATAATGTTGATGATGATAATAATAATGTTGATGATGATAATAATGATGATTAGGATTACCAATCTTATTAAAAAGGC
>OY744531.1:21797107-21854607 GCA_963556195.1 Sepiola atlantica | reverse complement strand
GAAACTTAACTCGATCGGACGTCGAACACAAATATATAAATATAAATGGCAATAGTATTATTAGTATTAACATCATTATTAATATTGGTAATAATATTATTAGTATTAACATCATTATTAATATTGGTAATAGTATTATTAGTATTAACATCATTATTAATATTGGCAATAGTATTATTAGTATTAACATCATTATTAATATTGGCAATAGTATTATTAGTATTAACATCATTATTAATATTGGTAATAATAATTAGTAGAAGATTAGACGATCAAACTTGCAGCGATAATAAAAAGTTAGAAAGACGACATGAAAAAAAACCCAACAACGGACAAACGAGAAACAATTAAATACGTTCTCTAGCGACGTTTTTACATAATAAGAAAAAGTAAATTTACTCCCACCACGAAGAAACACGCCGTGTTTTGTGGTTTTCGGACAGAAGGCAAATAAAGTCCGGCTGAGAGTGACATTAATTTTAACGAGAGCAAGAGTTAGCTGAGTAATCTTAGTCGTCAGTGTTTCATAAAAAAGAAAAGAAATCTTTAAATATTAAGAAGAAGAACTGTTTATCGAAATCGATAAACCAAATGAAATTGTAATTAATTGAATGTTACATATTATAGAAGTAGGAAGTTGCATGCCAGTAATGAAAGAATGGTTAAATCAAGCCAGTTGCTCGACCACGGAGCTTCAATGGATCCAAGCACAGGGGGGAAAAGGCGTTGTATTTATGGTCTTCCGTATTTTATTTAATGTTTTATTTATGGTCTTCCGTATTTTATTTAATGTTTTATTTATGGTCTTCCGTATTTTATTTAATGTTTTATTTATGGTCTTCCGTATTTTATTTACTGTTACACGTGTTCTTACAAGTTTGAAAGTTTTTTTTTTGTTTTTGTTGGGTTTTTTTTACTAATAAATGTGTAAATAAATGAAGTTTTTTTTCCTGTCTTGGGATATAAAAAAATCATAGTCTATTTTTACAGAAGTTTAAAATGTTTGTTTTCCGTTTTCGCGGGTAATAGAAGAATAGTGATTATAATAAGTACGACCGTCTAAAACTACTTAAAAACGGTCAAAATATTCTTTTTACAGATCACTTTTATGTTATTTTTTAGTTAAACAAACATTGTATTATGACTAAAGCATTTATTGTGTTTCTCGCACACACACATATATATATATATATATATATGAATTATTTATTACCTTCAGACATCGATGTTTCATGCTAACGCAATCTTCAGTGCAGGAAGTTAATTTCCGACGGTCGGCGGGCGCGAACTCTGATCACAAATCGCCACTGATTCGCAGTCAAGAGCGTTTCCCGTTGGCCACCACAAATTAGCTTAGAATAGTGGAGGAATTTAACTTTCTAAATACCAAGTCGGCATGTATTTTACAACGAGCAGCGAAAGTGATCTACAACAACAAACTGTGTTGGATCTCGCAATGAAGATAGTAAAGGGGGCTTTGAATAATATATATATATATATATATATATATATATATATATATATACATATATATATATATATATATATATATATATATATATATATATATATATATATATTTACTTTGGTACAGAAAAATTAGTACAACATTCGTACCGTCGGTTTTAAGCTCGGAAAGTCTTAGCCATCCGGCTCTCTTCAGCTTCTGTTGTCATGTTGTACTAATTTTTCTGTACCAAAATAAATAAATATTATGCTCTTAATTTTTAACTTTAATTCTTAATTAATCGAGCACTCTGCTGGGATTTTTCCTACTATATTACAAAGAAGTTTATATATATATATATATATATATATATATATATATATATTTATATATATGAGAGAGAGAGTACACACACTCGTATTTAAACCTACTCAAGTCTAAAGATCTCCTATATTTCGATGTTTATTGTTACTTACGCAATGTTTTATAAAATGCAACTATTCACAGGAGAGAGCAATAGTAACAGGAAAATCTACATCGGAATTTCCCCCGGAAATTGGAAACAAAGATATTACAACCACAAGCACTCTTTCTCAAACTTGCATTAAAACACCAAACCCCTTTGTCTAAATACTATTAGCACAAACACAATTTCTTGGTCGATCTAAGTTCAACACACATAACTTGAACTGAAGGTGCAGCATATGTCTGGAGGAAAAAATGAGAATTATAAAATACGAATGCAGTTACATATTTAATAAGTGAACTGAGTTGATTTCGTGATGCCGTCACAGAAATAAGTTAGAAAATAACATAACGGTACGTACCTTTAAACTTTCTCAATTAGACTGTGACAATATATATATATATATATATATATATATATATATATATATATATATATATATATATATATATATATATATATATATATATATAGGTAACTTTATATAGAGAGAAAGAAGACATGTTGAACGCATTTAAAATAAGATACACCCATTCGATCTACGCGTTTAACGACGAATATGCTATTTCAAACTTAAGCGTGACAGACCGACGAACGGACAGACAGAGCCTCTGGGAACGATGCTTGGACGCATCCTAAAACCTTCAGAATGTTCTTCCCTATGAAAACACATCACATAAAATTTGCAATTGAATCTAAAATCGAATTCTCCATTTTGTTTTTGATTTGTTTATTGATTGATTTATAATCGACTGGCACGGTTACCCAGCGTTGCCCGGGTGGGGGTGGGGGGATGGCGTGGACAACAAAATAAAAGAGTTAAAAAGCGTGTGTAAAATCTATCTTTTAAAACTACTCTCTCTCGCACGCGCTTTCTCTTGTAACTGGAAAAACAGCGTTTACTACATAATAACATTAAAACTGTCTCTAAATGTCTACCCCCCTGACTAATTTTGTTCCTGTTTGCACCAAAAGAATGAATAAAAAATATCCCTATATTTTGTTCGAGGCAATGGTGAAAAAGCATATATCAGCTTTGTGTGTGTGTCTTGCGTAGTTTTTTACTTTTAGCTCGACACACACAAACACACACAGACAACTAGACACAATACCAGAAAGAACAGTTGGAAATAATTTATACACCATCCACTATGGCTACGCAATCCCTACAGCTACATATCCAGTAAACGGGGTTGTTAAACCTGATATCGTAATATGGGACAAAAGGGAGAAAGTAGCAACCCTAGTTGAAGTCAGTGTCCCTAATGATGCAGGATTAAATCTCCATTATACCAGTAATTATAGGAGCAACAGGACTAATGAAAAAGAATTTCAAAAGCTATCTGGCGGGTATACCCGGTGAACCGAGTGCAAGAGAAATACAAACAATTGCACTTAAAGGGACGGTTAGAATCTTTAAAAGATCTCTAGGCTGGAGTGTTTGAAATAGCCGGTGAATGTCTGGTATCCGGTAGGATGCCCCATCTCCAGCAAAAACGGAAAGATAAGAAAAATAATTAAAAAACAACAACTGTCCTTTGTATAATAGATTGCAATTTGGAAAACCTGTGTTTGTTTAACTTCTATTAATTTTAAATAATTATATTTAATAATTTTTGCTGTTTTGCTTTTTCTAAATAATTTCTTTTCTCTTTGTTTTTAGGGGCGGAGGAGTCGTAGTGAATGAGATGTTTTCCCCCGAGATAAGTGGCCACCCCGTGTATGATTCCAACGCGGATTACGTGTACAAGAACCCCCCGAGCCGGGGCTACGAGGCCCCTTCTCAACCTAACCAACAAGTGTATGGTGGGAATCCGTACTTCGTGCAACAAATGCCTGCTGATTCCTCGGATGGATTTCGATCTCTCAGTGATCCCTACAGTCAACCAAACAGCTACGGTTATGTGTCCCCGGTGACCCCGACCCCGCGGCACCAATACTACACAGAACCGTATTCGCCCCAAACTTACCACCAAAGCCCAGAGATTTACAACGATAACAGTCCGTATTACAACGCCAACGCAGTTCACAACATGACCCCCACCTATTCGAACGCCTATCAACCTTCGCCCCGGTCGGCGGCGGCGTCGGCGGCGGCCCACAATGACAACTACATCGTCTCACAGACTTACACCCCGTCACCAGGCTCACAGGCCGCCCAGCGTCACGGTCAGAACGATTATTCAGCTTATCAAAATAACCGGGTAGCAGAAGTGAAACCAAATTTTGGTCAGGATTCCAGTGCCTTCAGTCCGACCCAAGCTGCCCAACAAGCATCGTATTTCTCG
The DNA here is from genome assembly GCA_963556195.1 of Sepiola atlantica. Lineage (NCBI taxonomy): Eukaryota > Metazoa > Mollusca > Cephalopoda > Sepiida > Sepiolidae > Sepiola > Sepiola atlantica. Next base: position 21,850,406 of record OY744531.1, on the reverse strand, counting down.
GGTCATCAGCAGGCCGAACCCCAGCAAAACGAGTTGACGAGCCCCTCTACGTACAACGCCCACGGCAATGAAAGAAGCTCTCCATCTTATTATTATCATAGCGGTTATGACGGTGGTCTCAGTCCCGTGACCCAAGCGCCGATCTCGGCGGGTGTGAAAGAACGCCCGGAGGAAAATCTTTATTGGGCAAAGCCAATAAATATCGCAAACGCACCGGATTACGGATCGAACGGCTATAACGACCAGCCGCATTCGCTCAACACAAGTGGAGTGATGAGTGCCGGGGACGACAGTGGCATTGGGGAGGGCCATATTTCGCCGTATTCAGCTATCAATCAACAGAGCAATCAGCCGTTGAGGGTGACGTCGTACCAAGAAATCCCAGAACCTAACTACATAGCTGAGGCAATTGACGAACCAGCCCCCGTGGCCCCGGCACCACCGGCTCCCATGGCTCCTCCGCCACCACCACCTCCCCCACCTCCACCAATGATGCCAGACGACTGGAAACCAACCAAGAAAACGACACATCAGGTAGGATGACAACATTTTTATTCATTGTATTTATTTGCATTTACTTGTCTACCCACGAGGGCAAAGTTATATTAGACACAATACCGTTGTTTTTCATGTGGGGAAAAAATCTAACTTTCCAAAAAAGGGTCGCTCTGGATTGGGAAAAATATTAAAATTGCCCCAGTCTTGGAGGATCTATTCCTCACTGACTAAGGACAGTACAGATACTACACCTTGATCCCAGCCTGAACACAGAGGAAGCATTAAGCTAGCTTGTTTGTTCACATACATTATTATATGTTTGAAAGCCTTGGCAATGCACATTTAAAAATAGATAATAGCTGTTTCTAATATTCCGAGAAAAATCTTTTTATCAAGGAGAATCAATAATTGTGGATGGCGCTTTTTTTGTTTCCAATTTTTCTTTCCGCATCTGTTGTTATTAGAGTTTCGTTCTGACCGAAGTGGTATAGCGTCGAAATTTAAGAATCTTGGGTTTTGCCCATGGCCATCCCTACAACAGGCCAGGCAATCGTGCAACTGGGGTCTTTTACTGGGGGCCATGTGAATTTTCTTAAATATTCGATATAGAAGTTGCAAACTATATCATCAACTGGTGCGGATCCTTTTTTCTTTTTAACCACAATATACAAGTAATGATCTTTTGACATAAGTACAAAATCTCTAAAAAAAATCCAACATTAAAATAAAAATTCTTCATTGAAATATGCATCTGCCTTTGTTTATTCAAAATTACCTGTCTCTTCATTTATAGGAATTTGTCAATTGTCAAATTTATCAATTAGCTCATTGTGGTTCTTATTATTTGGTATGTAAAACACATAAAAACATCAAACTAATCTCACAGAGGAATTTTACCTTTGTTTGCAACTTCTATATCGAATATTTAAGAAAATTCACATGGCCCCCAGTAAAAGACCCCAGTTGCACGATTGCCTGGCCTGTAGTAGGGATGGCCATGGTTTTGCCCGTTTTTTTCGGATGTTGAAACAATTCTTTGATAATTGCAAACACGGTCCGGCTAGGCGTAGAAGGCTTTATAGTTAGCTTCAGTTATGTAGTGCAGTAATTATGATATTTTTGAAAGCCTTGACAATGTACACTTTGATGAGAATGAAACTCAAAATATAACAAAATAATTTATTTAGAATATCGCTTGCCTTTATCGAATCTGGAGTGAGTTCCATGTTACACATTTACCGGAAGTGGTTAATCTTAAAACAAACGTTTGACCGGAAGTTTCTATTGTACACACGCAAAAAAAAAAGGAGAAAAAAAAACATAGGCAAATGTTTATACCTTTCTACTCCCTCCACCCCAACACAAAAGGGCGGCGGTTAGTCCAAAGATAAAGTTTATTTTCCCTTATGTTTTTCGTCTCAACGTAATAAAACGGACAGACTATTAAGCAGAAGAGAGAGAGGCAGCGGAGGGGAGGGGAGGGGGGGTCTGATTTATGGTGAACGAAATTTTATTGCTATCAAAATTAGCTGACTATTTTTACGGCTAAGCAAATACGCGCATGCGCACACATGTATATTCTTTCAAAATTTCGGTGTGCGCAATACACATTCATCTATAAAAAGTATATTTAAGTAAGACATTTAGTAAAAACGCCAGAATTAATACAGTTAAACAAAAAGGTAGTAATAACAACAATGCGCATACTATTTTATACTATTTTATACTATTTCATACTATTTTATACTATTTTATACTATTTCATACTATTTTATACTATTTTATACTATTTTATACTATTTCATACTATTTCATACTATTTAATTATGTAGTTCGAAGAAAATAGTAAAAATAATGAAAATTCTCTTACTTTTTTACAATGAGTCAAGAGTTCGTAACAATTACATAACTAATATCTATTTTCTTTAGCACTTGCGTGTTATCACTCGCAGAGTGATTAGTACGTGGTTCGGTAAGATAACACAGACATGTTCTCACTCGCATAGCGATACGTCGGGCGATTAGAGTACTTTGCGCCTGCGCGGTCTATTTCCATTTCCGCCCAAGGCTGTTTCGCGCCTTTTACAAAGAGTCAGACTTTGAACGACGCGCCAACAAGACGCCATATTACCTAGTTCGCATTTCGCCATAACTTGGGCGGGAGGTGAGGTAAAAGTCCCGTTCGAGATGTCAATGCAACACGATGTCATATTTTTCCTCGCCTCTAGCAACGGCCCTGCTAGACGTCTATAGTGCATACATGCCGGCCGAACCAACCTGTCTTATATTCTCGTGTTCCTAACAATTTCCGGGTCATATTCTGTTTTGACGAAACTATTGAATAAAGTTGATTTAAATTGTAGAGAATGTTTGTCCTTTTAACCTGGTGACCCCTTTTTCTTTATTTCAAACAAGGCCAGTCAGATGCTTGGCCTTTTGGCCAAGATCAAAGTGTAGTATCTGTTCCGATGGATACTGCGCCCCATAGACTGGTATTGTCTTGGCCTTCGGGGCTTGATTTACGCCGTTCTATGGGTCTGTCCTGTGCAGTTCTAGGAGATCCACCTTCCCAGGCTTTGCCTCCCCTCTTTGGGGAGGAGTAAGTTTATTGCTTACTGCATGAGGCGCCCCTACCGGGGAATGCCGACGGGGCTGCCCAGGCAATTTTTAATGGCCAGAATGCTCGTCTCCCGGGCGCTGGCTTTTCAAACCCCACTTTCCCGACCTTGGGTCACATCTTACTTGTGGGAGTAAGATAAAACTGGCCTTGTGCCTAACCTCCTGGAGAGGAGTAAATAAATACTCTACTACAAAATGGCGATCTCCAAAAAACATCTATCATCGCCAACCTCTATAAATAGGTGACCCCGACATGATATATATTGAACGTCGGAGATAAATAAAAAATATATAAAATGAAGAAATTAATACTACGGTTGCGCGAAAAAGAGGCCCGGCTAAACAGAAATCATCTTGTTGTTCGTCAGACCGCAAGTTCTGGTTAAAAATAAAAAAAATAAAAAGACAAGAAGTGAAACAAACAAACTGACGAGCGTTTTTATTATCACCGTTGGCATAAAAACAGTGCAGTGAAAGCAACCGACGAAACGCATCAAAGGGAAATAACTCTTTGGCCTTTCTCGAATGTCGTTGTATATTTTACTGACCCGTTGTCCGTTTACTTCCATTTTTGTTTCACTTTTGTTGTTGTTGTTATTCTTTTAAATATAGCTATGCCGTACTTTTTTCTTTTTTTTTTTTAAACAAAATTATTCATTTTATTAAATGTGATTTTGAAAGTTAAATTTAATTATTGCGTTATCGTTTGGTCATTTACTTATTAATCAAACCAAATTGTGAAAAAACTATAACTAATTTTGTAATGGTAATATTTTAAGCTGTATTTATAAAATTATTCAATGCAAAACTTTCCATCTTTTAATGTATGAGGATTTGCTAACAATTATAAAGCCAGAAATGACTTTCTATTCGACAGTTTAAATGCTTTCAAATTCCAAAGTAATTCTTTCTGTTTTTATTCAACTATTAAAGAAAGTTTTAAAAAAAAGCTGAGCTGTTTCACGAAGAAACCGACATTTATTCTGGTGGATTAAATTTTGTAATATTTTTTAATACGATTTTTAAAGTTCGTTTTTAGCACTTTACGCTATTGGATTTTTATCTGAATAAATAATCGAATAATAATACATTAAAAAAATAATAATGTGTAAGTCACATCGAGGCGATAAACACATACACACATACAGACACACGAGAAGTGGTACAATAATTTCCAAGAACTTTCCATCTGTAGAACATGTTACCATGGGATTGCTTCCGTGTGAGCTACATGTTCATCTTCAAATCCACTATAAATAAATACTTTTCATAAACCGTCCTAGTAAGTAATTAAATTTCATTTATTCATTGTTTTTTTATCCTCTCATAATATTCTTCATCACTCAACTGACAAAATATTCATTTAATTAACATTTATCCTCGAATGGCTTTTTAGCCTTTATAAGTAGAAAATAATACTTTTTCTAGGAAAAAATCACTTACTTTTTTAAATTTTTTTTTTTAGTTTAATGAACGTTTCAGATTAGAATATATATACAGGGTGGGCCAAAATAAGGGTCCTATCTTTAAATTTGAATAACTTGAATTTGAATAACTTCCACAAAATAAAAGTTAAACTCACCAAACTTTATGTGTGTGTAGACTGACCCTTCCGAGATTTTTTGAAATAAACAAAACAAATTTTAGCCGAAAAACACTTCTTAAAACTTACAAAAACTAAAGTATTGTTTTTTTACACTGTTTTGAGTTTTTTAAGCAAAAATAATGTTTTCTATATGAGGGTACGTTCCTTAGGGCTAATACGGCTCATGCTTGCTTCGGAAGGGGTCCTTTACTTATTCTAAAAAAAAAAAAATTTTTAATCAATAAATAAAAAAGTTATGAATTTTTAAAAATAGGACCCTTATTTTTGCCCACCCTATATATATAAAAAAAAATATCTGAAAGTGCATTTGAAATTTAAATTTTTTAAAAAAATAGAGTTCCCTCCCCTGGAATAAAGTATAAAAGTTGTCTCCCTTTCCTTTTTATCTGTAAATAGTGAACGGCCTAAATTTGACTAATAAACGCCTACAGTTTAAACAATTTTAGAAATCTTGAAATCTGGTAGCATTGCATTAGTCTGGAAATTAGTTGAATTTCGTCTTTTAACGATTCGTTTGAGAAATTTAGTTAAAATGGAATTAAAAGAAACGAATATCATATTTATAGTGTTTTAAACTATTCATCTTTTTTGCTAGACAGGAAAATGTAGAGAATATAACTCCTAAATATTTTTTTGTTTAAAATATTAAAAATTTTAAGTTTTTTTTTTTTAATTAAACATTTTTTAATTAGCACGCCTATATATTTTTTATTTTAAATTTATTTTAATATATAACATTCAAAACTTTCTCACAGAGTTAAAGTTTTCTCATGATTTTCCCAACTTTCTGTTATTTCAATAATTTTTTTTCTTTTTTATTTCATAAACTGTTGAACTTAAAACAAACAGAAAAAAACAATGCACAAAAAAGTTGCGAATTCATAAGAATGATATATTTTTGTTTTTGACCATGAATTTATCTAAATTAAAGAATTTTTTTTTTTTTAATTCATAAATTGCCAATGTCACTGTCTAGCAATAAAAACATCCTCTGCTTACCCCTCTACTGTAGATTTTGAGAAAAATATTTGTTTAAATTACAAAACAAAAACAATTTCAATGCAAAAAGCTAAAAAAACTTTTATTTTTTTAAGTGGGCATTTTGTACATGAGCCCTGCCACTAATTGAAAAATGTTTTTTTTTGCAAAAAGAAAAACGCTAACCGTAACCCACTTTTGTGCGTACTGTCTAGACATAAGTCAGGTTAGGATTAGGCGATACAAAATGCAGAACAAACGCTACTGCGGAACGCATCGCGGAATGGTGGACATCTGTGTGAGTTTATGTAGAGGCAAAAATATAAAGGGAAACGATCTTTTTATGTCAATAATTAATGACATGAAAGGATTCATCCTCTTGAGAAAGTAATAAAACGTTTTCTTTGTTTTGTTTTGTTTTGTTTTACTACAACCTGTATTTTTCTGTTTGGTGCGGGAGGGGCTCTTCTACCATTGATCCAAAAAGTAAATAAATAAATGAATAAATAAATAAAAGTTGTAAAATTCTTCGAATTCAAAAAAAACAAACTTGACTGATGAATCATCAAAGAAAACTTAAATAAGTTTCTTTTGAACTTTAAATTTAAATTATTCTTGTACATTTACTAAATTTTATATATATATATATATATATATATATATATATATATATATATATATATATATATATATATATATTAACGAAAAATACGTCCTACAGAGTTAAAGGCGACTAATAATGCCATCTTCTGCATCGTTATCACTTAGGATGTAGTAGTATATTGCTAAAAGCAACAAACGCTACAATCACCAATAAAAGTAATTATATATATATATATATATATATATATATATATATATATATATATATATATATATATATATTTGTATTTGTGTTTATCTACATACTATGCGTTTCATCTTTACCGGAATCGTCAGTGTAGAGAAGAATTATTCCCACCGGTCGCTGAGCTCAAACACCAGAACATGAGTTATATTTCAAACTCAAATTCCAAAGCCTTAGCCAACACGGCCGTTGCCAACAACTCAGTAAATCAGCGATAAATGAATCCTATTTAAAGGCAACTGTCGTAAAGTGTTCTACTATTGAAAGGAGCGTTGGACAGTGTCGCCACCACGAAACGATCCCTCTCTCTACTCTGTGCCTCTAGTAAATCGGATGATCGTGTTGGTCTCTCTGCGTTACTATTCAATGCTGTCATATGAACGACGATCAAGCAATCGATTGACGTCTACATTTGAACTGTACAGGTTGGTTGTTTTGTTTGTCTTTTGGTCAAATGATTGTTGTTAGAGTAAATGGATATTTTACCGATCAAAATCATCGACCAAACCTGTCTGAGTGCAGCACACAGACTTGGCGGGTTGAGCCGGCTTCCTCCAAATTTTAGGGAATATTAAATTCACAAACGGTCCCTAGTGGTGTGTGTATCCCAGTCAGACGAGATGATTCTAACGACGTTCGTTTTTGCAGTTTTTTTTTATGGAGTCGTCCTCCCACATAGAGTTCTTTGTATTCTCAGTCGGTCACCCATCTGACTAGGCTTAACGTCGTTTAACTTCGCTGATCGAAGGAGAACCGATGTTTCAACGTGATTTCGCAGTATCGATCAATCAGGAGTAGTTGATATTGACCTTTAAGTATGTCTATTTCATATATATCTGTGATTTATCAAATATCATTTTTTTTTTTGCGGAAGAGATATGGGTGAGGTACATACGCCTCGCTTTATGGTACTGATATCGATCCTGAACCAGTTTTCGCGAGGTTCGATTCGGAAGCGTTCGGCTGTCCTACGCGAACGCCCGAGTGTTGACGAGCCGAATGGTACCAGACGACAATTTTGATACGGTGCTGCGTTCTGTGATTGTAAGTTATATTTTCAAGAAATTTTCTAAAAGAAACAACGGAAAAAAAAAAAACAAGCAAAACATAGCGAAGTTACTGTTATCAAATAAATTTTTTTTTTGTTATTTTGATACGTTGCTGCGTCCTATAATTTTTAGTTATAGTTGCAAGAAAGTTTTTAAACAACAAAACAAATAAAACAAACAAAACAGAGCGAAATTACTGTTATCAAATAAATATTTTTAACCCTAACCCTAACCCCGAGCAAAACATTATTATCATAGGACGCAGCACCGTACAAAATTGTCGTCTGGTACAAATCGGCTCGTCAACTCTCGGGCGTTTGCGTAGGACAGCCGAACGCTTCCGAGTCGAACCTCACGAAAACTGGTTCAGGATCGATAATGCTGTTTATTTTAATGGATCTAATTTAGTTATTTTCTCTTTCCATTTTCGGTTGCCGTTCCGCTGCTACGATAGGTCTATATCGTTTATTTTATCGCAAATATAGTGTGCGATATTAAGCCTCTTTGGTGATTGTGCATATTTAAAAACATATTTCCCGAAACAATCAAAACAAAACAAAAAAACCGATAACGAATACGGAAAACTTTCGGCGCTCTTGTATAAGCAGTGACCGATCTGAGGAGGACAACTCTACTTTACCCAGCCGCCGCCATTCCGAACTCGACAAGGGAGACAATTCTGACACAAAGTTTACAAACCCTACAACAATTAATAAAACACACGCTACGATTCTGAAATGCGCCCAAAAACAACTCCTAAATGCGCTCAAAACAACCTTCAAACAATTAATTTAAAACCTGTAACATTTTTTTTTTTACTAATTGTTATAAAGTGTATACAATTTGTGGCATGTAAATAAGTGTTTAAAAGTTATTTTGAACGCATTTAAAACCGTAACATTTTAAAAAATTAATTGTTTAAAAGTTATTTTTAACGCATTTCAAAACCGTAACATTTTTTATTATTAATTGTTATAAAGTATATACAATTTGTGGCATGTAAATAAAAGTGCTTAAAAGTTATTTTGAACGCATTTAAAACCCGTAACATTTTTTATTAATTGTTATGAAGTGTATACAATTTGCGGCATGTAAATAACAGTGATTAAAAGTGCATTTAAAACCCGTAACATGTTTTTATAATTAATTGTTTAAAAGTTACTCTAAACGCATTCAAAAGCTATTTCTAACGCATTAATTGTTTTAAAGGGTTTGTAAAAATGTGTGTCAAAGTTGTCTCCCTTGCCGAAGTGTAGGCGAGTTCGGAATGGCGGCGGCTGGGTAAGGTAGAGTTGTCCCCCTCAGATCGGTCACTGCTTATACAAGAGCGCCTCAAAAAACGTAAAATCTATGAGGAATTGCAAAACAAAGCAGGGCATTCTTTAAATGGCAAAGTTGAATCTAAAGTTTGAACCTGATTATATTTAAAGGGAAGCAACTATAGTTCTCTTTATATTTTCTCAAGGAATTAACTAAGGAATAAGTCGGTGTTGATTTAGTGCAAGTAATTATCGATCGAGTCCCAGTTTGCTTGTCTCCCCACGGGGGTAAAGATAGACACAAGGTCGGTTTTTAATACGTGAGTGGGGTCCATCTCCCCAGAAAGAGGTACTTTGGGTGGGACAAAACATATTTGTATAGTATCGTTGTCACTCCCTCGCGAATGAGAGAGCACCTCAAGCGACAGGCAATACACCCACCCTCGAAAGGAAAAACCAATGCCTGGGAGAATAGCCTCATGAGACCGAACAGGTACATCACTTTGATTCTAGTCAAAAGTGGAAATCCAGCTCCCCAAATAGGTGCAGCAAAAATAGCATCGGTGGTTAGGCAAAAAAAGAATTCATCCGAAAAGAAGAAGCGAAGGATGGGTAATTTCTTCGCTGCCCCGAAAGGAGGAGAAAATCACCGAGACGATTTGTTTTATCTGTCTTCTAAGACTACAGAATAAGTTTATAGTGGGAATACAGCACTCCGAAATAGCCTGGTGAGTATCGGAGGCATTGCTCACGCATGTGAAAAGCAAAAATAAATAAACTAGAAAAAAGAAAAGAAAAAAAAAACTAGAAAAAAAAACTAGAAAAAGAAACGAAAAAGACAGAAAAAAAACTTTGACCCCCCCCCCCCCGAAAATGACAGAAAAAAAAACAGGGGGAAAAAAACGAAAAAATCCAACTATGTGCTTGTAAGGGGGAGTAGAGAGTACTAGTTTAGAGTCGGTTTACCATGTGACTGAATTGTATCGCATATATTTGTGGCCATGTTGTGAATTTAGGATGAACCTTAAAATGTGGCTGTCAAAATCAGTTACGAAAACCATTAAAATGTTGAATTCCGCCCACTGAATTGAAACAACGATGGAAGAGTTCTGAGTGGTATTGAGGGTTTTTTACGACCCCCCTTTTAGTCGTTTTTGATGATCCAACAAACAAACAAGATAGTACAAAACAAGGTTTATGAACACATCAACTGAATAAACAGTTGAAGAGTTGAAGAGTTGCTAAAGAAAATTGGGGTTAGCGGTTTGGGTGTCAAGGTTATTGAAATAGACAAATGCTCGTCAAAGTGTGAAATTTTTACCCCGCCTAATAAACAGGTATTGTCCGGACCTTTGGGTCTGGATTTACGCCGGTCTATTGGAGGTTGCCTGATCCTGTGCAGTTCTAGGAGATGCACCTTCCCAGGCTTCGCCTCCCCTCTTTGGGGAGGAGTAGGTTTATTGCTTGCTATCTGAGACACCCCTACCGGGGAATGCCGACGTGGCTGCCCAGGCTATTTTTAAATGGCCAGAGTGCTCACCTCTCAAGCGCTGGCTTATCTAATCCCACTTTCCCGACCTTGTGTCACATCTTACCTTGTGGGAGGTAGATAAATAACATATAATCTACTGCCCAGGCAATTTTTAATGGCCAGAGTGCTTACTTTCTCGGGTGCTGGCTTTTCAAACCTCACTTTCCCGACCCGACCTTGGGTCACATCTTACCTTGTGGGAGTAAGATAAAACTGGCCTTGTGCCTAACCTCCTGGAGAGGAGGTAAATAAATATAATCTACTCATCTGTGTATTGGTTCAGGGTAGCCATTTTCCTGGAGGCAACGATACGTCCTGCAATTACAGGTACCACCTGCCCCTCTCCGTGTCCAACGTGGTTCTCCCCTGGCGTTTATTTCAACGTTCACGCGTTCCTCTTCGCTCTGTGTCCCCCATTTACAGCCATTTCTCAACCAAGGGAAGATTACCTACCTATATTTTCTATGGTGCTTGCGTTGTATGAATGATAGAGCATAACTTTGGAAATGATGAGAGACCGCACAGATCCTCAATGAACGCTTCCCCGACGACGCAAGTGTTCGTCATTTGCAGTGTCGTGATCATCGTGACTCCATCTCTCCAGCAGAGATACGCATTACGCAATGTCGTCTTGAGCCGCACCATTTCGGCGCATCTGACAACAACCGAAGACAAATTAATAATCGGTTACTCAGAACGCAGTAAAAGGGCGCCAGTGTCGACTGAAAATGACTCATTTCGCCATATTTTACACTCTATAACCTCTTCTTTTTCCTCAAGTTAAAATTGAAAGAAAAAGCGTTTCACGAAAAGATCAAACGGGACTCAGCGAAAGATGCACCGTAGTCGCTTTCGTCTCATTAGAAGAAAGGCGTCATTCTCTGTTCGTGTTTCTGCTTCTTGGAACAGCCTACCAGAGGAAACAGTGACGATATATCTCATATCCAGGTTTAACATTCAGACGCTATCTAGACGTGCACAGCTTCTAACTGTTCTTTTACGTGCTTGTTCAACGCACTTTGATATTTTTGCCCAATAAATTTCATTTGATTTGAACGCGAATAGCCTGTTGCTTGGTATGCTTAAAATGTTGGTCGCCTGTTGCTTGGTATGCTTAAAATGTTGGTCGCCTGTTGCTTGGTATGCTTAAAATGTTGGTCGCCTGTTGCTTGGTATGCTTAAAATGTTGGTCGCCTGTTGCTTGGTATGCTTAAAATGTTGGTCGCCTGTTGCTTGGTATGCTTAAAATGTTGGTCGCCTGTTGCTTGGTATGCTTAAAATGTTGGTCGCCTGTTGCTTGGTATGCTTAAAATGTTGGTCGCCTGTTGCTTGGTATGCTTAAAATGTTGGTCGCCTGTTGTTTGGTATGCTTAAAATGTTGGTCGCCTGTTGTTTGGTATGCTTAAAATGTTGGTCGCCTGTTGCTTGGTATGCTTAAAATGTTGGTCGCAGGCGCCGGCAGATTCAGCGTATCATTGTCGAATACTTCGAAAGAAACGCAGACCAAATTTCAATACATGACGAATAAAGTTTTTCCTGGAAAAAAGGTTTCGATTATATCTCACATTCGGCAAAAGCAGTTGTCCCTTTTTTTGTACTTTTAAAACGCAAGCACGCATCTCTATACGAAGTACTGTCTGTTGGTAAATCTGTCACGCTTAAGTTTGAAATAGCATTTTTGTTTGTCTGTCACGCTTCAGTTTGAAAATGCATTTTCGTTTGTCTGTCACGCTTTAGTTTGAAATTGCATTTTCGTTTGTCTGTCACGCTTTAGTTTGAAATTGCATTTTCGTTTGTCTGTCACGCTTTAGTTTGAAATTGCACTTTCGTTTGTCTGTCACGCTTTAGTTTGAAATTTCATTTTCGTTTGTCTGTCACGCTTTAGTTTGAAATTTCATTTTCGTTTGTCTGTCACGCTTTAGTTTGAAATAACATTTTCGTTTGTCTGTCACGCTTTAGTTTGAAATTTCATTTTCGTTTGTCTGTCACGCTTTAGTTTGAAATAACATTTTCGTTTGTCTGTCACGCTTTAGTTTGAAATTGCACTTTCGTTTGTCTGTCACGCTTTAGTTTGAAATTTCATTTTCGTTTGTCTGTCACGCTTTAGTTTGAAATAACATTTTCGTTTGTCTGTCCCGCTTTAGTTTGAAATTGCATTTTCGTTGGTCTGTCACGCTTTAATTTGAAATAACATTTTAGTTTGTCTGTCACGCTTTAGTTTGAAATTGCATTTTCGTTTGTCTGTCACTTTTCAGTTTGAAATAGCATTTTCGTTTGTCTGTCACTTTTCAGTTTGAAATAGCATTTTTGTTGGTCTGTCACGCTTAAGTTTGAAATAGCATTGTCGGTGGGTTGTCACGTTTATATTTATAATAGCATTTCCTTCGCTCTGTAGCAATCATAAATAAAAACTTATTTGCTTACTCGGGAAAATGTCCCTGTTAAGCAATCTGATTACACACTGACCAACCAGCTTGCAGGGCGCAATTTATTTCATTTGTCCCCCGGAATAACTACTCTCTAGCCCCTTTCGCAATCACGGTCGGTCAACAGAGAGAGATTCCTGAAAGCAACGAGGAAAGATGCCCCCTTTCCCTCTCCTGTCCGCTGGACGCCCAAGCACCAATTATCTTCGCCTGAAGATAACTACTGACAGACTTTCGCGACAGTCCAAAGAACTTTCTAACTTTTCCTTTCCTCACTTGAAGACTGTCTAACTATTTCCACTTATATCAAACGTTATAAGTAATTGAATAAACCCTGTTCGTTGTTGTTATAAAAATGGTTTCGTTTTTCGTTTCGTGCTTCGTTACTTACTAAAATATATAGGAGTTGGTCTTAAAAGGTTTCGTTTTTCGTTTCGTGCTTCGTTACTTACTAAAATATATAGGAGTTGGTCTTAAAAGGTTTCGTTTTTCCTTTCGTGCTTCGTTACTTACTAAAATATATAGGAGTTGGTCTTAAAAGGTTTCGTTTTTCGTTTCGTGCTTCGTTACTTACTAAAATATATAGGAGTTGGTCTTAAAAGGTTTCGTTTTTCCTTTCGTGCTTCGTTACTTACTAAAATATATAGGAGTTGGTCTTAAAAGGTTTCGTTTTTCCTTTCGTGCTTCGTTACTTACTAAAATATATAGGAGTTGGTCTTAAAAGGTTTCGTTTTTCCTTTCGTGCTTCGTTACTTACTAAAATATATAGGAGTTGGTCTTAAAAGGTTTCGTTTTTCCTTTCGTGCTTCGTTACTTACTAAAATATATAGGAGTTGGTCTTAAAAGGTTTCGTTTTTCGTTTCGTGCTTCGTTACTTACTAAAATATATAGGAGTTGGTCTTAACGGCCCGCTGATAAGCTCTTATAGCTCAACGTGCAACACCGAATGGCCACATCTTGAGAATGTTAATTCTTAGTTTTCTTTTGAAAATCATCCAAGTTCATCATTTGCGTTTGTTAATCATTTTAGAAACAGAAATGCGCATTTTTTTTTTTTACCCCCTTGAATATTCCAAATATCACGTGGGTGGGTGTGACGTCGTGGTGTTTGGCATCAGACACATTTTCTTCTTCTTCTTTCCACTTGATAAACAAATAGTGAGCATAAAAGTTCCTCTTTTAACAGTTGACCATTTGACAGAAGAAGAAGAAGAAGAAGAAGAAGAAGAAGAATAAAGTCTTATCTTTCCTGATTAAGAAATACTGTTTAATAGAAAAAAAAGTTTTGTTGCGAAATATTTAAAACCTTTTTTCTCTTTCGCTTTGTATTCTTGGTTATTAATAATTTAATAATCTTCTGTTTTTCTTTTAATTTTTTTCTATTTGGCCGTTTCTGTTTCTTCTCTGTTTCTTTCCTATTCACTCAAGGCGATACCGTATTACATGCCAGGCAGTCACGCAACTAGCGCCTGTTCAAAGTAGCAGTAGCAGTGAATATTGTTTTTAAGTATCGACTCTTGATTGAAAAAAAAAAAGCTCAAATCAGCAAATTTTCTTCAGCCAATCAAAACGCAAGAGATATTCACTCTGAATTTAAGCGCGTACTATAAAAACCCACACCCACGGCGTTCCTTCTCCTTTTCCTATTTACTTCCGAGAAAAACAGACGTGCGCACGACATAATCTTGCCTAGCTTCTTTGGAAGGGCATCGACAAACGCAACGAGAGACACATACGAACTTCTGTACGCTTAACGAAGCACACACATAATGCTCACCGAACGCATGTACGCAATTCGTACATACACATACGTAAACGCACATGGCACCAGCCAAAATGAACATACATATACTCTCACTGGCACAACAGTTACGCTAATAGGCACACAAATTCTTCCACGCCTATCCCATTTACACACATGTAAACATACACGGCAACAGCCGAAATAAACACGTTTACTCAATTACTTCTTACACGCTAAACAACTGTTTATTTTAGAACGTTCCTTGGACTTTTTGCAACTCTTATTTCTTTATCTTTCGTTGTCTCTAACCATTTGTCTACGCTAAATTCATATATTTTCGTCTATTTCTAACCCAACATACAACATACCGGATACATAATTGAAAACGCTCTTCAGCAGGTCAACGATTGGACACAAATGACTACTAATGACAATTCCCTAAACATTTTTTAACAAGGGACTTGTTAGTAACACCAAATAATTGGTTACTTAACAACAACAACAACAACAACACTTACAAATTATTGCTTATCTGAGATTTTTTTGTTTTTGTTCCTTTGAACAATTTTCACATTTCGATGATAAACGAATTTATCAAAAGTTTTAACTTTCGAATATTTTATACAAATTATATTTTCTATAATTTTAATCAGTAATAAATAAATTGACTTATTATTTATCTAATATCATCTAAAAAGTGATTTTTTTGTGTATTTAGTTATTTTACGATAGAGGCCCGGTACATTTGGCATAATAGTAAGGGCGTTTGCTAATGGGCTGGCAAACACAGGTTCAATCTTCGGTCGAGTCATACCAAAGAATTAAAAAAAAATGGTACTTGATGCCACTCACTATTATAATGTGTAGATCAAGGGTAAGTGGAGTGTTGTAAAGGTCATGATTTGGCATAAATACGAAACTAACATAAAGGGAAGTAATCAGGTATTGACAAAAGTACGTATATAAGACGGGCAGTGATATCTGGACGGCAGTGAAGAGTCAACGTCTCTACTTCCTACCGGATCCCTGTTAAACGCAAACCACTCGGCGTATTCTTAATTTAGTATGTCCTATGTAATTTAGGATATAACATGGAGTAATTTTGGGAATGGAGGGGCGCTGTCCCTACACATCGGTGTAGTAGTCAATGAAAAGGGGCCCTTCGGGTTCCCCTCGATACAGTCGACCACTTTACTTGTTTTTTTGTTGTTGTTTTTTTTTACCTACAATCAGGGATTTTGTTCTTTCTTTTTACATTTTCATTCATGAAAATAAGTCAATAATTGCTATAATTATATGGCTCTTTTTAATTTATAGATCTGGATATATAAAGAGAAGTCAATCGGATTTTCGAACTTAGACTCATATAACATTGTCTGACAAATTAATATTTGATTCTTAATAGCCAGTCATTTCAAAAACAATTTTTTATTTCCAATCGATTCTATCGATTACACACTATATCCGATCGGAATTTTCTTTCGGTAACATAATTTTCACGTTATTCAACAGTTGTTTTCATTGGCTAATCATCTCTGTTCGTTAGCCAATAAAATCACTGCGTTTGTTACGAATACGATTTTTTCTTTTATTATGCTCCCCCCCCCCACAAAAAACAAACAAACTCAGCCCCCTAATTCACAGTAGCCCCTTACATCTCAGTGGCAACGTATGCCTTGTTTCGGGTAAACAAAAGTAAAATAAACATGTAATATTCGTTAGTCTCGTCTTTATTTCTGCCCATAATTAAATTTACACATTTACTCTAAGCTAGCTGGGCTACTTAATGAAATCTTTTATTCAATTTTCATTTGAACCTCGCTGGCTTCCTTGCTAAAATGATATCATTAAATGTTATTTCGATCAATTATACTTGAAGTACCCCAGAATCAGCAGTGACCAAAAGGACACATTTCGGCTTGACACCGTTTTTCTTTTCTTTTATTTCCGGTTGAATTATGAACAAAATAGTACACATACTTGCCTTGAAGATTTTTATTTTTAATTAAAAAAGTTTTATTTACAAAACTTTTTTTTAATAAACAAACGAAACAAACAAATATAAAAACAAACATTGCATAGATGGTGTCCCTATTTGTTGCATAGTCCCCGCTTGGGCCGTGGCAGTTCTCGTTTAAACAACTGGTCATTTTTAACACCAAAGTTCATATATGTTGCATACCTTTAAATTTCTCGACCCTTCAATCTTTCCTCGTCGCGTGGAGGGGTACGTCGTCCAGTGGTTGAATTCTTTCTTCTTTCTTTCTGCCGTGAACCACGCCGCTGCAACAAAAAGCTTCATGACCGACTCACTAAACAACAATCTTTTTAAACTTTTAAGTTTAGTTTTATTTGGCGTTAGTTATCCGTTGGTTTGGAGATATCCACTAACGTCGAGAGAGAGAGACAAAGTTATTTCTTTCGTAATTACTTATCAATTAAGTCCTTAGCCATTCGTGGAGGGGAAAAAGAGATCTTTCGCCTGTAGTTTCTTAGGGAATCAATTCCCCTAATCATGTTGCAGACTACATCGTGAAACACGTCCGATAGGCTCGCCTCCAAAACCCAGACTAGCAAAAACTCTGCTTCCCACGCAAAAGCCCGTGACGTCACAGAGCCCCTATGCGCAGGTGCATTCGTCACAGCCTGACTCCTTTGAACCCCCGACCTAAAAGGTCTCATCAAAATGGTGGCCTGTCACGTCTGTGAACTCCAACCGTGAGAACAGCCCTATTCTGCACCCGACTGTACGGGTCCACCCGCACTAAACCGTGCAAGCCAAACCAACGATTTCCAACAGATACGCCAACCTCAAGATGCGTCCGTTCCCACAGGGTCATTATCCAACATATTTACTTGCCTCCCCACGAGGGAAGAGTTAGACCCAGGGTCGGTTTTTAATGATTCCTGTACGAGTCTCTTATTATTTTGTAGATTTCTTTGTTTATTCCCAGTCCCGTGGACTAAATCAATCGTTTATTTAATGGTATTACACACGCACACATGAGAAATAGATTCCAATGTTAAATATTATGGGGTTGGTCTAAAGTTTTCTCGTCGGCCAGGTGGAAAGAATGGAGTCCCTTCTGGGTGATTGGATTGCAGAAAGGGTTGTGAATTTAGAGAAGAGCCCCGCCTCTAATGGAAAAATATTCTTGCAAAAGTTCTACCAGTCATGCGCAGTTCGCGCACACGCTATTGGCCTAATTGTGTAAGTCCGTCTCTCTCTCTCGCGCCCTCTCTCTCGCGCCCTCTCTCTCTCTCTCTCTCTCTCTCTCTCTCTCTCTCTCTCTCTCTCTCTCTCTCTCTCTATCTATCTATCTATCTATCTATCTATCTCCAAAATGGTTATAAGATAAATGGAAAAATGAAACTCAAAAAGCAAACAACAACAAAAAGAGAAAAAAATCACAAAACACATCAGTAGACAAATATCTATTATTTTGTTGACAGAAACTTCGTCTTTCTGACGATTTGACTTTTCAAAAACTTGTTAAAATTTTGACGAAGTTTCTGATAGTAAAAGAAGCGAAATATCAGTCTACTGATGATTTTTTTGGTGTGATTTTCTCCATTTTATTTTTCTAAAGAAAACGATTATGGAGTCGTTTCATTGGGAATGAAACCTATTTTTATCGACTGGTCGCATCGTTGTCGGTCATAATTGTTTTGACTGCTTGTACCCACCCCACCCGGATGGGTGGGGGGGATAAAATAAGTCCTCATTTTTTTTCTTCTTCTTTCTTTCTCTTTATTGTGTTTCTCGCATGACGCACAGAAATGGTCAGGGGTTTTAGTGATGGCGGATGCTCTCCTTAAAAAAAGTCAAATAGAGCTGATCAATTATGTTGATCTTGACAAAGCCACCATCCCACCGCCCTACTCCTCGTTGTGGTCTACTCCACCCCCTCACCCTACCCTACCCCGACCGAACACTCTCGGGGTTGTTTACCCCCCCCCCTTCCACTCAATCTACCCTATTTACCCGTCCCACCCACCCACCCGGTCCTCACCAGGTTATTTCCTAGTTAACAGGTCGTGAACTTCGGCTGGAGTTTCGTTGCAAAAAATAAAGTTAGAAGAAGAAGCGAATAGTTCGTTATCTTGGGTGTGGATATTTATAGAAAACCGAGGGGAGGTGAAGGGGAGGGGGGAGGATGAAGAAGACCTTTTGACGGAGATAATAGAGGTGTTCATAAAGGAGGCAGTGTTTAAAGAGTTCTTTTTCTTCTTCCTTCTTCTCCCACTTCTTCTGCGTTTCAGAAGAAGTGGATGAGGTTAACAAAATGAAATGAAAAAGTAGAAAAGAAGAAGAAAAAAAAAGATAATTAAAATGATAAAGAAAACAAAACAAAACAGAAAATATACAAAATAAAAAAGATAAAAGCAAAGAATGAAAGAAAGAAAACAAAAAATGGATACCAAAAATAAAGTTTGGAAAGTTTGGATATGAATCCGTTATTGTCTGATGTGGTCGTCGTCATCATTAGTGGGAGGCGACGATCGTTACTGGTAAATCTTTTGGGTTGTTGGGTTATTATTTTTTTTTTTTGCACCTGGGGAGGATCGTTGTCGTCGTGTAGAGTCACTTCTTGTTCTTCTTATCAGGAAGAATCGAAAAAGGAGAAGAAGCCGACACAAGAAACAATGTAAGAATAGCAGTAAACTGGGTTAGGGCAACGGATTTTGTGAAGAAAACTACGAAGGGTTCGTCATCCGATGATGTACAACCGACATTTACACTCATCGAAATTTCTCACTGTTCGTCGGAGTTGTTGAGTATTGACTAGTTGAGGGCTCAGTAGAAGCGAAAGCCCCAAACGAAAAGAAGGGATAATATTAAACCGGAAACGATGAACGCGTGGAGGAGGATGGTGAGTTCTCGATTTTACTTTCTTTTTTTTTTATGGGTACACCTTTCGGAAAATGAAACCAGTGAAAAAAAAAATCATGTTTTTTTTTTTTTTACTTTTATTTATTTCTCTTTACTTCTAAAAAGTCGAGGTTCATAGTGGGAAGGTGAAAATGAATCCTTCTTCCCCAACAAACAACGATCAAATGGGTAGTGTTTGTAAAAAAAAAAAAAAAAAGAAGAATTTTAAATAAGTAAAAAAAAAAAAATAATAATACCCCCCCCCCCAAAAAAAAATAAAGAAAAAAAACACATGTGATAGCACCGGCATCTGTTGGTACCTCAAAAGTGGTCGTGACGGGCCAAGGAGAGATGGGAAGACCGACGAGGGAGAGCACCATCCAGATCTTCGCTAGAAGGGCACGGAGAGTACTGTCATTCTGGGGAGACTTATTGCCACACAATTTCCATATCTGTGTTAGGTTGCAATTGCTGCCCCCCCCCCCCCCAATGCATACACCGCCCAATTTGTGTTACTTCATCTTCTAATGATATTTGTCAGAATCGAATAATATTATTTCAGACTAAGGATCCTGTTTATAACATAATGTCAAAATGATCTTCGACTTCCGGCACAAGTACGTGTTACCATTCCCCCCCCCCCACCGTCAATTTGCTTAGAAAAAAAAAACACGCTCCCACAAAATAATTTATCTGAGGACTGCAACATGGTCATCTTAAAATCTAATGTCAATAAACACTTGTCATAAACCATCCTCAAAAGTCATCAAATTTTATTTATTCCATTCATTATTTTCTATCCTCTCATAATATTCATCATCATTCAGCTGCCAATCTATCCATCTAATTAACCCTTATTCTCGAATGGCTTTTAGCCTTGGTAAATGGGGATTGATTAATCAAAAGAAAAGTTTCTAGAAACTTTTATTTATTCAAAATACTTTCTCCTGTTCGGACAATTTGTCCGAATCAATCAATATTAATGAATGTTAACAAAAATCGATTTTTATCTGAGAGTATCGATTTACGATAAAGTTGCAAAGTGAAGTGAATCCGCGCATTATTGGAAAATGTTTCACCGCCGATTTCTATCGAACCGGATCAGGATCCCTGGACTTTGGAATGGACTTCAAGGAGATGTGGTAAATGCACCAACGATGCCACAATTCAATGCGAATTTGGACAGGTGCTGGGCCACTGTATCCTCTTTTGTGTAAATTTCTACCCCCCCCCCTTCTCTACGTGGAAACTGAAGCTTGTTTTATTTTTTTGCCAGATTCATTGAATTGAATTGAATCCACACGTGTAATTATAAATAATCCTTACAATTGTTTATTTTTATCTGAAACTTCAAATTAATCCGAATTTAAAAAAAAATCCAATCGAAATTATATTGGGGGGGGGGGGTCTCAACAAAACGTTCACACACCATTTGGTGCAAAATAATAATCAATATAGTGATCCGACGAATATCCTTTTAAAATTGGAAGAGGCTATTTTGCCGGTCTCGGCAAAATAGCGAGCCCCTCGTTATTTTGCCGGCTTATGTTTTTTTTTTTTAACCCGACTGTTATCGTCTTGTGAAAGAAAGGGTAATGAAATAAATAAGGACAAATATTTAATAACAATTTATTTTCATCGTCATCATCAGTTGTTATTCTGTCGGTTATTTTAATTTTTTTGAATATAAAAGAAATATCTGCTTTTAAAACAAAAAACATTAAAAGTAAAAATTAATTAAATGAACGAAAATATTACAGACAATTAGATTTTTTTAGTCGGATTTGGAGGTAATTTGCATCGGATAAAAAATGTTTTCATTCATTGATATAAAAATTAAATAACTCTTGTTAAGAAATCTGATTATTAAAATAATTAAAGATAAGTCCCTAAAGAAATTAAATCGGATAAAAAAATGTTTTCAACAGTATGTATGTTTACATAATTTCAGTTTTATAAATAGTCTAAACAGCAATTTTAAAACTGCTTTTTCACTATCTTTTAAGATAAATGTTGGGACTATTTCTCATCATTTCACTAAATTAGCCATTAAATTGAATGTTTTTCTTGCGATAAAATAACAACAGTAGTAATTGTCACTAATTTCAACTGCTACATGTAACGACGAATTTTAATGCAAAGTTGAATTGTTTTACAAACAAACATTGTGAGGTAATCCGGTAGAGAGGTATATATTTTTTTAAAGTAGACATAAACGGGGTTCAAAGTGAATTATTTGTACTTAAAAACATAATTTGTATATATTTTTTTACAATAAAAACAATACGTAAATGCATTTAAATGGACATAGAAATTCGTCGTAGTTATTTAGAACTTATTTTTTTCGTAAGTCGTGGCGAAAATCGCCGTATGAATTATTTATTTAATTTTAAAAAGTAGTCAGAAGTTTTAATTATTTTTTTTTTTTATTGGAAAAATGTTGAAACAAAAATAAACCGGCAGTAAGTTGACTCGTGAAATCTTCACTGTAACTGTAACAGTTAGGTTAAATAAACATGAACCGGCAAAATAACAGTCCCATCGTTATTCTGCCGGGACCGGCAAAATAACGAAGGGTCGTTATTTTGCCGGTCTCGGCAAATAGCCTATTCGTTTAAAATTGAATAAGGGAAGGGGGTGGTAGCAACATCATACCTCTATCGTCTGATGCCTAATCAATAATAATTAAAAACAACAAAAACAACAACAACAACAACAACAACAAACAGAAAGGGACACAATAAAATATAGGGGTTTCATCTTTCAACTTACGCAGTAACTGTATATATCACGCTTCCGTTCGCCACACAGTCAGTGTACGTCTGTACGTATAGTCGATACCGCCACAACTCGAAACACAGTCACCGCATACGTAACGCCATTTATAGAGAGTTCTCCACTGTTTATCAATATTTGAGCCAGGAGCAAAGTGTAGTATCTGTTCTGATACTACACTTCATCTTGTCTGTGAAAGAAGAAATCTTTCTAGACTTAGACATTTAAAAAATTTTGTCCCAATTCAAAGTACCCCTTTTTGAGGAGCTGAATATTTCTCACAGTAAAAAAAAAACGACTTTGTGTCTAACTCTGCCCTCGCGGGGAGACAAGTATATAGGCACTGTTGATCAGTATTTCTGTTATTCTTTATTTATGACGCTAGACCCTCTCTGCCCCTCGCCATTTGGTTCGTTTGTTTGTGACTTTTCATCTGACCCAGTCTAATAAGTTTGACCGTACGTGGAGTATTGTTGCCACATCTGGGCTGGTGGACCAACCACTAGCCTCTCCCTCTTGGACAGCGTGCAAAAAAGAAAAAAGAAAAGAATTTCTAACCTAATAGGTCTCGCACTGTCTGTCAAGCTCCAGCCGCTGTCGCATCGTCGCAGTGTTGCATCCCTGTGTTTGTTTTACAAGTACTTCCACGGAGTGTGCTCCGATGAACTTACTGCACTTGTCACCCCTCAACGAAAATACTCCGGACCCGCCCGACTAGCAGCAAAATTCCACCCCTTCACTGCAGAAATCCCTAAATCCGGAAGATTTTCTGCTTTGATAGCTTCTATCCTCATATCGCTTGCCTTTGGAATTCCCTTCCTGCTCCCTGTTTCCCCGACAGTACCAACATTTAAATGACATGTTAACAAACATCTCGCTGCCCAACTCTCCGTCCAGATTGCCGCACTATAAATCAGGTCCCTATCACAGTACGTCTTGTTTGGGACGAAGAAGAATTTAAAAAAAATAAAAGATTTAAAAAAAAAGTTGCTTGAAACGTGCACACGTACATACGCGTCAAGAAAACTTGGAAACAAAACCAATTTGTTTACAGGTTGAAGGGTATTCAGCCTTCATCTGAGACGAAGAAAAATATTAAAAGGATTCTTTTTTTTTATGGGTTCACAAAAAAAAAAAAAAAAAGCACGCACTTACATTTCGCGCGTGAATACGGTTGAAGGCGGTTGGCCAAGATCAAAGTGTAGTATCTGTTCCGATGGATACTACACCCTATAGACCGGTATCGTCTTGGCCTTCGAGTCTTGATTCCGCCGGTCTGTGGGTTTGTCTTGTGCAGTTCTAGGAGGTCCACCCTCCCAGGCTTTGCCTCCCCTCTTTGGGGAGGTGTAAGTTTATTGCTTACTGCCTGAGGCGCCATTACCGGGGAATGCCGACGGGGCTGCCCAGGCATTTTTTGTAGGCCAGAGTGCTCACCTTCTCGCGCGCTGGCTTTTCAAATCCCACTTTCCCGACCTTGTGTCACATCTTACCTTGTGGGAGGAAGATAAATAAAACGCATGAAGGCGTGTGAAAAGAAGGGACAGCATCCTTTCTTTTAAGAATGACAAAAAGGTATTTATTCGACGATTTGTAATCTTAAAACAAAATTATTCATTCATTAATAAAAATTATAAAAAAGTAAACATTTTTAGGAGAGTAGAAAGTGACTAACTTGGGTTTACTTTCGGCAACTTCGTAACTCTCACTTCTCTTATTTTGTCCTTTAGTCCTCACATTCCATGAGCGATGTTTCTTACAAAGGGGGAAGAATTGCTGTTTTCTGGGTCGGAATCTATTCATCTAACACTTATCGTTGACTAGTTTTTGACCTTGAAGCAGTATTTTTTTTTTAGCTCCTTATATCAAGTGGCTTCATGCCTTGTCTGGAGCGATTTCCATTAAAAAAAAATCGAATAAAAGAAATGGAAATAAAATGCAATTATTTTATTTTGAAGCAAAACACTATTCATGTTGCTGTTTATTATTTGAAAATAATCCCGGCTCTCTCTCCCCCTCTCCCTTTCTTTATCCCTCTCCCTCTCCCTCTTTCCCCCTTTCTCTCCCTCGCTCTGTCTGTCTGTCTGTCTCTCTCTCTCCACACTCTCTCTCCCTCTTCCTATTTCTCTTCTCTCTTGCTCTCTCTCCCCTCTCTTTCTCTCTCTCCATACTCTCTCTCCCTCTTTCTCTCTCTCTCTCTCTCTTCTCTCTTTCTCGGTCTCTCCCCTTTCTATCTCTATCTCTCCCCTCTCTCTCTCGCTCTGTCTGTCTGTCTATCAGTCTGTTTGTCTATATGCCTGTTTCTCTCTCCCTCCCCCTCTCTCTCTCACCCTCCCTCTCTCTCCCTCTCTCTCTCTCTCTCTCTCTCTCACTCGATCTTTTCTACCTCTCATATGTGTCAAATGCGTGGGAAATTCTAACAGACTTTGTGTCTCGCCTAAAATCAGACGAGGTTCACAAAATAAATACTGATTAACAACAACAACAATGATGGTGATGATGATGATGATGATGATGATGATCTATTACTAATGAAGATTTGGTATCTGTCTGTCTGAAGCCGAAACTATACAATTACTATATTTTTAATGTTCACTTCTGTTTACTATACTATTTCAGACTAATCTAAAATCTTTCAATACTCAATTCAGAGGAAGGGGGTAATGTAATATATGTTCTGTTGTCATGATATCACTCCCCCAGGCATTAACTCCTTCTTTTTTTTTAGAGGGAAGGGGTAGTGTAGTATTTGTTCTGTGGTCATGATAGTATCCTCTCAGGCATTATGCCCTCCTTTTTTTTGGGGGGGGGGGGGTAATATATGTTCATTCGTCATATATACATGCAAAAATATACTCCCTTCAGTCGCATATTTTGCTAGTAGTAAAAATAATGATAGTCTTCGACTGGAAGGACACGAAAACTTTTTATACAGAAAAGACGACGGTGAATGTTTTTTTTTTTATCAACCCCTCCCCATTATTTATCACTCGGGTTAGGGTGACTGGGTGATTGCGACAATTTTCTGGAGACGTCTCGGCGTTAGTTGCTCTGGGTCTTTGGGAGCTACGACGAGAATAGCCGGACAATTGTTCGTGATTCATCTCATATAGATTTTGTCTCCTTAGAGTGGGATGCTCTGATTCTGAAAGCTGGCTATCAGAATCTGCGGTAATATGCTCTCGTTTTGAATGAGCCATTCTTGTGTCAATCCCTGCATGACATTCGAATATTAGATATTCCATTTATCATTTGTATAGCGACGCACGTGTTGGGGCCTTTCTTCTACCACGCGGCCGCCATATTGAATATGTTGTGTTATCGTGGATAAAACGAGGTCGGAATATCAAGGGAAATAAAGACAAAGATGAAAGAACGGCTCAAATTGTTTGTTTCTCACGGAGAAGGTTTATCAAAGACTAACGTAGGGGGGGGGGGCATAATAAAACACGACACATAAAGGGGATGGAAATCATCGACATAATTACTACGAGAAGACTCTGCGTTAAAAGTCCCTAAACACAATCGAAATAACATGGCTTGCCAGGGTAAACAGATGATAGAGAATGTATTGGCTATGTAAAGAAAATACAACTTTGATGATGTATTGGAACTATTCTGAGACGAATCTGCGACCAGTAGAAAAGGATCAGGATTGAATATCTATCTATGAACGACCCATAAATAGGACGTCTGACGGTTTTATTTATCTTCCTCCCACAAGGTAAGATGTGACACAAGGTCGGGAAAGTGGGATTTGAAAAGCCAGCGCCCGAGAAGGTGAGCACTCTGGCCTACAAAAAATGCCTGGGCAGCCCCGTCGGCATTCCCCGGTAGCGGCGCCTCAGGCAGTAAGCAATCAACTTACTCCTCCCCAAATAGGGGAGGCAAAGCCTGGGAGGGTGGACCTTCTCGAACTGCACAGGACAAACTCATAGACCGGCGGAAATCAAGCCCCGAAAGCCAAGACAATATCGGTCTATTGGGTGCAGTATCCATCGGAACAGATACTACACTTTGATCTTGGCCAAAAGCCCCCCCCCCCCACCCACCCATCCCCGGCTGAACGGTAAATACATCAGAATCGTGCAAACCATGTCAAAATTTAGCATCAAGTTCAACGGCAGAAAGAAACAGACTATTCGGTTCTGAATTCGCATGTGGTCGAATTTCGATATATTTTTGGTCTCCGGAATGTGAGAATGCATTCTCTTGTTGAATTTTACTTTGTTAGCCGCCTTCGGTGGAACATAAAAGCGACTAAACTTTGGCTAGTATTTAATTTAAAATCGCATCCAATTAAAAAATGTCGACATTTTAAGGAAAATGTCTCCTCGACATCCAAATATCTACGCTCAGATTTTCACAGTTCTGGAGAACGCTGCAAGTCGTACAGATTTCCCTAACGCAACAAATGAGGCGCAGTCGGATGTGTGGTCTTCGACTTCCAGGGGAACATCAGGATTCACCAAAGTGATGGCTTCATTGGAGATATATTTTTTTTAAACCTCAAAGGCTTTAATGGCCGAAGAATGTAGGGGAAACTGGGTAATTTTTGTAAGGAGTTGTAGCTTTTCTGAAACTGATGGTATCCATTGACAATAGTCGACGGAGAAATAGGTAGGCCTAGCAGTGGTTTTAGTTGTGCATGATCTGGCGTCATAGCCCCCTTACCCAGGATTTAATCCCAGTTGTTTGACGGTTGTTGACCCCTACGGACACTTGACCTTGTTGATTGTAAGATTATATTTATCGACGAAAACCGTTTTAAGTTGCGATTGTGGTCAGCCCAATCATTACCGCACACTCAAGTATTTTTTTTTATCTGAAATTATTCTTCCGTGTATCCTCTGGAAAAATAGAAACCCTGTTACTGACCCCCAAACGGAACTGAAAAAGTTGTCTACGGGTTTCAAAAGTCGCATATACTTTATCTTTAATGGTTATGGATACTTCGTAATAAACATGATAAACATTTTTTTTTTAGTCCAACGTGAACGTTTTGATTTATTTTATTTTTTCATTTCGTCGATGTCGGATATCAAGTGTGCATAAAAGAGAGTATACTAATTTATTGTTTGACCATCAGCTTATTTTAAAGAATATATATTTTTTAATTTTTCATCATCATCATCATCATCATCATCATCATCATCATCATCATCATCATCATCATCATCATCATCATCATCATCATCTTCTTCATCTTCATCTTCATCTTCATCGTCACCATCATCGTCACCATCTTCTTCTTCTCCTTCTCCTTCTTCATCTTCTTCATCATCTTCTTCACCGTCTTCTTCATCGTCACCATCATCATCATCACCATCATCATCACCATCATCATCATCATCATCATCATCATCTTCATCATCATCATCTTCATCTTCATCATCATCATCATCATCATCATCATCATCATCGTCACCATCGTCACCATCATCGTCATCATCTTCTTCTTCTTCTTCATCTTCTTCATCATCTTCTTCACCGTCTTCTTCTGTAGTGTTATTAGTACTTTGGTCCTCCGTGGATATCGGTTTTCTTCGACTATTCCTTCTCATAACATTTCCGCTTTAATAAGTATTTTATCTTCGACGATTGGCGGTTACTGG
The DNA here is from genome assembly GCA_963556195.1 of Sepiola atlantica. Classification (NCBI taxonomy): domain Eukaryota; kingdom Metazoa; phylum Mollusca; class Cephalopoda; order Sepiida; family Sepiolidae; genus Sepiola; species Sepiola atlantica. Next base: position 21,822,589 of record OY744531.1, on the reverse strand, counting down.
TTTACAGTTGTTGTTTTTTTTTTAAAGAGTGCGTGTGTGTGTGTGTGAGAGAGAAGGGGGTATTGTACATTTATGGCAGCCAAACCGCAAATGTTTAGCGCCGGTTTTAGGGCCATGCGAAGAGATGTTGATAGCACAAAGATATCTTTTGTAAAAGAACCACACAAAAGATACCCGTCACTCAAAAACAAACAAACAATCTTATTACTTTCTCAAGATGGCGGAATCTATTCATGCCATTGAGTATTGTTTTTCTTTATATTTCTGCCTCCACATAAACTCACAGAAATAGCTGACCACCATTCCGCGATGCGTTCCACAGTGGCGTTTGTTCTGCATTTGTAAAGCCTAACCTTAATCAGACGCAAGGTTATCCATAAACTTTTTTTATCGCCTCCTCCCCCGGGTGGGTTAAATAAAGACGAAGCTTTAAAATACTGTGACTGAATACAATCAGCCTATTTGCCAAAGAGAAAGACTTTCCTCCCTACCTAGCTACGTGTCGAATCAAACTTCCGCCCATGATTCCACTTCCTGCACACGTCTCTCTCGCTCCACTCTTAACTTCTTATGGAATTTTCCATTCTTTTACGTAATTTTAAACTTGTGTAAAAATTTTCTAATCCAACCCTGTTTGTACACATCCGCATCAAAACATTGCTAGACAATCTTTGGCGGATATAATTTGATTCTAATCCATTTATAAAAAATCTTATTGACAAATTCGTCTCTTGTCTGATCTGCCGTCGTTGCTTAGAAGTTACAGCGTCCACTTAAAGTTTTCAACTTCTTAAGTTACTGTTCTCATCTCTAACCTGATGAGTGGCGGTTCGTAGTTAATTGGCGTGTCGGGCAACATTATGTTTTTCCTTTTAAGAAAATTCCATCCAGAACGTTCATGGCACTACGTTCCGAAATGAGAAATATTAGCATAAATTGATATTGTAACACGGCGCATTAACAAGTTGATCTGTTTCACTAATATAGGGTGAACCCCCTAAAAGGGTGACCCCCCCCCTCTCCAAAAAATATCATCCATGGAATCCTTAATAAAATTCACAATCTTTTCTGCAATCCAACCATATTTGGTGCAAATAAACTCCAGTCTATGCCTGACTTGTCCACCAGGTTTCAGTCATAAACTTCCAACAATGCCGGACAATGTTGTGATCGTCTCATCAATAGGTGGTGTGGTTCTGAATGGGCTTCACACTCACCGGACATAACCCCCCATCACGATTTAAATCTGTGGGGTTATCTAGAAGAAAAAAAATGTCTATCAAAACAATTCCCAGATTATTCTTAAAATAGAGAGGGTAATCGCAGCCCAAATTAGAGGGGAGTGCCGAGAGCGAGGAGTGTGTCATTTTTGCACGTCGTATCCAGGTGTACTTATCATTTAACGGCAATAAAGACGGTTGGACATTCATGACTGAAACCTGGTGGGCAAGTCAAGCATAGACCGAAGTTTGTTTGTATCAAATATGGCTGGGTTGCAGAAAGGATTGCGGATTTTATTAACGATTCCATGGGTGAGTGGCATATTTTTTATGCGTCATTCTGTAGTGAAAGATCAATTGTTTTCCAATGCTAACAAATAGTTGTTCACAATATCTCCAGACATTAGGAGAATTTGGCTCTGCGGAGTCCAAATCCCGTCGTTCTGGTTTCAAGTATTTATCCATAAATAAATTATAATAAGAACTTAGGGATGTGTTTAGCTTAATGAACTTTTATTGAACGCAATAATGGTTATAAATGGTATAAAATTGGAGTATTTGATATTCAACCTCATCGTCTTCGCTGACCGCGTGTTTGGGACATTTATTCTCTGTGCAATTGATAGCTATTGATCATCGTGTATCATTGTTCATAATTCATATGTCTATCTTTATCGTTGTAAGTACAAATGTCGGAAATAAACTAAGAAAAGAAAACCGTTTGGTAGCACATACATTGAACATTTTTAAACATACCGCGGCGACTACTTGGTTTTGATCCTGGGCAGAGCCGTATTTATTTTTTTCTGACTTATTTTCTCCAAAATTTGAACTTATTTATTTAAAATTACAATATTAAGCGATTTTATTTTTATTCTATTTATTTATTTATTTATTTATTTTACTATATTCGACATAGTTTGCAGAAATTAGGTCGCCGGTCGACGTCGGGTAGACTTTAAGAAATCAGCACTGAAAATCCGGTTCTTAGCCTCTTATTTATTATAAAGTTACGAGTTTAATACAACAAATTCGAAGGTAATTATGCGATTTAACTTTCACCATTTCATAAGATAGAAAAAAGATTTAAAAATAATAATAATCTTCAGTTACTCAATTTACTTACAGGGATCGAAAAAAACTCGATAAGAAATGCGTTTTTTTTTTTTTGTAGAAGAGCCCCGGCACTAATAGAAAAAAATAGCCCGCCAATCATGCGCAGTGCGCTCACATGCCTTTGACCTACTTTTGTGAGTTCTGTCTAGACATGCGTCGACTTTTGTGAGTTCTGTCTAGACATGCGTCGGGTTAGAGTTTGATTAGGATGAAGGTTAAGTTGTACAAAACATGCAGAATAAACCCCATTGTGTAACGCATCGCAGAATGGTGGGCATCAGTTATTTGTGTGAGTTTATGCGGAGGCAGGAATATAAAGAAAAGTAATTTTTAATGCAAATACATAATGACATAATTGAACGGACTATTACAAGATGGTTTCTACACTCAGAGGCCGTTTGTTCGTCACGATGAAACCCCGGTACACCAAACAGACACTGTAATCTATAGTTAAAAAATACTTTATATTAGCCCTTATAGAACTTACGATCGAACAATTATGATATATATATATATAGGTTGACGACAACGGGGAGATGGACAACAAAGGAGGAGGAGGGAGAGGAGGAACTAAAGGTATATATATATGTATGTTTGTATATATATATATATATACAGGGTGGGCCAAAATAAGGGTCCTATCTTTAAATTTGAATAACTTGAATTTGAATAACTTCCACAAAATAAAAGTTAAACTCACCAAACTTTATGTGTGTGTAGACTGACCCTTCCGAGATTTTTTGAAATAAACAAAACAAATTTTAGCCGAAAAACACTTCTTAAAACTTACAAAAACTAAAGTATTGTTTTTTACACTGTTTTGAGTTTTTTAAGCAAAAATAATGTTTTCTAAATGAGGGTACGTTCCTTAGGGCTAATACGGCTCATGCTTGCTTCGGAAGGGGTCCTTTACTTATTCTAAAAAAAAAATTAAAAAAATCAATAAATAAAAAAGTTATGAATTTTTAAAGATAGGACCCTTATTTTTGCCCACCCTGTATATATATATATATATATATATATATATATATATATATATATTTATTTATTTATTTTTATTTTTTGATGTGTTGATGTTTTTTATATTTATAATATAAAAATAAAAATAATACATTAATCACTTAAATAATAGTGTCATGGATTCGTCCAAACACTTTAAAATGCAGCAACATTTTTGTAAGTAACGGATACATTTTATTAGACAGACGAACAGCACAGGTAAGGAATTTTTTTTTTTTTGTGTCTTAAATAACTAATATAAGTTAGCAAAACATTTATATGGAACAAAACGTAGATTTAGTATAAGGAACGTTTATGTTTTTGTCTTTTAAGGGAAGTGGGGTCTGATAAACTCTGCTGGGAAGCCATGAAATTAAATACTGTCTTGTTTTTAAATTCCCGAAACAGTTTTTCATGGTAAACAACTGATGATCCCTTAAAATAGTGTTAGAAACAAACTAATATAATAACTGTAAAAAATAAATTGACTTACATGAGCGATTTTCCACTGAAAGACTTGGGACTATAAGTTTTTTTGTTTCTTTTTAATATAGTTTTAATGGTTGAGAAACTTCCGAGACTATATATATAATATATATATAATAAATATTTGTTATTGTTTATTATTTATGTACGTATACGTTTCGTCCTTTATAATCGAGACTCATCAGCATAGAGATAAGACTATTCACTACCGGTCATGCGATTCGAAACCCCGGATTAAGAGTATTTTATAACTCAAATTCCGACGCCTGGACTACTCGACCACGTTGAACAGCGAATAAACGTTGATAATTTTAACACTGTATTGACGTCATAGAGCGTTCGATAATTTTAACACTGTATTGACGTCATAGAGCGTTCGAATTTAATGAAAGGAACGATGCATTTTATAGCTAGCGACGTCATGCTGTGTTTATACTACACTTACAGTGCTCTTCTAGACGGGTTTTTCAAGGATCTACAAATAATAAATATTTGTTATTGTTTATTATCTATGTACGTTACGTTTCGTCCTTTATAATCGGGACTCATCAGCATAGAGATATGACTATTCACTACCGGTCATGCGATTCGAAACCCCGGATTACGAGTATTTTACAACTCAAATATGTGTGTGTGTGTGTCGTGAATATATAAATATCCACCAGAATGTATAAAAAATAAATAATAAGCTAAGAACAGACTACAAAAAACAAAAATAATAAACACAGGTTTTAATGCTGACTTTTTAAAAAATATATATTTCGTTTCATTTACGAAACTTTGTAAAGATAGCAGTTATCTATTCGCTTGTTTCAAAAATTCTATTGAAAGTTCGTGTTACAAATTTACTTAATTTCTTAAAATAGCATTTTAAAAGACTTTAAAAAAAAAAAAATTTTATGATAACTTTTTTAAAGAAAACCTTTTTAAAATATTTAAAGGTGTTCAGCAGTTTATTTTAGGTTAAATCACTTTTTTTTTGGGGGGGGGGGGGGAATAGCAACATTTTTTTTTGGGGGGGGGAATAGCAACATTTTTTTGGGGGGGGGAATAGCAACATTTGGGGGGGGAATAGCAACATTTTTGGGAGGAGGGAGAATAGCAACATTGAGGGGGGGGGGGAGAATAGCAACATTTTTTCTTTTTTTTTTGGGGGGGAGAATAGCAACATTTTTCTTTTTGAGGGGAAGGAGAATGGCAACATTTTTCTTTTGGGGGGGGGGGGGAGAATAGCAACATTTTTCTTTTTTTTTTGGGGGGGGGAGAATAGCAACATTTTTCTTTTTTGGGTGAGGAGAATAGCAACATTTTTCTTTGGGGGGGGGAATAGCAACATTTTTCTTTTTTGGGTGAGGAGAATAGCAACATTTTTCTTTTTGGGGGGAGGAGAATAGCAACATTTTTTTTTGGGGGGGGGGGGAGAATAGCAACATTTTTCTTTGGGGGGGGGGGAGAATAGCAACATTTTTCTTTTTGGGGGGAGAATGGCAACATTTTTCTTTTGGGGGAGAATAGCAACATTTTTCTTTTTTTGGGGGAGAATAGCAACATTTTTCTTTTTGGGCGGCGGGGGAGAATAGCAACATTTTTCTTTTTTTGGGGGGGAGAATAGCAACATTTTTCTTTTTGGGGGGGGGAATAGCAACATTTTTCTTTTTGGGGGGGGGAGAATAGCAACATTTTTCTTTTTGGGGGGAGGAGAATAGCAACATTTTTCTTTGGGGGGGGGGGAGAATAGCAACATTTTTCTTTGGGGGGGGGGGAGAATAGCAACATTTTTCTTGGGGGGGGGGGAGAATAGCAACATTTTTCTGGGGGGGGGAGAATAGCAACATTTTTCTGGGGGGGAGAATAGCAACACTTTTCTTTTTGTGGGGAGGAGAATAGCAACATTTTTCTTTTTCTGGGGAGGAGAATAGCAACATTTTTCTTTTTATTCATGACGTTTCAAATCAATAATATATTACCAACCTCATTCAGAAAGGAGAGGTGCGCAAATGCAGTCAAATTGCACCGTCTCAACTGCTTTCTTAATTGCACTGAAAGATTAAAAGTCAAGTTTAGTCTCCGATGTTCAAAAACCCGATTTGAGGGACAGGGTAAGTGTATTTGCTTGTTTTTCCTTCCGGGGTTGGCGATTTTGTCCGGATACGTCCCTCTCGGATAGTTACCTGGAACACGCATGAAATAAGGACGATGAAGACCACTTAACCATAAACTATATATTTTAGTACTATGGATCCATTTCCTTAACTATAAGTTGCTTCTATTTAAACGACCCCATCGAGCAGGACCTTATATTAACACTTGGCCCTTTTCGCTAACTTCTAAACTGCAACTTGAACCCCCTACTATATACGTCACGTGTTTCGACTCGACCAATGAGATATTTACGCGTGCGTCGTGGCAACGGGCGTAGCTAAGATCAGACCTTGTGAACCCACGTTTAAAACGATAGTGACCACTTATTCTTATCCCCACGGATTATCCGGACGACGGCAGCTCATCACATAGACAGCTTGAGTCTCTTTGGTCGGCGACATGCAGCGGATATCCATCTCTTTCCATCTTCAATCGCGTTGAAGAGGTCTTCTTCTTTTTACGAACATCTCTCGTAAACGTTATAAAAAAAAAGAACAGCACAAATTCACTTGGGTTTGAACAATCTCTGTGGAGTTTTTTTTCTTGGCAGTATACATGTATACACATATAAAATCCACAACCACAGGGAGTGAGAACAGCTATCCTATCTATCTATCTATCTATCTATCTATCTATCTATCTATCTATCTATCTCAATCCAGTTAAACGAGAAAAATTTGATCTGCTCATTAGCCACGTTACACTAACGACTTCCAGTCTGACACGTAGCTCTGTGTCCTTCTAATGGAAAATCCCACTCTACTCACTTTTAATCTTACGTGGAAATTTCCGATTCTAACCTGATGTTTACACACCTGCATCTGAATATTATTACACACGTAACCTTTTGTATTTGTCAAATCTTTCTGCACTTAACTTCAGAAAAATATTATTATACAAGTGGAGAACCGAGGGAAGTCGAGCTTTCTTTTCGTTATTACACGGGAAGTGTGATACGCGGGATTCCCACATGATACTCAGTCATTTATGCCAAATCTGTCATCGTGGGAAAGTGAAGAAGAAAAAAAGAGGGACACACGGTCCCATTTTTCTTCTTGTTTTTCTCTTTCGAAAAGTTTGAATTTTGTTCATCAGCAGAGACTAAAAATGTTATTATCAAAAATTGACATAGTAAGAAACCAGACGCGCACAGATTTTTAAAATGTTTTATTTGAATTTTAAACTTTTAAAATAAGTCAATCTGTGTTTACATAAAAAGAAAAAACAAATTGTAGTTGAATATTTTACTAGAAAAAATGAACTTTGATTAAATTGTTTGGATCAGGAAAAAGTTAGTTAAAATAAAAATAAAAACTCCAAAAATACCCCTCTCTCTCTCTCTCTCTCTCTCTAAGGAATCGATAGTATTACTGTTTGTGGTGATATTCCCTTTCAATCTGTTTGCTCTTTCTTTATTACCCTCGACTGTTAATAGACAGACAGACAGACAGACAGACAGACAGACAGACAGACAGAGGGAGTGAAAGCGAGAGTGGTATGCGACGTATAGAATAGTTGGTTTGGTGGTTTTGTTTTACGGCATATCAACCCTTTTTGGGTTATTTAATGCCGAATCAGGTCATTTTGGTAAAAATTTGGTTGTTTCGTTTCATGCATATCAACCCTTTTCAGATGATTTAATGTTGAATCCGGTCATTTTGGTGAAGGTTTTTATGCTTCAAGTTCTTTCTATGTTTAAGTAAACAGTCAGCAGGAAGAGAGTTCCACAAGCCTGCAGTTCTTGCAAAGAAGCTACTAGAATAGGAAGCTGTATTACAATGAGGTATCAAATCAGCGAATTGATGAAGACCATTAGACCAACGAATCAAACGAACTGGAAGAAAGGAAGCAGGGAATAAATAACACAATTCTGAAGAACACACGCAATAACAGTATTTATAGAATAATAATATAATGATTATGTGTCTAGATCTAACTAAAACAGCTAATTGAGCGATTTACGACCAAATCCCGTTCAAACACCGGTTCTCGTCAAATAATAGAAGTTAAGCTACGTTGGTCCTGGTCGTACTTAGATGGGTGACCATTTAGGAATGTTAAGTACTGTTAGTAAGCACTCACTCAGCCAGGTGTATACATAGGCAGCAGCCTTGCCAGGAATATAATCAATGAGAGACAAGAGTAATGTGCACTTATAAAAACGAGGTTAAGCATCACTCCTATTGGTAACATATGCAATGCGGCATGTTTAGTTGGGTGCATAGATGTACGCTACAAACGGCAGGCCTGCAATGGGAAAATATTTAGCTAAGAGAGGAAACCACCTAAGAAATTGGTTGACCTCTTTGAAAAAAAAAATAATGACTTCTTAAAAACGAGAGTTCACACTGAGAAAGCAGACTACTTGATATTCTAATTCTACAGAAGTTATGTCCACTCTAGATAATGCCCCCTCCCGGGTCAGTCAGTTTTCACGTCCATAAATTAACAGTTGATGATTCATTCTCGAGTGGTTTTGCGATGTGGTTCATCCAGAAGGAAAGTGATGTCATATATATTTACAATTGATATATATATATATATATATATATATATATATATATATATATATATATATATATATATATATATATATATATGTCGCTTCCCATCTGCGGGTATCACATTAGTGAAGGGAAAGTTGATCCCAACTAGCATTAAGGTAAAATGCTCTTCTGTATAAATAATTGAATTCGTTCAAAAAGTATCGTAAGCAAAATCAACAAATAAATGACACACACACACAAACAAACACACACGCACACACACACACACAAACACACACACACACAAACAAACAGACACACACACACACACAAACAAGCAGACACACACACACACACAAACAAGCAGACACACACACACACACAAACAAGCAGGGGGGCGTTCTGTTGGTCTTAGAAACAAATGAGCCTTTGGGCCCAGCTTAACGGGGCTGCTGTTTTGTGTACGGTTGAAAAAAAAACTGTCCTGATTGCAAGTTTTTCGTCTGTCAAGAAATCACGTATAGGTTGCATTTCAAAAAATAAAATATCTTTAATTATTATAAAAATAATGGCTTCTCTAAAATGAAAGCTAACACTAAGAAAACGGACCACTTGAGATCCCACAGAAGTTATGTCCACTACAGATAATAAAACACCCTGGTTAGTCAGTTTTTATGTTCATTGATATCTATATATATATATATATATTCAGAGAAAGACAGACAGGGGGAGATTTTGGTCTCAGAAACAGATGGGCCTCTGGGAAAAGCCTAACGGGGCTGTCGTTTTGTGTTCGGTTGAAAAGGACTGTTTTTCTGATTGCAAGTTTGTCAAGAAATCAAGTATCATTTTAACTTCACAAAATAAAATACAGTTGTAATTTTATATGGAAATGAAATTCGTTTTGTTACAGCACTAACTAAGATCACGTGATTGATACTACGGCCATTGTCAAAATCAAACACGGAATTCAAACGGAGACAACGACCGAACGATCACGGCCTGTGCAGTGAACGCGCACACACACACACATACACACACACACATACACACACACACACAAGTTCACAGAGCTATGAGCATTTCGCCTTAGAAAAGCACTTTCACTTTACTTAGTTACTTAACTCTACAGCTCTTTCTATGTCAAAACGCGACGATGATGCTGATGATTTTGGCCCAGAATTATTTTAGTTATCTCCCTTGGATTTATGTTCTCGGCAATGTTAGAGAAAGAGCTCTCCTATGCGAGAGTGAGTAATCTCGTTGCACCTACGTGCAGAATTTAGGACGCGTTCTTAGCCCTTTTCTGGCACGCCCTTCAAAGCGAACAGACTTTTCGTCTGACAAACTGTCCATCGGTAGCAGTCGCATAGACTCCCAGAATACAAACACTACTAAGTAAGTAACATGCACTTATTCATTGCTTGCATATCTCTTTCTATCACACCTTGGCAACATGTGTTATTTCCTTTCGTATTTTGGGACCGTAATGTATTATTTGTTAGTATTTATGTCTGTTGTTCTCCCATTGTATAGTGGGGCACATTACATATTTCGTATTCCCCCTTTTACGTTTTGCTTCGACATCTGCGAATAAATGTGTACGCAAATGCGTACGATGTTCGTCTTTCTTCTTTACGAATGACGTAATTGCCGGCATAACTGCCGACGCGTAATGGAATTCCCCCCTCACTTTAGATTTCCTATTGTGAAAATATTCTTTTCTTTTTAATCGTCAAAGAGAAAAGAAATGATATCATATGTCTGAGATGAACAAGAAGACAAATGAGAAACCATTAATTTTATCATCAATTACTTTTAATGGCTGAAATTTGGCGGGATTATCCTTCGACGACTGAGATCCAATTTCGAGGCTGGATATAAATTTTTTTTTATTGAAACGCCAAAAAAAAACAAAAAAAAACAAACGAAAAGAGGAAAACGGAAACAAAAAACACATTTTTGATTATTGATTTTTGTTGTTGTTCATCTACACGTGTTTGTCTTCGCTCAGCGTCTGTAACCTTCCCCGTCTTCACAGAAATTTAATATGAAACGAATATTTTATGTACTTACTTCATGTGAGGTATTTATAAAGTTTTTCTCTTTTAACTTTCTTCTTCTTTTATTATTATTATTATTTGTTGTTGTTGTTGTTGTTGTTGTTGTTCTAGTTCACACCAAGAAGCGATGATAAAAAGGGGAACACGAAAGTGACAAAATATTCATTAGATTTTGTTGATCAACGTATTTCCACTCCCCTTAAAAAAATAACAACAACAACGACAACGACAACAACAACAACGGTAACCATAACTTCTTGGTTGCAATGTATTCTGTCTTTAATAATTTTATCCATTTTTTTACGAAGAATGGATGAGTTCAAATCGAAATGTGCTTCTTCATAGTTTTATGTGGAAAGTAGAAAAAAAAGACATTCTGCTGCAGTCGTATTGTGTTACGCTTTTCGGTGCTTCTTAGGAATTGGCGCATAACATTTTCGACACAAGTCGAAGGCGTTGACGACTTTTGCCGAATGTCTGCGACTTTTTACATAAAAAGATCGTTTCTTTTCTTTGTTTTGCCATAAGTTTGATTTTTGACAAAATCTTATTGTTTCTTCGCCATTGGCGGTTATTTCGACAATAAACAACGTGTCTGTAAAGGCACTCCCAATTATTAAGTGATCGTAATTTACTACTGAAATATAATTCTTACAAGAAATGAATATGATAAGAAAGTGTATAGCATAGAGTTTTATTTTGAATTCGATATAGGCGCTAGCATTCGCCACCAGCTTCGAAAGTTACCTGGGAAACGCATCAACTGATTTCACAAGTAACTAATTTTTGTTGTTTTCTTTTTGCTTATGATTCTCCATTTATCGAGGCTAAAAACCGCTTGAATGGTTCATGAGATGGACGGATTGACAGTTGAGAACAACAATTCCCCCCCCCTTTGTCAGTACAGACATGCAGAAATTTAAAACTAATGTAAACAGACATCTCGCTGCGCAGATCCCAATTTAGGTTGACCCCCCCCCCTACCTTCTCCCCTTTTCTTTTTTCTCGGTAGCCCCTTACGTCTACAGTGGCGGCCTGCCTTGTTTGGGGTGAACTATGATAAAAAATAAAAATAAATTAAAAAATTCAGCAGGTAGTATCTATTCTGTTGTCATGAGACCATCCTCCTAGACATTACCTTCTCCGGGGGGGGGAGGGGGGTAAATGTTCGTTCGTTGTGATACTATCTTCCCAAGCTAGCAAAATTGTGCGACCAGTGGAGCATATATTTGCTAGTATGATAACAATAATTGCTGTCGGGGTATTTTAGCAATACAACGGTTGTAAAATACATGACAGACGCTGTTGTAAAGAAGAAGAAGAAGAAGAAGAAGAAGAAGAAGAAGAAGAAGAAGAAGAAGAAGAAGAACTTACCCATAAAAACAACCATAATCTATTTTTACCAACTTCTTTGCCAGAGGAGTCTTACACTTATTTTTATTGCAACGACGACCATTTCTCACCATCGCTCAGTTTATGAGAGGATGAGAAGCCATCTCTTATTCTGTGCGCGTTAATGATACAAGATGTCGTTCCTGCTGGTGGGCTGTGACACTTTTTAAATAAATTAGATTCTTGTCTACAGAATGTTAGAAATATAAGCTGAAATGAAAACGCAATGAAGAAAAATACACCAGACAGAAATTAATAATATATTTATTGCAATTGTAATAGAAGAAACGTCTTACGAACAAAGTGTGTTTGCGGTTTAATTAAAAGACCAACAAATCTGATAATGTGCTTATATGTCCGTTTAAGTTTGCCATCACTTGTGAAAGGGGATCCTTTTTTACAATGACGGCTCTGTAAATGCGTCTTGTCCGAATGAAGACTATTACAGAAGAGGACGAAAATGGTTTTTTTTGCCTTTATTCCGCTAAATTAAGTGGCTGGTGATTGGTCAAAATGAATTGTCTTGCCTTATCAAATGAGGTTATTTCAGAATACAAGAGAGGTAATTTATTAACACAACAGATAAGGGGAGATCATTTATTTTAGAAGTCAAGGGAGGTAACTTATTAATATATTATTTTTTTTTAATATTGTCGGTGCTCCTTTACAATCACACCGCCATAAAATATATATATATTATTTTTTTTAAATATGCTAATGTTTGGTCGCCATCTTGTGTCTCTCTGTATTTACAGAAGCACAAAACGTTAACTATTTGGACATTTTGGATGCCTCAAGGAGCGTATTTTTCATGTGTCATGTACTTAAAACGTCAAATATAGTGAAAGTTGTGTGCTGCCGTAGTTTGATACAGACTACAAACAACGTAGTGACACTCGTGATGTTATCATGTAATAAGTAACAGTTAGAATTAATAGAACACAAGAACACCTAGGGGGTTGCAAACTGATTATGCAGGTTCTATCTGGCTCGGAACACTGATCGCCTCAAAACCGTTCAGAGACGTGCTACCGAGCGAATACACCCCAATCAGACACCTGCCATATTCTGAAGGCTTTATTTCATTGGGCTTGGATTCAGTGAAGCTCCGATGTCTTGCAACTGACTTTGTAAACACCGACCAAATTATTAACTATCTTGCCAACAGCGACCCTGGGTACTTTTTTTTTTGTATCTACATGTGTCAAACACACAATCCCAAGCGTCATGTTTCCCGAAATTCGCCTGAACTATCTCTGATGTCTCCCTTCATACACCTGTACACATGTGTAGCATGATTCACAAACAGTTCATTTCACTGACAATTGTACATTATCCCATGTACTACACATACACATGTGATGCGTTGTAGTGCACCTCCTGAGCACTGTACACAAAGATTTCATTAGTAGTAGTAGTAGTAGTAGTAGTAGTAGTAGTAGTAATATTTAATTGTTTATTATCGAATAGCACAGAGATTCTACGTGTTTTTTAAATGAATAATCCAATTGGTATGTTTGTTTTGTTTTACGGCATATCACCCCTTTTCGGGCCATTTAATGCTAAATCCAGTTATTCTAGTAAAAAAAAAAAAATTTATTTTTTTGCTTAAAATTCTTATCCCCTTCAAACATTTATGCGTGTTTTGTTTTTTTTTTTGTTTTTTTTTACGGCATATCAACCCTTGAAAGTTTGTAGAAATGACACCTGTTAGATTCTGTTGTAAACATCAGCTTCTCTTAAATATTAAAATATTTTGCCTGGATTTACCTAGAGTAGTACCTCCCTCAAATGCGTTTCTTTATAATATTGTTGTCGAGTCTGTTCTCGGCCCATACAAGTCGTCAATACATGACAGGGCCGGCGGGACAGTTATGAAAGTGTGGGGGGGGCTTCTCCTAAAAAGTGTGTGTGTGTGTGGGGGGGGTTAAACACATGCATATCAACTTAATTATTGATGACCGTAAAGTGGGGGGGGGGCCAAGTCAAAAAGTGAGGGGGCTTCAGCCCCCCCCCCCCGGTGCCGCCGTCCATGCATGACGTATCATATAGGCATGATATGCAAACTGGATTGTTCTTTCCTCCCAAGGAGGTAAGAATAGTCCAATAATCATAAACTCGTAGAATCGCAGTGACTTTTTAAAGTAAAAAAATAAGCATCGAGTTTTGTTTCATCTTCAAAATTACAAATATATTAAGTATTTGATTCTTATGGGACGTTTTATGCCTCGGATTCGTCAGTGAATATTAATTTGATTAAATGATTCAAACGTAAGATGTGTTATATTTATATAAAGACGTCCGTATTTGAGTAACACTTCTAAAAGTCAGAGGTGACCTTAGAATACAGAAGTTGCGAAACCATGTGACTTCTGAGGGGATATTTTCGATCTCTTTGGCTGGCGAGATTTCAAGCAGAAAAGACGTAAGCTGCGTGCTGTCCCCAATGAGTGGGAATATGCGCACAATGTAACTAGATGTAGCGAGACAAGCTATCCGTCTCTCTCTCTCTCGCACACACACACACACACACGCAGGTAGCACGTCACTCTGATGTTTTCTGTGACCGACTCTCTTTATAAATAAACCTTTTTTTTAAATCAACATTGCCGACCGAATAGTTTTGATATCTTCAAACGATCAACAACCTGCGTTCCCGACAGCATCAATAAGTAAAAACATAACAACATAATGGGTATGGCCGTGGTCAATCAAAAACGTTGTATTTGTTCTTGTTTATAACTGTTATTTGATCGTTTAGAGATGTTGGAACGGATGTGAAGCTGCACTGCTGTAGAAGCTGAAATATCAATATACTTATGAAGAAAGCTTTTTTTCTAACTGAATAAAGCTCAATCCTACTTCAAAATTAGTAACACTAACTGTAAGATGATCCGTCACCTGAGAGTTTGTCCTTTATTTGAGGTCCAGTATACAGTTTACAAAACGAGGGGACGGTGGCAAATAGACGTTTACTTATTCCGGTTCCATCTTAATACGTGTTGTTGGTTCGCTTCAGTCGTGATCTGATAACTTAGCAATCATCTTCTTCCTTCCTTTTCTTCCTTTATTTCCCACCTTTTGACTAGTCTGACCTTTTAATCCTGCCAGACAGCTTTTCCTTGAACAATTATAAGTACAGGCAAACGGAAATAATCATTATTTAAAACTACTTGACATACAGAATTTCGAACGGACCCTTCACATGTCTATGTGGACTACCCAGTCATGATTGACAAAACAAGAATAATCTACCCCTCCATATATTAAAAAGATGTTCGAAATCGCATATAGTTTCTCCAGTTCGATATACATATTCCCAGTTCGAAATGATGCAGTTGAAAGTCGGGGTTACATCGGCCAAAACGCTGCGCAGATAACAACCAAGATGAGAATAGTAGTCCGAATAATCCAAATAATATAAATTAAGTGTTTGTTTCATTTTTCTATCAACGAATCCCTTGCGTTTTGAAGTCTGTCCGCCTCGCCTCTGCTCCGGTGACTAGAAAAAAGTATATGAAAAAAATAAAGGGAGGCGCGAGAGCGCTCTATCCCTTAATAGACTTCAAGAATGGCCTATGCTGGAAATCTCATTTCTTTGATCAATCATAACTTAAAAACCAATAAACCAAATTAGTTAAAACTTTGCACAACATTTTTATTTGATAGGTTCTATAAGTGTGTAGAATTAGTCAAGGCAACCCAGAGATCCAGAAAGGTCAATCATGAAATCATGTTATCAGTGTGTACGTACGTACGTACGTATGTGCCACTCTGTATCTCATCAACTATTTGATGGATTCAGCTGATTTTTGGCAGAGATAGAGGTTCTAAGGTTTAGTTGATGGCATTTTAATTTCAGTTTACCATATACCTTAGTTTTCCAGACAATTCCAAAAACCCTTATGAGAAGGCATTGTATTGAGGCATAGCCTTTACAAAAGTAGTGACATTCCATGAAAAATGCCAGTATACTGAAATCATATGCCCTTAATAGGGTTAAGATGAAAATTCATATACACTAAATGTACAAAAGCAAGGAAATTCCCAAATTTTTACACTTTTATTGTCATTAAGGGTATGACTACATATCAACCAAACCATTTCATTATCACATCACTACAGTATAAATCTCTATGCATGAGTGGATGAAGTGTGTGAGGTGCGCTGAAGAAAAATTCCTACCAGTAAAATACATAGCCCTGTTGTGCTCGCATACCCTTAATGACAATAAAAGTGTAAAAATTTGGGAATTTCCTTGCTTTTGTACATTTAGTGTATATGAATTTTCATCTTAACCCTATTAAGGGCATATGATTTCAGTATACTGGCATTTTTCATGGAATAATAATTAGAGTTAGTTTTTTTTTTTTTGTTGTTTTTTTGACAATGTTTTTGGTTAAACTTTCTTTTTCAAAGACTTTCTTTTTCAAAGACTTTCCTTTTCACCCGGATTCATGCTAACCTTCATTTCTTTTTCCTGTTGCACAAATTTTGCGAATTCTTTCACCCATGAATAAAACCATTTATTTTTCGCTTTTTTTTTTTCATCTTTTATTTCCCGCCATTTCTTTTGGCTTTGCAACAGAATCCGATTTCTCTTTTTTGCGCAAATTATCCTGCGAAAAGAATCCCACACCAGGAACAAATTGTTGGGTATGTAATTACCTACAGGTGTTCTATTTCCCGGCATATTTGTTATTTTCTTCGCATCTTTTCATCTATTCTGAGGGGGGGGGGGGGGTCGTTTCCATCAGACATTCGAGCGGGAATTGTTTGAAAATGTTTTGTGGGCATTGTGCTTGCCAGTTTTTCATTTTCTTCCGAAAGTTTTGTGAACACCGGACATGTTTCTTGTCTTCTTCTTGTTAGCTTCATTCTGTCGCGAGAAACAATGGATAGCCTCTGAAGGGATGAGTAGTTTATGATTTACAGTGAAGCAAGGATTGCAAAATCCCAGCCGGCTTCTTGCACTACATTACAAACCATGGTGACCCATGCACGGCGACCTTGAGCAAGGTCGCACGAGATGGCTATCCAATCGCGATTCTACTGTCGAAAGCCGATGAACCTGAGAGGTCAGTCAGGTCCTCCTTAACAATTGTTGTCCACGTCTTCAGCTGTCCACTACCCAGGTGGAAAGGTGGGGGAGGATCACATCGCAAATTAATTCTTCTCTCCGAGCGACGAGCTGCATGCCCAAACCATCGAAGACGTCGCCTCAAGAACACAAGAGGCAGAGACTTTAAGTCGGTCGATCGGACAGACAGACAGACAGACAGACACACACATCTATATCTATAAAGTTCGGTCATTCATCGCATTAACAGTGAGTTGCAAACACTAAATTCACATTCACAATCGAATGATAATAACTTTTTAATATTTATCATGTGTATGCGAACGATGTCGTAAGATTGACTAATTTGCATATTACTTGGCAAAAGAACATCTTATTAATTAACTATTCATTTAAATGTTTTAGAATTATTGTTTTCATTTTAATATAATACAGTATTATTTACGACTATTTTTTTTATATCGCGTATAAAAAATTTAGCATTTTGGGTGAAAAGAGTCTTCCTTGTTAATTTAATTCTAGGGTCTGTGATTCTTGATTTTCTTAATTTTTCCCGGACAACACTAGGACACGGGCCCTACTAGAATAGCATACTTTTTTTTATATAGAATCTCTCTCTCTCTCTCTCTCTCTTTCTCTCTCATAGTTACGTATTCCTATGAAATAGATTACATTGATTGGGAAATAAATAAGTTAATCTATTGCACAAGTCGTATACGTGAGACAGCAGATGGGCGTGTGTTGACCTAGGCGCGTCGATAAACTTTTGGGTTCGGAAAAGGTTCAGTTCGCCGAGTTCGGGTCTTTTTTTTTTGTTTTATTTAACAAAGATTGCATCCGTCTTTTATTTTATTTTTTAAAATTTTCTCAGAAAGACGATAGCGACCAAAAGGCGTTCACTATTAAAAAAAACAAAAAACATTTCAAGTGTCAACTATATGGTTGAATATACGGTCGCAAATCTAACAAAATGTATAAAAAAAAACTAAAATGGAAAAGCGGACAAACCACAAACTATAAACGACAAAATTATAGCCGCTATTCTTCGCATGGACTGTAAGACCAACTCCTATAATATTTTGTAGCAAAACGGCCGTCAAACGAAGGTAAAACGAAGCCTTTCTATAAACAACAACGATATGTACTTATTTAAGTGACCTACACCGTTGGGTGTAGGTTGCCAGAGCTTTAAACAGTGAAGAAAGGAATAGAAGAGTGACAAAGTTGGTTGGCAGCCGGAAGTCTTCTTGGAGCGATATATCTTCAAGTGAAGATAGCTTTGCTAGGCGACAGAGGCAGGGGAGAGGGCGTCTTCGTTAGTACCGGGAAGTATTTTGCTTGACCTGCAGATCCCAAAGTGTCTGGATGTAGTCCTTCATTGTTTGGTCGAAATTAATACCCCCTCGAGTCTGATTGGTCATCGTGTGCCCAAATCACATCACAAGATGAAAGAAAACCTAATGTGTGTCACTGCTAAAAAATCACATCTAAAACATCGTCGGTAGACTGATATTCCGCTTCTTTTGATTGGCAGTAAATTTCTCAGAAATATCGGTCTACTTATGTGATTTTGTCTTTTTTTTTTTTTTAAAGGTATTTTTATATATCTTTATTTTGAAATTCAGAAGTTCTGATGATGAAGTATATCTTCGAAAATTAAATTGAAAAAAAAAAAAATTAATAAAACTACAATGCATTGTATGGCGTTCTAATTGCTTATTATTATTTTTAATAATTAATATTACCATGTAAACAATGCTTTCTAACCAAGGACAACATTTCTTTATATATATATATATATATATATATATATATATATATATATATATATATATATATATATATATATATAGAGAGAGAGAGAGAGATAGATAGATAGATAGATAGATAGATAGATATATATATATATATATAGATATGTATTAAACTGCTTTTTGGTTATGCCATTGTTTGCACGGGTAATATTACTAAACAAGCGATTATTTAGTTCGCGGGGCTTGAAATAAACAAAGAATACCACAGAGTGAAAAATGAGACTCGTACAGAATACGAACCTTTGCCTCAGCAGATGGACCGCCTAACATGGGCGCCATTTTCGACCACGTGACTAATCAGTCGAACGTCCAGAGAAGCCGAAATTGCATAAATAACTCATCCCTCGAGATTCGTACCGGTTAATAATTCCGTTACTAAGAAAATAAAGAAAGCGGAAGAAATTAAAACCAAACAATTTTCATCTCGGAAACAAAATTGGAAAATTGATTTTTTTTTTTCCTTTTTGTTTATTGATCTTCTTCTAATCGATTTTTGTTACGAAAAAAACAAAACTCATTCAAAAATCATCGCGATCTTAGACTTTATAAAAAGATAGAAAAAAAAGTAACGAATAGGAAGACCGTAGAATATATCGGTCAAAATCGTTTCACTTTTCATTTCCTTCTGATCGATCTTATCGAGAGAAAAAAAAATCAATTTTATTTTTTTATTTCTCATTGAAATGGCAACAGTTGTTGAGGCGATCGAATTTTAAATAAATTGCAAAATTCATAAAACTTTGTTAAATTAAAAATATATATATAACTCGAAAATAACATTTCGGTATTTGTATTTGAGAAGAGAGGGTAAATTGAACTAAACCAGTTTATAAAATGTACCTATTTATTTGCCTCCCCACAAGGTCGGTATTTAATGTGAGGAAAATCAAGTCCCCCCCCCCCCCAAATGGTCACTTGATTGGGACAAAACTAAAAATTGCATCAGTCTAGAAAAATATGAAGTTTAGTATCAGAACTGGTACTACACTTAGCTCCTTGCCAAAAGGTCCGTTTAACAAAGGTTACCAAATAAACTACAGATTAAACTAAAAAAATTACGACGACTATGACGATGATGATGATGATATGATTATTTATTATCTGATGATGATAATGATGATCATGATCTGATAATAATGATGATGATTTATTATCTGATGATGGTGATTATTATTATTTATTATCTGATGATAATGATGATTATGATTATTTATTATCTGATGATGATGATGATTATGATTATTTATTATCTGATGATGATAATGATGATCATGATCTGATAATAATGATGATGATTTATTATCTGATGATGGTGATTATTATTATTTATTATCTGATGATAATGATGATTATGATTATTTATTATCTGATGATGATGATGATTATGATTATTTATTATCTGATGATGATGATGATTATGATTATTTATTATCTGATGATGATTATTTATTATCTGATGATGATGATGATGATGATGATGATTATCTATTATCTTATGATGATTATCTATTATCTTATGATGATGGTTTATTATCTGATGATGATTATTATTTATTATCTGATGATTATTATTATTATTTATTATCTGATGATGATGATGATTATTATGATTATATGATGATGATTATTATTATTATGATTACATGATGATGATGATGATTAGTTATTATCTGATGACGTCACAGTAACTAGAAAAACAAAAGAAGAACGGCCGCATTCTTAAGATTCGACTATTCAATCCGCGCGTTTGACGATAGAAAGTAAATTCGTATGAATGAGCATCGTACGACTTTTTTGATCGGCTCGATTGGGTTGTGCTGTCATTGGTTTCACCGATTTCTTTCTAGAATGAGGCACTTACACAAGGGGCCACGTGAAGGTTGCCAACATCCATAATTGCTAAAAAAATTCGTTAATCCTAACCTAACCTGCTTTTGCTTTCGTATGCCTTAGTGTCGTCTGTCTTTTTTACATTTTTTTTTTCGCGACTTTCAAATCGTAAGCTGCTTCGGTCATAGCCAGTTTGTTCGGTAGATAGCAATCGAAAACATTCGGGTCGATATGGGTCCTCTCCTAAAGAAGAACAGAAACGAGTTATTATGTTTCGATATTTTTTAGGCAGAGGCCTGAGAGTACAGCTTATTATTTTGCCAAAAAATCCAAGCAATTCCATTGAATGTGCAAGTCATACATTAAATGCATGACTTGCACTTTGCTTATGGTAATTGGCCGACAATTTATTTTCGATTGCGCTGAAAAGCAATCGAAAAGCAATCATGGTATTTTATATTTTTTTTATTAAATAACATCGAAATATGCGTTTCCTGTTTGACCAACCAACCCTGAATCCGCCACAGGCAAACAATATGGCGATTTCGTAACAAAACAAGCAATAAGTCTAACACAAAGACGAGGTATAGTTTAAGACGATGCATCTTATATAAATAGACATTTTGTCTGTCTGTCCGTCAGTGACAATTTGTTTTTAAACGTAATAAATGCACTGCTGAATTTGTCTCATTTCAAAATATCAGAGATTTTAACTACTTTTTAGAATATTGCATTAATAGTAAATATAAAATTCCCAACAAATAAAGCGGGTGCAGTGACTGGAAATCGAAACCGAAACCTTGAGGTCTCCAGTCTGAGGTTCTACCAACTGATATATTTCAACTTTCTTATAACAAATTAATTATAGTTCGACGTGAGGTCATAGATTTATGATATACGTCATGTTTCAAAACATGAATTTATTTATTTATATAATAATTTATATAAACATGAATTCATGTATTTATCAAGGGAGCGCTCTATCCCTTAATAGACTACAAGAATGGCCTATGCTGGAACTCTCATTTCTTTGATCAATCATAACTCAAAACCAATAACCCAAATTAGTTAAAACTTTGCACAACATTTTTATTTGATAGGTTCTATAAGTGTGTAGAATTTCAGCATCATTAGTCAAGGCAACCCAGAGATCCAGAAAGGTCAATCATGAAATCATGTTATCTGTGTGTACGTACGTATGTGCCACCCTGTATCTCATCAACTAGTTGATGGATTCAGCTAATTTTTGGCAGAGATAGAGGTTCTAGGGTCTAGTTGATGGTATTTTAATTTCAGTTTACAATATACCTTAGTTTTCCAGAAAATTCTAAAAAACCTTAAAAATGACCATTGTATTGAGGCATAGCCTTTACAAAAGTAGTGACATTCCATGAAAAATTCCAGTATACTGAAATCATATGTATATGAATTTTCATCTTAACCCTATTAAGGGTTAAGATGAAAATTCATATACACTAAATGTACAAAAGCAAGGAAATTCCCAAATTTTTACACTTTTATTGTCATTAAGGGTATGACTACATATCAACCAAACCATTTCATTATCACATCACTACAGTATAAATCTCTATGCATGAGTGGATGAAGTGTGTGGGGTGCGCTGAAGAAAAATTCCTACCAGTAAAATACATAGCCCTGTTGTGCTCGCATACCCTTAATGACAATAAAAGTGTAAAAATTAGGGAATTTCCTTGCTTTTGTACATTTAGTGTATATGAATTTTCATCTTAACCCTATTAAGGGCATATGATTTCAGTATACTGGCATTTTTGATGGAATATATACTAGAATTAATGAGCCCGACGAGCCCATTAATTCTAGTTAATAACAACAAAAAAGATGGGTGGGTTGCTGCAAAATAATTTTGCTTAACTTTTCTGTCACTGTGCTGCTCATGTTTTGAATGTGTCAATGAATTGAACATCTTAGCCCATTTATGGCAACGAGCGGGAATCAGTCTCATTGGCCTAAAATTGCGCAGTTCACGCTTTTATGTTAAGTAATGTTGTTATTTTTATTTCGTGACCGCCTGCTGCTTTCGTGCGTATTTCAAAGTAATCCATTGATTTTAGTGCATCCCCTTTCCACTCAGTACAGGAAGATGAAGAAGTGGCAGAAATAAAAGAGGAAAGAGTAAGCTGAACGAACGGAGAGAGAATGAGAGTGGTGTTGACAAGCTACTAAATTTTTTAATTTTTTTTACGTTCGTTCGGATCGCATCTCTACTTACACTACAACGTTACGTTGTTATCGACTCTAATCCTTAGTCATGCTTGCCACATCATGTAGGTTCGACGTCGGCGAGAAGAAAAAAGAGAATGGTTCCCAATGCGCGAAATTAAGAAAAAACAAAAATGTTGGCACTTTATATCAGTCGTGGATACGTCCTCGGCAATCAGTGCACCAGCTGCAATGCTCTGTCGAGCTGAGATGCTTCTGTGCTGTGACCCCCCTCTCTCTCTCCCTTTCTCTCTCTCTCTTTCTATCTCTCTCTCTCTTTCTATCTCTCTTTCTATCGCTCTCTCTCTTTCTATCCCTCTCTCTCTTGCTCTCTCTCTTTCTATCTCTCTCTCTTTCTATCCCTCTCTCTCTCTCTCTTTCTATCCCTCTCTCTCTTTCTATCTCTCTCTTTCTATCCCCCTCTCTCTTTCTCTCTTTCTCTCTCTCTTTCTCTCCCTCTCTCTCTCCCTCCCCCTCTCTCTCCCTCTCTTTGAGAAGGGCTCAGTTTATCGCCAATCGCCTGAGGCGCCCCTACCAGGGAATGCTAACGGGACTGCTCAGGCATTTTTTTTTGTAGGGGCAAAAGTCTACTATCTCTGGTGCACTAGCCTTTCTACCCCCACTTTCCAGTCTTGTGCTACATCTTCCTGCGGTGGTAGGGAGGCTAACATCATGCTTGCAATTGCGCGGAAAAATGACGCATAATAAAATATGTCCCGCTTGCTCTGGTTGGTCGCCAACTAGACCCCATTACCCAATCAGAGAAGTTCTTGTTGAAACCATTATCAAGTGGAGGCCACTGTAGTGGGTTATGCTTTATTTCTTTTAACAGCTCTCAAGAAGATTCAATTCGATGTGATTCACTTGTTAATCGCTGCTCTAGAGAGAAATCATTCAACGGAATCTTTCTTCGTGAGACTGAAATCGTCAAGTGCATATTTCAAACCGCCCGAAAATACGCGTCGTCGTAAGTCAATCTGATGTAAAAGACTCGCATATAAGTCTCAGTAAAAATTCAATAGGAATTCTTGCAGAGGTTGACTTTGGAATCATTCTGGCAACCTAGGGGCTGACTCGAACCATAGGATCCTTCTTTGCCGGGATGAGGTATGATTCGGCTCAGTCCTAAAAGCTGCATCCTCCCAGGAATTACCCTCCTCTTTCATTGTCGATCGCCTGAAGTGTCCCTACCGGGGAATGATGACGGATCCATTCACAACTATTTTTGTGCCCGACCAGAGTGTCTCCGAAGGGAGGGGGTAGTCCACTTTACGGCCTTGTGCCACATCTTGCTGGGGGGGGGGGGGGTAAATCCAGAGATTCAATAGAAAATGAAGAAATAATAATATTCATTCGTGTATTTCTGCCCGATTCGAAACCGGGTCTTTGGTTTTCGATTGCTGACCTACAAATTGGTTAAGTGTTCAAAAAGATTCAATTTATACCTTCACATTTTTGGATTATTCGGACTATTATTCTCATCTTGATGGTTATATTCACAACATTTTGGTCGATATAAACCCCCGACCTTATTCAGTTACAAGTTCGATTAGAAGGTTCCCAACTCCGAAAGGATGGACTTGAAGAAGGTCGGAGGTTACATCGACCGAAACGTTGTGAATATAACAACCAAGATGAGAATAGTAGTCCGAATGATTAAAATAATACAAATTATCCATCTTCATCTAAAAAAAAAACAGTTTTCAGGACCGGCGGGACAGTTATAAAAGTGGGGGGGGTCTCCTAAAAAGTGTGGGGGGGCGGTTTAACACATGCATATATAACTTCATTATTGATGACCGTAAAGTGGGGGGGGGGAAGTCAAAAAGTGGGGGGGGGGCTCGAGCCCCCCCCCCCTCGTTGCCGTCGTCCATGATTTTATCTACATAATGTATAGGCTTTTGTTTTATTTCCGTCGAGAAACCGTATCTTGCATGTTTCCCAAAATTTAAGCGTGACAGACCAACGAAAATGCTATTTCAAACTTAAGCGTGATAGACATACCAACTGAAAGTTGGCCATCCAGCTAGAATCAAAATGTAGTATCTGTTCTTTCCTCAGTTGTAGAAAAACAACTACTAATGGAAAAATGAGTTTTGCAGAAGAAAAAAAAACCGCCAATTATGCGCAGTGCGCGCACACGCCCTTGACCTAGGTTTGTGAATACTGTCTAGATGTGCGTCGAGTTATAGTTAGGTTGTAAAAAATGCAGAATAAACGCCATTGTGGAACGCATCGCGGAATGGTGAGCAGCTGTGTGCGGAGGCAGCAATATATAATAAGAAATATAAGGATAACGATATTTTGGGGCAAATGACATAAATGGATTTGATTTAAGTAATAAAACATTAGGGTTTTTTTTCTACGAATTTGTCTGGGTTTTGAGGGGGGAGAGGGCGAGGGTGTTTTGGGAGGCGGGGCTCTTCTACAGGACTGTGCCCATTGGAGGGGGGTCTGGGGTTTCCCTACATTAAAAACCAGCCTCGTTTAACTTTGCTAGGTTTGTGAATACTGTCTAGATATTCGTCGAGTTAAGGTTAGGTTGTAAAAAATGCAGAATAAACGCCACTGTGGGGAGGTAAGTAAATAGGTTGATACTAATTGACGGACCGA
>OY744531.1:21769607-21792107 GCA_963556195.1 Sepiola atlantica | reverse complement strand
AATATGCAACAAGTAAAGGCGACCTAGGTCGAATAGATATTTTCCTACTTAGCTATGATATTTGTTTATATTTTTACATAGTATAGATGGGTTTTTATTAGATGTAAAAAAAATTCTTTTTTTTTTTTTTTTGCACAAATACAAAATGGCGGTCGGTCGTGATTCTCTTACATACCCCCTCCCCCCACGACCGCCATGTTGGATTTTGCAATTTTGGTGTGACGAACAAATTAGTTTCTAATAAATAGCACTTCGAACGGGTTAAAAATACAAACAAATGCACAGGTAAGTTTGAAAATAACTTTTATCGCCTACAGTTACTTTTATTTGTTGTATATTTGTTTTTTGAGCGTTTTTAGTCTGCTGAGCGTCGTAAAAGATACCCCTAATAGCTTCTTTACTCGGGCCGCTTGCCTTTGAAATTCGCTGCCTGCTC
Source organism: Sepiola atlantica (assembly GCA_963556195.1). Classification (NCBI taxonomy): domain Eukaryota; kingdom Metazoa; phylum Mollusca; class Cephalopoda; order Sepiida; family Sepiolidae; genus Sepiola; species Sepiola atlantica. The sequence goes on along the minus strand of OY744531.1, from coordinate 21,791,671 downwards.
CCTGTTTCCCCAACTGTACCCACATGCAGAAATTTAATGTAAACAAACCTCTTGCTGCTCAACTCCCACTTAGGATGCTCCCTATAAATCTTGCCCCCTAATCATAATTGCCCCTTATGTCTCAGTGACAATATGCCTTGTTTGGGGTGAATCAAAGTCAAAGAAAGATGTCACATTAAAAAAAAAAACTTGCAAATTAATCTGCTTAATTAGCATAAGTTTAAGAGAGATCCTATATAAAACTCTCTCACTAAGAATGGGTAGGGGAGAGGCTTGACTAACCACTGACCACTGACCAGTGCTAATCCTTCACTTCACAACATATGGTATTGGATAATAAGATATTTAACACCATGTGTCTTTAAATAACATTAACCTCAGTTTTGTAAGAATTTACAAAAAAAAAATGTCTGGAAGCCTTTTCTTTCTTTTTTTTTTTCATTTAAATATTTCTATTATCTTTACTTTGTGAGAAATTATGAAACTTCACAGAAGACTTTGTTCTTTAATATGATGCTGTCATTGGGAATACAAATCTCAATTTTGGTCAATGAGGTTTGGGACGGTATAGGATATGAGTTAAAAAAAAAAAAAAAAAAAAATGGTGTAGTGATACTAGCAAATGAATCTGCCTAATAAGTGTAAGAAAGAGCCTATATAAAACTCTCACTAAGAATGGGTAGGGGAGAGGCTTGACTAACCACTGACCAGTGCTAATCCTTCACTTCACAACAAAAATCAAAGTAGAATAAATAGTGGTAGTGACCCATCGGGTCACGGGTACGTCTCGTACATGGCCATCCCTACTACAGGCCAGGCAATCGTGCAACTGGGGGCCATGTGAATTTTCTTAAATATTCGATATAGAAGTTGCAAACTATATCTTCAACTGGTGCGGATCCTTTTTTTCTTTTTAACCACAATATACAAGTAATGATCTTTTGATATAAGTACAAAATCTCTAAAAAAAAAAATTGAAATAAAAATTCTTCATTGAAATATGCATTTGCCTTTGTTTATTCAAAATTACCTGTCTCTTCATTTATAGGAATTTGTCAATTGTCAAATTTATCAATTAGCTCATTGTGGTTCTTATTATTTGGTATGTAAAACACATAAAAACATCAAACTAATCTCAGAGGAATTTTACCTTTGTTTGCAACTTCTATATCGAATATTTAAGAAAATTCACATGGCCCCCAGTAAAAGACCCCAGTTGCACGATTGCCTGGCCTGTAGTAGGGATGGCCATGGTCTCGTACTATTTAAATTTCATAGTTTTTTTGTTTTTTGTTTTTTTTAAAGTTATTACGTCCGTTGAATAATTGGCAGTTTGTTTCTAAGCTGAGAAAAATCCTGTTGTGCTTGGGTTAACTTCACATCAGAATAGTTAATGTATTTATCAAGTTTATTTGGACGAAATAGAGAACCATTATAGAACTTGTTAAGCTTTTGATATAATCATTAGACCACAGTTGGATCAGTATTTGGTATATATATTATATATATATATATATATATATATATGTATGAAATATTTAGGAAAACCTTCTGTATAGTGATATTATCTGCGAGAAATTTAACATCAACAAAAAAGCAGCATAATACATAACACATTTTTTACTTTTCCAAACCTATCTACGGTAAAAGCTCGATGAATGTTAACATTTAACAACCGAGCGTATATAAGTAAACTTAGCGATGTCATTATAATAGCTTTATCATATTTAGAAATAATTTTCTTAAATTAGCCGATCTGTAAAGTTATTGAGGTTAAACTTTTTTTCTCTGAATTATAAACACAATATGGATGACTGTTAAAATCCTTGTTTTTTTTTTTGTTTTTTGAGAAACTATGTTCTATGTAAGATGTATGTAAAAGTTTTTTTGCGTATTTCTGTTCCATGGTTTCTTCCGGGAGCGATCCTTAGTCTTCTGAAGAGCTGCATAAATAAAATATTATGCACAGTTGTTTGTTTGTGCGCGAAACGGTTGTCAATTTACACTGAATAGTTTTGACTCTGTAAGAAACAATGAATAAAGACTTCATTTGAATTGAACATACCATTGTTCACACACACACACACATATATATATATATATATATATATATATATATATATATATATATATATATATATATATATATATATATATATATATAACATTTTTTTAATTTCTTTTGGTAGCAAAATACAACAGTGCTCAATTTTTTAATAATAAAAGCGTAATATTATAATGTTACAGAAGTTCAGATCAACATGGTACCTTAGGTTTCAAGCTGAGAGGGGACACACGGAATAATACAGTGTTTTCTGAGTATTACTTATACTTATAATCCGCTCACCGGCCCTCTTCAGCCATATTTGATCTGAAGGGAAATGGATGGTCTTCTGGTAAAAATTCCCATTTTTAAAAAAAAATTTTTTAATATACTTATTTTCTGTTCAAGTAGTTAACTAGTAGGGCTCCCTTCGAAAAATTTGGCGCTACTAGATCATGCTGTCTGAAGATACCGGCTTAAAATGCACCAAACATTGATGTTTTTCCTTACCCTTTGCAAAACTCAATCATGTTCAGCAAAGGTAAAAACAAAAACCACATTTTTCCTCTACAAAACAACCAAATCAAACACATATAAATATTTGAAGCATAAAAACTTTTACCAAAATGACCTGATTCGGCATTATATTAACCCGAAAAGGGTTAATATGCCGTAAAACAAAACAACCAAACCAAAATCTTCCAAATAAAAAATAAAAAAGGGTCCTTAAAATATATTTATGGCAATAAAGCTACACAGAGGCTTCTGCATTTCATTCCCGTAGGGAATCGTCAGTCTAAAATTTTAGCCGTGTAGTTTAATTACCATAAATGTATTTTCATAACTTACTACCTAGCTCTACTCACGTATTGAGCACTGTTGAAGTAAATACTAAAACTCGATACATAAAAGATTATATCTCTTTATAACATTTTATGTGTGTACATGAAATAATAATATATAGAGATATAGATAGATAGAGATATAGGTCATTTGAAGTTGATGAAAATGACTGGATTTGGGCAAGTTTTCTATAATATGCGTGTTAAAGGTGTATGATTTTGAAAATGTAAATGTATCGGGGTCTACCAGTATCTTGGCGCTTATTGAATTAAATAGGATGTCGATTCGATCAAGAAATTGAGGCGCCATGTTAAATGAATAAATGTTGCTAGAACTGTGTTCGTTAATTTCATTCGCTTAATTCCGGAATGAATATAAATGTAGAAGTCATAAGTAGAATTGGAAATAACGTAATCTGATATTCGCAGAAAAATAATCGGAGTGAACGGGAGCGGTCATTAAGTCTTTGTGTATTGCTTTATATTATGTAGTAAATTAATACCAGGCAAATAATAAATAAGAACGGGTGTTTTGTGAAAATTAAACTGTGTGTATTAGTTCCCGGTGTCGATGAGTAGTGACGGTACAGAAGTGTTAGGAGAAAAGTTTTTGCTACCACCTATATGGAGTTGGTTTTTCGGGGAGACGTTGATGGTGGGCCAAATGTAATATTTAGTGTTATGTAGGAAAAAATAACAAATTTACTAAAACACGCTCGAGTGAATAAGTGTAGTATAGTGGTGAGTTTAGTAGCCTGTGATGCATGTGGTTATTTTCCTATACTCCGAGAAGGTACAGGGGGAAAAACGTTTCTACTTTATATATTAGATAAAATTTACTCGTCCTGGGACCGGTATTATTCTTCTCATATATGTATATGAGCATGGATTTTATAATACAGAATTAAGTCTGCATTTATTGATGTATGAATACTTTTAATTTGCATTTTGTCGAATTAAACGTGTTCAATAGCAGATGTATAACCAAGTATTCTCGAGTTTATGCGTGTTTTTCTTTTTTTCTGAGGATTTAAAGAAAAAGCTTCAAGAGTTTTGATAATTAAATAAATAAATTGTAAAAGTCAATCGATTCAGATAAAAAAAATTTCCAAAATTCATTTGAAGTAAACTGAACCGGAAATAAAAGGATTTAGATGATGACCAAGGGCTGAAGAGGGAGGGAAGGAAGGAGTGGGTGGTTTTTGTTTAATTAACGAAACGGCGATCTTTGACCCTCCTGAACTAAATCGCGTTTTTGTTTTGTTTGTTTGTTTTAGATGCCTTGGTGCATTTCCGAGTAAGCCACTGTCAGTCGGTCTGTCAGGCTTCAGTTTGAAATAACATTTTCGTCGGTCTGTCACTGTTTAGTTGAACGTTTCGTTCCTCCTTGTAAGACATTCACAACAAGAACTCGTCTACTACCACCACTTAAAAAGACTCCCTCCCCATGTGCCTAGCGCCAGGCGGAATTTCCATGGGCAGAGCTTCTTTGCAAGGGCTTCACGCGTGTGAAACACATTACCGCGGGACTGCTTCGCTACTGATTACAACTTAGTCGTCTTCAAGTCCAATGGCAACCCATTTTTGCCATAAACCGTCCCATAAGTAATCAAACTTGGTTCATTCTAGTGATCAATGTTAGTACTCTCATAGTGTTCTTCATCTTTCAGTTTAATTCCGTCTGATTAACCCTTATCCTCGAATAGCTCTTGGCCTTGATATGTGGTGACGCAATAGTAACAAAAAAATAGTTTCTTTATCACTATTGATTGAATGGTCGCATATTAAGAATACCCTGTCCAATCGCCACAATGTTGCATCCCTATGCTTGTTTTACTAGTATTTCCACGGAATGTGCTCCGACAAACTTACTGCGCTTGTACCTCAATGTAAATACCCTTTACAAAATCGACTAGCAGCAAAATCACACCCCTTCACCGCAGAGGTCTCCAGATTCCGGAAACTTTCTTTTACTTTAATAGCTTCTTTCCTCGGAACGCTTACGTTTGGAATTCTTTCCCTGCTCCCTGTTTCCTCGGCTCTACTAAAATGTAAAGTGGACAAACTCCTTGCTGCACAACTCCCCACTTAGGATGCCCCTTTTAAATCTGACCCCCTAACTGCGTCTTGTTTTCGGTGAATAATAAATAAATAAATAAAAAAATAACAAAATATCCGTTCTTGTTTATTGGTGAATCCGTGTCGACATTGTTAATATTGTCGTCTGTGTTTACGTTAAACATTTTACTCTTTTCTTTTCCTTTGTCCGCCATTGCTTCAGCGTTAATTTGTCGGACGTTGCAATAATAAGGAAGACAAGAAAGGTTAGCCATTATCGAATCCAGGTTAATTAAGTCAGAATAATTGACAGATTTCATTTAACCTCCAATCATGACTCCGAATTCAACATTTGGGGTCTCAAAAATCTAAAAAAAAAATTGATGGCTAGCGTTTGGGCCCTGGAACTGATTTGAGTTTAAGTTTAAAGATCGCGGACAGCACTAATTAATGATCACTCGGGAAACAAGTGCCCTTGTGCCCTTTCCTAATTTAAAAATGGGAAAAGTCTGACCTCTGACATCTGAGCTTCCGACCCTCTCCTTCGAGGGCAGCAACAAGTCAGTTGTTCCCTTTCTTCTCCGTGGCAAAGCCACCGCCAGACAACCGGCCCACTCCTATCGACTCCACCGGTTGTATTTGCCTGTTGACCTGTACTGCTCGCTCGTTTTCTTTTCTTTTCTTTTCTTTTCTTTTCTCTCTCTTTCTCTCTATATATCTATATATATTTCTCTCTATCTCTCTCTCATTACTACTAGCGATAGTCCCTATTGAAATAAGATTGGTATAGTCCATTATAGACTATTCCAATCTTATTTCATTCCTACGACTTTTAAATAACGGCGTAAATCAGCGAAGGAGTGGGAGACTGATAGATACCTTATCAAATAACAGTGGGGTGTCCAGCAGCATACACTGTGAGAGTGATAGATTGAAACTTAGTAAGACATGGCTGGTCTGGTGCGTTAATTGGTAATTAGAACAATTACAATTAAGTTTTTTTTTTTTTTTTTTTTCTTTCGAACATAACTCAATCCCAAAACCAAGGGATATTTTAGCATGTGATTAAAATGTATAGGAAAAAGCCTTAGGAAAACAAACGCTGATTAACTCGGCTTTAGTATAATACTAAACGTACCGGTGACCCGTTGGGTCACAACCTCTATTTATTGTACTTTCATAAACTGTGACATATGTTAAGACATTCTTTTTGAATAACTAAAAATAATACATCTCTTTACTTCTGTATCATACGTTAATTATTATTAGTAGTAGTAGTAATAGTAGTATATAATTATTATTAGTTTTTATTCTTGATGTAGAAAGCGCCGTGGAATTTCCACAGGTTTTGCTAGTTATTATTATTCTTGTAGAAGTAGAGACTCGTCTTTTATACATGTATCTGTACACACCATAAACACGTATGTAAATTAGTTGGTGACGCTGAAAAAAGAGAGCCACTCTGTCTCTAAATGTTCACAGAGACATTAAGAAATATTAGTGTTATTGTGTTTGTTTTTGTTTTTCTTACAAACGAGTCCCCACTTATCAAGGCGTCAAAGGCCACTCGAGGATAAGGGTTATTGAGTTTGACGGGTAAAGTGACTATTTAAGAAGACGGCTCACCAAGGATTTGTTTACATTGGACTTGAAAATGGCAGTGTTATAGTCAGCCGGGAAGCAACCCCTTGGTACTGTGTTCCACAGACGGGCAGTTCTAGGAAAGAAACTTTGCTCATGAAAGTTCCACTTAGTTCTAGGCACACAGCGGGAGAAATGGAATTTATGTACAGTGGTTGTCAACATAGTGAGAGGGTTCGAGGAAAATACATAGATAAGATAGATGGGTGACTGGTTCAGTTAATTATAAATTACGGCTAATTAGAAAATTTAAAACAGATTTTCTTTAACATAACTCAGTCCCAGGACTAAAGTATATTTTAGCATGTATTAAAAGTATATAGAAAACAAGCTTTATGGAAACAAATATTGATTGACTCACACTTAGTATAATAATGGATAATTAATTTTATACGGTATAATCATGTTGACACACTCACTCTTGTTAGATTACCGAAGTTATGCGACGTTGAGTTTGGGCAGTGTCAGATGGGTGGCCATTTGAAAATAACGGGCTGTACGTGAGAAGACGACAGAACGCACCTGTAAAAAAAATGTATCCCTCAAGATGTAAAAAAAAATGTATCCCTCAAGATGTAAAAAAAAAAATATATATATATATCCCTTAAGATGCCTTTTTGCAAGTATAACCTGCTAATCTGCACATGTGTTGAGACAACGAAACCATCGTCTCCTGCGCGGAAGTTCTGTTCTCAATCATATAGCGAAGATCACCGGAAAAAAGTATGCAATTCAATTCGAATTAATAGCACCACACACATTTCTATCCTCGTAATTTTCCGCGAATCAAATGCCGTTTTTTTTTCTTTTGTCAAATATCTCCATCAGAAAAAAAAGTCTCACGAAGTCTGTCCTGACCTTCTATTTAGCTTTTCCAAAATATTCGACCGCTGGCACCGATCCAAACAAAAAATTGTTCTTTTGTCCATCGTCCTGGAAACGACAAAGAATGTCTACGGACGTCACATCAGCCAATACCCTTCTCGCTTTATAAAGCAGGGTTGCCATGACATTTGAAAAGAGAATCCATTTTGTTTTTAAATTGCAATTATTATATTCTGAAAAAAAATGCAAGCAACTAAAAAGCAAACATATTTAAACTTCATTTGCCAAAACATTTCTTTTTATGTGACAACGAATTTGTTTTCTTTCTCCGATATTGGTTGCCAACCGATTCAACATAGTTCGGTATACTGAACTAGTCTGAGGAAGCGTGTGTACAGTGTCACAGTATAGAGGCTGTCCCAAAACAAAGGAAAACAGTTTTTCATGCTTACCTTCCATTTTGGTTAAATGCTTTTCGAAAATATGAGAATAATCGAAAAAGTACGATTCAAGAGGTTTTCAAAAATGCATCGATTAAACAAAACCTCAAGTTTAACAGAATTTTACAACACATTCTTAAAAAGCGTCCGTTTGCGACTCGGCATCAAATAAACGCAGAACAAAAGCGAGGATCCTTTACCTGCTTCTTTTCGCGTTTCAATTGTCGTCTGGTCGTAGTCGGAGAGTTCACATTTGCATAATAGCATCGAACGAGGCCAACTACCATCTTCACATCCATACGGGTGCTCCGAAAAGAAAATTAATAATTCAAAATTATGAATGAATGCACAATGATAAAATTAAACCATTTTTGAATAAACATATTAGATTGGAACTTTCTATGTTTCAACTATCTGCCATAAAACATTAATTTATCATTTTTTATGATTTCAAAGAAACCCATCATTCGGTTTGGGAGATATATATATATATATATATATATATATATATATATATATATATATATATATATAATTAAGAACAATGTTTATTTATTTGTATAAAAATCTGTCCCGTCATACATAAGTTATCGAGTAAAAAAAAAAAAGTGCCTCTTTTTACTTTTGAAAACCTTATTTAAATCTTTGAACTCTAAGCTCTATTCTCCTGTGTAACAAATGTCGAGCTTGTCCTCATTGCTAATTGAAAACGATTCGTTAAGTTAGCGTCAAGCGAGATTTACTTATAAAATATCGGATTATAACTATATGTTCGTTTTCTATTTGTTATTTCTCTGACACCCCCTCCTCTCTCTAATATATATATATATATATATATATATATATATGGGAAAGGCAAAACCAAAAGATATTTTTTTTATGTATTCATCAACGTTCTGTCTTTATTTGTAAGACATCCTCAGGATGATGATTTTAAGAAAAATGTCATGCAAGTACATAGAAATATTGGGTTGACATGATGGGTTAAAGAAGTAGTAGCCACAACTGGGAGCGCAGGACCAAGGTCCGGGCTGAGAGAAGTCGGTGGCAGGGAGCGAAATGAATGTGGATGGCTGTGAGTGAAAAAGGGGAGGGGCGGGAGTGTTAGTGAATTTGTCTTAGGATGGGAGAGAGGGGAGGGGTGCTGAGGTTTTTGTTGTGGTGAGGTGTAGCATATATATATATATATATATATATATATATATATTATTACTAATAGAAATTGAAATGCGATTATTAAAGAATTCCCAAAGAAGCATAATACATTTAAAGGACAAGGCGACAATGAGATAAACACATTTCTTCAATTCTTTAAATATTTCGAAATGTTTCCGCCATTTTTTTGACAAGAATTTCTCATCAATTCTGTTTTGTCGATTTAAGGTATTCAGTTTTGTCGATTTCTATTTCAGATCGTGGCAAACGACAAATTGTTTTATTTAAAACAAAAAATTAAATATCTGTCGTTTGTTTGTTCTTGTTTATCGAACAAAATAGCAAAACTCAAGTAACGTCTATCTTCACAGATGCTGATAGACTTGACAAAATGGCGTCTTTAATTACGTTAAAATGTTTGTTAAACTGATAAATCTAAAATACGGTTATATTTTCGCTATTTTTTTTTTCCGGAAGATTCAAGATTGGCTTGTACATTTTATATTTATCTAACATTTGTAGACCTATTTCATTTTCGAAAAAAGAAACTTTTAAATTTTGGAAAATCTATGCTCTTTCTCATATATATAAGAAAAACTGACTCGTTGGGTTACCCATTGAACACATGTTAAATTACTTAGATCAGGAAGTTTTTGCAGCTAGTTAAATTTGAAAAACATACAAAGACACCATAAAAATTAGCCCCCCCCCCTTCTCTCTCTCTCTTCGTCAATATAAAAACTGAAGAGAGGAGGAGGAAGCGGCGATTGAGGGAAAGTCATTACCTTTGATTGTTGATAAACAGCAGGAAAGATAGGGTGACGGAAACGAAAGTGATAGACAATGTATAAAATAAGGGCGGGGGATCAAGCAACGTACAGTGAGAGGGGGGGGTGAATGTGGTAGACAGAAACTTAGTAAGAGATAGCTCACTTAATTGCAAAATACGGTTAATTAGAACAATTGAAATGGAAACCCTTTTTGAACATAACTCAATCCGAAAATTGAGGAATATTTTAACATGTATTTTCTGTTAAATAAATGAATTTAAATTAAAACAAATTATAATAATAAATAAATACGCGCTCTCATTACTTCCGATTTCCTCTGCGACGCTATATATTCATCACTGCAGTCACACATTACCTGCATCCGGTTAACACATAATACACACACACGTGGATCCGATATAGACTTTGAAAAGGAGATAATTCACCCCGAAATATCAGAAAGAAACTTATGTACACAGTATAACACACGATTGAAGATTTTTTTTTAAATTGTGAGTAGAAAATAAAAATAAAATTGTTACATTAAATTACATATTGTCTTATCTCGTTTCTCGCACAATGTTTTATTTTATTTTTTCGAAGGGGGGATTTTATTTTTACATAGCCAGATTGAGTATGGAGATAAGTAGGTTATGTTTTAGTTGAACATTAATATATGTAGTCGTATATCATAAGCTACCTGACATTGACCTTTGAATAATCTATAATGAAAAAGGAGTTTTTAATTAAAAATCCCTTTTCAAATTTATGTCCAAATATTTACTATATAAGAAAATAAGTAAGGGAGGGTGTATTTATGTAGTTAACTTTCTCAAAGCAATACTAGGTAGTCATACAAGTTATTGAATAGGGAGTAGAAAGTGGACCTTGGGTTTACTTTCGGTAGCATCGTAACTCTCGCTTCCCTTATTTTGTCCTTTAGTCCTCACATTCCATGAACGATGTTTCTGACAAAGGGGAAACGATTGCTGTTTTTTGTCGAAATCTATCCATCTCACACTTATTGTTGACCTTGAAGTAGTATTTTTTCTTTTTTTTAGCTCCTTACATCAAGTGGCTTCATGCCTTGTCTGGAGCGATTTCCATTTTTAAAAAAATTATCCGGTACCTATGAACTACATTGCATTGTCACAGCCTTCTAAAACGCAAACCTAACCTTAAACTATGCACGACGCTTAAAGCAAACTACAACCCCTTATTTATTTTTTACTAAAAGTCACTCGTTGATAAGGATTAATGAGATAAATAGATTTATACTTGAATGGTGATGAATATTATGAGAAGATTTAAAATAATGAATTAAATTAATAAAAATTTGACTCATGGGGACTCTTTATGACGAATGTTTATTGACATTAGATTTGAAGATAACCATGTTGTAGCTCTCAGGGAAGCAATCATGTAACGTGCTTTACGGATGTGAAATTCTTGGAAAGAATTTCTGTTCATGGAAAGTTCGTCTGATGTTAGGCAAGTAGAAAACCAATTTAAAAAAATATATATATATATATATATTGTTTAAGCCGGTCCAATGGATATTGAGGACTATGGGATCGACTAGGTAGTTTATAGATCTTGTTAGATCTATTGTGATTATTTAAGCAATAATAAATATTGGGAAAAGTACGCGCATGCAATTTCTTCCCAACGGTTGTTACTAACAACTTGTGTTCAATTAATGGATCTTTGGTAGAAAAACTCCACCCCCAAAACTTAAAAAAAAACGGTAAAAATCGGTATTTTTTTTTTCTCGGTTTTAGATAATCCCAAAATGTTGGCTTGCCGGAGAACAGACACGAAACCGGAAGTGGCCCAAGACATTTGTGCAGTTCTGTACTGAACTATTGGTATTAATTATCCCTGGAAGAAAGTTCAATTCTCGCACGTGAGAATGCAATAACAATTATGTAGATAAGTGCAAAATAGAAACGGGGCAACAGCTTTTGTGAGAAGGAACACAACAACAATTGTATATAAGTTTAAAACAGTTTTACTTGTGAGAAAACATGAGGGCAAATATATACAACAAATGGTGAGTTCAAAGTTCAGAAAAAAAGAAGTTAATTTAGGTTTGCGAAAACTTGCTTCGCAAACTTATCTTGCGGGAGTTCTGGTAGCAGGTTGCACGTGCGCCCGCCTCCAATTCTGGCCCTTGTCAAGATGTAGTCACTTCAGTCCAAGATGGTTGGTAACAGGAAGGAGTAATGGCTCTCTGCGACTGTCGTCGAGGGCTTTGTCTCGGAAGGATACAGCCGCGGTCCTACCAGGTTCAAAAGGTGGGTCGAAAAGAGACCGGGACACAACGTGCAAGCGTTTTTATGGGCTGACTCACGTGACCCCTAAGGGAGTTGGGATTGGGATGCCTGACAGCCAATCCGTGAGACCCTTAAGGCTGCAGCCAGTCAGTGAGGGGGGCGTTAATACATTCCAATAGAACTTGAGCGGCTAAACCTTTCTGTATTTTATCCTAAGTTTGATTTAAGTACTAAAAGCATTTCCGCCGCAATTCAGGACATTTTATATTTTCCAAATATACGGGCACTTGTTGTTATACGTCGAAGCTTCAGAAATACTCGACGATAGATGGAAATTAAAGATGGCGTTGTTTTGTTTTTTTTCCTTTTTTTTCCCCTTTTCTTTTTCTCTTTTTCCTTTTCTTTTTCTCTTTTTCCTTTTCTTTTTCCTTTTCTTTTTCTCTTTTTCCTTTTCTTTTTCTCTTTTTCCTTTTCTTTTTCTCTTTTTCCTTTTCTTTTTCTCTTTTTCCTTTTCTTTTTCTCTTTATTTTTCCTTTTCTTTTTCTCTTTATTTTTCCTTTTCTTTTTCTCTTTATTTTTCCTTTTCTTTTTCTCTTTATTTTTCCTTTTCTTCTTTTTTTCCTTTCTGCATAATCTCTTCAACAGAAGCGACATGGTTTGTCGTCGAAATTTGTTGTCGAAATTTGTTGCCGAAATTAGGCAGTGTGTAGATTCTATTAGAGGAGGCTTGTCAGTCAGTTGAGTCGGTCGCTGTCATGTTTCGTTTTTTTTTGTTTTTTTTTAAATTTTTTTTGTTTTGTTAGATGCGGCCTTGCATCCCTGTGTGAGGCTTTGTCTGTCGATCGGTCGCATTTTCAGATTGAATGGACGTATCTTAAGAAAAACGAGTCTTGTTTTCCTACGGGAAGATAGATAATGCCAGCGCCCGTGGGGGTGGCGCGTCACACACAGACACACCCACGGGTGCGCACATTGAATATACACGAGCGCGTCACACATCACCAATTAAAAATAGTTAATTCTAAATACTAAAGTTCTACTCAAAAGGAGTTTATATATAGTCATCCACATACAGACTGTTTCACTGCATCACAGCTCTTTGGTGCGACTAGACCAGCTAGTGCCTCAAGCCAGGATCGAAAATCAACCGTCGAGCTGAGAGTCGGCTTTTCTCATTTAATTTTCGTCGTAGTTCGCGTCGTAAATATTACAGTACATTATTTTAAATAATAGGGGAGGTGAGATTCAATGATCGGACGTCAGGGTTTTTGAAAAGCCAGCGCACTAGGATTAGCGCGATCTACCCAACAAAAATGCCTGAGGAGCCCCGTCGGCATTCCCCGTTTAGCAATAAACTCAAAGAGAGTAGAAAATAGACGTGTTTACTTCCGGCAGCCTCGTAACTCTCGCTTCCCTTATTTTGTCCTTACATTCCATGAGCGATGTTTCTGACAAAGGGGAAAAATTTGCTGTTTTCTGGGTCGGAATCTATCCATATAACGCTTATCGTTGGCTAGTTTTTGACCTTGAAGTATTATATATTTTTTTTTTAGCTTCTTGCATCAAGTGGCGTTATGCCATGTCTGGAGCGATTTCCATAAAACAAAAACAAAAAAAAACTAACCCCTTCTCAAAAAGAAGAGAGGGGAGGTGATATACAAGGTCAGGTGTTAGGGTTTTGAAAAATCAGCGCACTAGGATTAGCGCGCTCTGCCCTATAAAAAATGCATGAGCAGTCACATTGGCATTCTCCCGGTAGGGGTGCCTCAGGTGTTTAGCAATAAACTAACCCTTTCTCAAAGAGAAGGTAAAGCCTTGGAGGGTGGACCTCCTGAGACTGGACAGAACCATACCACAGCCCGAGAGCAACAAAGTCACCGTCGGACTGATTGTCGCGGACGTATCCCCGAGTGGTACGAACACGCGTACTCAAGCTGTGGCAGGTACTCAAGCTGTGGCAGGTACTCAAGCTGTGGCAGGTACTCAAGCTGTGGCAGGTACTCTAGCTGTGCAGTACTATCAAGAGACGTTTTTGAATGTCGAAATAGACAACCCAGGGATTCTGTCTAGATAGTATTTTCAAATAAAAAAAAGTGGTGTGTAGAGGGAAGGGACGACGGCGCAGTGGTTCCGGGCGTCCAAATTAGCTTACATATCTTTTCTAGTAGACTTCCCCCCTCCTCCCAAATACCCCCGCCACCCCCCAAAAACACAAAATTCGGATCGAAGTAAAACGATTGAATCAATCCATGTCATTTGGGTTAATTTTCCATAAAAACATTATTTCCCTTACATTTTTGTCTCCACATAAACTCACACAGATAACTGCCCACCATTCCATGATGCGTTCCACAGTGGCGTTTATTCTGCATTATGTATGACAAGAATTAAGAGTTTTATCGATCTCAACATTGAGAGTCTAACGCCACGCATATCTAGACAGGACTAAAAAAGTAGTTGAAGGGTGGGGTTATAGTTAGGGGTTAGCTATTTTTCCATTTGTGGCGATCCTCTTCTACAAACGATTCCATTTATTTTCCGCGGTAAAAAGTGTCTCTTTCCTTAAGAGACAATGGACACCTTCTGACACGGTGCCTGCACAGTTGGAATTTTGTAGTGAAGCAAGGTTTGTGCAAATTCCTAATTGCACTTCCTACCAGGCAAATGATGACTGTATCCGACGTAATGCTGTGCCACGTGGGCCACAGATCTACCTCGTCGCATATATTATTTAGGAGTTTCCCTTCCCATGCTTGAATAGGACTATGGCAGGGGGGGATATATAGATCCGTACTTTTCCCAAAGAGTATTAGTCAACGTAGACTCAAGATCTCCAAATGATTTAAAACCCAATATGCCAAGCCCACACCCGTAACCATTGAACCACATCTACGATTCAGTTAGTGTTGCGTTCTAAATCTTGTGTCATACATGCAGAATACCAAGTTGCCGTAACCATTAGACACACTACTGTTCACATTGTTATTCATAGCTTGGCCACTGGACGTTCTCCTCGTACGCGCTTCTGGGTGATATTCCCAGACTGAGGAAATGCCGTCCTGTATTTAAATACCTTCAAAAAGACTAACTCGAAACACAAACTTGATGGAAGACAGTGAGACCTTTATTCAACATGATCTTCGTCCCAAATCACTGACCAGTGTGTGTAGGGGGGGGATCAAAATCACAAATTAATTATCTTGTCAGCTTATGTAATTTACACGTCCGAACGCCTCGCGTGCTTCCCAACTGGCTGTCTTTTTTTCTTTCTTTTTTCTGTCTTTCTTTCTTTTTTCTTTTCTTTTTTCTTTTTTTCTCTTTTTTCTTTTTTTCTCTTTCTTTTTTCTTTTTTTTCTTTTTTCTTTTTTTCTTTTTCTTTTTTTCTTTTTCTTTCTTTTTTCTTTTTCTTTTTTTTCTTTTTCTTTTAACCCATGTGACGCCATATACGTTCCTACAGTCTAAGCAATTTTTAACTAGGATCATCAAGTTAATCTCTACTAACCCATCGGCGGTTTTCCATTTCCCGTTACTCTCAACTAACTAAATTATATACTTAAGGATGTCTAATGTCTAACATTCATATTAGAAGTTTAAAGTGTTTTTTGGTTTAGAGTTAAACATTTTTAATGACAAAATGCACACTTTGAATGGCAAAAAAAACTGGCATTAAAAATAATTCAAAACCGTAAATTCGCAGAACTGTTCTCATTTTAGGAAATGATTCATACTGCTTTCTTACAATTAAAATAAAAACGAAGATTAAAATTATTGGCAAAATCTCGAATTCCTTATAAAATAATCGACGCTTGTTTCTCTTTAAAAGATAACAATTTGAGATGAACAAAATATGAAAGATACCATATTTATGTGGTTTGGTCTATTTTTGCAAAATATGAAAGTCTATTTTCTGGCAGAAGAATAAGGCGTGACAGGTTTCGTGTAGAATAAAACAAACACTGGATTCTTTATGCCAAAAGAACGAGGGATGCTGATAAATTATTACAAGAAAGTTGGCAGTTTCCAACAATTTAAAATAAGAAAAGATATGCCATATTATTTCAGTAGTTTGCCAATTGCGCCAGGAGAGAGAGAGAGGCAAAGAGAGAGAGAGACAAAGAGAGAGAGAGAGACAAAGAGAGAGAGAGAGACAAAGAGAGAGAGAGAGACAAAGAGAGAGAGAGAGACAAAGAGAGAGAGAGAGACAAAGAGAGAGAGAGACAAAGAGAGAGAGAGACAAAGAGAGAGAGAGACAAAGAGAGAGAGACAAAGAGAGAGAAAGAGACAAAGAGAAAGAGACAGAGAGAGAGACAAAGAGAGAGAGAGAGAGAGAGAGAGCGCTATAACCATAGTAGCGACATCTTTCGTTCACCGTGAAAGCCAACGTTTTTACTCTCAATTTCTTTGACATTTTTTTAATCAAAAGTTTTGCTTTTCTTTTTCCCAGCTGAAGATATAAAAATCGTGCGCAAATGAATACACACACTCATGCACATCACCCCAAGAGTTCCATGATTTCTCTTCCATTGCCTGATTGTTTATTTTTAATAAATATAATATAATAATTTGGGTATCTTTTACAATAATCCGCAGTGAAAACGCTATAAAAACAAATATACAACAAATAAAAGTAACTGTAGCCGATAAAAGTTATTTTCCAACTTATCTGTGACATTTGTTTGTATTTTTAAGCCGTTTCAACTGCTATTTATTAGAAATCAATATTTTTGTCACACGAACATTGGACAAGCGATGGGGGGCATCGTAACGAGGTAAGGCAGGGCGGCCATTTTGTTTTAGTAAAAATACGTGGCAACATTTTTTTTTACATCTAATAAAAACCCATTTATAGTACGTAAAAATACAAACAAATTTCATAGGTAAGTAGGAAAATATCTATTCTCGACGTAGGTCACTGTCACTTGTTGCATATTTATTTTTTTTACCCCGTTCTCGTTGGGTTTTTTTGGACCCCATTGACGACTCTGCGGATTATTGTAAAAGATCCCCAATAATTTTATTAATACACAGGTTGTAATATAGTCGTCGCAAAATAAAATAAAAAAATAATCACTTTTGTTTGCTGCATGTCTGTCTGTTTGTTTGTTTCACTTTGTCTTGTTACTGAATAAGTAAGTCTGGGAAGTCAACAAGAGTTAAAACTTAAAAGCAGATGTCAAGATTCTGCATAAATTAACCGTATTTATTCTCGTAATTTGCATTGTTCATTCAAGGTGATGTTTATCTGAAGAAGGCCGGAAGGCTGATGGACCGAAACGTAGTCGAAAAATAAATAACATAAAACAATCGTCCAAATAAAAACCATATTATTTCAGTTGTTTGGCAATTGCGCCAGGAGAGAGAGAGATAACAATAGTAGCGACATCGTTCTTGGCCTTTTGGCTAAGATCAAAGTGTAGTATCTGTTCCGATGGATACTGCACCCCATAGACTGGTATTGTCTTGGCCTTCGGGGCTTGATTTACGCCGGTCTATGGGTCTTTCCTGTGCAGTTCTAGGAGGTTCACCCTCCCAGGCTTCGCCTCCCCTCTTTGGGGAGGAGTAAGTTTATTACTTACTGCCTGAGGCGCCCCTACCGGGGAATACCGACAGGGCTGCCCAGGCAATTTTTAAAACCCACTTTCCCGACCCGACCTTGGGTCACATCTTACTTGTGGGAGAAAGATAAAAACTGGCCTTGTGCCTAACTCCTGGAGAGGAATAAATCAATATTCTCAATTTATTTGACTTTTTTTTTCAATCAAAAGTTTTAAAACAATCGTCCAAATAAAAACTTCTCACGTCAAAGATTCAGACAGAACTACTCATAAAATTGACTCCATTAAGAATTACGATATTGCTTAAAGTGACACATAATTTGCCAATCATTTTGTATTTCGGCAGTCGTGATTTTACGACACACATAGTCGTTCATCGGTTCTTTCGCAATCAAATTTCCTAACAAACAAAAAAGAAAAGAATGTGTTCATATTTTCACAAACTTTAACTTCAATTTTTATTTTTTTTTATTTTAAAAATATGTACTGTCTCTCTTGGAGGAGGGGCAGGGAAGGAGGAGTTTAATTTATGACGGTAAACGTAAAACGAAACAAAAGAAAAATAGTTTTCTCGTACATTCCATCGTGAACGTCTAGTTTCTCTTTTATCTGAGATCTACGAGTGTACCCGTAGCCATCTTGAAAGTCAGTACAGCATCACTGGTTGATGTTCTAGAAAAAGGTAGACAATGATGATCTTTAAGATTATAGCCCTAGTTTTACCAATTATGGCGGGAGTTAAGAATTAACCACAGTGGCGAAGGATTGCCGGACACATTTGTTATGAGAGAATGAATCCCCCGACCAAATGTTGTGAGAGAAATGCCTTTGTAGCAGCATGTCATCCCACTGTTTTGGACGTGGCGGACCACGTGTGGATTAAATTAATAGGTTAAGACAAGCAAAGGGAAAAGACAGAAAACGTTATTATCTAAAACTTATATTAGAAAGAAAGCGAAGGAGTAAGAAAGCTAACACAACATAAGAATGGGCTTTTATAAAATTAATAATTACGAGGAAAACATTTATATTAAACAGAAACAACTTATTTAACTAAGACATTTGTAGAGTTCGTCAGTTCATATTTGTAAGGTGTATATGCGAGCGTGTTTGCTGTATTTTTGTGTGGCAATCGTAATGGTGTATGTTTGAAGAAAAGTTCATCATTCGAATTAAAAGAGATTACCTTTTGCCTCCCCCCCCCCACCTCCTCGGTCGGGGGGGGGGGGGGGTCGACGATCTCCTCTGTGCGTTCGCCTAGAACACGGAAGAAAAAAGAGATAGAAAGAAAGTGCGTGCCTTCTTTTATAGACACTCAAACCACGCATGGTCAAGCTGACCTGTTGGTCCCTGATTGGCCGGAATCTTCTGGCAACGTGATTTCACGAGATCAGCACCTCTTCTCTACCTCAGTGACAAAGAAGGGTTGAGAAAGAAAGGTCGTACATAGATCCCCTTAGTTGCTTCATTTTAAAATAAAAATTGCAGGTAAGAAAACTGGCTTTGTTTTTATACATTTATGAGGATACAAAAAAAAACTGTGACCCGTTGTGTCACTCATTGAGGTCGAGTTAGATTATTTGAAACATAAAAAAGTGAGATTGAAAATATAAAAAGACAAACTCCAAAATTCTTCTCTCTGTCTCTGTCTCTCTCAAATAATATTACTACTTTTAGTGGTATTCTCTTTTGCTTATAATAAACTGCTCCAATTTTTGCCTTTCTTTATTATATTCAACTTTTAATAAACACAGAAAGGAATGTGAGCGATAGATACTGTATAAAAAAGAGCGGGTTGTCAAACATAGTGTGTGTGTAATAGATAGAAACTCACACTTTGTGAGTTAATTGCAAATTACGGCTAATTTGAAAATTAAAATGGAAGTTTTTTTTTTTTTCAAACATAATTTATTCCCAAAAATGAGGAATGTTCTATCATGTATTTTTGTGATTAAAAAAATATATATTTCCTCCAGTCATTTTATATGACGAACGAACATATACTACATTGCCCTCTCCAAACGGGGGGGGGGGCAATGCCGGGAAGGATGGTATCATGACAGACGAACGTATACTAAACTACCCAACCTCAAAGGAGGAGATAATGCTTGGGTAGATGGTCTCGTGAGAACAATAGATACTACACTATCCTCAAGGAGATGGTAATCCTTGGGAGGATGGGATCATGACCACAGAACGGATACTACACTACCCCTCATTTAATTGAGCATTGAAAGATAGTATATTAGTCTGAAATAGTATAGTAAACTGAAATGAGCATTAAAAGGTAGTACAATAGTACATTAATAGATGTAATAGTATAGTTTCGGCTTCAGACAGACGGATACCGAATCTTCATTAGTAATAGATATTCTATTTCTGTTTGTGTCGAACTGAAGCAAAGCAGTGGTTAAAAATAGATACCAGTGCCATTTTGTTTTCATTGATTACAAAGTCAACAAGTGTTAAACCACGGAGACGCTTGTTGATTGCGATAGAAATTCCAACTCATACCTTGTTCAAGTGTGCTCGCAGAGATATACATTTGTAGCATATCATTAAACAAAGACTGTTGGATATTCCTGACTGAAACTTGGTGGACAAATCAGGCATAGACTGAAGTATATTTGTACTAAATATGGATGAATTGCAGAAAGGATCATGAATTTTATTAACGATTCTATGGGTGGCATTTTTTTACCCTCTTGGTGGGGGGAGGTCATCCTTTGGGGGGGGGCACATTATACTGTCTTACTTGCGTAAATACCCATCTATTCGAGATAATGGCTTATAACAATAACAAATCACATAATTTTCATCTCGATAGAATTTATTAAACGAAATATCAAGTTTCATTTTATGTGCAACCAGAATAAAGAGGGCGCATTTCTTACGGACAAAAAATTCCGAATATATTCAGAATAATTTTAAATTAATTATTTTCAGATAAATTTTGGTTTTAACTAATAGATGGTTGCCTAAAGTTTACATTAAAAAAATAAGAAAACATTATTCCGTGTGCTAATAATTAAAAAAAATAACAAGCCGCGCATGCGTGGTCCCCCTCTGTATGTGACTCGATGTGGCGAGTGTAAAATGCAATAAATTTGGAAAATTTGGGGCATTTTTTACCCCCATTGTACCCCTGGGGGCGCGAACCAGAATTTTTCTGAGGTCAAGGATGCTCATTTTTATATCCAGAAAAATTGCCTCTACATTTTGGCCAAGTTTCAGAAAAATTGAATGGATGGATCAAACGTTATGGGAGAAAAGGGTCATTTTTTGCCATTTTATGGGCTTTTGACCTTCTGGGGGCGCGAACCAGATTTTTTCCAAGGTCAGCGATACTTATTTTCTATTAGGGACAATTGTCTCCACATTTTGGCCAAGTTTCAAAGAAATTGAATGGATGGATGAAAAGTTATTGGGCAAAAAATGTCATTTTTTGCCATTTTGGGGCCTTTTGATCCCCTGGGGGCCTAACCAGATTTTTTTTTCAAAAATCGGAGAATGTCACTTTCTAACCTGACAAGTTACAACTTCATGCAA
Source organism: Sepiola atlantica (assembly GCA_963556195.1). Lineage (NCBI taxonomy): Eukaryota > Metazoa > Mollusca > Cephalopoda > Sepiida > Sepiolidae > Sepiola > Sepiola atlantica. The sequence goes on along the minus strand of OY744531.1, from coordinate 21,770,516 downwards.
AATTTCAGAGAAATTCAATGGATGGTTGCAGAGAAAAATCCGGACGGACGAACGGAAATGCCTCAAAACATAGGTCCCTCGATTTTATAAATCGGGGGACCAAAAATAAAAACAGAAAACTTCAAAATAACCAGAGAAAAAACATGCAGAAACCATTCTTTCTTTTTTTAATTCTTTAAAAATCAGTTAAAACTCTAAGAACTATCAACGTCTCTTCTATGAGAAAGTGTCTGTAAAGAATCGAAGAGATCATCCCCCAGTGAGCGGCGCCAACCCAGACGTGGCAAAAATACTCTATTTTCTTTCATGTACTAACGAGTGACCGCTTATCAAGGCCTGTGGGCCACTCGGGGATAAAGGTTAATGAGTTTATCAGGAGAACGGTAAGACAACAATGTGAGGATTGGAATTTGATTATTTCAGAGGGTGGCTCAACAAGAATTTAACATTGGACTTGAAAACAACCATGTTGTAGTCAGCTGGGAAGCAGCCCTGCGGTTTTATGTTCCACATACGGTTAGTTCTTGAAAATAACTTTACTCATGGAAGTTCCGTTTAGTTTTAGGTACACAGAGGAAGAAAAGAAAACTATTTACAGTGGTTGTAGCTAGACGAGTTTTTGTTGTGAATGTTTTACAGGGGGAGGGGGCCATAGATTGGAGCTCAGTCGGGCACTTACCATTAAAATAACGATAGAGTAGAGAAAGACTAGCAACCTCTCTTCTGTGAGAATAGGACGTCACCCACTAGATTTCGAAGTCTGTTTTGTACTCTGCCAAGGCAGGAAAGAGTGATCTGAGAGGCACCTCCCAAGATGTGGCAACAATACTCCATCTTAGGACGTATTTGACTCTTATATAGGTAGAGGGTTCGGTGATATTTTCTTTGTGATAACTTTCCGGTCCGTAT
>OY744531.1:21718199-21765699 GCA_963556195.1 Sepiola atlantica | reverse complement strand
CTCTCTCTCTCTCTCTCTCTCTTCTCTTTCTCTTTCTCTTTCTCTTTCTCTCTCTCTCTCTCTCTCTCTCTCTCTCTCTCTCTCTCTCTCTCTCTCTCTTTCTCTCTCACTCATTATACAACCCTAACCAATGCACTTCACAGAATACAAAATCGACTTCAAAATCTTGTGGTAGATTATCTCTTTTCTTTCTTACAACCCTTTTTTTTCTGCACAGAAGAGGCGTTACTAGTCTTTCTCCACTCTATCGTTATTTCCATGGTACGCGTTCGACTAGCTCCAATCTATGGTCCCCCCCCCCTGTAAAACATTCACAACAAAAACTCGTCTAGCTACAACCACTGTAAATAATGTTCCTTTCTTTCTCCGTGTACCTAAAACTCAATGAAATTTCTAAGATGGGATCTGTAGAACGCGGCTGCTTCCCAACTGACTACAACATGGTTGTTTTCAAGTCCAATGTTGAAAAATTCTAGTCGAGTCGTCATCTTAAATAAGCAAATTCTACCCATTTCACCCATCGTTTTCAATCCTCTTGTAGTGTTGTTCATCTTCCAATTAATAATCTCATTAACCCTATTCTCGAGTGACTTTTAGGCCTTGATAACCGGTGACACATTAGTATAAAAAACTGTCAAAGTAAAGAATCGTGTTTGTAATGTTATGGGCGGACACTGGGTAACTATTTAAGAACACTGTCGAAGTTTTAACTTTGTGATACCATTGGAGCAGAGGGTGAAGCAGGTACCAGTGTGATTGCAAGAATTAGGAGTGAATGGAGTAAGTTCAGGGAACTGCCATCACTAACCAGCAGGGCCGTTACAACTGTTTACCAAGGGAAGAGTCCATCAGCCATGGGTACGCAGTGTGATGATGTATGGAAGTGAAACTTGACCAGTGACAGTTAGGAATATGTGTTGCATGGAGATAAATGATATTGGAATGATACGATGGATGTGTAATGTGAGTCTTAAAGACAGTTTAGTTCTGATGACCTCAGAGAAATATTAAATTTAGACAATATAGGGAGATGTGTGCAGAACAGGAGACTTAATAAAGACTTGGCCAGAGATAGGTTAGTTTGAAAGTCAATTTCTTAAAGCCGTCCAATGTATGCCAGCATGTAAAACGGACGTTGAACCGAATATGACGACGATGACGATGATGATGGTGATTCGTCCATTTATTTTGTGCGACTCTTCAAAAATTCAGTCATTCCCCTTCCGCAGACACATCGTTTCTTTGCCACATTCGGACCGAGGAAACATTCTCTCTTATCACATCGTATAGACACAATCAGACGATCCTTTTTAACCGCCAACATTACTTGGTGCGATAGAACTTCTTTTAAAATCTTTTTGAATCGTGAAAAACTTGCATGAACTTCTCATGGCAGTATGTCTGTGGCGTCAATAGCAAAAGATAACATTCATGTTATTTTCTTTTGATTCAAAATCTCGTCCGATTAAATATTCTACCGAATTACATTGTGTTATCTTTATCTGCAGTCAAAAGTGTTGGCGCATGTAAGCGAGCTGATACGCAAAATGAATTGCCCACTGCCTCCAGTTGTGATGGTCGTCCTCATTAGGTGACACGCCACTGCCTTGTGTGCTGTGACTGCAGTGGAACGGCGGCTTTCCCAAAACAAACAAAGTCAGCATGAACCCGGGAACACTTGGGTGTAAACAAATAGTCAGCTCAGTCGATTGATCCATGTCACCGGCTATGCAGATGAGTCATGTCGCTAGTCAATCACTGACGGTATTCCCGTAATTAAGCATGATATAAGCGAGCGAAATTTGCTTCTTTTTTCATACCAGCCGACATCGTATTGGCATCATTCTTGCGTAATCAACCTTTTCTTTGTTGGGATGAGGTATGTTTTGGCTCACTCTTAGGAAGCCATCCTCCAAGCAATACCTCCTTCTTCGAGAGAGGGATGGGTTATTGCCAATCACATGAGGCGCCCCTACTGGGGAATACTGACGGATCTTTTCTCAGCTTTTTTATACCCAACCAGAGTACCCCCTCGGCAGAGCTGGTTTCCCCACTTTCCGGCTTTGTGCCACATTTTGCTGTAGTGGGAGGCAATTAAATACCACCATTGTCTTCGGCGTATGTTCCATTGACATACTCTCACGTAACTTCCAGTTCGCGCTTCAGGTGATCCTGTTATTTTCGTCGCTCGCGTACGTTATTCCTATTTGTCGCCCATGTTCATTTTTTTTAAGATCTAAAGGTCCCTGGGACGTTCCCCGGTTCCAACCATGGAAGTGACCTGATCAAAAGTCCCTCGATTCAGTTGCATTTCTGAATGACCTAAAAATGTCTTCAGATTAAAGTAGTAAAATGTTAAAACAGAAATTGTTTTCTCATAGAAAATATCCTTTTTGTTTGTGTATCGAAAAGTGACCAGGGGTTCATACCAGTCAAGAATACGTCCTCGACAATCAGTCCGACAGTCCGAGTCATTTTTAAATAGGTCATGACCTTGCTTCTCTTGAGCTGAGTTATCGTTTTGTGCCGTTTTAAGAGGTCCAACCTCCCAGGCTTTACCTTCCATCTTGGAGAAGATGTTAGTTTATTACTAATCGCCTTAGGCTCCCACACCAGGAAATGTCAACGGGGCTTCTCAGGTATTTTTGTGAGCCAGAGTGCACACACATCTTTTACGCTGGCTTTTCAATCCCCACCTTCCGACCTTGTATCACATCTTCCCACGGTGGGAGGAAGGTAAATACGAACATTAAAGTGCCGCTTTTCCAGACAGCCTCGTTTGTTTATTTGCATCTTTTTTTTTTAATTCCGATTATTGTCTTCGCCGTTGCTTCTTCTTTCGTGTGAATCAGATGATTCTGGTGTTAGCATTAGTTTCCCCAATGTTTTTCTAGTTAGAAATTTTTTGGGAAAGACATCAGGTACTTACGGGAAGGACCACGAGAAGGTTGCCACATCCCTAAGTGAAAGTGGTACTGTGGAACCGATTGGATTCGAACTTGGAACACCCAAGTCTTCAGTCCGTGTCGTTATCCACTTAACCACCATCATCTCCCTTCGCCGTTGCTAAATGTTGTTTATTAGTTGTGTAGTGTATGCGCTGATGTTTCTGACATATTAGACGAATGGTTATTTCTTATATATTGGAAAAGCCCTAGGTGGAAACTATGAGACTATCTTTTGAAAAGAATAAGTTTTTGTTTTTTTTTAATTTCTTCTAATCGTTTTGACGTTACTGGATACCTCCCACTCTACCATAAGGTCTCTGACAAAAATATGCACGGACTCAGAGTTTATATTTGAAATACCGTCCTCTTGATTAGAGAACATAGTCTACAATCAGATGATTAAACCTAAATGTGCTTTAGATTAACCTTACAACACAGGGTTGGTTACTTACATTTCATCTGTCGTTCTCCTTAGACCCAGGACTGTACCTTGCTCGGCTTTGTCTCTGATAGCATAGATACAGCACTCGATCGATCTGAGCACCAAAATACATGTATTTGTGTATTTAATGTCCACCACCGTGATTGGCTTGGATTCTCCAGCTATACAGATGCAGCTGGTAACAGTATGCATAGTTTCTCCATTACACACTCCGTTTCACAAACTGTCACTTTCCCGACCTACCTCCCAGATCGTGAGGATCAGCAAGCCTCACTTCTCGACGAAGTGTTGATCACACTTCCCGATGCTTGTGACGAATGCCCATAGCCCACTTGAGAACGCTGATCACCTTGTGATAATGATTGATATCACCCTAAAGTCTTGACCCTAAGCCGAAAAGCCATTACTCAAAATGATCAGATACATTGGGAATCCATCAGAGACGGATGGAGTAAATCAGACAGCTGATCAGTGTGCAAATGAGGTAACAGAATAGGTCAAAGCAGGCATTGAAGCACATGTCCCCATGCGAACATTCTATAGCAAGCCCCACTCTCTCTCCAATTGTTCACTTCGACGTGTGCAGTTTCTATTGCTCAGAGGCAGCAAGCATTCCGCTAATTCAGCCGCCATAAGTCAACTACAAATAAACAGAAATTTATAGCATCAAGAAATCATTGTAATAGCCGCAGCTAATAGTAGGTATACCGAGATGACCAGAAAATGCATTGAGTCACAGAAATTAGGAACTCAAGATTTCTGGAAAAAAATCTATAATAGTGAAATGAATAATGGGCAATCAACAATCCCCCACCCCCACCAATTCTGTCTAACTAAAATGACAAGATTGAACTACTTTCCCAGCAGTTCGCATTGAACTCCATTTTAAACTCTGCAAACCACTCCCAAATTTCCCATTGCAGACCGAAGTCACTCTTGATAACTTGATCATCACCCCTTCCCATGTCTGGGATATTATAAAAATCCTGGACACCTCGAAAGCATGTGGGTCTGATCTTATCCCTGTTATAGTAATAAAGAAATGCTCTGCTGAGCTGGTCCTGTCCTCTCTAAACTCTATACAAATGCCTTGCCGAATTTTGCTTCCCTGTAAGCTGTAATCGTTGAGAGACTCTTGATACAATAATTAGTCTAAGAGTGAAGCCATTTTAATGGATTTGGTAGCCATCTTAGATGCCATATTGAAAAATGCACAGGGTGAAAACTTGGAGGCTTTAATTATGTTATTCCATGCAGCATGGAGTTATTTTAAAATTAAAATGAGCTCGTTAGCATTGATTTCCGGGTTAAATGATAATGCCCCCCCCCCCCCTTCTTGACAATTATAAGATAATTCACTAATTTCATGAATTTACAGCCTGTCATCGTCCGGGGAAAAATTGAATCATTCGTGCGTCCAACAAAACGAAATATTTCTGGATTTTAATGATGAAAATATGGAAGTTTCGAGAAAATTGTTATCAGAAAGCAAACCGAGCGTAACCTACTTACTTACCTGATTACATACCTAACTACCCCCCCCATACACACCTATCCTCCCCCACCCCCGAAGTTGCCAGCATTTTCCTCCTCCTCCTTTTTTCTCTTCTTCCTGTTCTCTGTTCGACAACCACTTGACTTTTTTTTCCACAGGTAACCACTTGACTTTTTTTTCCACAGGTTTACGGCTATCAATTTACAGCAAAGACTATTCTTGACGACAAACTGTTCCATTCTTCATTAGAAAAACAACAAAAAAAAAACTACAGCACATCCCTTTCCTGATTACCAACACCACACTCCTCCCATCAACACGAGCTCTCTATCTTTGTTTTTTTATTTATTTTTTTGTTATATATAACGTGTGTGTGTATCCCTTCCTCATGTGCATTCATACACGCGCAAACATACATATATGTACGCGTGGCACAGCCGAGCAGATCGCTCTTCTCCCACTGGGCAGAGCAGAGAGTCCAAACAACTCGGCGTGTTTATCCTTTCTGGAATATGTATAGGCGTTATTCGGGGTGTTTTGCCAGTGTCTCGTATCAGTCTTTATTTATTTAGAGAATGTGAAAACTACATCTCCCTCTATCTCCCTCTATCTCCCTCTCCCTCCCTCTATCTCCCTCTATCTCCCTCTCCCTCCCTCTATCTCCCACTATCTCCCTCTCCCTCCCACTGTCCTCCCTCTCTCTATCTCTCCCACTGTCCTCCCCTCTCTATCTCTCCCACTGTCCTCCCTCTCTCTATCTCTCCCACTGTCCTCCCTCTCTCTATCTCTCCCACTGTCCTCCCTCTCTCTATCTCTCCCACTGTCCTCCCTCTCTCTATCTCTCCCACTGTCCTCCCTCTCTCTATCTCTCCCACTGTCCTCCCTCTCTCTATCTCTCCCACTGTCCTCCCTCTCTCTATCTCTCCCACTGTCCTCCCTCTCTCTATCTCTCCCACTGTCCTCCCTCTCTCTATCTCTCCCACTGTCCTCCCTCTCTCTATCTCTCCCACTGTCCTCCCTCTCTCTATCTCTCCCACTGTCCTCCCTCTCTCTATCTCTCCCACTGTCCTCCCTCTCTCTATCTCTCCCACTGTCCTCCCTCTCTCTATCTCTCCCACTGTCCTCCCTCTCTCTATCTCTCCCACTGTCCTCCCTCTCTCTATCTCTCCCACTGTCCTCCCTCTCTCTATCTCTCCCACTGTCCTCCCTCTCTCTATCTCTCCCACTGTCCTCCCTCTCTCTATCTCTCCCACTGTCCTCCCTCTCTCTATCTCTCCCACTGTCCTCCCTCTCTCTATCTCTCCCACTGTCCTCCCTCTCTCTATCTCTCCCACTGTCCTCCCTCTCTCTATCTCTCCCACTGTCCTCCCTCTCTCTATCTCTCCCACTGTCCTCCCTCTCTCTATCTCTCCCACTGTCCTCCCTCTCTCTATCTCTCCCACTGTCCTCCCTCTCTCTATCTCTCCCACTGTCCTCCCTCTCTCTATCTCTCCCACTGTCCTCCCTCTCTCTATCTCTCCCACTGTCCTCCCTCTCTCTATCTCTCCCACTGTCCTCCCTCTCTCTATCTCTCTCTATCTCCCACGTCCTCTCTCTATCTCCCACGTCCTCTCTCTATCTCCCACGTCCTCTCTCTATCTCCCACGTCCTCTCTCTATCTCCCACGTCCTCTCTCTATCTCCCACGTCCTCTCTCTATCTCCCACGTCCTCCCTCTATCTCCCACGTCCTCCCTCTATCTCCCACGTCCTCCCTCTATCTCCCACGTCCTCCCTCTATCTCCCTTATATGATATATATATATATATATATATATATACAGGGTCCGCCATAAGTAACTATTTCAAGATAATAACTGTAAAATGGAAGAAATATGCAACTGCAATATACTTTTTTGCAATATAAAACGTGTTTGCTCAAGCTTCATGTGCTCTCCATTTAGTGCACTTGCTAATCTTTCAGGGACCGAGTGACACACAGCTCCAACAACACTCAGCAATGACTGCTCGGATTTGTTCCTTAAGTTCAACGATGCGATAAAACTGTACGATGACGCATGAAATAAAAGAAATGCTTAAATATCACCAAAGTTGAAAAGAAAAAAATATATAGTTACTTACGACGGACCCTGTTCAAGGATTGGTAAAATTGATTCCCCGAACAGAAAAGTTTTGCACCACTTTTATATCCCCTTACATTAAATGCCCCCTTAAATTTGTCTCCTTAAATTAACATGAAGATATACTTGTACTAAAGCTTATGTCTAGAATCCCTATTCTAATTTTGATCAAAATCCATTACATGATTTTGATTCCAGAAAATGTCTAAAATTAAAAAGGTCTTTAGAAGAAATTGAAATTCAGGGAATCTTGCTTAATTGGTGTCTTAATGATGATGAATCAAATCCAATGTAAATCTGAAATATTTGAATTTTTAAGTGGGAGGTCGTGCCCGTATTAACTCTTTAAAAATTCTTTAAAATACTCATAAGAAACAGAAATTTGAGGAATGTTATTAATTGATATCTGATAGTTATTGTTAAAATTGAACAAAAATACGAGGTATTTGAATTTTCACGAAGGGCGTCAACCAGCTTTTTATTCCATTTTCATAAAACTAAATTAAACTAAATATAGTCTGGATTTAGACCCTTTACGCCTAGCAACTGTGTTCTAAATTTTATAATAATCGGTTAATTAGTTTAGGAGTGAATCTTGTACATGCAAATATCTAAACATGTTAAGATACCTAACTTTATCAAAATAGAGAGTATAATTTTACAAATATTTCTGGCTACATATGTATGTTTATTTACCCCCCCCCTCAAAGAGGTTAGACACAAGGTCAAAGTATTTTTTATTTACCTCCTCTCCAGGAGGCTAGACACAATGTCAGGTGTAGAAAGCCAGCGTACTAGGATTAGCGCGCCCTGGCCTACAAAAATGCCTGAGCAGTCCAGTCGGCATTCCTCGACCTCAGGCGATTAGCAATAAACTAACCCCTTCTCAAAGAGAAGGTGAAGCCTGGGAGTATGGACCTCCTGTGACTGAACAGAACCATGCCTCAGACCCGATAGCAACAGTCATTGTCGGACTGATTGGCGAGGACGTATCCCCGATGTATGTGCATACATATTTCAGCCAAAAGTCTGTCGTCAGATGTCTTGTGAGGCCCAAACATTCAATCTTAAATGATTGCTAACTCAAAAAAAAAAAAATGATTGCTAACTCAAAAAAAAAAAATGATTGCTAACTCAAAAAAAAAATGATTGATTGCTAACTCAAAAAAAAAATGATTGATTGCTAACTCAAAAAAAATGATTGATTGCTAACTCAAAAAAAAATGATTGATTGCTAACTCAAAAAAAAATCGTGAGCACTATTATCTGAATATAAATTCATAGGATTGTTTATCCAATTTCTGTGAAAAAATTACACCTAAATAATATATACATCTATCTTTATAAAGTTATGCATTTTATATTTTTCTATGTACAGGATTCATCCCTAAACTAATTAACCGATCATTATGAATCTTGGAACACAGCTGCTCGGTGTAAGAGATCCAAATGTGGGCTATATTTAGTTTAATTAAGTTTTATGCAAAGGTGGTAAAATGGAAGTGGAAGCTCTTCATAAAACTTTAGATTCGTCCAATTGTTGTGATTCCCCAAATTTCAGTTTCTTTGGGGTATTTTACAGGGTTTTTAGGGGCATAATATGGGCACAACCTCCCATTTGAAAATTCAAATATTTCAGATTTGCATTGAATTTGATTCATTATATCTTGATTTTAATCTTCGTAAAGAGACATAAAAGTGGCGAAAAATTGTTCTGTTTGGGGAATTAACTGTACCCACTTTGGGACGGGTATTCTTCTAATGAATGTATGTATGTATGTATTACTAACTGTATCAACCTAGCGTTGCCCGGGATGCAGGCAAGTCATTTTAGTTTTAAATTCTTATTTGTTTACGCATTTCTAAACGTAAGGTAGACAACTCCTATTATATTCAATTTTAAATGAGTTATCCTTCGTTGATAATTTTAAATGAGTTATCCTTCGTTGATTATTTAAAAATGTTTCATATTAGCAGTCGTCTGAGCCGGACTAAGTAATTTAAAAAAAAAAAAATTGTAAATAAGTACGTTATTATATTGCCAAACAAATGAAAATTGGCTAGGTAGAAACAAAGTTTTATTTGTTGCTTAAATGCTATTTGATTCTGACATTGAAAATCCGACAAGATAACTTAATGTTTTATTATATATATATATATATATATATATATATATATATATAATCGGCGTTTATAGATTTAAATCTCTCATTTTCATGCTAGTTCACGCCGGCCGAGGGGTAAGATACTCGACTACGTATCAGTGGCAATTTGTAAACGCGAATTAGCATCTCCTACACTGAAGATTTCGTAAGCATGAAACATCGATGTCTATAGGCAATACTAATTAATATTTACTTTAATATATATATATTATTAATAACCAACTTGTTTATATCTACCTATCTACCTCTATCGCCGTTCACACATGCTTCTTAACTTCGATGTTTACGCATTTTCTCTTCCTCTTCGTCTTCCTTTATATCTTCCCGTTTTCCCTTTCAGACCCCCCTCCCCACCCCTCACTTTCCGCTTCTTGCTATTATTTTATGCACGGACGCTCACCCACGGCGTTCCGTGTCCGCCCAATAAGTTTACAACTAAAACTTACGTGTAGACACTTCAATTAAACTGCATTTCACCCACTAAGAATGCGTTTCGTCGCCATCTTTCTGCCGCCCTCTCAAATACGCAGTTATACAGCCACGCACACATCGGATAAATTAAAGAGTTATTACTCCGTAATACATTTAGCATATATCCACTCCGATAGTACGCAATAAGTTATTAGTAGAGTTTGACATAAGTTCGTACGAATCGCTATGGTACAATATTTTCACCGACCTGATTCTGTTTTTGCCATCGGTTTCCCTCGTTTTTTGTCTGGAGTCGGGAACTAATACGAGGGACCGCGTGAAAGTTACGAACATCTATAGTGAATGTTGTGCTATGGAACCGGCAATATTTGAACTTGTCACGCCACGGTCGCCAGGACACGTCGGTAGCCACTTTACCACCGCTACCTCCCATTAGTAGAGTTGGTATCTTTATAAGTTTTGTTTTTTTTGGCTTACATTAATATGCCGATGTTTCGACCTATAAGTCTTGTCCGAGTCAATTTTGAAAGGCCGTATAGGTCAACACCTCGACATTTCAATGTCAGCCAATATATGTCAGATTATCAGCGACTTAAACCAGTCCCCCAACAGGGATTGTCCTAAACTCGTCTTCTGTATGACTGGTGAGGAGGGCCTTCAAAAGGCAGATGAACCTTCCTTGGGTGAACGACCAACTATGGCCGAGACATAGAAATGCACAAGTTGGTGCCTGAGTGCGCGGTAAAACCACCGGGTGAGATGTCCCCTTCATCTTTCGTAAAGGCAGGCATCTAGAATAGGGGAAACTCTAATATAATGCCTACGGCGACTGTTGTTTCCAAATGTGTGGACTTGATCTGCTTTCTATGTCATGGTAACAGTCGTTTCTTTTCTTTTTACATATAAAAAAAATCATTTGCACAGAACCAATCCTACTCTCTAACCGACTGTTATATATATATATATATATATATATATATATATATATATATATATATATATATATAATGCAATGTCATACACAGACTGATTAATAATCATTTATTTTATGCACACAAAAAAAACATCAACTCTCTCGGCGGTGTGAGATAAATTTCCCTCTGCTTCACATACACTTGGCAATTTTCCCAAACATTTTCCCCTTTTTCTCTTCCTCTCTGTCTCTCTCTCTTCTCCTTCCTCATTTTCCTTTATTCAATTATACCCCGGTTCCTTCTTTTTCTTTCTTTTTCTCGCCGTTAATAAACTTACATTGTACTTATAGGCGTTTACTTATGTTAATGAGGACTGTGCACCGACACGCATTTATAGGCACAACCACACAAACACCTTCCTACGAAATTTCAAAATATAACATTATTTTGAGTTCCCACTTGCCCCCGCCCCCTCTCTCTCTCTTTCCTTTCTCTCTCTCTCTCTTTCCTTTCTCTCTCTCTCTCTTTCCTTTCTCTCTCTCTCTCTTTCCTTTCTCTCTCTCTCTTTCCTTTCTCTCTCTCTCTTTCCTTTCTCTCTCTCTCTCTCCTTTCTCTCTCTCTCTCCTTTCTCTCTCTCTCTCTCCTTTCTCTCTCTCTCTCTCCTTTCTCTCTCTCTCTTTCCTTTCTCTCTCTCTTTCCCTCTCTCTAACGCATTTATCACATCATCCCTCTTTTTCTCTCAATCTTAATTCTGTTCCTCCATCACTTTATTGTCGCTTCCTTCTGTCAGTGTCTGTTTTACAGCCGACTCTTCCCACTCCGTTGTAGATCACCATCCGATTCTCTGCCGCTTCCCCTATCGTAATTGACGCAGAAGAGAGAAAGCAAATTGTTTTGTTTATACCGAAGAAGAAAAAAGAAGAGTGGTCCCCTCGTTTGTGGTTGGCGCTTTCATCTCGTCTCGCTGCGCGGCAAACAAAAGCAGCGAAAAAAAAAACACAATTTGCAGAATTTGCAAGGGTTAAAAAAAAGTCAGTCGCGTCTTTTTTCTCGTCCGGCTCCGGAACTTGTCGGCATTTCAGGTGGAATCCCGGCAGTCTTGGAAGATGTCTTTCCAATCGACACAATTCCCTGGGACTTATTATCCGACAGCGAATCGGGATCAACAGCAAGTACTTTATTTCCCACTTCCACCCCAACCGGCGGCCCTTGTCCCCGGCAGTGACAGGTCGTTCATCGAAAATGCCCGAAGGCAAAGGTAATTATTTAGATCGTACAATTAGGGGGGGGGGGGGGGATCCGGTCGTTTTTTTTTTTTTTTTTTTTTTTTTTTTTTTTTTTGGTTTTATTGTTTGTTTTATGTTTTGTTTTGTTGTTTTTTTGTTGTTTTTTGTCAATATAGTCGCCGTTGTTGCATTCGGGATGGGGGGTGAGGACAATAAATACTTGTTCGCTTGACTAGGGGAAGGGGCGAACCGAATAAAATAAGGATACGATTATCGAAGGGTTCACTGAGGGCGATGTGGGTCACACATTCTAACACTTTCTTTTCCGCTTTAGTTGATTGTTTTGTATTCACAAGAAAAAAAAATTCTTTTAAGAATAAAATCTTTTTTAAGAGGATTTTTTTTTTCTTTTTTTTTTTTTTCTTTTTTTTTTTTTGCACTCAACCTAATTTATGACGAATTCCGACCGGAAAGACATTTCACAAATTAATTGTCTATTTTCTATTTTTCCCCTTTTTTATACAGAAAAAAGAGGGGAAAAATAGAAATAAAAAAAGAAAAAGGTTAAAAGTTAAAAAAAAAAAAGATACGTCCACCATTCAATTTGCGCGTTTAGCGATGTAAATGTTATTTCAAATTTAATCGTGACAGACCAACCGACGGAAAGAGCCTTTTGTGTGGACGCATCTAAAAATGCTATTAAACATGACAAACCGACTAAAAATCATACTTCGCCAACTTAAGCATGACAGACCAACGAAAATTCTATTTCAAACTTAAGCATGGCAGATCGACAGACAAATCTTAAAACGAATGTTTGGGCGCATCTAAAATCAGATACGTCCATTCAATCTGCGCGTTTTGGGCGATCTCAATTGACGCGCGACATTTCGACGGACAAAGTCTCTCATAGAAATTCTAAAGAAACGAGAGAGGGGAGGAATGGGAGAGAGAGTGAAAGAAGAGAAGTGAAAGGAAAGATATATCGTATATATAAAGTAAAGTCAGCCAAAGGAAATGCTTGATAGCCTTTCTCATACAATATCAATATTTACTTCTGTTTCGACCTAATCAAATGGAACAAATCCTGAAGAATAAAATAATAAATATATCGCTCCACTTGTTATCGACCACTCTCGTCTAAACACAGTAAAATTGGGTTGGTAATCCAATTTCTATGAACAGAATTTCACATGGATATATATATATATATATATATATATATATATATATATTCCCGAAACAGTTTTTCATGGTAAACAACTGATGATCCCTTAAATAATGTTAGAAGCAAACTAATATAACTGAAAAAGTTAAATTGACTTACATGAGTGATTTTCCACTGAACGAATTGGGACTTCAGGGTTTTTGGGGGTTTTTTTTAAATATAGTTTTAATGGTTGAGAAACTTCCACGACTATTATGAAAGAAAGAGAAGAAATACAGAATCTTTTTTTGAATAGTACTTAAAAGAGTAAAAAGTAAATCCATTGAAAACAAACTCCGAAATGTTTTCTGTCTAAAGACGAAATTCTTTTAGCAAAAACTGGAATGCCGAAAAGATTACAAAGGTGGAAATACAAAAGTACTAAGAGAAGAAAGATTTTGTTCTTTCTCTTTCTTTTCTAACCAGCGATTTTTCATGTTTTTCTCTTATTTGTCGTGTTGGGGTTTTCTGCTGCGTTAGATGACAGTGTCGTCTGTCGCCAGCTTTTTTTTTTTTTCTCGCCTTAGTTTTTGCTCTTTTCAGTCGATGGCATAAATCCCATGAAATAGAAAGAAAACAAGCCGCGCAGAGGGGGGCTGTATGTGACGAGTGTAAAATGCAATAAATTTGGGCAATTTGGGGCATTTTACCCCCCCCCCCTTTGACCCTCTGGAGGTGCGAACCCGAATTTTTTCTGAGGTCAAGGATGCTCATTTTATATCCAGAACAAGTGCCTCTACATTTTGGCCAAGTTTCAGAAATATTAAATGGATGGATCAAACGTTATGGGAGAAAAGGGTAATTTTTTGCTATTTTGGGGGCTTTTGACCCCCTATGGGGCGCGAAGCAGATTTTTTCTAAGGTCAGCGATACTTATTTTCTATTAGGAACAATTGCCTCCACATTTTGGCCAAGTTTCAGAGAAATTGAATGGATGGATGAAAAGTTATGGGGCCAAAAAATGTCATTTTTTTTGCCATTTTGGGGCCTTTTGACCCCCTGGGGGGGGCTAACCAGATTTTTTTTTTTTTTCAAAAGTCGGAGAATGTCACTTTCTAACCTGACCAAAGTTACAACTTCATGCAAAATTTCAGAGAAATTCAATGGATGGTTGCGGAGAAAAATCCGGACGGACGGACATGCCTCAAAACATAAGTCCCCCGATTTATAAAATCGGGGGACCAAAAAGCACTTGGGGAGGGGGCTTTATACGACAGGGGTGTGTGCGAAACTTCAAACCTTAGAATACATTTTCTGTACCCTAACGATGACTTATGTAAGTCGAAAGCCCGGATGATAATGAATAAAAAACGTGATTTACATCTGAAGACAAAAATGGTTTGATCCGTGAAGACATTGATGAAAGAAACATAACCATTATGTAGCGTCAATTTGAAAATAGATTTTGTGGTTCAAAAAATTTTGAGGCTAATTCTGCCAAATTCTCGAGTTGTTTAATGCTGAATATCTTAACCTTATCAAATCACTGATCTTACAAATCCAAACAAACTTAAAAACTTTCGCTGCCACATCGTAAAACATTTTGATTGTGGCATAATGTGCAATTTAAGTCCTGGATTAAAAATGTAAAAATGACGAAGATGCAAGAAAATTATATTAACAAGTGGATCCCATTAATACTATACCGACGACTGTGATCAGTCAAAATGCAGCAATAATATATATATATATATATATATATATATATATATATATATATATATATATTAGAGAGAGATTAATGGTGTTACGGAAGATAAGTCAAATCAACCTGATACCGTTGGTTTCAAGTCGGTGTGGATTCAAAATCACCGAATCTTACAAACTATCATTAGTCATGTATGGAAAGTACTTTTCGTGCGTGATTTTCGCTAAAAACACAACAAAAGCACACACACACACACATATATATATATATATATATATATATATATATATATATATATATATATATGTATATGTCTGTTCATTTTACGTCAAAAATAACGGGGGGGGGGATATGCTTCACCGGTGTTCGCAATAATATTTATATAAAATCATAGAATTACGTCGGTGATTTAATTGTTCATAAATTATTATCATTTCTGATGACTTAAACATAAAACACCCACCATTGAATTTTTATTATAGGGTGGAGGATTTTTTTCCGAATTCATTTCAGGCGGCGGGGGTTGTCTGACTTGCTATTTGCTTTATCACTTCCCCCCTCAATACTTGAAATGGTTTCGTCCGTTTTTTACTCGCTAACTTCTGTGGGGAGGGACGAATTTATATTTATTGGCATACAAATAATAAATACTCATTGGTCTTTATTATAAAGTGAAGGATATATATATATCTAAATGAATAAATGCGAAAGTTATTTTTTCATTCACCACCTCGTATATTAGCTTCAACACGGCTCACGGTTACTTATATCAATAATACAACATAGTCTTTTGAAATACAGTCGAAACACAGCTGCATAACTATTTTTTAACACGT
Organism: Sepiola atlantica; assembly: GCA_963556195.1. Taxonomy (NCBI): domain Eukaryota; kingdom Metazoa; phylum Mollusca; class Cephalopoda; order Sepiida; family Sepiolidae; genus Sepiola; species Sepiola atlantica. Next base: position 21,750,269 of record OY744531.1, on the reverse strand, counting down.
AGAATTTCATATATTCGGACTACTGTTCTCATCTTGGGTGTTTTTATCACAACGTTTCGGCCGATGTAACCTCCGACCCTCTTCAGGTGCACTTTGTCGAACTCGGGAATCTTTCTGTCGAACTCGGGAATCTGGACGGAATTTCGAACGGAACCCTTTATTAAATCCACGGGGGTAGCATACTCTCGTTCCATCTGCCATGACTGGGAAGAAGTCTTCAGTAATTCGCCATTCTTCGTATCGCCCGCACTGAGGATTGAACCTTCAACCTTCCTAGTCATGTCAGATGGAACGAGAGCATGCTACCCCCCCCCCCCCCCCGTGGATTAAATAAAGGGTTCCGTTCGAAATTCCGTCCAGATTCCCGAGTTCGACAAAGTATACCTGAAGAAGGTCGGAGGTTACATCGGTCGAAACGTCGTGATAAAACACCCAAGATGAGAATAGTAGTCAGAATATACCAAATTCTACGAATTATCAACCCTCATCTAAAAAAAATTCCGAAGCATATTTTGTAACAGTTCATAATAAATTAATGTTTGGTGTTGTTTATTTCTAATTTAATTGTCCTATTTTCCTATGTATATAGGTAATAGTGTTGTCGATATTAACGGTAATTAATTAAAGTGATTTAATAAAATAAAAAAGGATAAATTACCGAAAGCTTTCTTAAAATATTATGCTCATTAATTTTCAAGGGAAATGATTTAAATGAAAAGTGCGTGTGCTTATTTGGGAATGATGTCTTTGAAATCTGATGTTAATAACTTTTTGCAATTTTATCTACCGATAAGAATAACAAATTTGTGCTTCTCTTGCTGACCAAATAATCTTCGAAAAAAAAAAGAAGACTAGTTTGCCGTGTCCTAGATCCTAACAGATGGCATTATTATGCTCCAATTCCTTTTGCGTAGTTGCCCCCCCCCTCCCAACACAAACCATTCAACGTTGTCTGCAAAATTAACTTCTCTTTCGTACTTTGTTTCATAATGTTCTTTATTAATCTCAGCGTAGTTTTGCATAAGAACGCAGCGACGATCGAATTCGCTGCAACCTCAAAAGAGGACAGGCTGTGTCAACCCTCGTTATTTACTTTAACCAACACATTTCCTCGTTTTATTTTGCTACGAATCCCGGTTTCTTTTTGGGTTGTTTGTTTTACGGCATATCAACACTTTTGGCGATATTTAATGCCGAAACACAAAACTTCCTGTAAACGATTCATTGTATACAAGGAGTTGAACATAAGTTGCTATTTTCCCCATGTGGGGGATTTGCAGGGCGTCATACCTTTTTTATATACCAACGAGTCACCATTGATCAAAGCCCAAAGACCACTCGATGATGATGGTTAATGAGATTGTCAATTGGATGATGAACAATACTATGAGAGGATTGAAAACGATGGTGAAGTCGGAAGGATTTGATTACTTAAGCGGACTGTTCGACAAGTATTTGTTGACATTGGACTTGAAAACGACTGTTGTAGTCAGCAGTGAAGCAGTCCCGTTGTATTGTATTCCACATATAGGAAGTTCTTGGAAATTACCTCTGTTCATAGTTCTTTTAGGTACACAAAGGAAGGATGGAAAGTTCTCTGCAGTGGCGGTAGATAGACGGGTACTTGCTGCGAAGGTTTTACAGAGGGGAAAGGACCAGAGATTGTAGCTCTGTCGAGCGTCTACCATAGAAAATTACGATAGAGCAGAGAAAGACTAGCAATGTCTCTAACAAAGGGCCTGTAGAGAGAAGTAAATATTTCCCTCCACTGGATATCATTCTTCGATATTTGTAATCGGCAACGGTATCATTTAGGTCATTCACGCACCCCCTAAAATCTTGAATTAATGGAATTAACTCGCAGTCGAGTTGGAAGAAGTAATTATTGCCTATTCAAACAGTTAATTCATATTCGATGATAAGTTTGCATTCAGACCTAAAAATTAAAAAAAGCCATGGCCAACAAATAATATTTATTGATGAGTAAGGCGGGCGTTTACTTATTGCTAATGTATTTATTTTATAAATAAGGCCAGAAACCCCTCGAGGATACGGCTTAATGAGATAAGCGGTTGCCAGTTGTATGATGATTAACGGAATGAACAAAGTTTGATTACCTATAGGGGACGGTTTATGACGAGTATTTGCTGACATTGGATGTGAAGACGAGTATGTTGTCGTCTGCAGGGAAGCAGTCCCACGTGATGTGTTCCACAGATGGAATAACACCTGTTCATGGAAATTGCGCCTGATGGTAGGCACTTGGAGGAGGAAAAGGAAGTTTTCCCCCGTTGTGGTAGAAAGAAGAGTTCTTGCTGCGAATGTCTTACAGGGAGGAACCATAGATTGGAGCTCAGTCGAGCACCTTTGTTTTAAAGGTGTTAAAAGTAAAAAGCGCTTGAATATTTTCTTTATAATGGCTGACACTGGTGGAAATGTTGTTACTACACTGCAAATCCTAGCTCCCCCTACCCCCAAAAATGAGGTAATGCCTGGGAAGATGGTTTATGACAACCGAACATATATTACACTACCCCCTCAAATGAGAAGGTAATGTCTGGGTGGATAGCACCATGACAAACGAACATATACATTACACTACCCCTCCCCAAATGAGGAGGTACTGCCTTGGAACATGGTACCATGATGAACAAACGAACGAACAGATACTATGAGAATATCACTTGGCAGGAATTCAACGGGAACCCCCCCGGCCATTGTCTTCCATGTTGTACCACGTGCTTAAGATCAGAAGAGAGAAAGAATAAAAAAGGTTATGATCACCAATGTTCTTCGAAGTGCTGCCGTGGACAGGTGTGTCGTCTGCATAGATGTCAGTAAATGATCTCAGAATATGATTTGGAAGATTATGAAGATCAGACAAAATACAAGAAACGATTATTAAAAAAATCTTCAAAATATTTTAAGCATCCACATATAGCAGCAACCATTGGATTTTTTTTCCAGAAAACGAAAAGAACGTTTGTTTGTTTTTAGGTGTTCCTCTCGAAATATCAAAATAAAAATAATACATTTTGTAATGGCGTTGTTAGGGGTTAGGGTTTTTTAATTTTTTTTTTTTTTTTTTTAACTGATTATTATTTTTGCTTTCGTAAGGATGTTGAGGTTAAGGGTGCTTTCACAGATTAGGACAAGCCCTAACTTTGACCCCGTCGTTAGGGTTGGAGTCAGGGTTTTTCTTTCTCCACACTTTAGGCATTTTTTTTTCATTTGCGATCAGTTTTTCATCCTGACAAAAGTTTATCATTCCTTCGATGCAACAGTCATTGAAACCTCGCTAAAATTCATTGCAGTATTTGCACGTTTCCATCAGTTGGAATCGCGTTTCAATAAGTTTACCAGTTTAGATGTCGTCTGCTTATTCATTTCAATCAGTTTGAAATCGTCTGCTCATTTTCTCGCAGTTTCATTGGCTTCGGTGCTTTCTGGCGTTTTACGTTAAACGCCGGAAAGCACCGACGCCAAGGGACTTTTAGCGTGGGTCCTAATCTAACAAAGTACCAAATAATATACAGTCCTGGAGGTGCCTGTAGCCAGTACTCTAATATAATCTGCTAACTCATAAATGCGTTGACACAATGGGACAATCCCCCCCCCCGAGTGAAAATTCTGTTCCAAATCATGTGACAAAGCTCTCTGTAAAGAGTAGGCAAATTTTTCTCTACTTGAACTGTATTCAAGTTATCTCTTCTAAATTATACTCGGCAACAAGAGAATGCATCTCACTTTTGACATGTGATCCCTGTGACAGTCACCTTCAGGTCTGATGTGCACCAATAGCGTTTGCGTTGATCTTTGATGCTTAAGATCGAAATAGCCTTTACATCGCTAACCGTTCATCTTAGGAATGTCTGTAATTCTTTCTCTTTCATCAAATGCAAAACTAAATGGGGGAAAAAAAAACAATTTAACTCCGTTTTGTATTCGTCAATTTCTTTTTCTAATATTCCGAGGTAAATCGACACGGTGCTGCATCCCTGTGCTTGTTTTACAAGTACTTCCACGGAATGTGCTCCGATAAACTTACTTCCACTTGTGCCCCCTCTCAGCGAAAACATCCCCGACCCACCTGACTAGCAGCAAAATTACACCCCTTCACTGTAGAGGGTGCTAGATGCCGGAAGATGTTCTACTATAGCTTTATTTTTCCTCGAACTGCTTGCTTTTGGAATTCCCTCCCTGCTCCCTGTTTCCCCGATCATACCAATATGTAAAAGTTTAAATTTAATGTGAATAGACATCTTGCTGCCCAACTCCCTTCCCATGTTGCCCTCTTATAAATCTGGATCTTATCACAGTAGCTCCTTACACTTCAGTGGCAATATGCCTTGTTTGGAGCGAACAAGTTTGTTTGTTTGTTTTTTTAAAATTAACAAGTGCCTTTTTCAACATTGGATAATGTTACTTTATTTGGTGAGTAGTATTTTCATGAATACATATTTCTTTATTGCTGAAGGAATCCGAAATCTTGGACACAGATTCATTTTAGAAATTGGCGAAGTATTATTCAAAATGCTGTAGCTATTTGCTTAATTCTTCCCAGTTACTCGGACATCCACAGCCGGTGCTATTTTATCCCGACACTCTTACTCAACTACTTGGGGGACACGGAAAGACTGATTCCAAATGTTCTCTGGACGAATTCTTACCTTTTATTTTTCGTTTCATTAAGAATCTATCCCCCAAAAATAAAGAATCACTTTTAATAGTAACAAGATTTTAAAACAATAGAAGCTTATAACGCATATACGTACGTTAATCGATAAAACTCTGGTTCAATAAACAATTTTTGGCACTTCTGCAGATTAGGGACGGGCCGAAATGTATTTGTTTTCATTTTTAGAAGAGCTCCAATAGTGTAAGGGGCCGACAACTCTTTTTGTTTCACTTTTAAGTACGTAATTTCTTGGAAAATATGATTATTTTTTTTAATAAGAAGTAATGTAAATTCAATTAATTAATAGAACATTTATCGAACAATTTAAAATTTGTGAAAAAATAACAGTATATTAATAGGACATTTATTGAAGAATTTAAAATTTGTAAAAACAATAATAGTATATTAATAGGACATTTATTGAAGAAAAGAAAATTTGGGAAAATCAAGTTTATTTTTTCATTTCAAAACGAAATTTGTTTGGTTTAATACATTTTTGATTTATTTTTACAGTTTAAAAATAATCATTTTTCCTCTTAAAATAAAGACTGTCGACCTCTTACACTATTGGAGCTCTTCTAAAATGAAAACAAATAAATGTCGGCCCATCCCTAATCTGCAGAAATACCCAATTTAAAAAAGATTTTTTTAAAAAAGCGAATATTGAGTGAAAAAAAAACTGCTCAAGATTTAAATAATAAACAAAATATAAAAATGTTTCTATCGGCCAATCAGAGGCTTGGGGGAAAAAACGGCTGAGAGCAGATCAAATTTAGATATGAACAAATATGCCACTCTTGCCAAAAATATTGTCTGCGTAACTTCGAACGACTAGCTGTTATAGCAACCATCAGATCTGATGTTAAATTTCTATCACAAAATTGTCCTGTGTATGACCTTAAAGTGTATCGGGTGGTGAGGCAGCAATTTGGGAGCTTTGGGGGATGTGGAGTCATCCCTTAGTTGTGAATATTTCCGCATCAACTCTGACCCGGAGTGGTAGTACGTGTCGGGGTTTCGTCTTTGGGTTAAAAAGAAACCATCGTTTACAAATTATTTGTTTACAAAAATACGCCTGTAAATCAAATTAATCTCCAAACCAAATCAATCGTATACAAAACATGCATGGTTTCGACATAAACTGACGTGACGACAGTTGAGATGCCGTAAACACCCAACAATCAACCAACCAATCAGATATTGAGGAAGAAGGCTCCTTGTGTCGATACTGCTGACATTCATTCTTTTTTGTATCAGATTTCTTGTTAAACACCAAAGCTTCAATATTCTTTGACTGGCGAAATTCTTACTAAGTTTGTTTTTTTTTTTGTTTTTTTTTTTTTTTTAGAAATGTTTTTTCGATGTTTTGTTGGTGTTTTCACTCAAGCAAAATACTTTCTTTTTCTTATCTTTTGTAAAATCTTTTTCTTTCGTTTGTAAAATCTTTTTCTTTTTTTTCGTTTGTAAAATCTTTTTCTTTTCTTTCGTTTGTAAAATCTTTTTCTTTTCTTTCGTTTGTAAAATCTTTTCTTTCGTTTGTAAAATCTTTTCTTTCGTTTGTAAAATCTTTTTCTTTTTTTTCGTTTGTAAAATCTTTTTCTTTTCTTTCGTTTGTAAAATCTTTTTCTTTTCTTTCGTTTGTAAAATCTTTTTCTTTTCTTTCGTTTGTAAAATCTTTTTCTTTTCTTTCGTTTGTAAAATCTTTTTCTTTTCTTTCGTTTGTAAAATCTTTTTCTTTTCTTTCGTTTGTAAAATCTTTTCTTTCGTTTGTAAAATCTTTTTCTTTCGTTTGTAAAATCTTTTTCTTTTTATTTTTTAATTTTTTTAATTCATTTTTTAAAATGCATTTTTTCTTTAAAAAAAATCATTAGTTCTTTCTTTTTTTTTTCGTTTCATTTTCATCTCACTCATGAGCTGAATCCATTTTGTTTTTTGCTAGAAATCGCATTGCAAAAGGTAAAGAGTCGGTGCCTGAGGCGAAAGGAGATGGGTTAGGGGTTACTGGTTAGAGAGGGATGAGGTGCCGCCAAGTCGTCTCAATGCCGCAGAGATGACATGGGTATGAGGGTTATTATGCACAGCACCCTAATAACATAAAGGTCATGGGGTCAAAGCCGATTAGAATGAAATATTTTCACTATTTATGCTTCTAAAGGGCAGCGGTATTTTTTTTTTTTTTACATGCGTTCATTTTTTACGTTAGTAAGAATCATAGCCAAACCCTTCAACCGATTTTCACATTTTTGGGGAAATGTGAAATATTAGTCGATTTGGGTGTGTATCCAAATAAAGAGTTTTCATACAGGAATTTCTAATATATTTACTTCATTTTTTGTATTAAGGCCGCAACCCAGCTAACAAGGCTCTGGTGAAAATCCAGGAGTCGGCATCAGGATCCGATGCCCTCTGGTCGTCTCTGCTTCTGCGTCTAGCAAGAAAACATGTGTCAAGCACAGAACCGCATAATCAATAGTGAGTGTCAACGTTGCTTCTGCGCATGTACAACCGCCATTCCTTTGTGTGTTCCGAGCCAAACCTTCCCTGACTTCGTATGCAACCGCTGAGCCTTGCTGCTCTCAATGTCGGGTTAAAAATCTGAAATCTTACAGGTATAACGCATAGCTGCAACCAACGCGGAGGACTTCTGGCAAACCAGACAATCCTGAGGCACGATTTACGTGAGCTCTGTGCAAGAGTTTAACTTGCTTAAAAACAAAAAATATTTTTTTATGAAAGATAATATACATTTTCTTACTACTGAATAAACGGTGCTTCAGAAAATATTTTTCTTACTGAATATTTCAGCTCAGTGATTCGGATAGCAGTAGGAGGACTTGCGACTGGGAGAGTTTTATCTCTTCCGGTGACAACAGAAACTGTACATCAAATAAAATTTTTTTAAAAAAGTTAAAAATCGATTGAAAATAAGAATTTTATTTTCTCAGGCAAATTAATTATCTTTTGTCTTATTTTGCATGTGGCCGTAAAACGGTTATTTTTTTTTTTTTTAGGTTGAAAATTATATGGTTGACCAGGGTTCGAAACGGGCTATTGCGTTTAAACAATTTTACCTTTTTTTATCTCCGTCAAGGTTATGTTTTTGGTCGAGTTTGTCATTTTTTGTGTACGGCCTAGTATTCATATCACTTGACCAATCGCCACCAAACTTGATCAAAATTTCGGTAATAGTCTTAGACCCATATTTAATTTGGCGATGTCTAGTTCAAATGTCAAGCTCACAGAAAAGGTGAAAGTTACACTTCGGTCCTGTTCATCGTAGAGACTGGCTATTTGGCCCATATTTTAGCCAATATAGGACCGCTTTTATTTTGCCTTCATGTTGACCATGAAAAGTTTGGTCATGGTCGAAATTTTTCAACTTCCGATTTTTCCAAATTTGATGTATGAATCTGATACTCTGATAAGTGACCATGTAAAATGTTAACCTGATCAGATAAATAGGTTTTGAGCTATCTACGTTTCCATCGCATAACTTCGAAAATGTTTTATACAATATAAAGAAGGGCCAGATAAGACTTTGGCCCACCCTTACGTTGTCAGGGGGAGGTATGCAGTTTCACTACTGACTTATGTTCTTATTTCTATGTTTTTATTAATGTGTCAATTAATATTATTATAATATAAAATGTTTATTTATTTTATTTAGTAATTTTGTTTGTTTTTTTTGTTTTTTGGGTTTTTTTTTTTCTGTTGCGGGTTGGTGGAGGTATACGTTCTACCGAGTGCTAGTCGAATGATTTTTCTTGTCAGATGATTATCTAATGATCAAATGACCTCCGAAAACACTGACGATAAACATTTCCTTTTTTGATCTACCACCTTATTTATTTATTTATTTTTTATTTTCAGACAAACCTACAATCAAAATGCCCAACGGAAAGGTCCGAAGGTCAATATGCAAGCAGCTAAAAAGGATCAAAATCAGACGATGAACGTCAGCCCCCAACAATATCACAGCAGTCCCCGGATGCAACCGGCCACACCAGCCACCCCTGTCACGCAAGGTTCCGGCTCTGGACTATTTATCCATGGACAATACAATTCACCCCTTGGATTATACTCTTCCGATATTGCAACAGAGGAACTTTCGCAGCAATCAGGCGGCATTATCACAAATGTTGGCGGGTAAGTTATTTAAATTTATGTTTATTCTTCTACCAAATTTCACGTTCCTACGTCTAATCATTCATTCAATTTGCACTGTTCTCTAAGCGATAATAAGCGAATGTCATTGGATTTCATTCATTTTAATTGATCATCTGATATAGCGTGGCCAGTGTTATATTTTTAGTAACAAACTGTACCCTACGCGGCGTTGCCCGGGATGCAGTGAAATCATTTTAGTTTTTTAGTTTTATTTATTTTCATATTTTTAAGTTTAAAGTAGACAACTCCTTTTATACTCTTCAATTTAAAAGGAGTTATCCTTGTTGATTTTTATTTTTAGGTGATTATATAAAAACGTTTCCTATTATCAGTTGTCTGGGCTGGACTAAGTAATTTGTGAAATGAATTGTAGCTAAGTACATTATTATATGGCCAATAACACTGTACAACAATAACAAATGAAAATTGGCTAGTCATAAGCAAATTTGATTTGTCAGCTTAAATGATATTTGGGTTTAACTGTGAAAATTTGACAAGACGACTGTATATATGTTAGGTATAAACTAAGGTTAATATTTGAAGACATAGGTGGGGGTGAGGAGGCTCCTTGTTTAAAATATGCCCATCCAAACAATTAATGTTTTCTAAATTATTTATTTTGCATGTTACCGCATTACTTTCTTTTCTTAAGTCTGTGAAACACAGGATGAAAATATTTATTTTCAGAGATAAACAAATTCAGTGGAGGATCCACGTTTCCTTGGAGGGCACTTTTATAAATGGTGTATATTGAGGAAGGTAGGGAGTAGGCATTCGAGACGTCTGCTGTAAGGCACAACTCTCCCTGGCCTGACATATTAATGGCAATTTGGGACCACGGTTCATGAGGATGTCTTCTCTGGCCAGGGTTTAATAAAGAACCAAATTGTAAATTCTTGTTGTGTTGTATTTTACAATGTCGCTGGTTTGTGCTACCAACAACAAACAAAAGCAGAGGCAGAGCAACATAATAAAAGGGATATTTAATCTTATATCAATATGCATAGGCAGAAAATTATTTCTACCAAATTGAACGCCCATAGGTCTATTAGCCTCAAGGTTGTTCATGCCTACACACAGAGACGAACATTTTTCACATTATAATCACTGATTGGACCTGGTGGAAGTTCCCCGGTGTTTTCTACACCAATCCGTATAATTTCTTCTTGTATTCATTTAACGTCACTTTTCCCTTGTTGAGGGATTCATACGTTTTCTGATCTTACGCAAGCTCACTTTCCACTTCTCATGGTTTAGTGAGTCAGCAGTCTCCAAATTCCACTCTGTGCGGTCTTGTCTATTCAATTCTCCCAGTTCAAAGAGTCAGTTGTCTCCAAATTCCACTCTATACGGTTTTGTCTAATAACCTGCTTCCAAGTTTCCTTGGACGGTCAACCTTCCTGCGATCTAGGATATTCATGCTTCTGTAACGGTTTATCCAGGAGGATGAACGTTCCACATGACCATACCAGCATAATCGATTGATCCTTAGGATAACATCCATGCTGGGCAAATATAGTGCTTTCAGCAAATCCTCTGACCTGATGTGTTGGGTTTGGTCAGATTTCACATTGGATCATGAATTTGTCATTGCGCTGCAGACGGGCGAGGTCTGAGTGAGGGCCCAGCATTCACTGCCATATAGCATGACGCTCCTGACACAGTTACTATACAACTTATCCCGGATGTAAAGAGGGACAGCACAAGATATTATCAGAGGCAACAACTCACGAAATTTTGCCCAAGCTGCTTTCACTCTTATGCCCGTACTGAGCACATCTCCTAGATAGTAGAAAGAGTCTACTACCTCCAGGGTATTGTCATCTATTACCATCTCTTTGTGGGGACGACCGTCAATAAGGTGTGCCTGTCCTATGCATCTCCTACACTTGAAGTTTAAGTTCAGGGCTAACTTACTCTTCAGGTCATTGCATTTTTTGTGGGTCCACAGTAGGCACAGGTTACACTGTATCACATTGTTTCTAACACCCTTCCGGCACACAGAACAAGAATTTACTGCTAATAATAATGTTCCTTTTGGAATAATAAATCTCTGTCAGGGTCAATACTATTAAGAAAAATATGACTCTTGTCATTGTCAGCTAAATATTCTTTAGATAAATAAAGCGAATGTTTATTTATTCATTTAAAATTGTAGCAATTTAATTTTTTTAAAACAATAAATATTCTCCGTCTTCTTACCATAAAAATAATTGTCAGCTAAATATTCTTCAAATCAATAAAACGAATGTCAATTTTTTTTTTTAATGTATTTATTTAAAATTGCACTGTTTTAGTCAACAGGACGACATAACTCGATTTTGGAACAATTCCTTTTAAAATGGGTAAAGTCAGAAGTGTTTACTTTAGCGACATCAGATTAATCACCAAACGCCATCTTTGCTGATCGGACAATCTAATTTTTTTTAAATGTGTGTGAAAGGTGATAACGTACGTACGAACATCAAGTGGATTTGCATATAATTAAATAGATGCTAAAAGAAATGAATATTTATTTTACCTGTTTCTGTACTTATACCGTTGGGAAATGTACCCTCCCTCCTCTCACTACCCAGCTATGAGCAATCCATTTTTTCCAACCCTTTCTACCTTTTTTTTCTGCCTACCTTAATTCCAAACCTTATGAACTACTTAAGCCCCCCCCCCCAACATAATACACACAAAAAAAAACGCCCTGAGTATGACCTTAAAGGTATTCGATGATGAGGCCCCTATTTGGGATATTTGGAAAATGTGAAGTTACCCCTGAGTTACCACTATTCTCAGGTCCACTCCAACCCGGAGGAGTGGTAGCACTTGTCATGACCCCATCTATGGGTCAAATAGAAACCATCGTTTACAGATCGGTTGTTTACAAAATGATTCCACACACAGTTTTGTGTAATGCCCAGGGTGGTAAGGGGTACAGAGAGCTTGTGTAGTTGATAGGTTTTGAAATGGGGTAGGCAGAAAAAAAAGGTAGCCGGGTTTGGAAAGGTGGATTTTAGGGTGGTGTGGTAGAGTAGGGAAATGAACAAATACCTTGCTCAAGGGTGTCTGAGGCAGTTTAGTGTCATGCCTAGGACAAATTATATCTAATCAATAGATAGGACCCTGATGGGTACTATCACTCCGGGTCAGAGTGGACCTGGGAGTAATGGTAAAAAAGAGTGATTCCCCCCCCCTCAACGCTCCCGAATTTGGGCTTCACCACTGGATGCACTTTATCCAGGATCATGGAAAAAGTTTTCTTTTTCTAATAAGACTAAAAGTTTACCATTAACGACTATAAGAACCTTTCCATTGTCAGGGCAAATACAACCTTTCCCGATAGTCCAACGTTTAAACTCCTCGGCCTGACATTCTCAAGACACATGAATTGAAATAAATACATAGAAGATATTGCCAAGTCTGCCGCAAAGAAGGTAGGCTCCCTCTACCGGGCTAGAAAACCTCTCACATCCGCCAGTATCCTATATCTCTATAAAGCCACCATTCGCACATGCATGGAGTATTGTTGCCACATCTAGGCTGGTGCACCAACCATTAGCCTCTCCCTCTTGGACAGGCTGCAAAAAAGAATTTCTAACCTAATAGGTTCCGCACTGTCTGCCAAACTTCAGCCCCTTTCGCATCGCCGCAATTTTGCACCCCTGTGCTTGTTTTACAAGTATTTCCTTGAAATGTGCTCCGATAAATTTATTGCACTTGTATCCCCTAGCAGCAAAATCCCACCCCTTCACTGCAGAGGTTCCTAGATGCCGGAAGATTTTCTACTCTAATAGTTTCTTTCTTCGGACGGTTTGCCGTTGGAATTCCTTTCCTACTCTGTTTCCTGTCCGTACAAACATGCAGAAATTTAAATGTAATATGAACATTTTGCTTCTCACCCAGGTTGCCCCCCCTATAAATCTAGCCCCTGTTACGATAGCCCTTTCAGTGGCAATATGCCTTGTTTTGGTGAAAAAAGTAAAAGATTTTTAACAGTATTTGAAAACCACAATCATTTCTCTTGAAAAGGTTGTTTTTATTGCACGGAAATCATTAAATATTTGTACTTACCTTCTGTTTGTATCTTATTTTTTCTTTTTTTTTTCATCTTTTTCTTTTTTTTTTCATCTTTTTCTTTTTTTTTCATTTTTTTTTTTTTTTTTCATCTTTTTCTTTTCTTTTTCATCTTTTTCTTTTTTTCATTTTTTTTTTCATCTTTTTCTTTTTTTCATCTTTTTTTTTTCATCTTTTTCTTTTTTTTTTTCATCTTTTTTTTTTTTTCATCTTTTTCTTTTTTTTTTCATCTTTTTCATTTTTTTCTTCATCTTTTTCTTTTTCTTTTTCATCTTTTTCATCGTTTTCTTTATTTCTTTCTTTCTTCTTCTTTTGGATCGAGTTACCTTTCACCGTTCATGGCGGCGGCGGCGGCGGCTGCTGCTGCTACTTCCGGATGCCAAGTTTTTCTTACTGCTATTTGTTTATTTCTTTCTGTTTCGTTGACTTGGATGGAACTCATCTGCTTGGAATCAAATTACATTTCGGTAGAAATGACCAAATTGGATTCGCCTTTTCTAGATAATAAAAACAACGACGAGCCATTGCTTCATAATAATCTTTCTCGCCATTTGCATTACAAATCATCACAGCAAGATTTCTTGCGAGGTTCACAATTTTTTTAAACCTGCACGAAAAATGCAAGAAAATAAAGACGCCGCCAGTTAATTAATTACCCATTCTTCGCCATATTTAAAACAATTGTTGCTACGAGCAAAAATATGTAACTTCTAGTCGCATATTTTTGTCTAGTATATCACTACTCCTACCCCCTCCCAAAGGGAGAAGGTAAACCCTGGGAGGATGGTATCATAACCACAGAACAGAAACTACACTACCCTCTCAAAAGAAGAGGTAATGCCTGGCAGAATGGTATTATGACAAACTAACATATACTACCCCCCCAGGAGAAGGTAATGTCTGGTAGGATTTTCTTATGGCAACAGAACAGATATTACATTACCCCTTAAAGGGGAAAGTAATGCCTGGAAGGATGGTTTCATAACAGAACAGATACTACACGCTCTCCCTTCCCCAAAAAGGAGATAATGCCTGGGAGGATGATATCATGATAACAGAACAGATACTACTCCCCCCCCCCCCAATTGAGCATTGAAAAATAGTGCATTAGTCTGAAATAGTATAGTAAACTGAGTATTAAAAGATAGTACAATTAATAGAGGTTATAGCATAGTTTCGGCTTCAGGCAGACATATACCAAATCTCCATTAGTAATAGATGTGGTTGGTTTGATGTTACTTAGGGGAGACGTATGCGTAAATAATAAAAGAATACAGTTAGAGAATAAAGAAACGTTTTCCTTTTTTCTTTTTTTTCTTGTTCGGGACCGTTTCTATAAAATGAAGAAACAGAAGACGAGCATAATTTGTCTTTCGAAATATAAAATTTCGAGAAAAGAAACTCAATGTAATCGTTGGTCGCCATTTTTTTAGGCAAGCATTTGTAAATCTTTATGTTAATAAAATTGAGACAACTTCTCGTACACTGTGCATGTGTGCTTCTCACTTTTATGAGAAACAACAATGGCGGCCGAGATTATCACTTAACTTCACTGAACTTAGACAATTACGCATGGTTTTACGAGGGTTTTATTGGGGAGGGAACTTACCACTCGCATCTAGAGTTGTTGGTAGGGTAAGTATATTCTTACTATCTTGTCACCGAAGTTAACCGAGTATCTCTGATGCTATTTTGGTTTTCGTGTATCGATCAGACAGCTTTCATCAAAATATAATTTTGAAATAAAATATCTTACAAACGGTTTCCACACATTAAAAGTATACGGGTCGGTAGAGAATTTAATTCTACTGCGTTTGCTATAAATTATTTGTTGTTTTAATTTTATTTTTATGAGTTCTCGACTGTTAACTATTCTGGACTTTTACCAAAGAGTAAATAATGTTGTGAATAGAAATTAAAACGTTACCGTAACAGAAATTAGTTAGTTTTATTAAAATTTGGTTCAATTAAAAAAAATTTGATTAACCGATACCGTAATCATTAAATTTAATTTTCAAAATCGTATTTAAAAAAAAAAATAATTGTAAAAAAAAAAAGTGCAGTAGGCTGCATTTTTTTTTTTTTTTTTTTTTTTGTAGTGGCGCATGCAAATTGTAGACGTGCAGGTGATAGATGCTCGTCCAAACGAAAGGGAGGGGGCACAGAAGAAAGTGAAAATATATTTGGTTTTATATTGGGCCACCCAGAAGTTTATTTCTCTTTGAAATGAAGTGCCTCATGAAGACCCAAAAGTAATGATCGTAGATTGTCTCCATGATAATCCCCTGTCTTCATGTTATATCAAGTTGATATCTCAAGTAACCAGTGCTTGGGTGGTCGAATGGTGACCAGTGAGAAAGACTGGAATCTAAGATTTCCGGTCAGGAGAAAAGGACCCCATGAGATGAGGGGGGGGGGGGGGCTAGCCCACTGTGTATGACAGAAAGTTTGTTTTCCTGGGAGCTGGGGATCAGTTAGAACGGTGTGCCTGTTCAGGCAAGATGGACCCACTGGAGCTCTTAGCTACAGGATTGTGCTGATTGGACTTATCTTCTTTTTTTGTCGGAAACAACTTCATTTTGCAAGTCGGTCAGGGAACACGAGTATCATTTAAACAAATAAACATGTTACTTTTTACAAACTAGACTCATGGTTTTACTTGGAATTGGGTATTATTTGTTGCAGCATTGAATTAATTGCACAACATCTTGTGACAGGCAAAACGAGTCGGGACGATTGCGGCCAGTGCAATAAAAGCCCCATACATACAGGTTCACATAGTAAAAATTTGATAAAAAATAAAATAGCAAGAAAAATAATGAAAGAAAAAAGACAACGCTAGGTAGATACCACTACTATACAATAACGAGAAACAACAAGTCCATAGTAATCAGTCTCCTTTCGCTCTTTGCTAAAATCTTTGAATCATGAATCACTCTAGCAATAGTCTGCCACCTCATTAATGCTAAACTTCTTTCTGGCCATCAGTATGGATTTAAGCAAGCACGTTCTACTGTTGATATCCTAATAGTCATCTCTGAACGTGTATACCATACACTGGACAAGGCAGGCAAAGCTAGGGCGGTAGCACTTGATATATCTAAGTTCTGACTTGAAGGCCTTCTCATGAATATTAATACGTATGGTATTACTGGACGAATATTTAATATAATTAGATCCTTCCTATCCAAAAGAAAGATCCAGGTCGTCCTCGATGGCTGTACATCCAAACAAAATGACATTAATGCAGGTGTATCATATGGGTCGATCTTTAGACCTTTATTGTTCCCGATTTTCATAAACGACCTCTCCGGTGACATTGTGTCTGAGATGGGTATATTTGCTGACGACACTACGCTCTACTCTCGTCATGTGGGTATATGCTCACATAACCAAGACAATGCCTGAATCCTTAGAAAGTGACCTCCAGTCTGTAGTTGAATGGGGGCATAAATGGATGGTAACATTTAATGCTACCAAGACAAAGCTCCTTTTTTTTTAACAGCTACAAGAAACATTTTCAACCATTGATTGCCTTGGCAAATAGCACTCTACCCGAGAGTCTAACATTCAAACTCATCAGCCTAACATTCACAGGTAACAGAAATTGGAACAAATACATTGAAGATACTGCCTAGGCTGCTGCAAGGAAAGTGGGCTCCCTATACCATGCTAGAAAACTTCTCAAACATGACAGTATCCTATATCTCTACAAAGCACCGCTCGCCTATGCATGGAGTATTGTCACATTTTGGCTGGTGCACCAACCACTAGTCTCACACTCTGAGACAGGGTCTCCCCCAAAAAGTCTCTAATTTAATAGGTCCCACACTGTCTACCAAACTCCAGCCACTATCACATCGCTGCAATGTTGCATCCTTGTGCTTGTTTTACAAGTACTTCAATGGAATGTGCTCTGACGAACTTGCTGATCTGGTGCCCCCTTCAACGTAAATACCCCTGACCTACCGGACAATCAGCTTTATCCCATCTATTCACTGTAGAGGTCTCCAGATGCCGGAAGGCTTTCTACTCTAATGACTTCTTTCCTTGAACTGCTAGCCTTTGGAATTCCCTCCCTGCTTCCTGTTTCCCTGACTGTACCAACATGCAGAAATTTAAATGTAATATGAACAAGCATCTTGCTGTACAACTCTCCGCTTAAGATGCTCCCTATAAATCTGGCCCCTAATTCACAGTGGCCCCTTACGTCTCAGTGGTAATCTGTCTTGTTTGGGGTAAATAAAGGTTTTTTCAAAATTAAAAAGTCATCAAATAGGAAATCTAATTATAATGAAGAGTTGTTGTCCGTCTGTAACTAAAAATCAGTCACACTTTTCAAAGATTAAAAAAGATTATTCTGAAACAATGGAAAATATTTTCCCATCTCTATAATAATATGTTAAGGAATTTCATGTTCGTACGTACGTTATCACTCTTCACACACATTTTATAAAAATTAGATCGTCCGATCAGCAAAAGATGATAATTGGTGATTAATCTGATGTCGCTAGAGTAAACAATTCCGACTTTACCCTTTTTAAAATGAATTGTTCCAAAATCGAGTTATGTCGTCTAACACTAAACAATAAACAATATAATTTTAAATAAATAAATACATTAAAAAAAAAATTGACATTGGTTTTATTGATTTGAAGAATATTTAGCTGACAATTATTTTTATGGTAAGAAAACGGAATATTTATTGTTTTAAAAATAATTAAATTGCTAAAATTTTGAATAAATAAATCAAGAAGATACATATTTGGTTTATTTAATTAAATAATATTTAGCTGACAATAAATATTATTTTTACGGAAGAAGAAAGGGTAATTTCTTAATAGTATTGACCCCGATAGATTTATTATTCCAAAAAGAAACATTATTATTAGCAGTAAATTCTTGTTCTGTGTGCCGGAAGGGTGTTAGAAACAATGTGATACAGTGTAACCTGCGCTTACTGTGGGTCCACAAAAAATGCAGTGACCTGAAGAGTAAGTTAGCTCTGAACTTAAACTTCAAGTGTAGGAGATGCATAGGGCAGGCACATCTTATTGACGGTCGTTCCCACAAAGAGATGGTAATAGATGACAGTACCCTGAAGGTAGTAGACTCTTTCTACTGTATAGGAGAGAGATAAAGAGAGAGGGTAGGTGGTGGATGGTAACTTAGTACGGGCACAAGAGTGAAGGCAGCTTGGGCAAAATTTCGTGAGTTGTTGCCTCTGATAATATCGTGTGCTGTCCCTCTTCACATAGTTGTATAGCAGCTGTGTGAGGAGCGTCATGATATATGGCAGTGAATGCTGGGCCCTCACTCAGACCTCGCCCGTCTGCAGCGCAATGACAAATCCATGATCCAATGTGAAATCTGACCAAACCCAACACATCAGGTCAGAGGATTTGCTGAAAGCACTACACTTGCCCAGCATGGAGGTTATCCTAAGGATGAATCGATTACGCTGGTATGCTCATGTAGAACGTTCATCCTCCTGGATAAACCGTTGCAGAATCATGAATGTCCAAAATCGCAGGAAGGTTTTTTTATTATGCAAACTGATAAATCAGTATAAAATTTACATTTTTTTTAAACTCATCACTTTTTAAAAAAACTTAAATACAACATTTCTTATAGCATCTTTTCGAACTTGGGGAATCTTTTCGAACCTGGGGAATCTATATGGAATTTCGAACTGAACTGTTTTTTTTTTAAATTCACACTTGTACGTTCTTCATTGCTCACCATGAAGAATGTACAAGTGTTAAATAATGTTTATTTTATTCTTAGTTAGTATCGCCTGTAGTGAGGATCGAACCTTCAATTTCCTGTTGCGTGGACGATTTTAGTATGGATGTCGAGAGCTTTAAACCTCATTTTTTTTTTACATGTGTAGTATTATTACTTATTGCTATATACATTAGTATTTAAGGTCAAGTGTGAGTTTCTGTGGAACGAACTGGATTCGAACTTGGCACACCCAGGTCCTCAGTCCGCGTCGTTAACCACTTAGCCATCATTTGCTATATATTATTAGTATTATTTATTGCTATATATAAAGGGTTCGGTTCGAAATTCCGTATAAATCCAGAATTCGAAAAGATGAGCCGAAGAAAGTCGGAAGTTACATCGGACGAAACGTGGTGAATATAACACTCAAAATTAGAATAGTAGTCCGATTAGATCAACTAATATAAATGATCAATCCTGATCTTAAAAAATTCTGAAACATTATCTTATTGAATGTTTGATGTATTGGGTATTTGGAAATGTTAACTTCCGCTTTTCTGTATTCAAAAAAAATTTGCTTGTTTTTCATTTGACTGCATTGTTGTTGTTCTTTTTTTTGTTGTTCTTATTGTTTTGTTTTGTTTTTATTGCAAATTATAAAATAAATATCTTCATTCGTTACTTTTTTATGTTTTCCTTTTTTTCATGTTTTTTTTTTTTTTGTTACAATGTTTTTACTAATTATTTTTTTTCTTTCAAACTTTTTTTTTTCTTTCTCCCTTCCTTTTTGATTTACTTTTGTGTAAATTAAGATCGGACAGTCTCAAGATTTCCGGGGGACCGAGCTACGATCCATGCAGGTTTGTTTTTTAAATTTGAAAGGCGAGGAGGTGACTAATTAATAGTGGCTCTCAATGGCCGGATAGACGCATGCACTGTCTTCGCATCTCGACTTTTGCAAATGCATATGTCTCTTCTGCTCTTCTGCTCCTCTCTCTACTCTCTACTCTCTCTCTCCCCCCCCCTCTCTCTCTTTCTCTCTTACTCTCTCTCTCTCCCTCTCTCTATCTAAAAAGCTTTCTTTCTCTCGCTTTCTCTCTCCCTTTTTCTGTCTCTTTCTATATCTCTCTATCTCTCTCTCTTTATCCACCTTTCTTTTTTTCTCCCTATCTTTTTTCTATCTCTTGCGTTTTTTATCTCTCTCTCCTCTCCTCTCCTTCTCTCTCTCTCTCCTTCTCTCTCTCTCTCTCTCTCTCCTTCTCTCTCTCTCTCTCTCCTTCTCTCTCTCTCTCCTTCTCTCTCTCTCTCCTTCTCTCTCTCTCTCCTTCTCTCTCTCTCTCTCCTTCTCTCTCTCTCTCCTTCTCTCTCTCTCTCCTTCTCTCTCTCTCTCCTTCTCTCTCTCTCTCCTTCTCTCTCTCTCTCCTTCTCTCTCTCTCTCTCCTTCTCTCTCCTTCTCTCCTTCTCTCTCCTTCTCTCCTTCTCTCTCCTTCTCTCCTTCTCTCTCCTTCTCTCCTTCTCTCCTTCTCTCCTTCTCTCCTTCTCTCCTTCTCTCTCCTTCTCTCCTTCTCTCTCCTTCTCTCCTTCTCTCTCCTTCTCTCCTTCTCTCTCCTTCTCTCCTTCTCTCTCCTTCTCTCTCCTTCTCTCTCTCTCTCTCCTTCTCTCCTTCTCTCTCTCTCTCTCCTTCTCTCCTTCTCTCTCTCTCTCTCCTTCTCTCCTTCTCTCTCTCTCCTTCTCTCTCTCTCCTTCTCTCTCTCTCTCTCCTTCTCTCTCTCTCTCTCCTTCTCTCTCTCTCTCTCCTTCTCTCTCTCCTTCTCTCTCTCTCTCTCTCCTTCTCTCTCTCTCTCTCTCCTTCTCTCTCTCTCTCTCTCCTTCTCTCTCTCTCTCTCTCCTTCTCTCCTTCTCTCTCTCTCTCTCTCCTTCTCTCTCTCTCTCTCTCCTTCTCTCTCTCTCTCTCTCCTTCTCTCCTTCTCTCTCTCCTTCTCTCCTTCTCTCTCTCCTTCTCTCTCTCTCTCTCTCCTTCTCTCTCTCTCTCTCTCCTTCTCTCTCTCTCTCTCTCCTTCTCTCTCTCTCTCTCTCCTTCTCTCTCTCTCTCTCTCCTTCTCTCTCTCTCTCTCTCCTTCTCTCTCTCTCTCTCTCCTTCTCTCTCTCTCTCTCTCCTTCTCTCTCTCTCTCTCTCCTTCTCTCTCTCTCTCTCTCCTTCTCTCTCTCTCTCTCTCCTTCTCTCTCTCTCTCTCTCCTTCTCTCTCTCTCCTTCTCTCTCTCTCTCTCTCCTTCTCTCTCTCTCTCTCCTTCTCTCTCTCTCTCTCCTTCTCTCTCTCCTTCTCTCTCTCTCTCTCCTTCTCTCTCTCTCTCTCCTTCTCTCTCTCTCTCTCCTTCTCTCTCTCTCTCCTTCTCTCTCTCTCTCCTTCTCTCTCTCTCTCCTTCTCCCTCTCTCTCCCTCTTCTCTCTCCCTCTCTCTCTCTCTTCTCTCTCTCTCTCTCTCTCTTCTCTCTCCCTCTCTCTCTCTCCCTCCTTCTCTCTCCCTCTCTCTCCCTCCTTCTCTCTCCCTCTCTCTCTCCTTCTCTCTCCCTCTCTCTCTCCTTCTCTCTCCCTCTCTCTCTCCTTCTCTCTCCCTCTCTCTCTCCTTCTCTCTCCCTCTCTCTCTCCTTCTCTCTCTCTCTCTCTCTCCTTCTCTTTCTCTCTCTCTTTCTCGTTTTCTCTTTCTCTCTCTCTTTCTCGTTTTCTCTTTCTCTTTCTCGTTTTCTCTTTCTCTCTCTCTCTCTCGTTTTCTCTTTCTCTCTCTCTCTCTCTCTCTCTCTCGTTTTCTCTTTCTCTCTCTATCTCTAACATGGAATGGCACAATGACATGGCTTCCAGGCGGGAAACAAAACTCAGCTTTTGATGAAGGCAAATGATTTGGGAAACGAACAACGTTTTCCAACAGTTCATGATCATAAGTTTCATTTATACCCCCTCCCCGTTTCTAAATGCCAAATACCAACCGAAGTATTGCATATTGAAACGAACCCAGAAGAACTGAAACTATTCAAATAAAGTCTGATGATATGCAATAGAAAAGACTGATCTGTTGTGATCAGTAAGAAATCACTAGAAACGACTTGTGTGAGAATTCCAAGTTAATAATAATTGGGCATTGAAAGTGAAAGTAATTTTATAACCAAAAAATAAATTTTAAATCAAAGAATTATCCGATCTTAATGAAATGTTCAGTATTAATTAATTAATTAATGAAAGTTAATATTAATTATTTAATTAATAAAAAAAAGGGATTTTTAAAAGTTTACTTTACACGTCCTTCATTTCAATGTCTTATCATACCCATAATCGAAACTCAATGACCACCTTTTCAAATAGATAACACCTTGAAAGTGGGGATACAAAAAAAGATTGTTAAAAGAGAGCTCGATAGAAAGTGATACTAAAGATCGGAAATCTAAATGCAAAAAAAAGATGTCTTGAGAGCTTAAATATTATCTGCCTTTTTAAAATCTGTTTGATTTTCTTAAATAAATTAAAACTTTATATTAACATGGATTCATCAACTAATAAATACTGAAAATTTATGCATGTTCGATAAAGGTGTTTATCTAAGAGCTCTGTGCTTCGTAGAGCTCCCAAGCAGAAATATTACAAGTACAAAGTTATGAAAAAGAATCTCAAGTACAATTCATGCATTTATTACAGTTGATAAATACAATTTATGCATTTATTACAGTTGATAAATACAATTTATGCATTTATTACAGTTGATAAATACAATTTTATCATTTATTACAGTTGATAAATACAATTCATGCATTTATTACAGTTGATAAATACAATTCATGCATTTATTACAGTTGATAAATACAATTTATGCATTTATTACAGTTGATAAATACAATTTATGCATTTATTACAGTTGATAAATACAATTCATGCATTTATTACAGTTGATAAATACAATGTATGCATTTATTACAGTTGATGAATACAATGTATTCATTTATTACAGTTGATGAATACAATGTATGCATTTATTACAGTTGATAAATACAATGTATGCATTTATTACAGTTGATAAATACAATGTATGCATTTATTACAGTTGATAAATACAATGTATGCATTTATTACAGTTGATAAATACAATGTATGCATTTATTACAGTTGATAAATACAATGTATGCATTTATTACAGTTGATAAATACAATGTATGCATTTATTACAGTTGATAAATACAATGTATGCATTTATTACAGTTGATAAATACAATGTATGCATTTATTACAGTTGATAAATACAATGTATGCATTTATTACAGTTGATAAATACAATGTATGCATTTATTACAGTTGATAAATACAATGTATGCATTTATTACAGTTGATAAATACAATGTATGCATTTATTACAGTTGATAAATACAATGTATGCATTTATTACAGTTGATAAATACAATGTATGCATTTATTACAGTTGATAAATACAATGTATGCATTTATTACAGTTGATAAATACAATGTATGCATTTATTACAGTTGATAAATACAATGTATGCATTTATTACAGTTGATAAATACAATGTATGCATTTATTACAGTTGATAAATACAATGTATGCATTTATTACAGTTGATAAATACAATGTATGCATTTATTACAGTTGATAAATACAATGTATGCATTTATTACAGTTGATAAATACAATGTATGCATTTATTACAGTTGATAAATACAATGTATGCATTTATTACAGTTGATAAATACAATGTATGCATTTATTACAGTTGATAAATACAATGTATGCATTTATTACAGTTGATAAATACAATGTATGCATTTATTACAGTTGATAAATACAATGTATGCATTTATTACAGTTGATAAATACAATGTATGCATTTATTACAGTTGATAAATACAATGTATGCATTTATTACAGTTGATAAATACAATGTATGCATTTATTACAGTTGATAAATACAATGTATGCATTTATTACAGTTGATAAATACAATGTATGCATTTATTACAGTTGATAAATACAATGTATGCATTTATTACAGTTGATAAATACAATGTATGCATTTATTACAGTTGATAAATACAATGTATGCATTTATTACAGTTGATAAATACAATGTATGCATTTATTACAGTTGATAAATACAATGTATGCATTTATTACAGTTGATAAATACAATGTATGCATTTATTACAGTTGATAAATACAATGTATGCATTTATTACAGTTGATAAATACAATGTATGCATTTATTACAGTTGATAAATACAATGTATGCATTTATTACAGTTGATAAATACAATGTATGCATTTATTACAGTTGATAAATACAATGTATGCATTTATTACAGTTGATAAATACAATGTATGCATTTATTACAGTTGATAAATACAATGTATGCATTTATTACAGTTGATAAATACAATGTATGCATTTATTACAGTTGATAAATACAATGTATGCATTTATTACAGTTGATAAATACAATGTATGCATTTATTACAGTTGATAAATACAATGTATGCATTTATTACAGTTGATAAATACAATGTATGCATTTATTACAGTTGATAAATACAATGTATGCATTTATTACAGTAGATAAATACAATGTATGCATTTATTACAGTAGATAAATACAATGTATGCATTTATTACAGTAGATAAATACAATGTATGCATTTATTACAGTAGATAAATACAATGTATGCATTTATTACAGTAGATAAATACAATGTATGCATTTATTACAGTAGATAAATACAATGTATGCATTTATTACAGTTGATAAATACAATGTATGCATTTATTACAGTTGATAAATACAATGTATGCATTTATTACAGTTGATAAATACAATGTATGCATTTATTACAGTTGATAAATACAATGTATGCATTTATTACAGTTGATAAATACAATGTATGCATTTATTACAGTTGATAAATACAATGTATGCATTTATTACAGTTGATAAATACAATGTATGCATTTATTACAGTTGATAAATACAATGTATGCATTTATTACAGTTGATAAATACAATGTATGCATTTATTACAGTTGATAAATACAATGTATGCATTTATTACAGTTGATAAATACAATGTATGCATTTATTACAGTTGATAAATACAATGTATGCATTTATTACAGTTGATAAATACAATGTATGCATTTATTACAGTTGATAAATACAATGTATGCATTTATTACAGTTGATAAATACAATGTATGCATTTATTACAGTTGATAAATACAATGTATGCATTTATTACAGTTGATAAATACAATGTATGCATTTATTACAGTTGATAAATACAATGTATGCATTTATTACAGTTGATAAATACAATTCATGCATTTATTACAGTTGATAAATACAATTCATGCATTTATTACAGTTGATAAATACAATGTATGCATTTATTACAGTTGATAAGTACAATGTATGCATTTATTACAGTAGATAAATACAATTCATGCATTTATTACAGTAGATAAATACAATGTATGCATTTATTACAGTTGATAAATACAATGTATGCATTTATTACAGTTGATAAATACAATGTATGCATTTATTACAGTTGATAAATACAATGTATGCATTTATTACAGTTGATAAATACAATGTATGCATTTATTACAGTTGATAAATACAATGTATGCATTTATTACAGTTGATAAATACAATGTATGCATTTATTACAGTTGATAAATACAATGTATGCATTTATTACAGTTGATAAATACAATGTATGCATTTATTACAGTTGATAAATACAATGTATGCATTTATTACAGTTGATAAATACAATGTATGCATTTATTACAGTTGATAAATACAATGTATGCATTTATTACAGTTGATAAATACAATGTATGCATTTATTACAGTTGATAAATACAATGTATGCATTTATTACAGTTGATAAATACAATGTATGCA
The DNA here is from genome assembly GCA_963556195.1 of Sepiola atlantica. Classification (NCBI taxonomy): domain Eukaryota; kingdom Metazoa; phylum Mollusca; class Cephalopoda; order Sepiida; family Sepiolidae; genus Sepiola; species Sepiola atlantica. The sequence continues at coordinate 21,724,672 of OY744531.1, read as the reverse complement.
TTTATTACAGTTGATAAATACAATGTATGCATTTATTACAGTTGATAAATACAATGTATGCATTTATTACAGTTGATAAATACAATGTATGCATTTATTACAGTTGATAAATACAATGTATGCATTTATTACAGTTGATAAATACAATGTATGCATTTATTACAGTTGATAAATACAATGTATGCATTTATTACAGTTGATAAATACAATGTATGCATTTATTACAGTTGATAAATACAATGTATGCATTTATTACAGTTGATAAATACAATGTATGCATTTATTACAGTTGATAAATACAATGTATGCATTTATTACAGTTGATAAATACAATGTATGCATTTATTACAGTTGATAAATACAATGTATGCATTTATTACAGTTGATAAATACAATTCATGCATTTATTACAGTTGATAAATACAATTCATGCATTTATTACAGTTGATAAGTACAATTCATGCATTTATTACAGTAGATAAATACAATTCATGCATTTATTACAGTAGATAAATACAATTCATGCATTTATTACAGTAGATAAATACAATGTATGCATTTATTACAGTTGATAAATACAATGTATGCATTTATTACAGTTGATAAATACAATGTATGCATTTATTACAGTTGATAAATACAATGTATGCATTTATTACAGTTGATAAATACAATGTATGCATTTATTACAGTTGATAAATACAATGTATGCATTTATTACAGTTGATAAATACAATGTATGCATTTATTACAGTTGATAAATACAATGTATGCATTTATTACAGTTGATAAATACAATGTATGCATTTATTACAGTTGATAAATACAATGTATGCATTTATTACAGTTGATAAATACAATGTATGCATTTATTACAGTTGATAAATACAATGTATGCATTTATTACAGTTGATAAATACAATGTATGCATTTATTACAGTTGATAAATACAATGTATGCATTTATTACAGTTGATAAATACAATGTATGCATTTATTACAGTTGATAAATACAATGTATGCATTTATTACAGTTGATAAATACAATGTATGCATTTATTACAGTTGATAAATACAATGTATGCATTTATTACAGTTGATAAATACAATGTATGCATTTATTACAGTTGATAAATACAATGTATGCATTTATTACAGTTGATAAATACAATGTATGCATTTATTACAGTTGATAAATACAATGTATGCATTTATTACAGTTGATAAATACAATGTATGCATTTATTACAGTTGATAAATACAATGTATGCATTTATTACAGTTGATAAATACAATGTATGCATTTATTACAGTTGATAAATACAATGTATGCATTTATTACAGTTGATAAATACAATGTATGCATTTATTACAGTTGATAAATACAATGTATGCATTTATTACAGTTGATAAATACAATGTATGCATTTATTACAGTAGATAAATACAATGTATGCATTTATTACAGTAGATAAATACAATGTATGCATTTATTACAGTAGATAAATACAATGTATGCATTTATTACAGTTGATAAATACAATGTATGCATTTATTACAGTTGATAAATACAATGTATGCATTTATTACAGTTGATAAATACAATGTATGCATTTATTACAGTTGATAAATACAATGTATGCATTTATTACAGTTGATAAATACAATGTATGCATTTATTACAGTTGATAAATACAATGTATGCATTTATTACAGTTGATAAATACAATGTATGCATTTATTACAGTTGATAAATACAATGTATGCATTTATTACAGTTGATAAATACAATGTATGCATTTATTACAGTTGATAAATACAATGTATGCATTTATTACAGTTGATAAATACAATGTATGCATTTATTACAGTTGATAAATACAATGTATGCATTTATTACAGTTGATAAATACAATGTATGCATTTATTACAGTTGATAAATACAATGTATGCATTTATTACAGTTGATAAATACAATGTATGCATTTATTACAGTTGATAAATACAATGTATGCATTTATTACAGTTGATAAATACAATGTATGCATTTATTACAGTTGATAAATACAATGTATGCATTTATTACAGTTGATAAATACAATGTATGCATTTATTACAGTTGATAAATACAATGTATGCATTTATTACAGTTGATAAATACAATGTATGCATTTATTACAGTTGATAAATACAATGTATGCATTTATTACAGTTGATAAATACAATGTATGCATTTATTACAGTTGATAAATACAATGTATGCATTTATTACAGTTGATAAATACAATGTATGCATTTATTACAGTTGATAAATACAATGTACGCATTTATTACAGTTGATAAATACAATGTACGCATTTATTACAGTTGATAAATACAATGTACGCATTTATTACAGTTGATAAATACAATGTACGCATTTATTACAGTTGATAAATACAATGTACGCATTTATTACAGTTGATAAATACAATGTACGCATTTATTACAGTTGATAAATACAATGTACGCATTTATTACAGTTGATAAATACAATGTACGCATTTATTACAGTTGATAAATACAATGTACGCATTTATTACAGTTGATAAATACAATGTACGCATTTATTACAGTTGATAAATACAATGTACGCATTTATTACAGTTGATAAATACAATGTACGCATTTATTACAGTTGATAAATACAATGTACGCATTTATTACAGTTGATAAATACAATGTACGCATTTATTACAGTTGATAAATACAATGTATGCATTTATTACAGTTGATAAATACAATGTATGCATTTATTACAGTAGATAAATACAATGTATGCATTTATTACAGTAGATAAATACAATGTATGCATTTATTACAGTTGATAAATACAATGTATGCATTTATTACAGTTGATAAATACAATGTATGCATTTATTACAGTTGATAAATACAATGTATGCATTTATTACAGTTGATAAATACAATGTATGCATTTATTACAGTTGATAAATACAATGTATGCATTTATTACAGTTGATAAATACAATGTATGCATTTATTACAGTTGATAAATACAATGTATGCATTTATTACAGTAGATAAATACAATGTATGCATTTATTACAGTTGATAAATACAATGTATGCATTTATTACAGTTGATAAATACAATGTATGCATTTATTACAGTTGATAAATACAATGTATGCATTTATTACAGTTGATAAATACAATGTATGCATTTATTACAGTTGATAAATACAATGTATGCATTTATTACAGTAGATAAATACAATGTATGCATTTATTACAGTAGATAAATACAATGTATGCATTTATTACAGTAGATAAATACAATGTATGCATTTATTACAGTAGATAAATACAATGTATGCATTTATTACAGTAGATAAATACAATGTATGCATTTATTACAGTTGATAAATACAATGTATGCATTTATTACAGTTGATAAATACAATGTATGCATTTATTACAGTTGATAAATACAATGTATGCATTTATTACAGTTGATAAATACAAAAAAAAAACTAAACTCAACCTTATACATGAGCGATATAGAACACGTTCCGTGCTCACAGATAGTGATCGCTCTTTACCTCGGGGTAGGCTATTTGTATCTGGATAATACTGGTATTTTTCATTTTGCTAAACGTTAACTAACAGACGTCCGATGCTACTGACCTCCAGATTCTCTCTAATCTTTTCGGCTCAACAAAGGGCCATAACTTGCCGAGTCGTGTGATCGAGGATTCATTTCATCCCTAAATGCATTTCGTCAGACATTTCTTTTTCTTATGATCGTGAACTGATTCTCATTTCAAACGGCGCATTATTTTCTCTTTTTGAACTGCTTTTTTTTTTTTTTGCATATGAACTTTTGTTTTACATTTCATTTATTTAATTTCGAGTTTTTCTTTTTTGTCTTTTATCTTCGAAGAGAGAATTCCAGTCAAGCAAAAGTCAATTGTGAAACTGTGTGAGGATATTTAAATTCATTCCTTGAAATACAAGAGACAACCGATAAAAACAATGATTAATATATTTAAAATCTCTTTTTTTTTTTTTTTTTAACCTCATGAATTCAATTCAAAATTCATAAAATCGCCTCAAAACATTTGGGCCACATTTTAGAATGATTACCTGCCATTTTCTTAATCATAATCAGAGACTAAAACAAAACTTTTCTAATTTTTCACTATTTGTCGTTTGAACAACAATTGTATCGACTAAAAGAAATAAAAATACAAATGGAAGAACGCTTTATGCAGAGTAAATTAAAGTCTGTGTTTTAAAATAATCTCATTAGGAAACAAGAACATATGTCTGCATGCCTCCGTCTGACAACGTAAGGATGAGCTAATCTTATTTGAGCGTTACTTCTCCATATTTTATTAAGTATTTCTGACAATATACCATGGAAACGTTGATAACGCAAACTGTTTATCTGATCAATCGGAAATTTTGCATGATACTTAGGGTTAACAAGCAGCATCACACCGAAGTTATCGCCAAAAGTGTGACGTTTACCTTTTCCTGACCTTGACTTTTGACCTAGATATCTGAAAATTAAATCGGTTCATGGTCGATAGTTTGACCAAATTTGGTGACTATTAGTCACGCAAAAAAAAGAAGTTTATGGTTACTTTCAAAGATAAATTTCTATCAATTTATGAATAAAACATTTTCTAATAAACTCAAATCGTTTGACCTCGACAGAGAGATAGTCCAATGGCGTGTCTCTTCTCAAGCGGCAAGTTTTTAATATGGAATGCGACTTGTGTCGGCATGTTTGCGCCATCGTCAATAGTATAATTGTCAACAAACCCGGCCATATGTCAGTGTCGGCGGGTGTCCGCAAGCGATCAAAATACATCGGTCTTCTCGAAAGATTCGTAGTCCAACCGTGGAGCAATAACGCCCCGCCACGCAGGACTTCCTCAACCGCCTGGGTCTATTAATGTCGCACCACACTGAGGACCGTCGTGAGTTAACTTAGCTCTACGAGCGCCTCTCCGTCGCCATTATTCGAAGAAACCCAAGCCAGTAGGACATCTCATCAAACTACCAGATGTTTCAGATATATCCAGAATTCAACCAAATAATTCGTGAAAATGTGTCGGTATTTCATTGTGGTAGGAATTAGAAAGCTAAAAAAACAGGAAATAATTTTAAAAGATGATGATATCATTATCACATCATCATCATCATCTTTTAAAAATTATTTTCGTGTTCGTTTTGATGTCGAAAAAATGCAATTAAATTCTCAACAGATTTAAAAAGCAAACTGGCTTGAAAAAGAAAACGGCACATCTACCCATTCTTATACTGAAGCAGAGTTAATCAACGTTTGTTTCCCTAAGGATTTTTCCTAGATACGTTTTAATTACACAAAATACATGTTAAAATATACATTAGTTCTGGTATTCAGTTATGTTCGAAAAAAAGAATTCTGTTTTTAATTGTTCTAATTAGTCGTAATTTGTAATTAACTGAACAAGTCAGGTCTTTCTCTTAACAATCTCACCTAACCACTCTTTTATATTATTAATGTCTCTGTAAGCATTTAGAGAAACAGTGACTCTCTTTTTAGAGTGTTGCCATCTAATTTAGTCTCTGTGCACACCACAAACACGTATGTAAATTAGATGGCAAAATAATAAGTCTCTTATCCTTATGGATAATATAGAAGTTAAAATACTTATTTGTAGTTATGCAAGGAAAATGCTTTAACAGATATGACGTCACAGTTTATGTATTTTCGAATGAAATAAAATAAATAATTTTAGATGTGAGCCAACGTGCAATGGGTAATGTGTGTGTGTGTGTGTGTGTGTGTGTATATATATATATATATATATATATATAAGTATTTGAGAACATACATAATTTTTACTATAATAACGTTTGTTTCATTCCCGTGGATGTGTAGCTCACTTGCCATAAGTATATGTTCATACTATATATATTATAGGCATAATCAGCCTATGGAAAATTATAAGCGCATGGGTGGGTTAAAAAATTTAAAAAAATAAATGTGTGACTTACTATTTCGTACTGAGTGGTTTAGACGATTTTAGAAGCATGGTAAATCTAAATTTTTTTTTTTGTTAGAATATTCCATAGGGTCATTTTCAGAAAACCTTTTTCTTCCTCAAGCATTCAATGAAGTGTGAACAGACGTTTTTGAAGATGGTAAACTCATATATATATATATATATATATATATATATATATGCATGCGGTATTTTGGATTTAGTATCTCTGGGAATTTAAACTGCATTTTCTTTCTTTGTTTAAAATGACTCAAAGCTTCTTTAGACTATATACATATAGTATTTCGATTAGCCATCGATACCAGTGGTTTTAGAATTTTTTTAGCAAATGTTGTCTGTTAGGCAAAAATACCACATTAACTCCAGTCATCGTTAAATGTTCTAATGGAAAATATTGGGAGTCAAGAAGGAAC
>OY744531.1:21689424-21714424 GCA_963556195.1 Sepiola atlantica | reverse complement strand
ACAATTCATGCATTTATTACAGTTGATAAATACAATTCATGCAGTTATTACAGTTGATAAATACAATTTATGCATTTATTACAGTTGATAAATACAATTTATGCATTACAGTTGATAAATACAATTTATGCATTTATTACAGTTGATAAATACAATGTATGCATTTATTACAGTTGATAAATACAATGTATGCATTTATTACAGTTGATAAATACAATGTATGCATTTATTACAGTTGATAAATACAATGTATGCATTTATTACAGTTGATAAATACAATGTATGCATTTATTACAGTTGATAAATACAATTCATGCATTTATTACAGTTGATAAATACAATGTATGCATTTATTACAGTTGATAAATACAATGTATGCATTTATTACAGTTGATAAATACAATTCATGCATTTATTACAGTTGATAAATACAATTCATGCATTTATTACAGTTGATAAATACAATTCATGCATTTATTACAGTTGATAAATACAATTCATGCATTTATTACGGTTGATAAATACAATTTATGCAGTTATTACGGTTGATAAATACAATTTATGCAGTTATTACGGTTGATAAATACAATTTATGCAGTTATTACGGTTGATAAATACAAAAAATAAAAAATAAACTCAACCTTATACATGAGCGATATAGAACACGTTCCGTACTCACAGATAGTGATCGCTCTTTACCTCGGGGTAGGCTATTTGTATCTGGATAATACTGGTATTTTTCATTTTGCTAAACGTTAACAGACGTCCGATGCTACTGACCTCCAGAGTCTCTCTAATCTTTTCGGCTCAACAAAGGGCCATAACTTGCCGAGTTGTGTGACCGACGTGATCGAGGATTCATTTCATCCCTAAATGCATTTCGTCAGACATTTCTTTTTCTTATGATCGTGAACTGATTCTCATTTCAAACGGCGCATTATTTTCTCTTTTTGAACTGCTTTTTTTTTCTTTTTCTTTTTGCATATGAACTTTTGTTTTACATTTCATTTATTTAATTTCGAGTTTTTCTTTTTTTTGTCTTTTATCTTCGAAGAGAGAATTCCAGTCAAGCAAAAGTCAATTGTGAAACTGTGTGAGGATATTTAAATTCATTCCTTGAAATACAAGAGACAACCGATAAAAACAATGATTAATATATTTAAAATCTCTCTTTTTTTTTTTTTTAACCTCATGAATTCAATTCAAAATTCATAAAATCGCCTCAATACATTTGGGCCACATTTTAGAATGATTACCTGCCATTTTCTTGAAATCATAATCAGACTAAAACAAAACTTTTCTAATTTTTCACTATTTGTCGTTTGAACAACAATTGTATCGACTAAAAAGAAATAAAAATACAAATGGAAGAACGCTTTATGCAGAGTAAATTAAAGTCTGTGTTTTAAAATAATCCCATTGGGAAACAAGAACATATGTCTGCATACCCCCGTCTGACAACGTAAGGATGAGCTAATCTTATTTGAGCGTTACTTCTCCATATTTTATTAAGTATTTCTGACAATATACCATAGAAACGTTGATAACTCAAACTGTTTATCTGTACAATCGGAAATTTTGCATGATAGTTAGGGTTAACAAGCAGCATCAGATACGTGCATCACACCGAAGTTATCGCCAAAAGTGTGACGTTTACCTTTTCCCTGACCTTGACCTTTGACCTAGATATCTCAAAATTAAATCAGTTCGTGGTCGATAGTTTGACCAAGTTTGGTGAGTATTAGTCACGCAAAAAAAAGAAGTTTATGGTTACTTTCAAAGATGAATTTCTATCAATTTATGAATAAAACATTTTCTAATAAACTCAAATCGTTTGACCTCGACAGAGAGATGGTCCAATGGCGTGTCTCTTCTCAAGCGGCAAGTTTTTAATATGGAATGCGACTTGTGTCGGCATGTTTGCGCCATCGTCAATAGTATAATTGTCGACAAACCCCGGCCATATGTCAGTGTCGGCGGGTGTCCGCAAGCGATCAAAATACATCGGTCTTCTCGACAGATTCGTAGTTCAACCGTGGAGCAATAACGCCCCGCCACGCAGGACTTCCTCAACCGCCTGGGTCTATTAATGTCGCACCACACTGAAGACCGTCGTGAGTTAACTTAGCTCTACGAGCGCCTCTCCGTCGCCATTATTCGAAGAAACCCTTCGAGCCTGCTCTCGGCCTGCCAAGCCAGTAGGACATCTCATCAAACTACCAGATGTTTCAGATATATCCATAAAGACTTTTTTTTTTAATTTGACAGTTGAAACCGATTATTTCAAATAGAACGACGACGACATTAACTTTTTAACGTTTATAAAATATAAAAACTCTTTTTTTTCTTTTACTAATGTTTGTTAAACAAACTAGAGGGAGGTATTGTTTATGTTTTGTTTTTTACTGTTAGTGATTTATTCCTGCTTATGGACAAATATGTAACCTGTGCACAATGGATCTTTTTTATTGTATCAATAAACTGTCTTGACATCGTTTTAAGATCCGCAAATGCGGTTAAAAATCGTCACTATTTTGGGTGCACAAACAAAAAGAAAAGGTGCTTCTGCTGTTTCACTATGACATGTTAGGCCTCTCTTGAGAAAAAAATAGCTAAAGAAATGTATAAACTTTATGTAATTACGTGGTAGCTGAAAAGAAGACTGTACACCAAAAATGACGCAAATTCATCCAGTATTTATTGAATTAAAAACGATGTTATCTATATGTCGCCATTTTTCTTATTTTTTACTTTTTCCGAAAGTTATCTCCCTTGCCTAATAAGTAAGTATAAATGTCTACAGATACGTAAGATAGTTTTTTGTTTTTTTACTTTTTCTTACAATTTAATAAATACTGGATGAATTTGCGTAATTTTTTCTGTACATTACAAGCTTATTTTCAGCTACCACGTAAGTAGATAACAATACATTTCTTTTAAATAGTTTAATGTCATTGTGAAACAGCAAAAGCGTCAGAAAAAAATAACACTTGATTAAAATTATAACAAATAAATTATTTACCCTCTTTTAACACGAAGTTATAAAAGTTATTATTATTTATTTTTTATTTTTTATTATTTTTTTTTTTATTATTTATTAGCAGCAGCAGCGAACCCAAACTTTTGGTTAATTTAATTTTTTTTAAATATCACGAAACGAATATTTGTATGGTCAAAATATGGTAATGCCTCAGAATTCACCCAAATAATTCGTGAAAATGTGTCGGTATTTCGTTGTGGTAGGAATTAGAAAGCTAAAAAGACAGGAAATAATTTTAAAAGATGATGATGATATCATTATCACATCATCATCATCATCATCATCATCATCTTTTAAAAATTATTTTCGTGTTCGTTTTGATGTCGAAAAAATGCAATTAAATTCTCAACAGATTTAAAAAGCAAACTGGCTTGAAAAAGAAAACGGCACATCTACCCATTCTTATACTGAAGCAGAGTTAATCAACGCTTGTTTCCCTAAGGATTTTTCCTAGATACGTTTTAATTACACAAAATACATGTTAAAAATATACATTAGTTCTGGTATTCAGTTATGTTCGAAAAAAAGAATTCTGTTTTTAATTGTTCTAATTAGTCGTAATTTGTAATTAACTGAACAAGTCAGATCTTTCTCTTAGCAATCTCACCTAACCACTCTTTTATATTATTAATGTCTCTGTAAGCATTTAGAGAAATAGTGACTCTCTTTTTAGTGTTGCCATCTAATTTAGTCTCTGTGCACACCACAAACACGTATGTAAATTAGATGGCAAAATAATAAGTCTCTTATCCTTATGGATAATATAGAAGTTAAAATACTTATTATTTTTAGTTATGCAAGGAAAATCTTTTAACAGATATGACGTCACAGTTTATGAATTTTCGAATGAAATTAAAATAGAATAAATAATTTTAGATGTTGTGAGCCAACGTGCAAAGGGTAAGGTCTAGTGTATATATATATATATATATATATATATATATATGCGGTATTTTGGATTTAGTTAGTATCCCTGAGAATTTAAACTGCATTTTCTTCCTTTGTTTAAAATGACTCAAAGCTTCTTTAGACTATATACATATAGTATTTCGATTAGCCATCGATACCAGTGGTTTTAGAATTTTTCGCAAATGTTGTATGTTAGACAAAAATACCACATTAACTCCAGTCATCGTTAATTGTTCTAATGGAAAATATTGGAAGTCAAGAAGGAACATTATTTAAAAATAAAACCGGATTTATCATTATTTTCTTATTTTTAATTTATTTAAATCACTCTAGTTCTATTTGAGTTTATTTAAATATAATTTAATTTACTCGTTTTTATTGACATAAATATCCTAGATCAGATACGTTACGGTAGAACTCGCATTACAATAGCATTCAATGGTGATCATGTTTTTATGTGGCAAACAACTCGGCAGAAATAAAAACAACAAAAAAATAGGATTTCGAATTTATTTAAAATAAAAATGATTTCCCATGTGAATTGAAACGAACTCTTCATCAGGTCATAAAATAAAAGGAAAATTTGTTTTTACAAAATTGTCTCTTTTTCTCTGGTTTGAATCCGCTTTCATCCATTATTCCATGTAGTTTTGCAGTAGAACATTAAATCTTATCATTCCTCGTCTCTAGAATCCATTTTTTAATCCTTTCCCTGCGCCATTTTTTGGATTTGATTGAAATTGATAGAAAATTAGAAATCCCAGTTTTTTTTTTTTTGTTTTTTGTTTTGACACGATCTAATTTTCCATTCATTTCTTCCCCAAAATGAAAATGGTTTCCCGCTGCACAACACAGGAAATATCGCCATTTTGTTTTCTGTCTTAATTTCGTTCATCTGTAAATATTTCTCTTTATAAAAACAGAAACTAACTTTTTCTTGTCAATTTATTGGCAATAAATACTTCAATGACAAAATCTACAAAACAATTAGATTTTCTTGATTCCTTGCTTGAGTCTCCGTAAATAAGAAAAAGTGAAGATTTGAAATGCATACTCAATATTTTGAGGAAGAAGATTCAACTTTCTCCATGGAACGCAATATTCTTACCATCTTTGTACCAGACTAAAACTACGTTGGCATCGCAGTCTTGTCAGACTATGGACTTTTCCTGCGTCACACTCTGTCTCTTGTGGCTGCAATTTCCAATTGTGTGAAAGCAATATATACGCGGCCGCATATGTTACATGTTCATGATATGGTGGTAGTTTTCATGGTATTTCTGGGTGTTTTATTTTTTTTTTCCTCCTTGTTCGCTGATGAACCAAGTTGTTCTGGTATTTGAACAGTCAACTTCAGATTAACTGCTGCTCTTTCACAGTAGTGGTGAGCGGATTTTCCCCAGAATAAAATCTACTTTGGAAATAATCCGTAAGGATAGTGACTGGAATTGGAAATAAAAATACAATTTAGAAATATTCACTTTTCAGCTTTAGCTGGGTAGGGGGTAAGGTATGGTGACGTCACGCCAGATGCATTTGAAAAAATATTTTGTTAATTTTCAATGATTAGCTTTTCTAGTCTATTTGAATTCGTATTCAAATGAAAAGCAAAGTTATGGATTTATTAATACACTTCTGACAATCGGAAATCCTGTGAAACTGCAGTAAAGTTTTCAAAGATTAGTTTTTCTACTCTATTTGAATTCGTATTCAAATGAAAAGCAAAGTTATGGATTTATTAATACACTTCTGACAATCGGCAATCCTGTGAAACTGCAGTAAAGCTTTAAATAAATTAAGCCATTATTTATTATTGTTATGTTTATGAATGAACGCGCATCAGGAATAGAGCCAAACGTGCCAAAGAAATATGCAAAGTAGAATTTCCCCATACGATTTTTAGATGTTGTCTTGCAATGCGTACATGCAGTCAATTGTGATGCATGTGCACCGTTTGTGATTAAACACCGTTTGATGAGAGAGTAAAAAAGGCAAGTGTGTGTGTGTGTGTGTGTGTGTTGGGTGGATGGATGGAAGTCTGGCGCACATAAGAGGGTGGGATGCGTTTTACTCGTGTGCATGTATATTTGTGCGAGTGGATCCTGTTTGAGTTATCTCCCTTTGAGCCATCTCCTTTATATAGGGTAAAGCATTGAGAATGACTTCCCTTAGTTGTTGTTGTTGGAAGACAAGATGGCGACGTGCACGAACGGTCAATCGTTTCCAGTTGGAAAGAAGTGACACAGAGCAACAACGTGTACGTCCAATATCTTGGATTTTGATAGTTACTTTACTAGATTAGTGTTAAATATTAATGTAAGGCTCCCCGAGACTTGGACAAGAAGACGTGACTGCGATAAAATTCTTTTTTGGGAGTCGGTCTTGACTAAGCTAGATGCAGGTACTCGCTACGATGCACCACTTGCTAACATGTTGGGTCTTTGTGTAAAGATGTCCAAACCGACAATCTCAATTCACGCTCGGAGTTCATGAACTCGAAGGAATAAGATATCTGAAAACACCTGATTCTCTAATGTTATATATTTGACGCCGAAGAGAAGCAGTTTACGTTCAACCCAACAAGATGGCGGTTGAACGAGATGGCCGAGAATGCATCATTAGCACACTTCTTGAAGACGCTGATAACGTGAATATACATTATCTATGCATTCAAGATTTTTTTTATTTATAAACGCGATAACAATGTTGAAGGTTATATACATGTCAATTGTTTTAATATTGGATGTTAGGGGGTGGGCGGAAGTCTGAATTTCAGTCATCTCTTTTATATAGAGTAAAGCATTGAGAATGACTTCCCTTGGTTGTTGTTGGAAGACAAGATGGCGACATGCACGAACGGTCAAGGGTTTCCAGTTAGAAAGAAGTGACACAGATCAACAGATCCGACCTAGCTGAGATAGTATAAAACTAAATTATTATGTGATGAAACTAGCTGTATCTACCCGGTGTTGCCCGGGATGCAGTGAAACTATTTTAGTTTTTTTTATGTTTATTTGTTTGCACATAAGGTAGACAATTCCTATTATAGTCTTCAATCTAAAGTATGAGTTACTTCCTTGCTATTTTATTTTTAGGTGATTTTTTTTTTTTTTTTTTAATTAAGATGAACACTCGTCGTGACGGGACTAAGTATTTTTTTAAATAAATTGTGGCGAAGTCTATTATTATATTGCCAATAACATGGTACAAGAATAACAAATGAAAATTAGCTAGTCAGAAGCAGCGCTTTATTTTTCAGTTTAAATCTTATTTAGGTCTGACTTTGAAAATCCGACAAGATAACTTTATATGTTAGATAAGTTAAATTTATTTTGCCATGGTACTTTTCAACAACAAAAATTCTAACCATTTCCCTCCCCTATTCGAGACTTTTTACTTATCATGACACCCACACCAATATTTCGTTTATACAATTATAACTGCTTCAGTTTCAACGGTTCATATTGTTAAAAAAAGATGTTCCCCCAGACGGAAATAGCTGTGTCTTGTCAAATAGCTTGTATTTTATCTCTCACAACTTTATCGCATCAACAAAAAAAAAAGTTTTCTTTTTTTTTCTTCCAAACGAATGCGTCACGATTATCTCCCTTTAAAATAGAGCCTCCTACTGTTCTTTCTTTTTTTTTTTCTTTTTTTTTTTTTCATTATTCTATTTTATATATTTTACAAAATATCCAAATAGTTTTGTTGCTTGAATCGCTATTGCATTTCTGCACACGCGCTTTTTTTTTTTTTTGCATCACTTTAAAAATTCGCTTCCTGTTGCTTTCACTGCCTTGACTCGATCTTCCTTTCATGTGGTCATACGACAATTTCACACTTCTTTACGCGTTCCTTCGCATTATCTGCGCGATCTTTCAAGCTGCACTCATTGAGCAGTAGAGGGCAGACAATGCAGTGTTGCATTGTATGTTCCTCCTTTCCACATTCACAGATGCTTGGGTCGGTTTTGTAGCCCCATCTGGCCATAGCAGCTTTTGATCAACCCATTCCTTTTCTCAGATGGTTGGGTCGGTTTTGTAGCCCCATCTGGCCATAGCAGCTTTTGATCAACCCATTCCTTTTCTCAGATGGTTGGGTCGGTTTTGTAGCCCCATCTGGCCATAGCAGCTTTTGATCAACCCATTCCTTTTCTCAGATGGTTGGGTCGGTTTTGTAGCCCCATCTGGCCATAGCAGCTTTTGATCAACCCATTCCTTTTCTCAGATGGGTCGATTTTGTAGCCCCATCTGGCCATAGCAGCTTTTGATCAACCCATTCCTTTTCTCAGATGGTTGGGTCGGTTTTGTAGCCCCATCTGGCCATAGCAGCTTTTGATCAACCCATTCCTTTTCTCAGATGGTTGGGTCGGTTTTGTAGCCCCATCTGGCCATAGCAGCTTTTGATCAACCCATTCCTTTTCTCAGATGGTTGGGTCGGTTTTGTAGCCCCATCTGGCCATAGCAGCTTTTGATCAACCCATTCCTTTTCTCAGATGGTTGGGTCGGTTTTGTAGCCTCATCTGGCCATAGCAGCTTTTGATCAACCCATTCCTTTTCTCAGATGGTTGGGTCGGTTTTGTAGCCTCATCTGGCCATAGCAGCTTTTGATCAACCCATTCCTTTTCTCAGATGGTTGGGTCGGTTTTGTAGCCCCATCTGGCCATAGCAGCTTTTGATCAACCCATTCCTTTTCTCAGATGGTTGGGTCGGTTTTGTAGCCTCATCTGGCCATAGCAGCTTTTGATCAACCCATTCCTTTTCTCAGATGGTTGGGTCGGTTTTGTAGCCCCATCTGGCCATAGCAGCTTTTGATCAACCCATTCCTTTTCTCAGATGGTTGGGTCGGTTTTGTAGCCCCATCTGGCCATAGCAGCTTTTGATCAACCCATTCCTTTTCTCAGATGGTTGGGTCGGTTTTGTAGCCTCATCTGGCCATAGCAGCTTTTGATCAACCCATTCCTTTTCTCAGATGGTTGGGTCGGTTTTGTAGCCCCATCTGGCCATAGCAGCTTTTGATCAACCCATTCCTTTTCTCAGACGGTTGAGTGTCCTCCACTGGATCCAGGGTTCTTTTTAGCCTGGAGGGAGGGCTTCAGAAGGTGGGGCTTTCGCATTTCAGTAGGGGAGGAGGGTAATTCTCTAGCTCTCTGGTCAACAACTGCCGTCTGGTCTCTAAAGATGTTATGAGGGGCTCAACATGGCTGAGGAAGCTTCTTGACTTCAGCCATTTGGGCCGTTGGTTCACGTTCGTGAAGGAGATGGCGTTCATCACTGGTAGCCTTTGTTATCTTTACTCAGTGGGCTCTCTTGTTTCACAATTGCATGTGATTATTTTTATAAATTTAGTTTTTTTATCAGATTTTCTTTTGAATAATCCACACACAGGAGGCTCCTCTGTTCGTTTGTCAGTTGATCCGTCGGCTATTCTTATACTGTATCAATTCAATCTATACGTTTTTAGCGATTAAAATGGTATTTCTTAAGTGTGACATATACCGACCGACGAAAAAAAAAAACAACGGTGCATGTGATTAGCTATGAAACTATTTCCTTAACTTTTCAGCCATTTGAGCAGGAGAAACACCCGTAAGTTTAGTGGCCATCTTGAAATTTCTTTCAGGAAGCTTTTTTGCATGACTAGAATTAGAATTATTGTTTGAATTTTCTTTTTCAAATTGTTGTAATTGGAGAAATGTTTTTGAAGATTTAATTATTTTGTAATGCTTCCAATTTGTTTTAAAGTTAAATGTTTTGTTTTTTTTTAAATTATAAATCAAAAATAAAACAGTCAAAATTATGTTTTCCTTTTAGAAACTGAAACTAAAAAATGTTTTTTTAACACAGACAAGATGGACATTGTTTGTTTCTAGATAGATGAAATACTGACAATAATATAAGCTCATTTTAAATCAATTATCACCACACGCATATATATATATATATATATATAATATCCTCTGATGATAAAAGCTTGCATTTTTGAAGATCCATTGGGTTAAGGAAAGGAAAAAAGATTGATAGATTCCTTGTTTAAACTACTTGATGATTCAATAAATATTCTTTTTTTCCAATTTTTATTCTCATTATTCATTGCATTTTATATATATATATATATATATATATATGTGTGTGTGTGTGTTAGTGATGAAAATAAATAAAAATTGAACAGAATACAATATCTATTAAATCATCAATTGTTCAAAACAAGGGATTTATAAGGAAAATTATTTTATTATTCCTTCTTTAAACCGTGGCTTTTCAAAGATGATATCTTCTCGTCAGAAGGGATTCGAACAGATAAGTTGGTAAAATAAAGTTTACCATAACGTCAACACTTGAAAAGGTATATCGAGCTTCTTGATAGGTTATATTTTAAAGATATATTCTATATCTTTACTTTCCTTTTTCACTATAACAGAATACGCAGAAGTGTAGAAAAAACAAAGCGAAAAGGGGGGGGGGGTCAGCCATTTTTTTTTTTTTTTTTTTTTTTTCAAACACGTTTGTTTAACAATATTCTAAGAAGAATGCAGGTCAAGAGGAAAGAGAAATTATGTTGCATCTTTCTAATCATCATATTTTATGTATTCAATTGTAAATATTCTAAAGAAGTCAATCAATATATCCGTCGATTTTTTGATTACTTTCGAAGAAAATACTTCATTTAAAACGATGAATTGTACCGCTTTCCTTTTGCAGTCAGGCTAGAATTCAAATTGTTTGCAACCGGCCTTTCTTTTCATCCGATTACAACGTTCTAAGCTATGCAAAAGATAACACAAAAAAAAGGAAACTGTTTTTTGGGCGCGGTTGCGCTTTGTGATTTCTTGGACATGACTGTGTTCTAGGATTGTGTTTTCTCTTTTTTGCGTTGGACAGGTTGCCGGAGAAACCGAAAAAAGATTACCGTGATTCTGAGGTTTACAAATTGATCAATGAAAACGAGACTTCAAAACGAGCCGAAGAAGCCCGGCGAGCGGAAGAAGCGGCCGAAATGAAACTGAGTGGAAGCAATCCTTCTAAACAGTCTTTGTCTTTCAAAGTTCTCCAGTGGATGACGGACACGGAGAAACCAGCAGAAGCTCAACAGGACACACCCACAGGTAAACACACACACACACACATGCGCACACACATTCTCCCCCATCTCTATCTTCATTTCTCTCCATCTCCATCTCTCTCCATCTCCATCTCTCTCTCTCCATCTTTGTCTCTCTTTCACTCTTTTCGTGTTGTCATTTAAAAAAGGAGGCCTATTTTTAGTCCTAAGAGATAATGCATACTCCCTGTAAGAGTGTCTGTGTGGGAAATCTATAGCGAAGCAAGGGTTGTGCAATCTCCAGTTAAACCTTATCTGAACCAGCATGATTTGAGTCCTGTTGCAAGAAGCTTAGGATGACTAGAAAAAATGCTGAGATAAGCAGACGAAGACGAGTGTTATTTTAGAGTTCTCCTTCTCTTAGATTAGTTTCACAACCAAGGCTTGGGAGTCTAGTCTACTCTACTATTTAATACATAGCTGGAGGAAGGATATATAGATTCCTACCTTTCTTTAAGGGTATTAGTGAAAGTGATGCAGTAGCTATGACAGAACTTGAACCCAGCACGCCGAGCCCACAGTCTGCGCTTGTAACCACTACACCGAATTATTTGTATAAGTTATCTGCTTTTAGATTCTTCAAAGTAAAATATTCTTAACTTAAATTACGAGAGGTGGTTGTAGTGAAGTGGATATTGACGTGGACTGGCGACCTGGGTGTACCAAGTTCGAATCCAGCTGGTTTCGCACCACCACTTTCACTTATGGACGTTGACAACCTTCACATGGTCCCTCCTGTGAGTATCTGATTCTAGAAAGATTGTGGGAAACCCTGATGCCAATAACTAACAGAATCAAGCGGGTCAAATAAGACGTACCATCCATACAAATTTACTTTTCTTAGTTTCATTACAAATTTGCTCAAAGAATTATTTTCTTTCCCTACTGTATCGCACATGGTTTGTCATAAAACATTTTTTTTTTTTTTTTTTTTTTTAAATTAATTTTCAAATAATGTGAAGAAAGTGAATACATAAAAACAAATTATTTTGTTTTCTTTTTTAAATTTATTTATCAAGATTTTTACATAATTTGATGTTAATTTCTCCGTTCACCTATATTTGTTTGTTTTTGTTTTTTTAATAAGAAACAGGCCAACCGGCTTCCTTCCAGTTTTATTTGCATTAAATCATAAACGTTGAGGAAAGCGAATGGCTTTTTGACTATGACCATGTCTTTGTTCACATTCAGTTAAAAAAAAATCATGTAAACACTTACACTTCTTCTTCTTCTTCCTCTACTTCTTCTTCTTCTTCTTTTTATAATTTCTGATTTCCTTCTCCTGTAAATTGACCATGTTTCACCAAAATGGTGAAATGGTTTCTGTTTTTGTTGTCTTAAGTGAAACTCTGTAACTATTATTTCTCCAGATGGAAATGTTATGCCAATGGAAGCTGAACGACGCTCAGCTCCAGAACCCCCACCTAAGCCGACAGGTATAGATTACCAAGAAAACCGAAACAAATCCTCAGATCCCCCATCATTAGTGTTCCTTAGATTTAGAACTCTTCGTTTTTTGCAATAATATATATTTATTTTTATTCTTACCTCATAACAAATAACCAAATATTATGTGAGATTCATGCATAAACTGTAAACTCATTTAAAAATGCATTGAATGTTCACTTATTCAACATAAGAAAATCGATTGACGCAATTCAGCGAAATGTTTTTATTTGATGACATTAAATATTAGCGAAATTTCCCTTTCTTTGAGTTCCTTAAACTTTGCCAAATACTTTTGGTTCCATTTCCGCTAAACCATTATCCGCCGAGACAAATTCCAAAATAAATGAAAAACTATTGCTAAAATTTAAATAAATCTATAAATATCCTTAAGGTGCGTCCATTCAATCTGTGTGTTTAGACTGAAGTGTGACAGACCAACGACAATGCTATTTCAAACTTAAGCGTGACAGGTCAATGAACATATATCCTTATAAATATGTGTGGACGAATCTAAAAATGCTGTTTTACATTGAAGCGTGACAGACCAATGAAAATATTATTTCAACTTTAAGTGTGCCAGACCGATCAACCGACCGACAGAGAAAGCCTCTCACAAAGAAGCGAGGACGCATCCTTTTCTTTTCATCTCCTGTTGAATATTTAGAACATTCAATGCAACACTAAATGAGTTTCCAGCTCAACTAATGGTTTACCATTTTGACAATGCATTTTGAGTTTGGCTTTAGATGTTCCAAAACAACCGTCCCAAATAGTCAGCCATTTTGACCTTTTTGTTTTCTTTCTTGACCAAATTCGGTGCCAACGAAGTCCTCCGCTCCCTTTTTGTTATGTGATTTTAATTTATTGTACGGAATGACATTTTAGCAGAGTAGTCGGCTTGTTTTAATTTAAGACTTTCTTGAATGCTACCCTTTTAACCCTTAGAATGTTGCATCATAAGTAAATTATATATATTTTTTTTGTTTTTTTCAAAGATTTATAATAGCATTTAAATCAAATTTCGGAATGAAATGTAAAATTCATGTTTTTGGATGTTTTTTTTTAAATTCCTAAATTTGATTTAAATGGTATTTGTTGTAATAGAATACCTGTAACCCCCTTTTTCCTATGTGGACTTTCCCATGGATGACTATATTAGTAGCCCTGCACTAAACATGTATCTTTGCTTCGGACCTTAGTAATTCCTCACTAAGGTCTCTCTCCTTTATTGTACCCGCTATGACAAACCTTTCCTTCTTTTCGTTATAATATCGCATTGGCTATTCTTTTTCTACCTGAATTACCACCTTGTTAAGTGTACCCCTCTCGAAGGATACCAGTGTCGATGAGGATTCAAAGGCTACAACACTATTATAAATCTTTGAAAAAATATATATTACTAAGCTCTATTTACTATCTTTTAAATATTGAGCTTTCACACAACAATTTGGAACTGATTTGTATAGTTGATTATAAACGATTTCTTCTTATATGAATTTAACTTTATTTTTTTTATAAAATTCGTTTTAGATTATTATTTTTTATTTACTGGACGTTTCATTGCTTCAATGTCTATATGTATAAATATAGCTATTCCCTTGCGCATAACACTAAGGGAAGTAATTAAGTATATATTCAAGTGAAGCCAAGAATCAGCAGCAGCTGACTGAAGTATTAATATTATTTGTAATGTTTTTTCCAAGTGAATTTAATTCTAAAAGTTATCGGTAAGTTGGTATACGTTATTAGATTCGGCCATTACTAACCAGCAAGGCATAACCACTGTCAACCATGGTTAGAGTTTATCAAGTGTGATGATGTATGGAAGTGAAACCAGTAAGGATTGAGGACATGCGTTGCATGGAGAGAAATGATATAAAAATGATACAATGGATGGGTAATGTGAGTCTTAAAGACAGGCTTAGATCTGATGACCTCAGAAGAATATTAAATCTGGATAGTACAGAGAGATGTGTGCAGAACAGGAGACTTCGATGGTTTGGCCACATTGAAAGAATAGATGAGAGTTCTTGGGTTAGTAGATGCAGAACAGTTAAGGTAGCAGGTTCAGTTCACAGGGGAAGGTGAAGGAAACATGGGAGGAAGTGATAAGGATGGATTTGAGAGAAAGAAGGATAAATAAAAACCTGGTCAAAAATAGGTTAGTTTGGAAGTCAATTTCTAAAAGCCGTCCAACACATGCCAGCATGTAAAATGGACGTTAAACCGAATATTGCAAACAAAGTTGGTCACCTTGGTAACGAAGAAGAGGGCAGTTTGAAGAATAATCTCTAATCTAATATGATTCAATATTTCTATGTATAAATAGCAATTCTGTTGCGTGTAAAACTAGGTTAAGTATATATTCAAACAAAAGTAAGCATCAGCTGACTCTACATATTAACATTGTTTGTAATGTAAATAAGAAAACTGTTTGTTTTTTTTTCAATTGAATTTAATTCTTAAAGTTGTTGGGAAAGGGAGGTAATTCAGTATATATTCGAGCGAACGTAAGCATTATGAGCAGCTGACTCAACATATTAGCATTGTTTCTAATTTAAACAAGACAACTAGTTTATCCAAGTGAATTTAATTCTAAAAGTTGTCGGTAAGTTAAGAAACAACATTTGTAGAGAAAACGAAAATTTAATTTTTTTTCACAATGTTTAATGTTTACGAAAAGATATGTATTTTGTGTGTGTGTGTGTGCAAGTAAATTCTCTATGTAAATATGTATGTGTAATTTGGAATCACAAAATATGCTTTGTGCATCTATCTGTTCTGCAAGGGGCATCATACCAAACAGCAGCAGCAGCAGCTGTATCGTTTGTAAACATGGTGGCAACTGTTTTTTTCCAAGTGAATCTAATTCTAAAAGTTGCAGGTAAATGGGGAAGCAATAAAACCAGTATGCTATCATTTGTTACGGGATGCAAACACTAAGAATAATAATAATAATGATAATAATAATAATAATACTGAAGTATGTTAAGTGGCTACACAAATGCAATCACTGGTCGATCCTATATCTCATCAGGCCACTCTACTATATATTGAGCACTCTTGAAATAAATACTGGAAAATATCCCCCAAATATGTTTTAACATAATATTTTGCAGTAAATATGTTAAGAAGGCTGAGGGCAATGCAGAGTGCCGGATTGATGAGAAGATAGAAAGAACAAAAATAATAAATCCAGCCCCCCCCCCCCCCCCCGGATTTATTATTTTTCTTTACAATCTTACATAAGAGTCATGGTATCCATTTCTGCAAATTCTTCACACAGACGATCTTTTCCTTTGGTGTCTATTTTTGACAAAGGGAAGATTTTCCCGAAATATGAAATGATTCTTAATCATCATCAGGACAACACACACTGACGACACAACAATTGCTGTTATGTAAAGGAAAATTAATAGTAAGCCCCTCCCCCCCTTTCGATTTATTATTTTTGTTCTTTCCAGTTTCTCATCAATCCGGCACTCTGCATTGCCCCCAGCCTTCTTAACATATTTACAATTCCCAGCAATGCTTCAAGCAAACTACCATTCTCTATTATAATATTTTGCATTTTCGTTTTTATGCTGTATCTATGATAAAGCACTCAATATTGAAAAAAGTTTGATTTCTATAATAATAATAATTATAATGATGATAATAATTAAGACCATACAATGGGCAGCACTCAATATTGAAAAATAGAATTGTTTAATTTTTTAAATAGCAAGATAATAATTATAATAATAATTAATAATAATTGAGGCCATAAAACGGACGGCAATGAGGAAAATCTTCAAATGCAGAACCGACCCGCATAAACTACGAACGCTAACCAGCCATGCATAAGTTGAACTAGAAAAAAAAAACATAGAAAAAACATCCAACGAACCCAAAGGAACTGAAACTACGAGAAATCTCATAAACTGGGGTCAAGAGGGAAGGAAGGGCCGAGAAGGAAAAACACCAACCAGACCTCCACTGGAAGGGTGCGGACTGTACTAGAAACTTGGGGAGGCTTATTGCTACCCAAATTCCAAAGAAGACCAACGGTCGGCGTCAGCAAGAAATCAATGGTAAACAGCTGTTGCGATAATGCAAAATGACTTGCAACGTGTATTGAAAGAGGTGGAGCGTGCTGGACATCTGGTGTTGGCTTGTTGTCAATCACTCCAGAGAACACCATTAGTTATTGTCAGCGAGCAATCATTGATAATGACTTGTGTGAGAACTCCTAGTGAGTAAATCATCATCAGATGATGATGATACCGATAATTTAGAAGAATGACCAAAGAAATAGCGCACAAACGCACATGGATACGGCTACAAAAAGGGACAGAGAAACAAAATCGCTACTGACAGCCATACAAAACAATTGAATCAACTACATATAAGCCAAGATAGACCAGACCCAGGAAAACAGTAAATGTAGTCTGTGAACAAAGAGACGAAACAGTAAATCATATAATAAGTGAAAACAGCGAACTAGCCCAAAAGAAGACACGACTGTGTGCAGTCCACTGGAAACTATGCAAACGTCTGCACTTTGAAGATGCAGGCAAATGGAACAGACACAAAACTGAGACAATACTGGAAAATGAATATCATAAAATCTTGAGACATAGAAATACAAACGGACAAACTAATCCAACCAAGAAAACCGGACATGATAATTATCAAGAGAGAAAAACTAAACAAATACATGGAGCTTGTCAGAGAGCTGAAGGGGATATGGAACATGAAGAAAATGATTGTAATACCAATAATTGTAGGAGCACTAGGAACAGTTCCGAAAAACCTGGAAAAAGATTAGGAGAAATAGGAATCAAAGGAAGGATTGACACCATACAATACAATGATGAAAACAGCTGAAATATTAAGGAAAAACAGCTGAAATATTAAGGAAAAACAGCTGAAATATTAAGGAAAATCCTCAAGTGTGGAAACCAATGCACATAACCAGGTCACACCGACTAATCAAATGTATGTTTGAATAGGAATGGAATAAAATATAGAAAGAACAAATTCAAGGGAACTGAAACTGTTAGGTTGGAAAAGAAGGGGAGGGGGTATCCCATTATCTGACCCACCCACCCACATCCCAAAATGTGGTAGCACCAGCATCGGTTAGTACTGAACCAAATAGTCGTGAAGGGTCAAGCAAGATAGAAAAACCGAGGAGGGAAAGCACCACCCAGACCTCCATTGGAAGGGCACAGAAAATGCTGAAATCTAGAAGAGGCTTATTGCCACTCAAATTCCAGAGAAAGTCAACAGCTGTTGTCAGCAGGAAAATAATGCAAGAACACAAAATGATTTGCAATAGTTATCGAAAGAAGTGGAGAGTACTTGAAATCTGGGGGGACTTGTTGTCACTCAGATTTCAAGGAACACCACCTGTTGTTGCCAGTGAGCGATCAGCGGTAATGATTTTTTTTTTTTTTTTTTTTCTAATGGAAGTCGTTCCAGACAAGGTATAAAGCCACTTCATGAAAGGAGCTAATCCTAATAATGAAAAGGGAGAGGAGTATAGAATCACTTCACAACAAACCAAACCTGAAAGAAACCCCACCACCAGCGTTCAATCCCCTGGATACCAAACAGGCAAGCCAAAATCTAAGCCCTTCAAGGGCCCAATAGGGAAGGAAGGAATTACAAGGCTGGCCCTTAATTTGTGTATTATAATAATGATAATGATAATAATAATAATAATAATAATAATAATTAATAATGATTTCATATAGTGTTATTTATTCTTTACCTGTTATGCTCATTTTAAAAATTTAACAAAGTTATTCCTGATAGAAGATTGCATGAAGCATGAAACGCATATAACAGGTAAACAATAGATAACACCTATGATAACATTTATTTATTTGTTAATATATATATATATATATATATATATATATGACTTGAATGTGAGATATTATATAATTGTTTTTCCACAGAGCAGACAGGTCAATGAGTGGAAAATCATACGGTGAGACATCGGCCGGGGTTCTGGCTAATTGGATGACTGCACCTTGGCTGAAAAGAGTAGATTCATCTCACAATCGATCGTTCACCATGGTTTGAATGTTCTGTGACAGTTGACAGACTTTCTTGTATGCGGCTCAAGTGGCAGAGTATCCACCTCACATACAAGTGTCTCTGAGTTTCGAATCCTGATTTAGGATGTGTTGACTTTATAACTTCCTGTCTATGGCTTTCATGGCGCGTGTGAGCTGTGGTATTGTCTTCTTCTTAAAAAAAACAGCTATATATATGTTTCTGATTTTTTTTAGATGAGGATTGATAATTTGTATAATTTGTATTATTCAGACTACTGTTCTCATCTTGAGTGTTATGCTCACAACGTTTTAGCCGCTGTAACCTCCAGCCTTCTTCAGGTGTATCTTTTCGAACTCTGGAATATTTATGTCAAACTCGGAAATCTGGACGGAATTTCGAACAGAACCCTTTATTTAATCCATGGGGGTAGCATACTCTCATTCTGTCAACCATGACTGGGAGACCCATGGCGCAGTGGATATAGTACTAAGTATAATTCAGTAATAATTCATAGTCAAGTTGAGGGTTCAATCCTCGGTGCGGGCGATACAAAGAATTGCGAATTACTGAAGACTTCTCTGGCGGAACGAGAGCATGCTACTCCCGTTGATTAAATAAAAGGTTCCGTTCGAAATTCCGTCCAGATTCCAGAGTTCGACAGAAATATTCTCGAGTTTGAAAAGATACACCTGAAGAAGGTCATAGGTTACAGCAGCCGAAACGTTGTGAGGATAACACTCAAGATGAGAACAGTAGTCCGAATAATCTAAATTATACAAACTAATATATATATATATATATATATATATATATATGTATATATATAAATCAAACAATCGGTAGATCCAAGTGGTTTGGAATTAAAATAATCCGTGTGGAGTCCTTTAAAACATGAATAAGGAGTTCGATGTAAAATACCGAACAATATAATAATCATAGAAAGGTAGGAAATAACTTAACAAAAAAGATTTTGCATAATGTAAATACAAATAGTCCGAAGGTCGAAATAATTTTATTACTGTTTAAAATATAGTTTGTTCAATTAATTCCTACCTTTTTAATATATAATGAATTATTACAATAATTAAATTTACCCGTTCTGGAACGGGCATTCTTCTAGTATTTTATATATATATATATATATATATATATATATATGGGAAATGAAAAAGGAAAAACCAGGAGATATTTTTTATATATTCATCAACATTTCGTCTTCATTGTAAGACTTCCTCAGGATGATAATTTTAAGAAATGTCATGCAAGTACATCGAAATATTGGGTTGACATGATGTGTTAATGAGAAAAAGTAGTAGCCGTGGTTACTAAGAGCGCTGGACCAAGGTCCGGGCTGAGAGAAGTCAGTCAGTGGCTGAGAGTGAATGTGGATGGCTGTGAGTGAAAACAAATCTAATATATATATATATTATATATATATATTAGACGCTTAAGGTCTCCTGTTTTTGTTTCACTCTTAGATAATTAACCCCCCCCCCCCTTTTTTTCTTTTTTTTTTTTTTTACTTATATTTTTTCATTTATTAATTTTCCAACGAATGTTAAGTCTGCAATATCTTGGATTTAGTTAGTTTGTCTGGGAATTTAAACTGCATTTTACATTTTTTTTTTTTTTTTTTTTAATGACTCAAAGCTTCTTTAGACTATATATATGTGTGTGTGCGCGCATTTATCAGTTCGACTATGTAATCAGATTTTAGCAAGGTAATCTCTCATACAAGTTAGCTCCATACGTTTTTAAAAATGATTTTCCAAAATATGTGCAAGATATTGTGTTGTAGATAATGGAGGTTCCTAGAGCAATATATTTATAAGTCCAACGACCTTTTTGTTACAACATTCTTTATTATTTACGATCGTTTCCTCTTAGATGAAATGTACAAACAAAAGAAAATTTGTATTTTACATTTATCCTATCCAAGATTCGTCAGAAAAAAAAATTAAAAACTGGATTTCAAAAACGTAAATTTAAAAGGAAAGTTTGTACATGCAGCGCTTAAGCCGTTGTTGACTAATTCGTGTATCATTCAATTTATGTTTTTGAAATGTGTTCCACAGTTTTTAATAAATAAAACACTGTGATTTGAATGTTTTGAGACACTGTCTATTTGTTTTCATGCGCTTCCTCAATCCACTTTTAAAGTCTATGTATCTGAATACATCCTGTATTTTGGTTTTCTGTTCACCAGTTTTGAAGACAAAGTGAAATTTAAGCTAATACTTAAAAAATAATATAATATAGTAAGCCAGACGTTGATCGATGTTATTATTTTATTCATAGTTGTGCAGCATTTAGCTTGTATTTCATTTGAAGTGTTGCAACGCTGCATGGGTCTTGGTCGGGCACCTTTGAACAAAAGCAGGCCCGTTTTCACTTCAAACCGCATATCATATCGGCTGAAAGCTAAGATTATCAACACATATGATGTACTACTGTAAGTAGTGTTATATGGTATATTGTCTAGCAGAATTTTTTTTTTTTCTCAAACATATTTTGAAACAGTTGTTTCATCTTAATCCTCGTAGAGTTATTCGTTTTTATTTATTTTCTGGCTTGTTTATAAAACATGTATTTCGTTTGTTTTAGGAAAGAAGGTGTGTCCGTGTAGTTTTGGAGAATTATTTTATTTTCTAGATCAGTGAATGTTCCCCTTTCTTTTTCCTTTTTTCCTCTTTTTGTTTGTTTACATTTTGTTTTAACCCTTTTAATTGCCAACAAATTACAATTATCAGTTGCAGATTTACCATTTCTTCTTTTTTATATATTCTGAATAGGGCATTATAATTAACAAAATAGGGGGTGTAAAACAAATTTACAACAAATAACTTTTACCAAACGCAAGAAAATTTGATCTTCTATCGATCTACATAGCTTTTCAGTTTTTGATCTTTTTTAAGTGTTTCTTATGCCAGAATTTGTATCGTAGCCTCGGAGGCTTGTAAAAACAACATGGACGACCACGTGAGGCCGAAAGTTTCGGTATCGTGCAAAGTATTTGTAAATAAAGTACTTAAAAACAGTTTCAGTAAGTTAAAAAAATATACAGATCGGTCGAAAATCAAATTGGTGACAGCTATTAAATTTAATTTTCGATTTTTCAGTTGTTAAACATACAACATCGAACCTTCACATCAAATGAAGAAACGACATCTTGAATCGAAGCAATGGAAGCCTGACATTGCAATACAAATTCTAAAATTAAAAACACTTAAAAAAAAAAAAAAGTTGCAAAACTGAAAAGCTTTGCAGGTCGAAAGAAGATGAAATTTTCTTGCGTTTAGTAAGTTATTTGTTTTTGTTTTTCACCCCCTTTTTGTCGTTAATGCGCCATTTATACAAAAAAAAAAAAAAAAATTTATTTTCTTTTTTACAGGTTTCCAATTTCAATCCGTTTTTATGTTTTATTTTCACTGACGATTTGTTCACATATTTTTTATGTTCGTTTTATTTTATTTCATGTTCATTTGTGAAATATATTTTGTTATAAAATTGAGCTTTAAATTTTCATTCGTTCACAACATTAAAATCTTTTCTCTTCCATTCAAAAATTTCGTTCCTTTTAAAATGTCGTCTTTTACAAACTCGCATCAGTTCAAAAAATCTCGATCTTCACAAAGTTCGTTCCTTTTAAAAATGTTGACTCTTTCAAAATCTCGTCCCTCCCAAAATTACGTTCGTTCAAAAATCTTGACCATTCCCAAATTTCGTCTCTTCTAAAAGATTTTCTCTTCCCAAATTCTGCAAATAAACTATTACATTCAAATATCCATTCAATCGTAAATGCTTTCATTTTATTTTCACAACGTTTCGGCCAATATAACGTCCAACTTTCTTCAGGTGCATCTTTCTAATGAACTCAGGAACAAATACAGAATTTCGAAATGAACTCTTTATTTAATCCACGATGGTAGTTTGCTCTCGTTCCATCAGCCATGACCAGATACAAGTGTTAATTAGTGTATTATTATTAGTTATTATCGCCTGTAGTAAGGATTGAACCTAAAACTGAAGACTGTCACTTAGAATTGATTGTTAATCACCGCAATGGACCGTAGGTGCAACGGCTAAAGGTGTTGATGAACAATCAGTTCTAAGTGATAGTTATTAGTTGTCGGTTCAATATTTACTACACGTGATAATAACTAGTTTATAATACACAGGGTCTCCCACTTAAAAATCAACCTCCCGTCAGTTCTTATTTACTTTCATGTTTCTTCACTTTTGTGCCCTCTTGGCTCTTCGTCTCACCTGAGTAAAAATTATGCTGTTGCTCCAGGATCAACCTACAGTGATCTTCTCCAATGTATCTCCACTGAGGCTTCAACAGATAGTCGACGGGTAGGACGAGGTCTCGCCCAAACAACAAATAATACGGCGCAAACTTCAAGGTCTTATTCATCGTGAACGTCACCGCTGACAGCACTTCGATAAAATAAACATCTTAATTCTTCAGGCTTCCTTCGGCTAGTTTAGCTGACACATCGGTCAAAGTCCGGTGGAAGTACTCCATCTTTGCGTTACTTTGGGGATGATAAATGGAAGTGGTCAAATGCTGTATGTCTAACCTCTCCAGTATCTCTCTCATCTCACGTTTTCCGGTCCATTATCCGTGACCTCTTGTTCGGGTGCTTCATACCTGGGAATATCTCCCTTAGTATCAGGTCGGACACTGTCTGCACCATCTTGTCCGGAATTGTGAAAGCTCCCAGCCAATTTTTTATCCAGTTCACAAAACTCTGGATATACTGGTTCTCTTGAGTGGTCGTTCCATACTTACTGGAATAGATACTCAGGGATATCTACCTCCATCAGCGTTGTTGTCTTCCATTTTTGGCTGTGCGCCTGGCAGATGATACACGCTGTCACATGACTGACCACCTCGATATACAACCTTGGCCAGTAGTAATTTCTTCCAATGAGCTCGTGTTTTTTTTATCGATCCCCATATGCCTGATTTTTTAGTAACACTGATCCAGAATCTCCGGCCTTAACTCTTGGGGCACAAACAACCTGAGGCGCCTTCTCTCAGCCTTCTCGGATAAATACCACAGCACTCTCATGTATCACAAATCAGGAGGTACTGTCTACCTCTACTTTAGCTCGGAGGGCGGCGATCTCACTACCACCCTGGCTCTCTTTTATTATATCTCTCCAATGGGGGTCACTTATTTTCGACCCCTCATTCTCGTCCTCACTGTCTCACTCCGGACATTGTCAACCGGTGAGAATTGATGACGTCTATCTGAAAGGCCCTGTTATCCACTCCTGATTCCGACTCCAACTGTTTCAAAATCTGGGACAAAAAATTTGCACAGGTATTGTTCTTACTGGCCAGATATTCGATCTTGCAGTGGTACTCACTCGGTTTCAAAGCCCACTGTGCAATCTTCTTGTTTATCTACTCTGCCTCTAACAGGTGTGTGGTCGCTCTTGACCGTGAAGACCGTCACATGCAGGTAGTAGTCTAACTTTTAAACTGCGTATAGAATCGATTACCGGCCATTTCCACTGTCTCTCTGAGAGCCGATGTAGCAGCAAATACACTGGACCCTTCCCCGGAATTTCTGAGACTGGTCCATCCTTTCTTGGACATGGCTACCTCAACACCGCGCCAATACACTTGTCACTAGAGTCCGTGTAGAGGACCATGGGTCTGCTTAAGTCGGGATATGTTAATAAGGGCACTGTCATCAGTTGCTCCTTGGGAGCCTCCAATGCCCTCTGACAATTCTGTCAACTTAAACCTGGGATGCTTCTTTGTCAGTGCTATCAGTGGTCCAGTTAATCGAATAATAGTAGTAACTGATTTCCCTGATCAATCTTTAGACGTGTGTCACCGTCGTATATTCTGGATCACCTACCAAATACCAAGTTCTCTCTTTCAGTAGTTTCAATTTCAGTCCGTGCTCTCTCAACCTCCCAAAATATTTGCTCTGTTCAAAATGCTCCTGGGGACTTTTCGAAAATACCATGCTGTAGTCCAGGTAGGCCATGGTAAAAATCCTCAATGCCTCCCAACACTATTGACATCAGCTGAGTGAACACTCCGAGGGCGTTGGACAGACTGAAAGGCATTACTCTAAATTGGTATAACCTCGCGTGACGTACGAAGGCTGCCTTCTCTCTTCTCAATCTTCTCTTTTCAAGGCAACCGGCCAAACCCGGATCTCAAATCCAGGGTTGAAAAACAGGCGGATTTGTCTAATATCTCATCGAGCAACGGCTTGTGACAATTCAACCTCCTGAACTCGACGCAAAAGCGATGTGTGCCGTCCTTTTTCTCCACAATCACGATCGGAAAGCTCCAAGGCGATCCAGATCTCTCGATTATGCCCACTCCCAGCACTTCGTCTACCTCTTTTTCTACCAATTTCCGTCTGTATTGATCTCCATCTCCACCGTTGTAGTTCACCCCAACTCCTCATGAGTGTC
>OY744531.1:21674424-21679424 GCA_963556195.1 Sepiola atlantica | reverse complement strand
ACGGACGGACAGGGCCTCTTATAGAAACGCATGGACGCATTTAAAATGCTATTTCAAACTTAAACGTGACAGACGGACGGACAGGGCCTCTTATAGAAACGCATGGACGCATCTAAAATGCTATTTCAAACTTAAACGTGACAGACGCACGAAAATGCTATTGGAACATTAAACATTACAGACTGACGAAAATGCTATTTCATACTCAGTATTAACGTGACCCGTTTAATAACTCCGCTAATTATTAATGATATTTTTTCTCTACTTTTTAGGATTAACAGAAAATAGAATAAAAATCATTTTGAAATCATCGAAGGGGGATAGCATGGTCAAAGTCAGATTTTCTCCAGAATGTGTGGTTCAGTGATGAAGCCCATTTCTCTCTATCAGGCCACGTCAATAAGGAGAACATTTGCGTGCTGATAATCTCAAGCACCGGATGTAATTCTTCAGGGGCCATTACATTCTGTGAAATGCACCGTGAGGGTCACCATCTCAAAACGTGGCATAATTGGAGAGTTTTGGTTTGAGAATGATATTGAGGATAGAAAGAGAGAGAGTCAATAAAGAGCGTTACATTGTGTCACTTAACAAATTCTAGATAGCATCTTTCTTTTTTTATGGAAGTTGGTCCAGGCAAGGCATGAAGCCACTTGATATAAGGAGCTAAAAAATACTACTTCGAGGTCAAAAACTAGCCAACGTAAAGTGTTAGATGGATAGATTCCGACCCAGAAAACGGTAATTATTCCCCCTTTGTCAGAAAAATCGCTCATGGAATGTGAGGACTGAATGACACAAAAAGGGAAGCGAGAGTTACGAGGCTGCCGAAAGTAAACCGACGGTTTACTTTCTCCTCTTTCCTTCTAGTAAGAGGAGTAATGATTTCAACAAAATGGAGCAACTCTTCACACAGCTACCATCACTATGGTGTGGCTTGATCGTCGCTTTGCAGGTCGACTCATCAGCAGATGCCACGTTTCAGAATGATCACCACATTCACCGGATTTAAACCCACCGGATTTCTATCTTTGGTGTTTTTTGAAAGACCATGCATATCGGACTAATTCACAAACAATTGCAGAACTCAAGATGGTCATCACTCAGCAGATCCGTGATCACTGACTGCCTGAAGCCTACCAACCTGCATCTCCTCGCTGGCATTGCCCCTTCAGATGTGAGACGGGAAGTTGCCAGCCGAGTGAGTAGAGATCACAAAGGCTATCAGTGATGAACGTCATCTCCTTCATGGTCCAATGACTGCAGTCAAGGAGAATCTTCCTCAGCCACGTCGAACCCCTAAAAACATCTCGGGAAGAGACCAAACTACAGCTGTGGACCAGACGGCTAAAGAATGCCCCCTCCCTTCTACTGGCGATAAAAAGTTGCTATGGCTAGATGGGGCTACAAAACTGACCCAACTATCTGTGAATATGGAGAGGAGAACCATATGATGCAGCATTGCCTTGTCTGCCCTCTACCATCCAACCGGTGCAGTTTGAAAGATCTTGCAGAGTACAACAATAATGGACTGCGTAAAAAAAGTGGGGAAACTAGCATGTGACCACACGCTGCCAATAAGCAGATCCGTGGCGAGCAATGGAAGAGTGGGTCCGGGTAATCGACAACTTCGCACAGCTGCTCAAAGTATACTATCAGCATGTCTTGTAAAATTCTAATTTTAGAACAAGATATACTGACTTTAGACTCAGTTTAATTGTTATCAGTTCAGCTTTTAAGAAATCAAAACTGTTCTTGTCTTTTTTTTTTTTTTGTCTGGTTCATGAGTTATGAGCGCGTAGATGGGTCCCGTGTATACTGAGACACTCTAGACATGATAGACCAACGAAAATATTATTTCCAATTCAAGCGTGACCGGACGATTGATGGTCGCCCCGACTTTTGAAGATGCTTTGATGCATCGAGAAATTTAACGCTAATCGATCTTTTACTTTTCTCGTTTGTTTGATAAGCTTTTTTTCATAAAACTCACAAAATAACAAAGCTTCAGTTCAATTAATTCTTCAGGTCATCATTAACATTTGTTCGTTCATCCAACCGCAGTTTGAATCCACTTGAAATATCTGATCTTCAAATGAAAACAAAAAGAAACAAATATATTT
Organism: Sepiola atlantica; assembly: GCA_963556195.1. Taxonomy (NCBI): domain Eukaryota; kingdom Metazoa; phylum Mollusca; class Cephalopoda; order Sepiida; family Sepiolidae; genus Sepiola; species Sepiola atlantica. The sequence continues at coordinate 21,677,301 of OY744531.1, read as the reverse complement.
TCCTACGAGTCCGTTAATTTTTTTATTTTTTTTTGTCTAAAAATTTTTAAAAAATTGTTTTTTTTTTGTTTAATTTTTTTTTTACTAAATTTGAAAGACAAAGTAATTTTCAGCATTATTTCTTCTTTCGTGCGAATCGGATGATTCTAGTGTTGGCATTAGTTTCCACCAATGTTTTTCTAGTTAGAAATCGTTTTTATTTAAAGATGTAAAACTATTGGGGAAAACATGAAGACATCAATCCGCAATCATATTCTTCTTTCTTCTTCTTATATATAAAGTAAAGTAAGATGCCCCCCCCCCCCGTTTCAATTCCTGAAATAGGCTAATAAACAAAAACTATATAAAAATATCTTTTATTATTCATTATCGATTACATCTATTGGTTCATGTTCTGAAAAAGAAAACATCCATTTCCAATCGTGTTTTTTTATTTTTTTTTTAGTTTCTTTTATATTTTGTCCGCTCACCAGTTTCTGTTTTGATTACTAATGTCATAGACCGAGTTGGAAGAGATAACCCCCTCTCAGTTAAAAGTCCTCTTACTGCAACCAGAATCACAAATATTTCGTAGGGTCCATAAATTTTATGTGCACCACTTGTAAAATCTACGGATGCTCAAATATGTAATAACCATTCACATTTTCTTACTTCAAGGTTTATTATTGAAATTAAAGCAAACAGCGAATATTATTTAAGCGTAATTTTCTTCCTCGTTAGTTTCATAGATAGTACAGTAACACAGCAGAAACAAGCTACATAAGATACATTTATGCAACCGTTTTCAGTTTTGTTATGCGTAAAAGCACCCATTTGTTTCTTTATCGCAGAAAAATACTGAGGCTTTTTGTTTACTTTTTATAAAACCATTCTTTCGTTAATTGCAGGAAACCTCGTACTTCTCTATTAGTTCCAATTCACTTAATCACAATATCATTTGTTAGATCGTTTTTGCAAAAACACTTGTTCTTTTCAATATTTAAACAATTTCTACTTATTTTTCACAGACAATGCGAAACAAACATTAATGTTTGCAAGAAGGGTGTCTTAAAAGATATGTCACAGTTTATAAATTTTCACATGAAATCAAAGTGGAACTCTGTTATCGTGACCCAACGAGTCATGGGAACGTCTTGTTTATATATATATATATATATATATTAATTTTTACATACATTACGTTTTTTACCGCTTAGGAAGTGGAAAAATACTAAGGAAACAACTATGTTTCTATCGCCAGTAAAAACAATAACATATATATATATATATATATATTAATGTAGATCAGAAGTGAATAAGATAAAGGAATTGATCATCATCATCTCATTGTTTTGAATTTTGTTAAATTTTTGTTGTTTTTTTTGTTTTGTTTTTTGCATCTTTTTTTTTTTTTTTTGCACGTTTTTGCGGCGTTTTCAGGATTTTTGTTTTTTAACTTTAATTACAAATTTCATTTCCTTCGTTTTTATAGTTTTTTTTTTCTTTCAGTTTATCATGTATTATATTTCGCTTTGTTTGATTTCGAAAACGAAGCAATCATTTTATAGAAAATGTTTTTAACAAACTCCAAATTTGCTTGACAATCATGAATTAAACATTGATTGCTTTTAATGAGACTGAGAAATAAATGTTTTAAGTCGTCCATTGAATAGTTTGGCAATGGGAAATGACATTCTACGATAATTACTGCACACAATGGTGAGCCAAACCTTTTGAAGGAGTCATTATTGCCTCTCTGGTATCTCCGTCAAATGTGACACCTCATACTTAATATCCCGCTAGGATGACTCTGTCAAAGGACCCATCACTTCAACTTCAGAACTGTCCACAGTCACTGATTAAAATAGAAATATATCAATGAGTACTTTTATATTTTACGAATTGTGTATGATTTTCGCCCTGTTTGTCTTGGATTTCAGATCAATGAGGCCATCATCATCATCATCATCATCATCACCACCATTGATGAAATCCAAAGGCGTCTACATTGAGATCCGGCGGCTTTTGGCCAATGAGTCTGTGGCAAGGCGATCTATAATAAAGGCCTGGCAAACATGCGACTAGGGGCTGATATGTGAAGACCAAAATTACTAGTAATAATAATTATTAATAAATTTCTTAATAATCTCCAGTAATTAGCAACTATGGATATTATTAGGAAACAGCTTACAATAATTGATTTATTTCCATCAAATCTAATATAAAAAGTATAAAAATATGAAAAATTAAATTCACAAAAATCACTTTATTCACCATGAATTAGACACATTTTTGATATTTCGAAAATCTTGATTCAATTTGTTTATATTGACTACTTGATTACAGAAAGTATGACATAATACAATGAGAAAGTAACTTCAACATTTTACAAAATAAAATACTTTATAAACGAAATAATGTTTGGAGAAAAAACTTGAAACAACTGCCACTTCTTGTTGATCACGTGTCAGATTAACCTGAAATCCTTCAAAAACATGAAGTGTTCTAAATCTACGAGAAGGACCTTGATTCAGGTACAACTGGCTCAACAACAACCATCATCATTATCATCATCGCCATCATCATCATGTATTTCTTCATTATCTTTATTTAACAAGTAAAATAAACAGCTGAGTTTTCCAGTAGAAAATCTAAGACTACAAATATGGATAACGTTTTTTGAACAACCATGATATTTTTCAAGTGGAAAATTTTATATTTTTTTTAATTTTTAACTAAACTTCCAAAAAAAATGTAGATTAAAAAAATAAATAAATAAATAAAAAAATTTAAAAATGAAACCCCGCAAATGAAAACTTTAAACGACTCTATTGAAACAGCCATTCCAGGAGATTTTCTTCAATCAAATAAAAATGTCTGAAACGAAGAAAAGTATTT
>OY744531.1:21511924-21669424 GCA_963556195.1 Sepiola atlantica | reverse complement strand
ACATTCGGGTGCTTTGTGAAGCTATTTTCCCAGATTTTTGTAAAATTAAATTTTATTTCCAAAGTAGATCTACGTTCCCACCGAAAATTTATTGCAATTCATATTGTGTTTCTTATTTTAAAACAATATCGCCTTAATTTTTCCTAAATGTTATATTTTTATTCGAACCATAGGGAAGTAAGTGTGTAATTGACAAAGACAGAGATACGTCTCTTCGAAACAAAAATGGCAGCTATACGAAAATAAATCTGAGCAGATAAATTATTTTCTGGAAGAAATTAACTCGAATAACATTTTATCTTTCTTAACAACATGGACCAACGTTCAACAAAATAAAATGGCTATTCAGAATAAACTATCGATTTTGTAAGATAGAAGCTATTGATGACAAGTCGAGAGTCCGACTGACTTAATTTTATATATTAGATTTCCATAATTTATTAAAATACAAATAAATTTTAAATGACTTATTTTAACCTTTCTCATTTATTCTTATGATCGTTTTTCTCATTTATTTTTAAATAAATTATTTTAAACTTTCACATTTGTTTTTGCGATCATCTTCTGATTTCCAATATTATGTAAGCTCCAAAGTTAGAAAGTTAAGAACCGAAACGTCAAAATAGTGTCCATTGTTTTGTGTTACTGTTTCCTATTAGAGAGACAATAAACGTTCCGACATAAAGAAGAGCTACCGATCTTATTAATACACTTCTTTCTGATGATTGAACGATTCGTGAAATTGCAGTAAAGTGTTAAGATAAGCCAAATTTTTATTTATTATTGTTATATATTATTATTGTTATATATATATATATATATATGTTGGTTATGTAGTCAAATTTAAGTGTAGAGCTCAATGGTACTAATTTTTAATTCCAGAGCAGTTATAAATTGAGATGTTTTCCGACAAAAATCACAAGAGCTTATGAAGAACGAAATTGGTTATTACAATCGTTTCATTATTGTTGCTATAAATCTAAGGACTCATTCATCATCATCATCAACCGGTTTATTTGTTAAATCAGGCCACAATTAATCCTCTGATGAGAGTGAGGCCTGACTGTCTAGTCTCGATCTAAGTCTTCCCCTGCACTCTTGTCTATGGTGAGGCCTGACGGAATCCATACCATTGGTTTTCCTATCACGTTTGACCACGTCCTTCCAAGATAACTTTGGTGTGCCAGTGGTGGTCTTCTCTGCTGGCACATTCAACTGTTGGACTTTAGCAATCCAACCATTGCTGCACTCAGGGTGCCTCAACCAACGCAGTCTGCTCTTCTGCATAATGTCCGCGACTTTTTAAGTTGACTTGTGCGAGTAGACTCGAAAGGTATGCCTTTGTTCAGGCCTCAACAAACAGATCCATCTGACCATTGCCTTGTCATTACGGTGCAGTTAATTTAGTGTACCGGCAGAGACAGCCCAAGTTTCGTTGATAAAACTCGGGTTTTGTTTTTATAAATGTCTCGTCTGTATTAACAATGATGAACGATCGTAATTTCTTTTAGAATAAAAACAATTTTGCTCTTTGTAAGGTCTTGGTTTTTTTTGGGTTTTTTTTTTTGGGGGGGGGGTCGGAAAACATCTCAATATATCATCGGCTTTTAAAACTGGATCAGGATTTTGAATTGGCACTTATATACAGTGCTTGATGCCTTCTCAGACAGCTTTATAGTACTTAAAAGGAGTACATGTTTTAATAGGTTATTACCAATTGTTTCACGCACTTAGCGATCGTCAGATGGCTCAAATAAATTGCGATCCTATAATTGCTTTGTTTACTTCCAGTTTTGTGTAACCCTACCTCAGATATTAACTGCTGGTCATTGAAGTTTCTTCCAATTCTGTAACCGAGTTTGACTTATCTGTTTAATCTTAAACAATTTTCTTTTTTTTTTCTTCATATATTTTTTCTGTCTGTAATGATTGTTTTTTTGTTGATTATTGCTATTTTTTAAAATTATTAATTAATTCACGTGTTTTTTGTTTATTTATTTATTTTTTTGTTTTTTTGTTTTTTCTTGCTATATTTCGGGAATACTTATTTTTGTTAGGGTACTTCCCTTTCATTAAGTGTTTTTATTTGTGTTGGGTAAGGGTGAATAACTCTTATTGTATTACTTTTGTTTTTTAATATTAATTGCTAGATGTGCAGTTGATTTTTGTTTTTATATACAACATTGCTAATAATTTGAACAATTGTTTTTTATTCTGCAATTATTTCTATTTCTTCAATTTTAAAAAATCTGTGTTTGACTAATAAAGAAGATGTGTGTGTTGGTAGTATAATGAACAATTACGAATAATTTCCCTATTCTAAATTATCTCCCCTTTGGAGAACTCTTCTGTTCGTCTTAACAGGTAGTTCTATGTACTTTTATGACTGATGTGGTTTTTGTTTGTTTTTCTATAATTTAATCGATGTTTATGTGGCAGAGGAGGTATTTATTTAAATATTTACATTTACTTCTCTATCACATGAGCCCTTGTTTTTAGGTAACAAATAAAAATAAGTTTAAAAATGTTATTTCATCCATCAGAAATTTAAACAAATTTTATAAAAATTTTGAAGAATTTTTTTTTAATCTCTTTAATGCCGTAATGTTCTTATTTAATTTTTTTTAAATTACTCTAATGCCTGCAAAGTTCTTATTCAAGATTTTGATTTTGGAACAAAAATCAATTTTATCATCACTGATGGCCAAAATATTTTCATTTTTGCAGAAGTAAAATATAAATTCAAAGCATTGGATGAAATACAGAATACCCCCCCCCCCCAAATGCCAGCCATGGAATCGTTAATAAAATTCACAATCCTTTCTTCAATCCAACCATTTGATACAAATAAACTTCAGTCTATGTTTGACTTGTCCATCACGTTTCAGCTGTGTTTATTTACCTCCTAGCCAGGAGGTTAGACACAAAGGCCAGGTGGGGGTTTTGAAAAGCCAACGCACCACAGGAAGTACACTCTGGCCTACAAAAAGTGCTTGAGCAGCCCTGTTGGCATTTCCTGGTATGGCGCGTCAGAAGGTAAAGCTTGGGAGAGTTGACTCCTTAGAACTGAACAGAACCGTACTTCAGCCCAACAGCAACACAGCCACTGTCGGACTGATTGCCGAGGACGTAATGTCCAACAATCATTGCTTTATCACCATTGAATAATCTGCTCCAAATGTGCACCTTTGTGTTGCAAGCACACCTGGATACAAAATTGTCAATAACTCTGACACACGACTCTCATGATTTTTAGCTGTGATGCCCCTCTTCAGTTACTGAGTAGTCTAGGGATCGTTTTGAGAATAACTCCCCAGATTATTTAATCTGGGGGGGTATGGTCCGGTGAGTGTGAAGCCCATTCAGCAGCACACCACCTACTGATAAAGACAATCGCCAAATTGGCACCGCAGCCACTCCGAGTCATTTGAAGTGTAAGGATTTTACCCTATCTTCTTTAAACCAATGTTCATCTGTCACAACGTCATCTCTTCTTCTTCGGATGTCCACAACTTCTTAACAACTAGGTAGTACCAAATATTGATCAAAGCAGAGATGCACATTTGGAGCATACCTAAAAAAAAAAAAAAAAAAAAAAAAAAGACTGTTGGATATTCGTGACTGAAACTTGGTGGGCAAGTCAGGCATAGATTGAAGTTTATTTGTACCAAATATGGTTGGATTGCAGAAAGGGTCGTGAATTTTATTAACGATTCCATTGGTGGCATTTTCGTGGGGGGGGGGGGGTAATCATCTTGTAAGATTTAATAAGCACTACTTATCTATTCAGAAAATGTTGCAATAAAATTGACAGAAATGTCTGATAGAAGAGACTTGATAAACGGTCTGCAGTTATTTTATGATTAGGAATCAAAGTATTTTATTTGGACGTGTATAAATAATGATTTTTGATTCATTCATTGCTTGTATTTCTAACCTTTCCAAAAATGAAATTGTTTTGTGTTCAATTGACATTTTCTCATATAATTTAAAGAAAGTGGAAATATATCGGGTTATAAGGAGGAGAACTGAATACTGAATGACAAGCGGCGATTTTTTTTTTTTTTATATATATTATAAATTTTACTTGCTTCCAGATTTCTACTTGGTCACTAGAGTGGTATGTATGATGACAGAATATCACAATATTTCGGGGGTATACCTCTTTCTCAAGTATTTTTATATTTTTATCTCGGGTTACTACGAGGTGGAAAGTAACCTGATGTAAAGAAATAGAAACACTTGAGAAATGGGTATATCCCGAAAATATTGTGATATTCTGGCTTCACATGTACGACTCTAGTGATCGAGGAGAGATCTGGAATTAATTAAGATATATATATATATATATATATTATAAATCGTCTTGTCATTCCGTTCTCGGCCTTTTGGTCGGGATCAAAGTGTAGTATCTGTTCTGATGGATACTGCACCCCATAGACTGGTATTGTCTTGGCCTTCAGGGCTTGATTTACGCCGGTCTATGGGACGGTACTGCGCAGTTCTAGGAGGTCCACCCTCCCAGGCTTTGCCTCCCCTCTTTGGGGAGGAGTAAGTTTATTGCTTACTGCCTTAGGCGTTCCTACCGGGGAATGTCGACGGGGCTGCCCAGGCAATTTTTAATAGCCTGAGTGCTCACCTTCTCTGACGCTGGCTTTTCAAGTCCCACTTTCCCAACCCGACCTTGGGTCACATCTTACCTTGTGGGAGTAAGATGAAACTGGCCTTGTGCCTAACCTTCTGGGGAGGTAAATAAATTGTCATTCAGTATTCAGTTCTCCTTACATCTTATATTTCTGCATTGTTATAGCCTTATATAAATTATCTATATATTAGACACAATGTTTCAAGCAAACTACATAACCTTATTACGATTTTCTCAGTTTTGTCAACTTGTAGAATATTATTTATAATCAAAATGATATTTTTCAGCAGAAAAGAGAAAATTTAGTTTTGCCTTTGATTCAAGTCTAAAAGTAAAATTGTTCAAATTGAAATGTTGCTCATGCAGATAAGTTGAAAGAGGAGAAGGAGGAGGAGAAAGGGGAGGAAGAAGAAAAAGAGAAGGAGGAGGTTGAAGAAAAGGAAGGTGTGGGAAACTATATTGAGACATCCATTCGATACAAAGGAAAAAATAATCCATCCCCATCGTTCAACCTCTTAAAAGCTTGGACAGATGGTGACCTTCTAGGTGCCGGCGGCTATCATAGTAAGTCCCCGTTATGAAGACGACCACGATTCTGGCATGACAAACAACCCCCCCCCCTCCCCAGCATCCCACCGCCAGATATAAATGTCCTGCTCGGCCTGTGGACCCCCATCAATCTTCATTTTTGCCCTCCAGAATGACTCACAATCTAAAGCCCCCCCCCCCCCCCGCAAAAAAAACAACAACAACAACACAAACAGTTGCTTAACAGTAAAACTGATTATTAGATTCCCCCCTGCCTACCGTCTCATCTAAAGATAAACTACACGGATTACATCAACTCCACCCAGGGACGCTACTACTTACTTCCGATCTCCCCCCCCCCCCATCGACCATTTTGGGCCCTATCTGAATGCCCCCCCCCTCCCGAAGAAGTTTCAGCCACACTATTGAAGGCTTCTTCAGTTCTAATTTTTCCCCACTTACATGATACAGAGTCGCTTTTTAACGGTAGCAACATGTGAAAAATCAAAACAAAATAAAAACAATGTTAGGGCACATGTGCTAATCTGGTCGAAACTTCTACCTTTTTGAAAATCGCTAAATTTGAAAACTTGTATGCCTGACATATAAAGACGAGAATTCCCCTAAACGATATAACAAACCTCAAAATCTTTTTTTCCAACATACGTTTTTAGAAACAAGATAATACAAGAGCCCCAATATTTCTTCGTTTGAAACACAAAATTCGTAAATATATTCACTGTTCTTATGTACGATTTCCACATCCGTTGGAATACCTGGATTGCTTCAGATATATATATATATTATTTGTATAAATATTTAATTATTTTTACCTACAGACACATGTTTCATGCTTATGCAATCTTCGGTGTAGGAGATGATAACTACTGCCGATCAAAGGATTCGAACCCAGTTGCAAAGTCACCTTTGACTCTGCCGCCTGGTATTCAACCCCTAGGCCACCATCAATTAACATGGGAAAAAAGAGAATTTAGATTCTATACAATGTCCAATCGGTTGACATATACAATAAGATTAGTCATATAGTGTTCAACAGCAAAGGCTGGAACATCGTATATATGTATATATATATATATATATATATATATATATAGTGTGTAGATTTCAATTTTGTGTTGAGAATCTGAATAACAGAGCTCAATGTAATTTAAACAGAGCAAAACAGAATTATAAAAAAAAAAACTATACACACATTAAGGTTGTACACATTATAACTTATTTCGACCCCTTAATTAGGTCTCCTCAGATGTATAAACAACCACGTTTTTTGACGTGGTTGTTTATACATCTGAGGAGACCTAATTAAGGGGTCGAAATAAGTTATGTGTACAACCTTAATGTGTGTATAGTTTTTTCTTTTTATAATTCTATATATATATATATATATATATATTATATATTTGTGTGTATTTAGGCAGCATATTTCCACTTAGGCAAACATTATTAAATAACACGGAGTGTTTTTGCTTGATAAGCACTTTTTATTTTATTTCCCGAATAGTCCATTTGGTATATGTAAGTTCCGTGGGTTTCTTGTTCCATTTTCTTTCCTTTTTCGCAAGTACTTTCGATTTGATTCGTCAAATCATCTTCAGGCGGTGTTAGTCCTGATGTCTTTACAAATATGTCTTTACTGTTGAGTTTTTTTATTATAACGACTAGTAATTTACAACTTTAAAAAAGAGTGTCTATAATATTGGGATATTACATGTGAGCATGATTATGTTCTAAGAGCGTGCAAGATTCAAAAGTTTGATTGCTTAACGGCTAAGAATTTGGTAACGTTAATAACATAGTGTTAGACACTTTAAAATGTTGTGACTAGTTTCGTAATTCACATTATTGATTGTCGGATGTTTAGTTTTTATGTAGAGGGCTTCCAGAATTAAAAGATTTTTTAAACATGTATCAACAATTGGCCTAAATCACTGACGAAACAGATTTTGTTGTATAGCTTTTGTTATTAAAGCCATTCCGATCAAATGTAGAGGGGAAATTCTTGTCTTTATATAAAAGATATTATTTATTGAATAAAAGCTGAAAATTTCAAAAAAATCTCTCAATTTTGGCAATTAAAACAAAATTAACATTTTAACTTATTTATAAAGAGTAATCTCCTTGTGGGAGTCCGTATCATAGATTGGATATGGGGGGAGGGGGGCGCATGACCGTCTAGCATCAACACTGACGCTACCAACAATAAAGTAATGAATTGGAAATTCTTTAATTTCTCTTCTATCTTTTTCTCTCTCTATCTCTTTTTCATTCCAACAGATTGTTTTTTGGTCCCCCGATTTATAAAATCGGGGGACTTATGTTTTGAGGCATGTCCGTCCGTCCGTCCGTCCGTCCGTCCGGATTTTTCTCCGCAACCATCCATTGAATTTCTCTGAAATTTTGCATGAAGTTGTAACTTTGGTCAGGGTAAAAAGTTACATTCTCCGATTTTTGAAAAAAAATCTGGTTAGCCCAACAGGGGGTCAAAAGGCCCCGAAATGGCAAAAAATGACATTTTTTGCCCCATAACTTTTCATCCATCCATTCAATTTCTCTGAAACTTGGCCAAAATGTAGAGGCAATTGTTCTGGATATAAAATGAGCATCCTTGACCTCAGAAAAATTCTGGTTCGCGCCCCCAGGGGGTCAAAGGGGGGTTAAAAATGCCCCAAATTGCCAAAATTTATTGAATTTTACACCTGCCACATCGAGTCACATACAGAGGGGGGGGGCCACGCACGCGCGGCTTGTTCTTGTTGCAAAGGGGTCTTTCCGGCTTCTATGAATCGGATAAAAGGTCTCTTATGCCTCCTACTATTTTATTTAGGAGATGATCTAAACTGTTCCGTATCTTAAGCCAGACTGAATAAACAACGTTTCCGGAAATAGTGCATATACATCCGGTCAACAAAATAAAATAATATTTAATACCCAATCGGATTCATTCGCAAACTAAAAACTTTAATCTTCTTCCGAGCTTTGGCATGTAGCAATATTGGGCTGGATTGTGTAAAAAAAAAATACTGTTAAAAAAAGAAAATTTCACATAGATTAAGGAAAGGGGATTTTCCATTGGTATTTTAGAGGTTAGAGCTATGTGTACAAGAAGTTTGACGTGGCAGAGAAGCAAGATAATTTCTGCCTTTTGGATATTCGACGTCGAAGTTGCAATTTATCTACATGTACTTGCTGTAGATTGCTGGAAAAAGTAAAGCACATCCCAGAGCAAATAATGGAGTTATTTGTTGTTCTTTTTAATTGCTTCCATCATTGCAACCACGAAGAGAAAGAAAGAAAAGATCAATATCTCTACAACTGCTACTGTCATCACTGCTGAGAGACGTCACTATCCAATGATAGTCCTTTAGTGATATCAAATTTCAGTAGCATCTTAGCCAGACACTTTTCAAATACTTGCCCATAATTACATTGAATAAATTGAAATGAGAACAGATATCTGTTTGAGCTTGACTCAACTTGATTCAATATAATTTAATATTAGCTACAAAATACGACCCGCCATATTATTTTATAGAAAAGTGGTCAAGGGAAGATAACTGTTATTGTCTTTATCACATACATACATAATTAACATTAGTTTATACCCGCTTCTTGAGCGGTGTTGGTACAGTACCTGGGTATGTCAATTTTCATCTTTACCTAGCTTCTACTACTTTATAGCTAGTACAAAAAAAGTTGTTTTTTTTTTTTGAAATTTTGTGGAAAAAATACGCTTTTAATATTTGCATGAGAGTAAGTAACTATGATTAATGTATTTACCTATTGTTTTTATTGACTAAAAACATTAGAAATTATGTTTCTAAGCAAAAGTAATTCTCTTTAAACGAATGCCGAATAACCTTTGTCTGCTTTTTTGCAAATTATCAAAACAAAAGGTTATTTTGTTTTAAAAAAAAAAAAAAAATAAATAAATAAATTTAAAAATTTTTTGTTAAATATATATATATATATTTGTTTTTTTATGTTATGTTAATATTTTTTCAATTTATGAAACACATCCAGTTTCAGTTAGATTTTAGACTTATGGTAGTCAAACTCGTATTGTAAAAACTACTGCCTTAGTAATGTGTACTCTGCCTATTCCTTTTTATCAACCAATCACGTTTCTATTTGTGTACGAACAGACTCCAAAAACCCCATAACTTTTTAGTAGTATATAGATGAACATATCAATCTGTTTTGAATTATACAAAAAACAACCATTTTCAACCCTTTTTATTCTATTTCAGCTTTCTTTTCTTTCTGTCTTTCTTTTTAGAAGCCGTAATATACACGATTCATATCTTGAGACAAGAAGCCATTATTTTATTTAATTTACTGTAACCAATGTTGTCCTATTTTGACAAACCTCGTCCGCCCTCAGCATGATTTTGCCAATGCCTGTTTTTGATCCAGAATTCAAACTCGCATGATAATTTGTCAGTTTAGTGCAAATTTAAAATTCTCTCCCGGGTATTTATTTTTTCAGTGCGGAAGTCAAGGCCAAAGCCAAAGCGATCAACAGTCGATGAAGAAGATAAGAGCGATGGCCCGAGTGAAGTGCGATATTCTGGTGGCCACATCCCCTCGAGAGTTTTTAAAGTATTGCAAATGAGTGTTGGAGGCTCGGAACCTATAGAACCTACAAGCAGTGAGTATCACCAAAAGGTTATCGCTTTTTTTTTTAGTGGTTTATAGATTTTTTTAGTGGTTTATAGATTTTTTTAGTGGTTTATAGATTTTTTTTGTGATTTTACAGATTTTTTAGTGGTTTCATAGTTTTTTTTTTAGTGGTTTCATAGTTTTTTTTTAGTGGTTTCATAGTTTTTTTTTTTTTAGTGGTTTCATAGTTTGTTTTTTTTTAGTGGTTTCATAGTTTTTTTTTTTTTTAGTGGTTTCATAGTTTGTTTGTTTTTAGTGGTTTCATAGTTTGTTTTTTTTTAGTGGTTTCATAGTTTGTTTGTTTTTAGTGGTTTCATAGTTTTTTTTTTTTTAGTGGTTTCATAGTTTGTTTTTTTTTAGTGGTTTCATAGTTTTTTTTTTTTTTAGTGGTTTCATAGTTTGTTTGTTTTTAGTGGTTTCATAGTTTGTTTTTTTTTAGTGGTTTCATAGTTTGTTTTTTTTTAGTGGTTTCATAGTTTGTTTTTTTTTAGTGGTTTCATAGTTTGTTTTTTTTTAGTGGTTTCATAGTTTGTTTTTTTTTAGTGGTTTCATAGTTTGTTTTTTTTTAGTGGTTTCATAGTTTGTTTTTTTTTAGTGGTTTCATAGTTTGTTTTTTTTTAGTGGTTTCATAGATTTTTTTTAGTGGTTTATAGATTTTTTTTTTTTTTAGTCGTTTTACAGATTTTATTTGAAAGTTTTACAAGCAGTGAGTATCACGGAAAGGTTATCGCTCTTTTAGTGGCTTATAGATTTTATTTTTAGTGGTTTATAGATTTTATTTTTAGTGGGTTTATAGATTTTATTTTTAGTGGTTTTATAGATTTTATTTTTAGTGGTTTTATAGATTTTATTTTTAGTGGTTTTATAAATTTTTTTAATTTTTAGTGGTTTTATAGATTTTTTAATTTTTAGTGGTTTTATAGATTTTTTAATTTTTAGTGGTTTTATAGATTTTTTAATTTTTAGTGGTTTTATAGATTTTTTAATTTTTAGTGGTTTTATAGATTTTTTAATTTTTAGTGGTTTTATAGATTTTTTAATTTTTAGTGGTTTTATAGATTTTTTAATTTTTAGTGGTTTTATAGATTTTTTAATTTTTAGTGGTTTTATAGATTTTTTAATTTTTAGTGGTTTTATAGATTTTTTTAATTTTTAGTGGTTTTATAGATTTTTTAATTTTTAGTGGTTTTATAGATTTTTTAATTTTTAGTGGTTTTATAGATTTTTTAATTTTTAGTGGTTTTATAGATTTTTTAATTTTTAGTGGTTTTATAGATTTTTTAATTTTTAGTGGTTTTATAGATTTTTTAATTTTTAGTGGTTTTATAGATTTTTTAATTTTTAGTGGTTTTATAGATTTTTTAATTTTTAGTGGTTTTATAGATTTTTTAATTTTTAGTGGTTTTATAGATTTTTTAATTTTTAGTGGTTTTATAGATTTTTTAATTTTTAGTGGTTTTATAGATTTTTTTTTTTTTTTAGTGGTTTTATAGATTTTTTTTTTTTTAGTGGTTTTATAGATTTTTTAATTTTTAGTGGTTTTATAGATTTTTTAATTTTTAGTGGTTTTATAGATTTTTTAATTTTTAGTGGTTTTATAGATTTTTTAATTTTTAGTGGTTTTATAGTTTTTTTTTTTTTAGTGGTTTCATAGTTTGTTTGTTTTTAGTGGTTTCATAGTTTGTTTTTTTTTAGTGGTTTCATAGTTTGTTTTTTTTTAGTGGTTTCATAGTTTGTTTTTTTTTAGTGGTTTCATAGTTTGTTTGTTTTTAGTGGTTTCATAGTTTGTTTTTTTTTAGTGGTTTCATAGTTTGTTTTTTTTTAGTGGTTTCATAGTTTGTTTTTTTTTAGTGGTTTCATAGTTTTTTTTTTTTTAGTGGTTTCATAGTTTGTTTTTTTTTAGTGGTTTCATAGTTTGTTTTTTTTTAGTGGTTTCATAGTTTGTTTTTTTTTAGTGGTTTCATAGTTTGTTTTTTTTTAGTGGTTTCATAGTTTTTTTTTTTTTAGTGGTTTCATAGTTTGTTTTTTTTTAGTGGTTTCATAGATTTTTTTTAGTGGTTTATAGATTTTTTTTTTTTTTAGTCGTTTTACAGATTTTATTTGAAAGTTTTACAAGCAGTGAGTATCACGGAAAGGTTATCGCTCTTTTAGTGGCTTATAGATTTTATTTTTAGTGGTTTATAGATTTTATTTTTAGTGGGTTTATAGATTTTATTTTTAGTGGTTTTATAGATTTTATTTTTAGTGGTTTTATAGATTTTATTTTTAGTGGTTTTATAAATTTTTTTAATTTTTAGTGGTTTTATAGATTTTTTAATTTTTAGTGGTTTTATAGATTTTTTAATT
Source organism: Sepiola atlantica (assembly GCA_963556195.1). Classification (NCBI taxonomy): domain Eukaryota; kingdom Metazoa; phylum Mollusca; class Cephalopoda; order Sepiida; family Sepiolidae; genus Sepiola; species Sepiola atlantica. Next base: position 21,657,225 of record OY744531.1, on the reverse strand, counting down.
TTTAGTGGTTTTATAGATTTTTTAATTTTTAGTGGTTTTATAGATTTTTTAATTTTTAGTGGTTTTATAGATTTTTTAATTTTTAGTGGTTTTATAGATTTTTTAATTTTTAGTGGTTTTATAGATTTTTTAATTTTTAGTGGTTTTATAGATTTTTTAATTTTTAGTGGTTTTATAGATTTTTTTTTTTTTTTTAGTGGTTTTATAGATTTTTTTTTTTTTTAGTGGTTTTATAGATTTTTTAATTTTTAGTGGTTTTATAGATTTTTTAATTTTTAGTGGTTTTATAGATTTTTTAATTTTTAGTGGTTTTATAGATTTTTTAATTTTTAGTGGTTTTATAGATTTTTTAATTTTTAGTGGTTTTATAGATTTTTTAATTTTTAGTGGTTTTATAGATTTTTTAATTTTTAGTGGTTTTATAGATTTTTTAATTTTTAGTGGTTTTATAGATTTTTTTAATTTTTAGTGGTTTTATAGATTTTTTAATTTTTAGTGGTTTTATAGATTTTTTAATTTTTAGTGGTTTTATAGATTTTTTAATTTTTAGTGGTTTTATAGATTTTTTAATTTTTAGTGGTTTTATAGATTTTTTAATTTTTAGTGGTTTTATAGATTTTTTAATTTTTAGTGGTTTTATAGATTTTTTAATTTTTAGTGGTTTTATAGATTTTTTAATTTTTAGTGGTTTTATAGATTTTTTAATTTTTAGTGGTTTTATAGATTTTTTAATTTTTAGTGGTTTTATAGATTTTTTAATTTTTAGTGGTTTTATAGATTTTTTAATTTTTAGTGGTTTTATAGATTTTTTAATTTTTAGTGGTTTTATAGATTTTTTTTTTTTTTTTAGTGGTTTTATAGATTTTTTTTTTTTTAGTGGTTTTATAGATTTTTTAATTTTTAGTGGTTTTATAGATTTTTTAATTTTTAGTGGTTTTATAGATTTTTTAATTTTTAGTGGTTTTATAGATTTTTTAATTTTTAGTGGTTTTATAGATTTTTTAATTTTTAGTGGTTTTATAGATTTTTTAATTTTTAGTGGTTTTATAGATTTTTTAATTTTTAGTGGTTTTATAGATTTTTTAATTTTTAGTGGTTTTATAGATTTTTTAATTTTTAGTTGTTTTATAGATTTTTTTTTTTTTTTTTAGTTGTTTTATAGATTTTTTTTTTTAGTGGTTTTATAGATTTATTTTTTTTAGTGGTTTTATAGATTTTTTTAATTTTTAGTGGTTTTATAGATTTTTTAATTTTTAGTGGTTTTATAGATTTTTTAATTTTTAGTGGTTTTATAGATTTTTTAATTTTTAGTGGTTTTATAGATTTTTTAATTTTTAGTGGTTTTATAGATTTTTTTTTTTTTTTTTTAGTGGTTTTATAGATTTTTTTTTTTTTTTTTTAGTGGTTTTATAGATTTTTTTTTTTTTTTTTTTTTTTAGTGGTTTTATAGATTTTTTTTTTTTAGTGGTTTTATAGATTTTTTTTTTTTTTTTTTTTTAGTGGTTTATAGATTTTTACTTGGTTTTACAAGCAGTGAGTACTACAGAAAGGCTACCACTTTTCTAGTGGTTTTAGGGTCGCATCAGTTGAGCTTACAACAGAATTTTAGTAAATTTGATTCAATGATTCTAAATATATTTTATACTATATGGTGCCTCACAAAAAAAAAAAATTTTAACACAATTAATTTATATATACACAATTGCATGCAGAGGAGGGGCGACTGGACAACGGCTTTGTATCAGCCAACAAAAAATAAAACGAGTCTGTATTAAATTACTCGTTCGCCTTTCTTACTTGGCACATGAAATGTTGCGGGTACGTGATTGGCATAATGGATACTGTTGCAGACTATGAAATTGGTCGATATAAGCAGATCTATTAGTCACTTATGCCCTAATACTATTGGGAAATATTTGAGCCCACAATTGCCTGCGTCTAGCTGTAAGTAAAATTAAGATTCCCATTCGGTTATCGTATACAATAGATATTGTTTTTTGGGATGAAATAACCCAAAAAGGGTTGATATGCCTTAAATCGGCTTGAATTTGGATCAACAGAAAGTAGCTGGCTAGCGAATTTGAGAGATCAACTTCCGTCGATTCCTGTGCACTCTCTATCCCACAAATTCAGGACAAATTTAAATAAAATTAAAACAAGGGACAACCGTTGTAAACAGTGTGGTGGGTGATCCAATCAGGATATTAAAAATGGAGGATCAGACGCAGGTGAGGGCAGGTAGTAACAACAATAATTGATTATTCATAGGGATGAGGTAATAAAACCATGGCATGAAAATTAGATTAGCAGTGGTGTTTTGAGAATAAGAAATAGTTTAGTAATGGGTTATCTACATACATTCCACGAAAAATGCCAGTATACTGAAATCATATGCCCTTAATAGGGTTAATATGAAAATTCATATGCACTAAATGTACAAAAGCAAGGAAATTCCCAAATTTTTACACTTTTATTGTCATTAAGGGTATGACTACATATCAACCAAACCATTTCATTATCACATCATTACAGTATAAATCTCTATTCATGAGTGGATGAAGTGTGTGAGGTGCGCCGAAGAAAAATTCCTACCAGTAAAATACATAGCTCTGTTGTACTCGCATACCCTTAATGACAATAAAAGCGTAAAAATTTGGGAATTTCCTTGCTTTTGTACATTATGTGTATATGAATTTTCATCTTAACCCTATTAAGGGCATATGATTTCAGTATACTGGCATTTATCATGGAATGTCACTACTTTTGTAAAGGCTATGCCTCAATACAATGGTCATTTTTAAGGTTTTTTGGAATTTTCTAGAAAACTAAGGTATATGGTAAACTGAAATTAAAATGCCATCAACTAGACCCTAGAACCTCTATCTCTGCCAAAAATCAGCTGAATCCATCAAATAGTTGATGAGATACAGGGTGACACATACGTACGTACGTACAACATAATTTCATGATTGAACTTTCTGGATCTCTGGGTTGCCTTGACTAATGATGCTGAAATTCTACACATTTATAAAACCTATCAAATAAAAATTTTGTGCAAAGTTTTAACTAATTTGGTTTATTGGTTTTTGAGTTATGATTGATCAAAGAAATGAGATTTCCAGCATAGACCATTCGTGAAGTCTATTAAGGGATAGAGCGCTCTCGCGCCTCCCTTCGGTTCTGATTGGTGATATCTACATCCCTCCCACTGCGGAAAGTTGTGATTCAAGGTCGGAAGGTGGGGACTAAAATGCTTGAGAAGCCCCGTCGACCTTAGCAATAAATTAACCCCTTTTCAAAGTAAAGCCTGGGAGGGTGGACCTCCTAGAACTGCACAGAACCATACATCAGCTTAACAGAAGTACGGTCATCAATTCAAAAATGGCAAAGACTCTGTTGGACTGATTGTCGCGGACGTATCCTCGGCTGGTATGAACAATGCTAACTCGGGTTGACCCCTCTTTAGATCTCAAATTAATTTGTCCTGAGCACAACACGAAACTGCCCTGGTCACCCTTGAGCAAGGCCTTCACCTCTATCCCACCCCATCTTCCCAAAATCCATTTTCCCCAATCCGTTCTACCTTTTTTTTCTTCTGCCTACCCTATTGGCTGTAAAATTGTATTCGTCTCTCTGAAATACAAACGAAGATACAAACAGAACAAATGCAAAACTACAAAAGACAGAACACGTTGTCATCACTTTCTGTTGCCCGGCCTGTAAAGAACATGTCAACGCTTCGCACGTTTATTTATATTACAAACCTATGCAAGGGAGACCACTCTGATCGCCAAATGATGGCTGCCATGCAAGGGGGATAACTGAACATTACATTTCCCAATCTATCAACTACTTAAGACCCCCCCCCCCCCCAAAAAAAAACGTCCTGTGTGTATAATGCAAAACTACATCCAGTGGTGAGGCACCAATTTTGGGGTTTTAAGAAGCGTTAAGCCTTCTTTTGGTTACCACTACTTTTGGTCAAGATCAAAGCGTAGTATCTGTTCCGATGGATACTGCACCCCATAGACTGGTATTGTCATGGCCTTCGGGTCTTGATTTACACCGATCTATGGGTCTGTCCTGTGTAGTTCTAAGAGGTCCACCCTCCCAGGCTTCGCCTCCCCTCTTTGGGGAGGAGTAAGTTTATTGCTTACTGCCTGAGGCGCCCCTACCGGGGAATGCCGACGGGGCTGCCCAGGCAATTTTTAAACCCCACTTTCCCGACACAACCTTGGGTCACATCTTACTTGTGGGAGTAAGATAAAAACTGGCCTTGTGCCTAACTCCTGGAGAGGAGTAAATCAATACTCTCAGGTCCACTCTGACTCAGAGAAGTGGTAGTAACTGTATGGGTTAAATAGAATTTACCGATTGGTTAATTATAAAGTCTACGCTGCCCCCAAAACAAATTAATCTATGAACCAATCATATGCAAAACATTCTTATTTTACTTTTGTTCGCATATTGCCACTGAAGTGTAAGCAACTACTGTGATAGGGATCAGATTTATAGGAGGCAACCTGGATTGGGTAGTTAGGCGTTTGTTCACATTACATTTAAATTTCTGCATGTCGGTATGTTCGGGGGAGCAGGAAGGGAATTCCAACCGCAAACGGTCTGAGGAAAGAAACTAAAAGTAGAAATTTTCCAGCATCTAGGGACCTCTACAGTGGAGGAGTGAGATTTTGCTGCTCGTCGGGTGGGTCGGGTATATTTTCGTTGAGAGGTGGGGGGAGGTATAAGGCACTAAGTTATGAACAACTAACCGACCGACATTATGATTACACAGCTAAGCGTTTGATTTTGGATTCCAAGGTTTATTGAAGTAAAGGGGACTGTTGGGCCTTGGTGGTAGTATGCACTCTACCGAGTGCTTTTCTAGCGTGTTTAAATGTTTTACAGTATTTTTGTTTCCAACTTTTCCAGGTGCCAACCAAAGTGAAGATGAAGATAAACACGTGAGAACGCAACCTCGCCAGTCCAGGTCGATGAGAATCATCCAGAAGGCAAAAGTGCCCGAGCAAGAAAGTGGGTGTACAGACTTTTAACGCAACCACAAAAAAAACACAAAAAAAACGACGTCTATTCTTCCCTAATTTGCTAAGAAAAAAAAAAGAAAGAAAAACACCCACATACCCACGCACCCCGAAATTTACTCCCACTGGGCTGTATTCTGTTAAAAGATGCAGACTAACAAATAAGACTTACATGTTTTTGTTTTTTTATATGAAGTAATATCAATAATTATGTTGATATTGACAATGATTTTAATTACACAAGTTGATGATCTTAAATTTGAAATTGATCTGTTATCGTCGGCCAGTATCTAGTCGGCGTAGATCACAACGAATGGCTTAGGACTGTTCATTGTAGTTACAAATTTGGTAGCCGGCCCTCATCTTACAAGATCACTAGGACCGGGCTTACATACGTATAGTTGATGATAAAAGTATTAATTATTCTTGTTATAATTTTTTTTTATAGTTTTCAGTCCACCCCCTCCCCTTTTATTTTTTTTATTTTGTAAAATGTGTGCAATGCTCTTTCCCGCTCAGCTTCCTTTCTCTTTTCGATGGCCAACTGCTGCAAGAAATACGACTTGTTTTCACTGATGCCTGTGTCTTTTGAAGAAAAAAAACAAAAAAAACAATGTATGTTTAAAGCATAACAAAAAAAAAACGGAACTTTTAATCGTTATTTATGTTACTCTGATCTTGCTTTCTTGATTAAGCAACCAGTTTGGTTTGAAAAAAAAATCACAGGATGATGAAACTTCAGCCAATTAAATTATTTCCCCAAATCTTTCAGCCAAGGTGTGTTAATATATGGATAGCATGATCTATAACTTATCAGGATTTTGATGCTCTTTATATGAGCAGCCATTTTGTTTTTCGACTCAAATTTCTTTTAGACATTTGAAACCTTTTATTCTTTTGTTTTTATTTTTTAGTCTTTTTCGTTTCGTTTCCTTTTTTTTTTTTTTAACGATTGGAAGTGTTTGCCTAATTTGTATCCTGTCAGGGTGCAATCTCATCTTTTGGCAATATGTCTTTCTATTCTACCTTTTGACCCGAACCCAATAAAAATCAGTTTTTAAGACATGCTGTTTATTTATATAATTTTTTTAAAGTGTTTTGTGTTGAATTAGTTTTCTTTTGCTCTTTTAAAAAAATTTTTTTTTTAACCTTTTCTTTGTTTTGTATTTTTATAAACAGTTTCTTTTATGTGTGACCGGAAGTCTTTCTTAAATGCCATTGGCCTTAATAGATCAATCAGAAACCGTCCCTCTTTCCCATGTCCACTCTGATACAGTCTATCACTTTTCGCTTTTATATTTGCTTAAAAAGAATTGATATCCACTAGGTACGTGCAAAATCAATGGCTGATTTCCAAAATGTAAAAACATTTTGACCTACCCTTTACTTAAAAATTCACCAAAATTCAGGAAATCAACCAATTTTAATGAAATTTTCAGTATTAATGATCACAGAATATAATGAAAGCATTATTTTTCTAACAAATTTAGTGAAAATGTATTATTTGTTGAAAAAAATACACCTTTACTAAAGTTATCCTTTTAAGTATTAATTTAAAAAAATTCATGATTGTTTTTAATAAAAAGAGAGCACTGTAGATGTTAACAATTAAAATTTAAAAAAAAAAAAAAAAAAAAAAAAAAAAATTTATAAATATTACGAAAATGGATCCTAAATTCTGTGTTAATAAAATCTCTATAACTCGAAGAAAAATTAATTTCTTGAATTAGCGATGTTATCATTGAAAAAAGTATTGTTTAATCAATATTTTCACCAAAAAAAATAATATAATTGCAAAAAATATTTATGTGATGTTAATGATTAGAGTTTCTGGGAAAATTAAAAATGCGATATAATTATTTCTCTTTCGCACATAAACGGGTCATCATCAGCATAAGAAATTCTTTTTATAATCTTAAAACTAAACAAAAAATGAGGATCAGGATTATTACGAAAAAAAATTTTTTTAATTGGATAATTTCTACTAATGATTGACTTGGATAGGTATGGTGGCCTTGTTCTGTAATGAGCAGGTGGGGTTTGCCGTCCAACCACCACTAACTCCCACACCGCCATCAAAATTTTATTTTCAGCGATTCAACAATTTTGTTAATTTCAGAATTCATCGTCAGTTATTTGGAAGGATAAAACGTAAGTTTGTATTTGTTTTGGCATTTTTTCATTAATAAATATTTAAAAAGTTAAAAACAATTATTTATTAATAAATAAAAGAATTCAAATATGAAATTGTCTTTGAAAATTGAATTCTATTTATTTATTAATAAATAATTGTTTTAACTTTTCAATGAATAAATTGTCAGTGTAGTCATTGACTTTAATTTACTTTTTCACACTTAAAATTAAAAAAATACTTTTAGCTTTATTTCGAAAAGAATTGATGTAATTTATCGTTAGGACACATTAAGAATAAATCGAGTAACTAAAGTTTTTAATCATTATGTAAAAAAATTGATAAAATTGACGCAGTTTGTAACGTAAAAAGAATTTTTAACATTTTAAAAAGTTTTATTTGAAATTTAAAAAAAAAAAACATTTGTAAACAGACGTCATCAATAATTTCAGAGTATTACTGAATTAAAAACTAATACCAAGTTAAATATGAATCTTTTTAGATAAAAAGAAATAAAATCTTAATTACGTACATTCACAAATATTTCAATTAAATATGCATTTCTTTTTTTATTACAGCAAAATAAGGGTATTTAAATTAATTAAATTTCTTTATAACCTTAAAAAGAATAAAGAAATTAATGGATAATACTTTTTCAATTTCTATAAACTATTACAAAACCATTTTTATATATAAAGTTAAAAATGATTACATTTTTGTCTTCCATATATTCTGCATAATGGTGGCTTAGTGGTTAACGAATCGGACTGAGGACATGGGTGTGCCGGGTTTTAATCTAGTTTGTTCCACAGAAACACTTTCATTAAAACCCACACCTGATCTTGTGTCTAACTTCTTCTCCATGGGGTAAATAAAATATTCTGCATAGCGATAGTCATCGGTAAACAAAGTCGTTTATCGTTGTTTACCGATTGACTGAATGCCCGATTTTACTAAACTATGACTTGTGGGGATAATTTTGCTAATTTTTAGTAAAACGTGGGAAATTTTTGTTTAATACAATATCTTATGACTTTAATTTAATAATGATATTTGAAATAGTTCCAGAAAAATTATATTTATCTTTCAAGGGATTTTTACAAGTAATTTGTTAAAAATTCTTGAATTTTTTTTTTTTTTTAGCCGTTGTGATAACATTTTTCATTATAATTTTTTTTCACATGTAAATATACATTTTTTTCTTTCCTTTTAGAGATTAAGTTTGTGTTTGAAAGACAAAAGCCTATTCAAAGTTTACACGAAAAGTAATTAAAAAAAATTACTGATAAGCGCTTTTTAATAATCATAGTCCGTACAAGACACGGCCATTTTTGCACGTACCTACTTTAGTTAAAAAAAATTTCGAAAATCATTTTGTTACCACATACATAGCATGTTTTAATGATTAAGAGTGCCTTCTATAAAATTTGCGCAACTAACCAGCTTCATGTCAGGACATGTTGCGTCTTACAAAATATTGGATGGGAAATTTGCTTTCGTTGCCATGTGCCTCTTAAACAATTTGCAAATCGTTACGGCCAAACGATCATTAATTAGAAAAATTCAGGCAGGGATCAAAGTGTTGTATCTGCACTTTCGATGGTCTTGTGTATAATTTGTAAATTTTTTTTATAAATTTCAACTGCGCATAAAGAAGTCAAAGTTCTGTTCTGTCCTCGGTCAGTGAAGAAGAAATCCTTCTAAACTGAGACAATAAAAAAAAATTGTTTATCCCATCCAGAGTGCTTTTTTTTTCTTTTTTTTTTTTTTTTTGGAGAGCTGGATTTTCTCCACATTAAAATCCGACCTTGTATCTAACTCTTCCCTCGTGGGGAGGCAAGTAAATAAGAAACATGTCTTGATGTGTTTTTTTTTTTTGTTTTTTTTTTTTTGCTCATTCGACTTTGGAACAATTACTTTCAGGATGATTTTCTTGCATTTGTATTTTTTTTATTGAGTTTCTTGATGACTGACTCGCATTCATTCGATTTGGTTACTTTTTCCACCTTCTCTTTCTCCACCTTCTCTCTCTCTCTTTCTCTTTCTCTTTCTCTTTCTCTTTCTCTCTCTTTCTCTCTCTTTCTCTTTCTCTCTTTCTCTCTCTCTCTCTCTCTCATATAGTTGCTTTTCTAGTCACATATCCGTCTTTCATCAGGTCATCTTCAATCTACTTTATGTTTCTATTAAATATATCAAATGTTGTGGATCCAAAATGAAATACAGTCTCTATATATAAAGCTGTAGTTTCTGTCTGTCTGTTCATTAACTTCTTCTAGAATTTTAGAGATAGACTTCCATGACCATATATATTCTGAAACTACATTACTCAGAGTACTTTGATCAAAATTAAATATACTTATCTAAGGGGTACAACATTATCGTTGGATCTGCATTCACACTTGAAAACCATAAAGACATACGACAGTTTACTTTGTTATTTTATTTATAACGTGAACATGAAAGAAATTAAGAATATAAATATTAATATGGGATTCAGGGATTGGAGCAGAAGTATACAGGGGTCCGAATTGATTCTCGGAAAATTTCAAATATGCCTTTAAGGGGTTAAAGACTATAAATTTACTAAAATTTATTTCAATTCATGTCACTTTAATTAACCCCACCCCCCCGATCTCACACAATCAATACTAAGTTTATCCTTGGGCCCCACCCCAAAAATTGAATATATAAAAGGTAAAAAAATAAAAAGGTAATATGTTGTTACCTGATGTTTGCATTGGGCTTTTGGTGGGCAAGCAAAACAAAGCAAATTCTCCTAAACCAACATTGAAATATCTTCTCCCTAAATGTCTCAAAAATGTCCCTTGTCTCAAAAATGTCAATGAGTTTACCTATCTTGGCAGTAAAGAGTGAACTAAATGTGCGAATCAGCAAAGGGTGTGCTGGACTGGAAAAGATGAAAGCAAATGAAACGTGATTTCTTTGAAGCCATTGTTACATCCGTTCTCGTATATGGAAGAAGTAGCACCAGAAATCTCATCAAAAGATTGGAGAAGAAAGTTACCAAAATGCTAAGAGCTTCTCTTAACATCTCCTGGAATCAGCACTCCACAAGGGAGCAACTCTATGGACACCTTCCTCAAATCTCAGCCTGGATCAGAAAGAAAAGAACCAGATTTGTTGATCACTCCTGGAGGGTTAAGGATGAAATCATCAACAATGTTCTTGTGTGGATGTGGTTTACCGGAGAGACTGAACCGAACTTACGTCAAGCAACTAACAGACCCCCCCCCCTCCCGATTCGTCATTTAAAGCAACAGATAAACAAATAAACTAACACAAAATAGATTTATACACACATTAACTGGTTGGTGGAAAATAGGAACAATGTTGCTAAAGAAAATCGCTTTAGCAGTTTTGTGTCACAGTGAAATGGAATAGACAAATGTTCGTCAAAGTCTAAAATTGTATATATACTTATGTGTATTGGTTCTGGACAGCCGTTTTTCTTGGAGACAACGAGACGCCCTTCAATTACAGGTACCATCTACTTCTCTCAGTGCCAAATGTGGTTCTCTCTCTGGTGCTTCTTCAAAGTTTACGCCTTAATCTTGCCCTGAGTCGCCCTCTTCTGGTTGACTCCTTAACTAAAGGGAAATAACTGATATATTTTCTATATCATCTTATGTGTTTCGTTTTTATTTTTATTTTCGAAGACGTAACATTCTAAGTAATTTGCAATGCGCTAAATAAACTTTGGAAAATTAAAAAATAGTAAGCCTTTAGCATTGTTTTAATTATTCGGACCATTACTCTCATCTTGGATGTTATTCTCACCATGTAACCCCCCCGGCCTTCTTCAGGTGTATCTTGTCGAACTGAGAAATCTATAAAGAATTTCTAACTGAACCTTTTATTTAATCCACAGGGGTAGATTATTCTTATTCCGTCAACCATGACTAGGTAGAAGTGTTAAGTAATTTTTATTTTATTCTTAGTGAGCATTGAAACTTCAACCTCCAGAAGACTGCCCCTTAGAACTGATTGTTACTCAATACCTTTATCCGTTGTGTCACGTCTCTGTGTGGATTAAATAAAGATTTCCGTTCGAAATCCCGTATATATAATATATATATATATATATTAGATTGCAGGATTCGACATAAAGATTCTAGAGTTCGACAAAACACACCTGAAGAAGATCAGAGGTTACATCGGCCGAAACGTTGTGAAAATAACATCCAAGCTGAGAATAGTAATTCGAATGGTCCGAATAATCAATCGTCATCTCAAAACTTCTGAAACATAGAAATGTCTTTAATTTCTCTTCTCTAAAATATAGCTATGCCCATTTAAAAATAATGACAGGAACAGATTTATGCTTCCAGATGCTTTATTTCCTCTGAGCTCAAGAACTCTGGTATGGACGAAAGGTAGCTGATTTCGACTTTATAACCTGTTTATCTTTGGGGACTTAACAAAGGCCTTCAATAAAGTACCCAGACCAGTTTTGTGGGCAGTTCTCTCAGAGTTCGGCTGTTCACCTGATTTTGTCACCCTGGTATGCACCCTCTATGACAGAATGGTAGGGAGAGTATGTCATAAGATCTCGATCTCGATCTCTCTCTCTCTCTCAAACAGGGGTGTGTTCTGGCTCCAACGTGTTTCTCTCTCTCCACATAGCAGTAATACTTAATAAGATTCTCCCTTCGTTTCCACACGGATAGAGGCGTTTTCAACCTCGCTCGACTTCACGTCAGAACTAGGACAGCCATGTGTTCGGGAACTGCAGTATGCTGACGACAATGTCACCCCAGGTCAGACTACAGAGGACCTCCAGATGTTAGCAAATACATACAACACAGCCTACGAACGTTTTTGGATGCAAGTGAATACAGACAAGACCAACACACTCGTCCAACATCCACCTGGTCTTCTGCCCCCAAACACTAACACTATTGTAAATGACCAACGACTAGAGGAAGTGGATCAGTTTTCATACCTAGGGAGCATCTTAACATCTACTCCCACATGTAAGAAATATGTGAAGAACAGGATCAAGGCAGCTTATTCTGCCTTTGGTTGATTAAACTGCCATGTATTCAACAACCACGCGCTGACGATGGCCACTAAAATCATGGTCTTCTGGGTAATAGTTGTATCCACACTTCTATACGCGTGGGAAACGTGGACCTTATACAGAAGCGATATAAAAAAAACCTAGAGCGCTTTCAGCAACAAAAACTGAAGCAAATTCTAAAAATCCCTTGAAAGAGCCATACACCTAACAGAAATTTTGCATCGAGCCTCAGTGACCAACGTTGACACCACCATCATCCACCACCACTTCTGCTAGGCAGGCCACGTCCACAAAATGGACCAATTCAGGTTTCCCACGAAAATGCTCTATGGCGAGCTTGCCAATGGGACCAGACTACTAGGAGCCCCGAAAATGCGCTATAAAGACCAGCTGAAGTGCACCTTAACCTTTGGCAACATAGACCCGTCATTGTGGGAACAAACTGCCAGGGACTGAAACACGTGGAGAAAAACAACATGTCAAGGCACCGCGGATTATGAGGAGAGGAGGAGGGAAAATGAAGAGGCAAAACGAAGAAGAGAGCGGCGTGAACAACCTCGTCCGCCCCCTACCCTTCCCTGTGAACCCTGTCCGCGGCTCTTCCACCATAGACTGGGCCTTCGAAGCCTCATAAACATTAATAAAGAGGATAGCAGATAGACGACCGAACCCAATACTCGGACACGAGTGGGAGCCGCCGCCGCCGACGCCAATAACCTGGGTTATTCTTGCAGAGACCCTTTTCACGTCTCTATGACTTCAGAATAGCTGGGATCAAAGTATAGTATCTGTTCTGTCCTGGATCAGTAAGGGAGAAATCCTTCTCAACTAAGACAATTTTAATTTTTGTTAGAATCCAGAGTGACCCTTTTTGGAGAGCTGGATTTTCGCCATACTAAAACCGACCTTGTGTCTAAATCTGACCTTGTGGGGAGGCAAGTAAATAGAGACTTCAGAGTAGTGAGAGTGAATATCTATGTTATCTTGCACATGACGTCACAGTCACACATGTTCTAATCAAATCTTCCCACCTTATGTAACTCGGACATGAATGAAATAAACCACTTTTACGACATTCTTTTTTACCTTTTTGAGTCTGATTTAGACGAAATATATTTATTTATATTAATAATTTGATGCAACCTTCCAATAAACCAAGCTCAAAAGATCCAAAAGTTTTTTGTAAATTGACACCAAGTATTCTTTTATGAAGACGACTAATATTTCTAGCCATTATTATTATGTAACTAACAACTGATAGCAAAAATACATTTTGAAGATGATTCGAGGTGATGTGTTTGTTTCATTGCTCGTTTAGGATTTTTCAACATCATACACACTCAACCAGTAACCCAGCCTTGCTTTGATCAGAAACAAGATCTTAACACACTATGCAACTAAATGATGCTTTTTAAGTTTTCTAAGGTTGGGGTAACCGAAGCTTTGGGGGTACTGAGCACTGTGGGATGATTCCTGGTTGCACACCCCTCCATTTTTTCCAGGGTACATTGCTTCCAATTTCCCTTTCCTGTATGTTGCTTCCAATTTCCCTTTTCTATACATTTCATTCTGGTGAATTTTTAAGCAACTCGGATATTTGCAAGGGATCTCCTAGGGGTATAATTCACACAATCTAAGTGCTGTCATTCCTCCCTTTTGAAAAGTAGAAGCCAATTTCTTGCTTGAGATCGAAGGGGTGGTACTTGTAAGGAATGGGCATCCATAGGATTTCAGTTGTTATGGAGTCAGTTCTGTGGATTGACAGAGAATTCCGAGTTGGTCTCGAAAATTCCTGAAACAGGTTGATGATTTAAAAACCATGAAAAAATGTAAAAAGGCAGACAATCCTAAGCATACAAGGGTTAGAGTTAGGGTTAAAAATAATGTTAGCTCCTAAAAGCCCCCCCCCCCCCCCAAAAAAAAAGTTGAAAAAAATTCCTCCAAAAAAGAAAAGGTGGTTTTCAAATCGTAAACGGCTTCGGTCATTTCCGGGACTGACTTGAGATTCTCTGTCAGTACTCAGAACTGTATGAATTGTCGATTTATTTCTACTGTTTTAAAGAAGGTTTTCTCTTCATTTCTTTTCATTAATCCAAATTCATCTCTCATAATCGTTGTATTAATCAATTTGAAATCTTTTGGCTGAAATTCTTTCTCTAAATGGCACCTAGTTTGGCCAAATAATTCTTTCTCTAAATGGCACCTAGTTTGGCCAAATAATTCTTTCTCTAAATGGCACCTAGTTTGGCCAAATAATTCTTTCTCTAAATGGCACCTAGTTTGGCCAAATAATTCTTTCTCTAAATGGCACCTAGTTTGGCCAAATAATTCTTTCTCTAAATGGCACCTAGTTTGGCCAAATAATTCTTTCTCTAAATGGCACCTAGTTTGGCCAAATAATTCTTTCTCTAAATGGCGCCTAGTTTGTCCAAATAATTCTTTCTCTAAATGACGCCTAGTTTGGCCAAATAATTCTTTCTCTAAATGGCGCCTAGTTTGTCCAAATAATTCTTTCTCTAAATGGCGCCTAGTTTGTCCAAATAATTCTTTCTCTAAATGGCGCCTAGTTTGTCCAAATAATTCTTTCTCTAAATGGCGCCTAGTTTGTCCAAATAATTCTTTCTCTAAATGGCGCCTAGTTTGTCCAAATAATTCTTTCTCTAAATGGCGCCTAGTTTGTCCAAATAATTCTTTCTCTAAATGGCGCCTAGTTTGTCCAAATAATTCTTTCTCTAAATGGCGCCTAGTTTGTCCAAATAATTCTTTCTCTAAATGGCGCCTAGTTTGTCCAAATAATTCTTTCTCTAAATGGCGCCTAGTTTGGCCAAATAATTCTTTCTCTAAATGGCGCCTAGTTTGGCCAAATAATTCTTTCTCTAAATGGCGCCTAGTTTGGCCAAATAATTCTTTCTCTAAATGGCGCCTAGTTTGGCCAAATAATTCTTTCTCTAAATGGCGCCTAGTTTGGCCAAATAATTCTTTCTCTAAATGGCGCCTAGTTTGGCCAAATAATTCTTTCTCTAAATGGCGCCTAGTTTGGCCAAATAATTCTTTCTCTAAATGGCGCCTAGTTTGGCCAAATAATTCTTTCTCTAAATGGCGCCTAGTTTGGCCAAATAATTCTTTCTCTAAATGGCGCCTAGTTTGGCCAAATAATTCTTTCTCTAAATGGCGCCTAGTTTGGCCAAATAATTCTTTCTCTAAATGGCGCCTAGTTTGGCCAAATAATTCTTTCTCTAAATGGCGCCTAGTTTGGCCAAATAATTCTTTCTCTAAATGGCGCCTAGTTTGGCCAAATAATTCTTTCTCTAAATGGCGCCTAGTTTGGCCAAATAATTCTTTCTCTAAATGGCGCCTAGTTTGGCCAAATAATTCTTTCTCTAAATGGCGCCTAGTTTGGCCAAATAATTCTTTCTCTAAATGGCGCCTAGTTTGGCCAAATAATTCTTTCTCTAAATGGCGCCTAGTTTGGCCAAATAATTCTTTCTCTAAATGGCGCCTAGTTTGGCCAAATAATTCTTTCTCTAAATGGCGCCTAGTTTGGCCAAATAATTCTTTCTCTAAACGGCGCCTAGTTTGGCCAAATAATTCTTTCTCTAAACGGCGCCTAGTTTGGCCAAATAATTCTTTCTCTAAACGGCGCCTAGTTTGGCCAAATAATTCTTTCTCTAAACGGCGCCTAGTTTGGCCAAATAATTCTTTCTCTAAACGGCGCCTAGTTTGGCCAAATAATTCTTTCTCTAAACG
Source organism: Sepiola atlantica (assembly GCA_963556195.1). Taxonomy (NCBI): domain Eukaryota; kingdom Metazoa; phylum Mollusca; class Cephalopoda; order Sepiida; family Sepiolidae; genus Sepiola; species Sepiola atlantica. The sequence goes on along the minus strand of OY744531.1, from coordinate 21,641,267 downwards.
GCGCCTAGTTTGGCCAAATAATTCTTTCTCTAAACGGCGCCTAGTTTGGCCAAATAATTCTTTCTCTAAACGGCGCCTAGTTTGGCCAAATAATTCTTTCTCTAAACGGCGCCTAGTTTGGCCAAATAATTCTTTCTCTAAATGGCGCCTAGTTTGGCCAAATAATTCTTTCTCTAAATGGCGCCTAGTTTGGCCAAATAATTCTTTCTCTAAATGGCGCCTAGTTTGGCCAAATAATTCTTTCTCTAAATGGCGCCTAGTTTGGCCAAATAATTCTTTCTCTAAATGGCGCCTAGTTTGGCCAAATAATTCTTTCTCTAAATGGCGCCTAGTTTGGCCAAATAATTCTTTCTCTAAATGGCGCCTAGTTTGGCCAAATAATTCTTTCTCTAAATGGCGCCTAGTTTGGCCAAATAATTCTTTCTCTAAATGGCGCCTAGTTTGGCCAAATAATTCTTTCTCTAAATGGCGCCTAGTTTGGCCAAATAATTCTTTCTCTAAATGGCGCCTAGTTTGGCCAAATAATTATTTCTCTAAATGACACCTAGTTTGGCCAAATAAACCACACAGTCCAGATTTTGTTATTTCTTTCACAAGCAAAACAATTATTTTGAAGAATTACGAACCTGAATGGAAACTATATTGGAAAGAGGTTGGATCATTGTTAGTTTGTGTCCCCTTTTTTTCGTTTCTTACCCGATTGGCTAAAGCTTGAATACAAGGATTAACCCATTAGTTATGTGAGTGTACGCGTGTGACTTTTGTGCTTAACTTATTATTTAACGAAGGCATTGTTAATTTTGTCATTTGAGAAAAAAGAATCTCTCCAAATAAATAATAAATCTGTTAAGATACCAAAAGGTTTGGTTCTTTTTGTTTTAATCTTTTGTAATTAATCGAACTAACAAATATATGCTCCCCCCCCCCCGGTCGCATATTTTTGCTAGTTGTTTTATTTAATTGCTCAGTAAAATGTGTTTCTTTTTTTTGAAAAAAAAACAAAACTAAAAAAACAAAGAAAATCACCCCATCCTTTATTTTGATAAATAAAATACAGAATAATAAAAACATAGTTTTTAAACAAAATTTATCCTTTACGGTGTAAAATGTAAAACAAAAAATCCTAAACTCACTTAAGGTCGTAAAAATATAATAACATTTGGAAGTTTTTCAAATCGGAAAAAAAGGTGTACCTAAAATAAAATCAACAATTAAAAAAAAAAAAATTTTTTTAAATACAGTGAACACGATTCTAAATTCAGTTATTTAATTGCTCAGTAAAATGTGTTTGTTTTTGTTTTTTTTACAAAAAAATAGTAATTTTTAAATCAATTATTTGATTCAATAAATTTGTGCTTTAAAACATAATTTCTAATAAGATTTCAAAAAACACAAACAAAGCGTTTTAATAAAAAAAAATCCAAGTAAATATATCATTTTTGAGCGACTCATACGATAAATCTCAAAGAATGTGTTGTTTACATGTTATTAATCAAATAACGCACCCCTGTCTTGTGTTCATCTCTCTCTCTTTCTTGAAATAGAACTTTCTGTGCATTTGAAATAGAACATTATACTTAATAATCAGAGGGTGGGTAACTAAATGTTGGAGTGGACGCCGTCATATTCCCTTACAATCTAATTTAATTACATAACTCAATTATATAGATTTAAAAAAAAAAAACAATGTCTAAAACACACACTCGAGGATAGTGCTTAATGAACTGGCTAGATTGACAGTTGAATGATGATGAATACTGCAAGAAATTTCATAAACTGACTACCCCCCCCCTCAAAACAAAATTGATGGTACCAGCCTCGGCTTTGATACCACACAAAATAGTCGTGAATTGTCAAGGGAAATGGGAAGACCGAGGAGGGTGAACACTAAGCAGACCTCCGCTGGAAGAGTGCAGGGACCTTAGGGAGGTTTATTGCCATACACTTCCAAGAGGAGATAAATGGTAAGCGCTTATTGCGATACCGCAAAGTAATTTTCAATGGTTATCGAAAGAAGGTGGAGAATAATGGGCATCTGTGGAAGCTTTTTATCACTCAGACTCCAGGGAACACCACCGGTCATTATCAGTGAGCAATCACTGACAATGACTTGTGTGAGGACTCCTAGTTAGTACAAAAAAAAAATAATAATAAAGAGGCAGAAGAAGAAAAACTCTGATAATAAGAGTAAATATATAGGCAGTGTCCCGAGTAGAGGAATCCAAATCTCCACATATTCCCTTACAATCTAATTTAATTACATAACTCAATTATTGTTTTTTTTTTTAAAATCTATATGTCTAAAACACACACTCAAGGATAGTGCTTAATGAACTGGCTAGATTGACAGTTGAATGATGATGAATACTATTAGAGGAATCAAAATCTCCACATACAACCCACTCAAAACAACAACCGACCCAGAAAACAGCAAGTACTCACATCGTATGAGCGATGTTTCTGACAAAGGGGAAAAAATTGCTGATTTCAACTGGCAGTCTATACATTTCATTAACCCTTATCTTAGATTGTTTTTTTCTTTGATAAGTCGTGACTCATTAGTCAAAAAGTGTGGCTACAGTAAGTTAATAGGCTATATGCTGGAAAAGGTGTGACCACATTCGTTTGGTTAGGCAATATGCCAGAATGGGGCACAGCAGTTTCAGGATACATTGGTGTCCAAAAATATTACTTAAGCTGTTCGATATCTGATCGGAAAGAAAACTCCTGGTTAGAGAAAACAAGACTTTGTCTACCATGAATTCCTGTGTGCATACTTCAAACTTCTACGGCTCTCACTCACTTCATTCATTCGTCACAACTAAAACAATAACGATATACTATTATATTTGGCTCTGGGCAAAAAGAAATATAACTGATTGGCATGGCAAATTACACCCTACCTGAGAATCCAACGTTCAAACTACTCAGCCTAACATTCACAAGTAACATGAATTGGAACAAATATATGGAAGACATTGCCAAGGCTGCTGCAAAGAAAGTGCGCTCCTTCTACCGAGCTAGTTTTAAATTTCTGCATGTTGGTACAGGGAGGGAGTTCCAAAGACCAGCAGCACGAGGAAAGAAGCTATTGGAGTACAAGGCTCTCTGGCATCTGAGGACTTCCACAGTGAATGGGTGGGATCTAGTTGATTGTCGGGTTGGTCGAGTGTATTTACGTCCAGGGCAGCACCAGAGCAGTAAGTTCATTGGAGCACATTCCATTGAAGTACTTGTGAAAAAGCACAAGGACAATACATTGTGGTGATAGGACAGGGGCTGAATCTTGGTGGATAGTGAGAGACCTATTAGATTAAAAACTCTTTTTGGGACCTTGTCTAAGAGGGAGAGACTGGTGGATGGTGCACCAGCCTAGATGTGACAATAATACTCCATGCATGGGTGGATGGTGGCTTTGTAGAGATATAAGAAACTGTCAGGTGTGAGAGGTTTTCTAGCACGGTAGAGGGAGCCCACTTTCTTTGCAGCAGCCTTGGCAATGTATTCTATGTATTTGTTCCAATTCATGTTACCTGTGAATGTTAGGCCGATGAGTTTGAATGATGGACTCTCAGGTAGGGTCTTATTTGCCATGGCAATCTGTGGTTGAAAAGGTTTCTTGTAGTTGTTGAAAGAAAGGAGCTTTGTCTTAGCAGCATTAAATGTTACCATCCATTTATGACCCTATTCCATTACAGACTGGAGGTCACTTTCTAAGGATTCAGCTATTGTCTCGGATATGTGCACATCTGTTTTACCCACATGATGAGAGTAGAGTGTGGTGTCGTCAGCAAATATACCCATCTCAGACACAATGTCATCAAGGAGGTCGCTAATGAAAATCAGGAACAATAAAGGTCCACACCTGGGGTACACCTGCATTTATGTCATGTTGTTTGGATGAACCGCCATCGAGGACAACCTGGATTTTTCCTTTGGATAAGAAGGATCTAATTATATTAAATATTCGTCCAGTAATTCCATATGTATTAATTTTTATGAGAAGAACTTTATCACAGACCTTGTCAAAGGCTTTGGATATATTAAGCGCTATCACCCTAGCTTCACCTGCCTTATCCAGTGTATGGTATATGCATTCAGAAATGACCGTTAGGATATCAATAGTAGAATGGGCTTGCCTAAATCCATACTGTTATTCAGAAAGAAGTTTAGCATTTTCGAAGTGGTGGACAATTGCTAGATTCATTAATGATCCAAAGATTTTTTCTTCTTGCTAACAAAGAAAGAAAGAAAGAAAAATTGGTTAGGTTTAGGGTTAGGGTTAGAGTTTAGGGCTAGAGCTCCCGTTCTTAGCGATAGCCAAGCCCTGCATTCAAACTGCCAAGCTCTAGCTGGAAGACTGCCACCCTTTTGGCTAAGATCAAAGTGTAGTATCTGTTCCGATGGATACTGCACGCCTGTCCTGTGCAGTTCTAGGAGGTCCACCCTCCCAGGCTTTGCCTCCCTCTTTGGGGAGGAGTAAGTTTATTGCTTACTGTCTGAGGCGCCCCTACCGGGGAATGCCGACGGGGCTGCCCAGGCAATTTTTAATGGCCAGAGTACTCACCTCTCGGGCGCTGGCTTTTCTAACCCCACTTTCCTGACCCGATCTTGGGTCACATCTTACATGTGGGAGTAAGATAAAACTGGCCTTGTGCCTAACTCCTGGGGAGGAGTAAATAAAACATAGATTAAAATCAGTTTTTTTTGTTGTTGTTGTTTTTGGTGAAAATAATGTTGTTTTTTTTTGTTTTTTTGTTTTTTTTTGGGGGGGGGTAAAATTTTGTCAATGTTTTTATAAGATAAAAGAAAGAAAAAATGATATTATTCCGTCAGCGCCGAGGCGCTCTCGCAACATGCCCGATCGTTGTCGAAGCGAAGTCACGGAAATCAGGCGCGTGATCTATAACAGTGTCAAAAAACTACTGTATATTTCTGTGTATATTTATGTTTTATGTTTTAATTAGATTACAAAAGAAAATGATCACATTAAAAGTAAATGGTATACGAGATGACTTCAGTGAAATTGACTTTAACGGTTCTTAAAAATGTATTTTTAAAAGTTAACGTTCCTGATCATTCAAAATTTATTATAAAAAATGCCGAGGTGGACAATATAAGAAGATAAGAAACTTAAAAGACAAGTGCATGCTGGTCGATTTTTGCCAAATTATTATTTTTTTTAATTAGGATTTTTGTGAAATTTAACTTCCTTTTATTAAATTATTTTTTGATCATTAAATATTTTTCTGACGATCTCTGTGTTTTCGATTTTTTAAAATCTCAAACTAGGTTAACTGGTACAAGGGAAATAACTCGCGATGTTTTTATTGCTCTAAGTTTTGAAAGGAATTGAAAATCTCAAATAATAGCAAAACTGAAAGCAGGCGTTCAGTTTAGTAAACTTGTCAACTAAATGATCTTTTCTTGTGTGTGTGTGTGTGTGTGTACTTTTACAGAACAAGGTCCATATCAACGCGAATGTATACGATTGCGATTTACGGAACATACCGGAAATAGCTGAGTCGTCACCGAACAGTCAATTAGCATCGACATTAAATGAAACATTTCAATTTTTGGTACTTCTATCGATCCTGACCCAATTTCCGTGAGCTTCGCGTCGGAAGCGTTCGGGCATGCTACGTAAACACTCGAGAAATGACGAACCGAATGGTCTAGAGATACCGAGCGATTAGCCAATTAGCAACCAGCCGACAAGTTTTTGCAAAGCAGTATTCAGATCGATTGAAGACGCAGACAGCTGTTCGAAAGCCAGTGCAAACGATTTTTTTGCAAAAAAACTTTTTTGTATAAACGAGAAAAAAAAGAAACAAAAATAATGAATTACGAAGTAAAATCGCGGGAAGGAGTAATTTCTTTCTGTCAGGAAAAAAAGTTGGTAAATTAAAAGTTGGTAATTTGCCAAAAGAAGTAGAAACTTTTTTTTAGGGGTCGAAACACGAGTGGTGAGATTCGGTGGCCAAGAAATGCGTGCTCACTTTACGTATAACTTATATAGGAAAGTGACCCCCCCCTCCTAAAATCTAAAATAATAAAAATTTTCATAATTTATTTTCATAGCGGATATTTGTTGAGGCTGTTTATATGCAATTTGCCAAAAAAAGTAGAAACTTTTTTTTTTTTAGGGGTCGAAATACGAAAGGTGCACTTCTATAAATTTACCAAAAAGTTTGTGTCCAAAAAGAAAACATGCCCCAACTGCCAATACATGTGTCGCTTGACTGAAAAAAAACAAAAACAAACAAACAAAAAAAACACATGCACAAACTTTCTTTTTTACCAGTTGTTTTTCGCATTGTTTGTTTACGTAAAATAAAAAAATGTATTTATTTGATAACAGTAATTTTGCTATTTTTTTATTTTTTATTTTTTTTTTTATTTCTTGAAAATATAACTAAAAATCTTAGGACGCAACAACATATCGAAATTGTCGGCTGCTACCATTCGGCTTGTCATCTCTCGGGCGTTTACGTAGCATGCCCGAATGCTTCCGACGCGAAGCTCACGGAAATTGGGTCAGGATCAATAGAAGTACCCAATTTTTTCCCTGACTTATAGTTAGAGTCAATTACCCCCCCCCCCCTGCCCCCTTCGTGTTAAGAATGGGTTAAATAATTTTCTTCAAATCAGTAAGTGAATCAAATTTATTTCTTTTCTTTTTTAGGAAGCTCTTTCAACTTTATTTATATTTTTTGAAGGGCTAAAACTTTTTTTTTAAAACCTTAACCTAACCATTTGCATGCTTAGTATCGTCTGCCTTTCTACATTTTTTTTTTTCGGCTTTCAAATCGTAAACGGCTTCGGCCATTTTCGGTCAGTTCCGTAAATAGTAATCAGAAACTAGCAGAAACATTCGTGTCAACTTGTTTTTGGTGAGTGGAAAGAAAAGCATATCCCAACGAAGCAGAGAAAGAAAGAGGGTAGCAATTCAAGCCATTTGCTGTTTTGGGCATTCGTTCGGAGCACATCTCGGTCTACCATATTTCTATAGAAACAACTCTTTTATTTTTTTAGTTTATCGGTATAAACTATTTACGATTAAATCATCGTCCCGCATTGAATTCTATTTTCAATTCTTTAGAATACTATGAATTAACTACCAAATTTCAAGATTATGACAAAATAAAAATTGAAAAAATTACTTGTTTTTTTTGGGGGGGGGGAGGGGGTCAGTTTTCCATGCAAACTCAGCATAAAATAGTCTCCATTATTTTTCACCAGTAAAAAATAAACGCCCTCTCCCTCTGCCTTTCTAACTAAAATTGATCTGAACTTCTTTCAATTAAACTTCAAGGAGGTGGCACTGGTAAAGTAGATACTGACATGAACTGACGGACCCAAGTTCGAATCCAGTCAGTTCCATATCACCACTTTCGCTATGGATTTTTTTTTATGGAAATCACTCAAGACAAGGTATGAAGCCACTTGATGTAAGAAGCTAACAAGAACGAAATATGATTATCGAAAAGACTAGGGATGCTTATTTGCCTTAGTCTTGAAAAGACCAAGGAGGAAAACAGTCAGCAGGAAGAGATTTCCAGAAGCCTGCAGTTCTTGGAAAAGCAGCTACTGGAATAGGAAACCATGTTACAATGAGGTATCAAAACAGCGAATTGATGGAGACCACTAGACCAACAAGTCAAACGAGCTGGAACAAAGGAAGCAGGGAATAGATCAGACAATTCTGAACAACACATGCCATAGTAGTATTTATAGAAAAGACTGAGACTAGCAACATCACGTCTGTGAAAGAGAGAGTGTAGCGAAGAAGAAAGGGTGGGGTCGATCAAATTACAGATATGTTTCTGCATGTTCTGGATGTTGGTAACCTTCATGTGCTCCCTCCTGTAAGTACCTGATTCCAGAAAGAACTGGGGAAACCATTACCAATCGAGTCGGTCGAAAATGCCATAGCATGCTGATTCATATGAATTTACGTTCAATTGAACTTCATCAGAGTAGAATTATCGTAAGAATTATAAAAAAAATGTCTTTAAATTCTGATTAAATCTTTTCTCGTGAATGTCAACTGGATTTGTGAAAGAACATTTTCGAAAGAGAATTTTATTAACAAAAATGGGTCCGTCTTGACTCGAGTCATCCATCAATGATGAAACATTTCATTATATTATTTTGAACTTCATCAGAGAAGAATTATCGTAAGAATTATAAAAAAAATGTCTTTAAATTCTGATTAAATCTTTTCTCGTGATTGTCAACTGGATTTGTGAAAGAACATTTTCGAAAGAGAATTTTATTAACAAAAATCGGTCCGTCTTGACTCGAGTCATCCATCAATGATGAAACATTTCATTATATTTTTTTGAACTTCATTAGCGAAGAATTATCGTTAGAATTCAAAAAAATGTCTAAATTTTTATTAAATCTTTTCTCGTGAATGTCAACTGGATTTGTGAAAGAACATTTTCGAAAGAGAATTTTATTAACAAAAATGGGTCCGTCTTGACTCGAGTCATCCATCAATGATGAAACATTTCATTATATTTTTTTGAACTTCATCAGAGAAGAATTATCGTAAGAATTATAAAAAAAATGTCTTTAAATTCTGATTAAATCTTTTCTCGTGATTGTCAACTGGATTTGTGAAAGAACATTTCCGAAAGAGAATTTTATTAACAAAAATGGGTCCGTCTTGACTCGAGTCATCCATCAATGATGAAACATTTCATTATATTATTTTGAACTTCATCAGAGAAGAATTATCGTAAGAATTATAAAAAAAAATGTCTTTAAATTCTGATTAAATCTTTTCTCGTGATTGTCAACTGGATTTGTGAAAGAACATTTCCGAAAGAGAATTTTATTAACAAAAATGGGTCCGTCTTGACTCGAGTCATCCATCAATGATGAAACATTTCATTATATTTTTTTGAACTTCATCAGAGAAGAATTATCGTAAGAATTATAAAAAAAATGTCTTTAAATTCTGATTAAATCTTTTCTCGTGAATGTCAACTGGATTTGTGAAAGAACATTTCCGAAAGAGAATTTTATTAACAAAAATGGGTCCGTCTTGACTCGAGTCATCCATCAATGATGAAACATTTCATTATATTTTTTTGAACTTCATCAGAGAAGAATTATCGTAAGAATTATAAAAAAAATGTCTTTAAATTCTGATTAAATCTTTTCTCGTGAATGTCAACTGGATTTGTGAAAGAACATTTTCGAAAGAGAATTTTATTAACAAAAATGGGTCCGTCTTGACTCGAGTCATCCATCAATGATGAAACATTTCATTATATTATTTTGAACTTCATCAGAGAAGAATTATCGTAAGAATTATAAAAAAATGTCTTTAAATTCTGATTAAATCTTTTCTCGTGATTGTCAACTGGATTTGTGAAAGAACATTTCCGAAAGAGAATTTTATTAACAAAAATGGGTCCGTCTTGACTCGAGTCATCCATCAATGATGAAACATTTCATTATATTTTTTTGAACTTCATCAGAGAAGAATTATCGTAAGAATTATAAAAAAAATGTCTTTAAATTCTGATTAAATCTTTTCTCGTTAATGTCAACTGGATTTGTGAAAGAACATTTTCGAAAGAGAATTTTATTAACAAAAATCGGTCCGTCTTGACTCGAGTCATCCATCAATGATGAAACATTTCATTATATTTTTTTGAACTTCATCAGAGAAGAATTATCGTAAGAATTATAAAAAAAATGTCTTTAAATTCTGATTAAATCTTTTCTCGTGAATGTCAACTGGATTTGTGAAAGAACATTTTCGAAAGAGAATTTTATTAACAAAAATGGGTCCGTCTTGACTCGAGTCATCCATCAATGATGAAACATTTCATTATATTTTTTTGAACTTCATCAGAGAAGAATTATCGTAAGAATTATAAAAAAAATGTCTTTAAATTCTGATTAAATCTTTTCTCGTGAATGTCAACTGGATTTGTGAAAGAACATTTCCGAAAGAGAATTTTATTAACAAAAATGGGTCCGTCTTGACTCGAGTCATCCATCAATGATGAAACATTTCATTATATTATTTTGAACTTCATCAGAGAAGAATTATCGTAAGAATTATAAAAAAAATGTCTTTAAATTCTGATTAAATCTTTTCTCGTGAATGTCAACTGGATTTGTGAAAGAACATTTTCGAAAGAGAATTTTATTAACAAAAATGGGTCCGTCTTGACTCGAGTCATCCATCAATGATGAAACATTTCATTATATTATTTTGAACTTCATCAGAGAAGAATTATCGTAAGAATTATAAAAAAAATGTCTTTAAATTCTGATTAAATCTTTTCTCGTGATTGTCAACTGGATTTGTGAAAGAACATTTTCGAAAGAGAATTTTATTAACAAAAATTGGTCCGTCTTGACTCGAGTCATCCATCAATGATGAAACATTTCATTATATTTTTTTGAACTTCATCAGAGAAGAATTATCGTAAGAATTATAAAAAAAATGTCTTTAAATTCTGATTAAATATTTTCTCGTGAATGTCAACTGGATTTGTGAAAGAACATTTTCGAAAAAGAATTTTATTAACAAAAATGGGTCCGTCTTGACTCGAGTCATCCATCAATGATGAAACATTTCATTATATTATTTTGAACTTCATCAGAGAGCAATTATCGTAAGAATTATAAAAAAAATGTCTTTAAATTCTGATTAAATCTTTTCTCGTGATTGTCAACTGGATTTGTGAAAGAACATTTTCGAAAGAGAATTTTATTAACAAAAATGGGTCCGTCTTGACTCGAGTCATCCATCAATGATGAAACATTTCATTATATTTTTTTGAACTTCATCAGAGAAGAATTATCGTAAGAATTATAAAAAAAATGTCTTTAAATTCTGATTAAATCTTTTCTCGTGAATGTCAACTGGATTTGTGAAAGAACATTTTCGAAAGAGAATTTTATTAACAAAAATGGGTCCGTCTTGACTCGAGTCATCCATCAATGATGAAACATTTCATTATATTATTTTGAACTTCATCAGAGAAGAATTATCGTAAGAATTATAAAAAAAATGTCTTTAAATTCTGATTAAATCTTTTCTCGTGATTGTCAACTGGATTTGTGAAAGAACATTTTCGAAAGAGAATTTTATTAACAAAAATGGGTCCGTCTTGACTCGAGTCATCCATCAATGATGAAACATTTCATTATATTTTTTTGAACTTCATCAGAGAAGAATTATCGTAAGAATTATAAAAAAAATGTCTTTAAATTCTGATTAAATCTTTTCTCGTGAATGTCAACTGGATTTGTGAAAGAACATTTTCGAAAGAGAATTTTATTAACAAAAATGGGTCCGTCTTGACTCGAGTCATCCATCAATGATGAAACATTTCATTATATTTTTTTGAACTTCATCAGAGAAGAATTATCGTAAGAATTATAAAAAAATGTCTTTAAATTCTGATTAAATCTTTTCTCGTGAATGTCAACTGGATTTGTGAAAGAACATTTTCGAAAGAGAATTTTATTAACAAAAATGGGTCCGTCTTGACTCGAGTCATCCATCAATGATGAAACATTTCATTATATTTTTTTGAACTTCATCAGAGAAGAATTATCGTAAGAATTATAAAAAAAATGTCTTTAAATTCTGATTAAATCTTTTCTCGTGATTGTCAACTGGATTTGTAAAAGAACATTTTCGAAAGAGAATTTTATTAACAAAAATGGGTCCGTCTTGACTCGAGTCATCCATCAATGATGAAACATTTCATTATATTTTTTTGAACTTCATCAGAGAAGAATTATCGTAAGAATTATAAAAAAAATGTCTTTAAATTCTGATTAAATCTTTTCTCGTGAATGTCAACTGGATTTGTGAAAGAACATTTTCGAAAGAGAATTTTATTAACAAAAATGGGTCCGTCTTGACTCGAGTCATCCATCAATGATGAAACATTTCATTATATTATTTTGAACTTCATCAGAGAAGAATTATCGTAAGAATTATAAAAAAAATGTCTTTAAATTCTGATTAAATCTTTTCTCGTTAATGTCAACTGGATTTGTGAAAGAACATTTTCGAAAGAGAATTTTATTAACAAAAATCGGTCCGTCTTGACTCGAGTCATCCATCAATGATGAAACATTTCATTATATTATTTTGAACTTCATCAGAGAAGAATTATCGTAAGAATTATAAAAAAAATGTCTTTAAATTCTGATTAAATCTTTTCTCGTGATTGTCAACTGGATTTGTGAAAGAACATTTCCGAAAGAGAATTTTATTAACAAAAATGGGTCCGTCTTGACTCGAGTCATCCATCAATGATGAAACATTTCATTATATTTTTTTGAACTTCATCAGAGAAGAATTATCGTAAGAATTATAAAAAAAATGTCTTTAAATTCTGATTAAATCTTTTCTCGTGATTGTCAACTGGATTTGTGAAAGAACATTTTCGAAAGAGAATTTTATTAACAAAAATGGGTCCGTCTTGACTCGAGTCATCCATCAATGATGAAACATTTCATTATATTATTTTGAACTTCATCAGAGAAGAATTATCGTAAGAATTATAAAAAAAATGTCTTTAAATTCTGATTAAATCTTTTCTCGTGATTGTCAACTGGATTTGTGAAAGAACATTTTCGAAAGAGAATTTTATTAACAAAAATGGGTCCGTCTTGACTCGAGTCATCCATCAATGATGAAACATTTCATTATATTTTTTTGAACTTCATCAGAGAAGAATTATCGTAAGAATTATAAAAAAAATGTCTTTAAATTCTGATTAAATCTTTTCTCGTGAATGTCAACTGGATTTGTGAAAGAACATTTTCGAAAGAGAATTTTATTAACAAAAATGGGTCCGTCTTGACTCGAGTCATCCATCAATGATGAAACATTTCATTATATTATTTTGAACTTCATCAGAGAAGAATTATCGTAAGAATTATAAAAAAAATGTCTTTAAATTCTGATTAAATCTTTTCTCGTGATTGTCAACTGGATTTGTGAAAGAACATTTTCGAAAGAGAATTTTATTAACAAAAATGGGTCCGTCTTGACTCGAGTCATCCATCAATGATGAAACATTTCATTATATTATTTTGAACTTCATCAGAGAAGAATTATCGTAAGAATTATAAAAAAAATGTCTTTAAATTCTGATTAAATCTTTTCTCGTGATTGTCAACTGGATTTGTGAAAGAACATTTTCGAAAGAGAATTTTATTAACAAAAATGGGTCCGTCTTGACTCGAGTCATCCATCAATGATGAAACATTTCATTATATTTTTTTCTTCAGGCTGATTGTATCTGCCGTACGTCAAACCAGCATATAGTCCATGGTACTCCACTCACTAGAGCAGCAATGTCTTTCCATTGTGAAATATATATGATGATCTGCGAAGCCATGCTCTTATCAGAACCAGATGATCAGTTTGTTGGTGACTGCAACTTGAACTACTGCTACTCGGGGAATAGCAGGATTAGTGGTCACTGTTTACTCCTCTAGATCAGCCGTGTTCTGTCTATGCTTATGCATATTAACAGGGTAACCTCGAGAAATATGTGGCTCCTCACCATGCACGGACCGTCACTCATTCTGGAGAGGCTATATTTTGCGCATTACATAGTGCTGGGGTTCATAGACACCAGTCGAGGATAGACATCCCCGGAGGTCAACTCAGAAAGTTATCAGCCCTCTGCAAACCCTTTACCACAATGGATGCACTCTTTTGAAAAAAATCCTGTTAATAATTAACATTTACTAAAAGTCTTTTGTAAAAAGTCTATAAACTTTAAATAGTGTCGTCATGAACCAAGAGAACAAAAGATATGATATTTAATAAAGTCATAAACTAAAGAGAACGCTATATGATACATGACCAAAGTGAACTCAGTATAATAACTCTAACACAGCTCTTACCCATGGTGGTGTTTTTCATACCAGGTCGAGGATACTATTGCTATTTGAGTTAGGTGGCTTTTTTTCTGTTGGGCTGAGATATGGTTCTGTGCAGTTCTAGGAAGTCCATCCTCCCAGGTTTTACCTCCCCTCTTTGAGAAGGGGTTAGTTTATTGTTAATCATCTGAGGCGCCCCCTACCGAGACTGCTGAAGCATTTTTTTAATGGCCAGAGTGCTCTTCCTCTTGGGTGCTAGCTTTTCAATCCCCTACCTTCCAGCCTTGTGTCACATCTGGGATGAAAAAAAAATAGTTACAAAATACTTTGTCGCTGTTACAATGCTAATTTTTTTTTTTTTTTCATAAAAAAAATAAAGATCAACGTAGAATTTGATCTTTGAACCCCGAATACAAAATTGTTCAATTATTAAGCATCAATTGAAATACCTGTTTCTGATGGGATTCTCAAAGCTAGGTAATAAAAGCCCTCTAAGTCATTAAGATCAGGTTTTGAAAACTAGGTAATAAAAGCCCTCTAAGTCATTAAAATCAGGTTTTGAAAACTAGGTAATAAAAGCCCTCTAAGTCATTAAGATCAGGTTTTGAAAACTAGGTAATAAAAGCCCTCTAAGTCATTAAGATCAGGTTTTGAAAACTAGGTAATAAAAGCCCTCTAAGTCATTAAGATCAGGTTTTGAAAACTAGGTAATAAAAGCCCTCTAAGTCATTAAGATCAGGTTTTGAAAACTAGGTAATAAAAGCCCTCTAAGTCATTAAGATCAGGTTTTGAAAACTAGGTAATAAAAGCCCTCTAAGTCATTAAGATCAGGTTTTGAAAACTAGGTAATAAAATCCCTCTAAGTCATTAAGATCAGGTTTTGAAAACTCCCGAACGAAATAACTTTTTCGTATCGACAACAGAGATGCTGAGTATTAGTTAAGTGTTTTTTTAGTTTTTTGCTTTCAAATTGAAGTGTGATGAAGCTTAAAACGTTTTAAAATAAAATTCAAGTGTAGCAATATTTAGATCCAGGCATGTAAAAATAATGTTAGAAACAGTATTTTTCACACAAGGCTAGAGTAAGCATAAAGTTAAAGAGGTGGAAAATTCCATTTGAAGTTAACAGAGTTATGTTAGAAATACGTGTCAAGATATTGTGTCAGCTAAGAAGTCGTCAGAGACACATAGCAACTAAGTTGAGATCTTCCTCTTTTTTCTGGATGGTAGAAGAGAGCGTTTGGTTTTTGGGGCAGCTGGTTTAGAGGGATGGGATGGGGGTATTATGTCTGTATGTTGTAGAAGAAAACGAAAAACCTGAAAGAATTGTTGAACTCCAAATGGTTTTGTGTTGTTATTACTTACAACCATTGTCGAAACCCGATTCCCATAAAAAGATAAATTATTGCCAGTGTCGAAAGAGTCAATAAATTCACCTACCTCGGCAACACAATTGATTCAAGTGGGCGGACTGACACGACTATAAGACGACGTATATCTGCCACATGGAGAGTCTCCAGGCAGCTGTCAACAATTTTACAAAACGCAGGGATCCCATCGTATGCGAGAGTGGCAGCATACAACATACATGTCCGACCTATGCGATAGTAGCATCATACAACATACATGTCCGACCTATGCGATAGTAGCATCATACAACATACATGTCCGACCTATGCGATAGTAGCATTATACAACATACATATCCGACCTATGCGATAGTAACATCATACATGTCCGACCTATGCGATAGTAGCATCATACATCATACATGTACGACCTATGCGATAGTAGCATCATATGTCCGACCTGTACTCTTCTATGGTTGCGAAACATGGTCAGCGCGAAACGTCAGAATGACACGATCTTGGCTGCAGCGCATCGGATGGAGAAAATTGCCGGTCTCACTCTACAGACCTCCATGAAAAAGTATGTTGCAAAATGACGTCTCAACTGGTATAGTTACATCACCCGCTGTCAGTCATCCGAAACGGTCCAAAGTGTGTCCCACATCGACGTCAATGGCCCAAAACCACATGGTAGGCCACTTGAGACATGGAGAGGATCAGTTGACGATGACCTGATTCTGGCGGGCGGCACAAACAAAAATGGCAACAGACAGGAAAAGTTGGAAGCCATTTGCAAAACGTCTAAACTCAGACGAAAAATAAAAACAATAATAATATGATAACAATTGTAATTTATCAACACGCATCACGACAATTTAATTGTCAGCCTGGGTCTTAGTACATTACAAAGACACGACCGATGTCTATATCCTATCCAAGCCAGGATCCATGTTATCCCTGACATTGGAACATGCAAATACCTCAACTTTAACTGATGACAACCTAACATACAGACACTCTTTTGAGAATCATACGATAGATGTGTCGTGTGATGTGAATGTTAAAGACGGACTTAGATCTAATGACCTCAGAGAAAAATTAAATCTGGATAGTATAAGGAGATGGGTGAAGAACAGGAAAACTTAGATGGTATGGCCACGGTGAAAGAATGGTTGAGAGTTCTTCGGTTAGTAGATGTAGAAGAAAAAGAAAAAGCCCGACAGCATTGTCAAACCCCAAATGGTTTTGTGCTGTTATTGGCAACCATTGCTTTTAATCAACAGGCATCACGATGACAACGTAGAAGAAAAGGACAGAGAATGAATAGTTGCCATATGTCATCAAGCCAACAAGACCCGTGCGGACTATGTGATGAGCCACCATCTGGATGATCGACTGGAATTACAAAGACACAACCGTCGTCGTCGATATCCTATCCAAGCCAGGATTCACACTACAAATTGGTGACTCCGACATGCTTTGAAAACGCAACAAACATTATCTTATACCCCACATGGCGGATTCATCATCATCACAACCAAATGCAACAAATGTTATACCCGATGTTATATTTCCACTTCGATGGGTGTGTATAAAGGATTTATACACACCCGTGTTGTCGCTGCTGTGAACCCAGGTTCTTGATCGTTAATAGATAAAACACTTGGACGCTGATGTTAGTTTATAAGAAGTTTTATTTAAAAAGAGGGAGTCACATAAAATATTAAAGCGACAGTCCACTTGTGCACGCATTAGAGAGAAAGATAGACAGAGAAAGATAGACAGACAGATAGATCGCTTGTCTCAGTACATTGTATGCGACTTCGCCCACCCTTGCTGTGGCCCCTTGGGAAACTTCATTTTCACTTGCTTAAGTTATCAGCTAAAAAGGGACAGAACTCCCTCTCCTCAGCCAAAAGTCACATGGTTTCATCGACTTTCGCTTTGAGATTACCTCTGACATTTAAGGTGGCATTCAAACCCTTCCATCCAAACACGGCCTTGGCTATCTAATAGTTGGAACACGCAAATATCTCAACTTTAACTGATGACAACCTAACATATGCATACTCTTTTGAAAACACTATTAACAAAAAATATAATAATTTGGCGAATGACCGAAGGAAATGAACACAGCAAAAAAAAAAACCAACTATATATATGTATATATATATATATATATATATATATATATATATATATATATATATATATATATATATATTTTAAAGAAAGGAAAATAAAGATAAAAAATTGCATAAAATTATATAAAATGATATAAAGTTACATAAAATTTATACAAATTTTATTACATCGAAAGTTCAGATGCAAGGTATTACATTAATCCTTAAACCATGGTTTTTCAAAGATAAAACTTTTCTCGTCAGAGGATAAAATTTGGTAATGTGGTATTTATAATAAATAGATATTACCTAGTTCCATTTCACTTTGAAAAATTGAAGAATAAAACTAGAGAGGTTGGGGATAAAGAAATAAATGGCTGGGAAGGGAAAGTTATTGAGTAGCCATTTTCGAAGATAAAAGGGGGCGCTAGCAAAAATAGCACAAGTTTGTAGAATTGGAGAGAGTTTTTAACAATTTTTACATGGTTTAAAGTAATAAGTAGAGGGTTCAAAATATCTCACTTGGTCCGTATGGATTCGTGCTCTGTTATGTGTATAGTTCCGTAGAGTTACAAGTAAAAATCCTGGACTGGTATTTTAAATATCCAATTCGGCAAATCCGAGGTGCAACGTATCGAGCTTTACTGTATCGCGATAGATCACCTTACGATACTTCACTTATCGTTAATTCTATTATCATTAGTGTATATATATATATATATATATATATATATATATATATATATATATATATATATGTATATATATAGTATAAATTTTTATTTATACGAACATTATTGGTTACATATGTGCATACATGTTTCGGTTGTACTCTTCACAGAGAGTCAACCTCTTCAGACCAAAGAAAGAGTACAACCGAAACATGTATTCACATATGTAACCAATAATGTTTGTGTAAATAAAAATTTATACTTAAGAACAGCTCTACTTGTTATTGAGCACTTTTTATAAATAGTGGAGTTTCAATGGATTTACATCTACAGAAACTAATACTATAGTACTATATATATATATATATATATATATATATATATATATATATATATATATATATTAGTAGAGAATGGTAGTTTGCTTGAAGCATTGCTGGGTATAGTAGTAGTAAGTTTTTGAAAGGCTGTGGGCAATGCAATTCCGGGTAAGATGCAAGTTGAAAGGAAAGGAACAAAAACAATAAAAATAAATCGAATACGATATAAGACTTACTATTTATTTTTCCTTTTTTTTCCTTTTTTTTTTTTTTTTCTTACATAACAGCAAGAGTGTTTTAGCTGTCCGGGTGATTAAAAATCACTATTTGATATTTCGGGAAAAGACATCCCTTTTTCAAAAATAATTAGACCAGAAGAAGAATAATATTTTATTCTTCTCCGACTGTGTAGAGAATAATACAAAACAAAATGGCTGCCAGATATAGACCGCAGCAAAAAAACAGTTTCACAGGGAATATAAATTAAGTTAAGTTTTATTTTAATATTATGTTAAATATATGATTGGTGTTTAGAATATTAGTGTAATGTTGGTTAGGTGTATGGTGTTCGATAAACTGTTATTTTTGATAATATATATATATCATTTTTTTATTTTATTTATTTATTTTTTTTTTTATATTTGAATATTTACTTTGTTTTATCTTCGTATTTTTAATTTGTTTATCTTTCTATCGTAATTTAAGAATTTTAATATAAATTAAAGTAATTAGTCTCATATTTTAAATATTCTAGATCTATCTACTTATCGATTTCGATTATCATCTATTAAAGAAGTGTTATTAATTACTAATTGTGAGTTTCGTCAAATTAGATTAACGAATTAACTTATTAACTTGATATATTTATTATAAGATAAAGGGGAGTAACTCTGGATTTTTAAAAATATTTTTTTTATAATTAATTTTTTAATTTTTTTTTTTTTTTTTTAAATTTTATAAAATCTTTTTTTTTGGTGGAGATCTGTATAACAATATTAGTACTGCTGACAAAATATCACACACTAAAAACTTCCACCAAACCCTCCAAAATAATGGCTACCCCGCCCCAACCATAGCCCACCTAAATAAGCCCAAAACACGTAGACACCGCACCCTCGCTAACACATGCTTCTTAAAACTCCCTTTCTTCAGCGATAAGATCACCACCTCCATCCGCAAGGCAATACATAAGGAAAACCTTAACATACAACTAACACATACTGGCACCTCCTTACGCCAACATCTATCTAATAAACACACTAACCACACACCCGAACCCTGCTCCCTGGCCAATTGCCCTATCTCCAACACAGGTCTGTGCCTTCGCACTAACTGTGTTTACAAACTACAGTGTAATAAATGCAAAAAATTTTACATCGGCAACACTACAAGACCGCTACACTTGCGCATAAAGGAGCACTTGAATACCCGTATATCCTCTTTCCACAAACACATAGAGATTTGCTCAAACACTCAGCGCGATATTCACGTCTCCATCTTAGCGTCTGTCAGAAACATCGGTGACCTTAGAATCACAGAATCAATCCTCATCTCCAGATTAAACCCCTCACTCAATCAACGTCACGAGCTCTACTCACCTTTCATTCTATAATATCTACCCCCCATCCACCAACCAACCCCCATATCTAACACTTAACAGAGTCCCCATATGAACTTCCATCCTTACACACTTTCAACCACAAACCAAAAACCATATTCAGCATACTCGTCTAACCCACCAAAATAAGTCACTCCATAACCTAGCATTATTAATTAATAAATCCAAACACATATAGAATGTATACAAATAACATGCAAATATTAAATAAATAATTCATAAAATAAATTAAACAAGTAAATAATAATAATAAAAAATAAATAAATAAATAAATAAAAAAAACAAAACAAAAAAAAAACAAAAAAAAAACAAACAAACAAATATGTAAAGAAATTGATGAATATATATAGATAAACAATTAAACAAACAATAATACATAGATATGTATATATATATGTATATATGCATTTGTGTATATATGTTGTATATATATACTAATATTGTTATACAGATCTCCACCAAAAAAAAGATTATAAAAAATTAAAAAAAAAACAAAAAAAAAAACAAACAAATATGTAAAGAAATTGATGAATATATATAGATAAACAATTAAACAAACAATAATACATAGATATGTATATATATATGTATATATGCATTTGTGTATATATGTTGTATATATATACTAATATTGTTATACAGATCTCCACCAAAAAAAAGATTATAAAAAATTAAAAAAAAAACAAAAAAAAAAACAAACAAACAAATATGTAAAGAAATTGATGAATATATATAGATAAACAATTAAACAAACAATAATACATAGATATGTATATATATATGTATATATGCATTTGTGTATATATGTTGTATATATATACTAATATTGTTATACAGATCTCCACCAAAAAAAAAGATTTTATAAAATTAAAAAAAAAAAAAAAAAAATTAAAAAATTAATTATAAAAAAAATATTTTTAAAAATCCAGAGTTACTCCCCTTTATCTTATAATAAATATATCAAGTTAATAAGTTAATTCGTTAATCTAATTTGACGAAACTCACAATTAGTAATTAATAACACTTCTTTAATAGATGATAATCGAAATCGATAAGTAGATAGATCTAGAATATTTAAAATATGAGACTAATTACTTTAATTTATATTAAAATTCTTAAATTACGATAGAAAGATAAACAAATTAAAAATACGAAGATAAAACAAAGTAAATATTCAAATATAAAAAAAAAAAATAAATAAATAAAATAAAAAAATGATATATATATATTATCAAAAATAACAGTTTATCGAACACCATACACCTAACCAACATTACACTAATATTCTAAACACCAATCATATATTTAACATAATATTAAAATAAAACTTAACTTAATTTATATTCCCTGTGAAACTGTTTTTTTGCTGCGGTCTATATCTGGCAGCCATTTTGTTTTGTATTATTCTCTACACAGTCGGAGAAGAATAAAATATTATTCTTCTTCTGGTCTAATTATTTTTGAAAAAGGGATGTCTTTTCCCGAAATATCAAATAGTGATTTTTAATCACCCGGACAGCTAAAACACTCTTGCTGTTATGTAAGAAAAAAAAAAAAAAAAAGGAAAAAAAAGGAAAAATAAATAGTAAGTCTTATATCGTATTCGATTTATTTTTATTGTTTTTGTTCCTTTCCTTTCAACTTGCATCTTACCCGGAATTGCATTGCCCACAGCCTTTCAAAAACTTACTACTAATATATATATATATATATATATATATATATATATATATAATAATGGTAATAATCCAGGTGAAAAATATCCACAGGGTGGTAATCCAGAGAATTTTAACCGGGTTTATAAAAAGTGCTCAATATCAAAATAGAGCTTTATATATGATAATTTTATTTACACAGACATGTACAAAATCTGCGACACTGGCATGTCGATGTTATCGATCAACAGTTACTATAAACTGAGATCTCATCAGGCAGAGTTAGAATCCGATCTTAACCTCAGATCATATTTGGAGAGAATGAAGTGGAGGGGTAGAGAAAGAGAAGAAGAAGGAAAGAAATTTAACATTTCAAAAATTAAAGCCGTTAAAAAATTAAAATTAAAAATTAAAAATTTAAAAATCTAAAAATCTAAGGTCTATAATCTGAAACAGACAGGGCAAATAAATAAATAAATAAATAAATAAAAAAATAAAAATATATGGTGGAAAGAGGAACAAATAATGATGAGGGGAGAGACACATAGAGGAAAAAAGAAAAAGAAAAAGAAGGAGAGAGAGAGAGGGCGTCTGTTGATTTAGATCGAGAGGGAAGGAGGGGGTGGTAGACATGCACGAATTAGGTGTCAAAAAACCGTCGAGTTTATAAATGTCTTTTTCCAAGTGAACTGTAGTATGCGTGCGTGCAAACTGGGCTGATTGTTATATTGGTTGGGGCGGTGATAAAATGTGTCGCGGTTCTGGGTTTATATTGTCTTTATAATTTGTCTGGAGTTAATTTGAATAAATAAGTATATTCGTTAAATTTATTCAAATTAACTCCAGACAAATTATAAAGACAATATAAACCCAGAACCGCGACACATTTTATCACCGCCCCAACCAATATAACAATCAGCCCAGTTTGCACGCACGCATACTACAGTTCACTTGGAAAAATACATTTATAAACTCGACGGTTTTTTGACACCTAATTCGTGCATGTCTACCACCCCCTCCTTCCCTCCCGATCTAAATCAACAGACGCCCTCTCTCTCTCTCCTTCTTTTTCTTTTTCTTTTTTCCTCTATGTGTCTCTCCCCTCATCATTATTTGTTCCTCTTTCCACCATATATTTTTATTTTTTTATTTATTTATTTATTTATTTATTTGCCCTGTCTGTTTCAGATTATAGACCTTAGATTTTTAGATTTTTTAATTTTTAATTTTTAATTTTAATTTTTTAACGGCTTTAATTTTTGAAATGTTAAATTTCTTTCCTTCTTCTTCTCTTTCTCTACCCCTCCACTTCATTCTCTCCAAATATAATCTGAGGTTAAGATCGGATTCTAACTCTGCCTGATGAGATCTCAGTTTATAGTAACTGTTGATCGATAACATCGACATGCCAGTGTCGCAGATTTTGTACATGTCTGTGTAAATAAAATTATCATATATATATATATATATATATATATATATATATATATATATATATATATATATATATATATATTTGGAGAGTTTACCAAGACATTTCATTCAAGAAAGGATTCATCACAACAAAAAAGTTTTTTTCTTTTATTATGTATTTATTTTCTAAAGTCATTGTTCCCTACATGTGTTTCGCTACCAGAGCAAGATACTTGCTTGGCAGTTCATCAGGGGGAGATATAAAACCGTAAATATGGACCTCAATAACTGACAATGCCCCACGGGGGATTGACCTAACTGAAGTCCCTTAAAAAGAAAAAGTTCAAACAGCTAAAAAACTTGGTAATATGTGGTGGCTGTGATGCGCCCCCACAAGAATTAAGTCCGATGCAATCCCCAAAAAAAGGGGGAATCCACCCACATTTGGCGGAAGACATACTCTTGGGTCAACCTCAACGGTGCGTCAACTTCCATCCAGCAGCAACTTCCATCGATAGACATCAAGTAATATATATATATATATATATATATATATATATATATATATATATATATATATATATATATATATATATATGAGAAAGGAAGGATGAAGGTAATCCGACGTAATGGGAAATCCAAGTAGGTGAAAATATTGGGTTGACATGATGGGTTGATGAGAAAAAGTAGTAGCCACTGCTGGGATCAGTAGGACCGAGGTCCGGGCTTAGTGAAGTCAGTAGCATGGAATGAAATAAATGTGGATGGTTCTGAGTGAAAAAGTGGGGGTAAGCGGAAATAATGTGGATTGCTGTGAGTGAAGAAGTGGAGAGGTGGGGAAAGAGGAGGGGGGAGGCTCTGTGATTTTGGTGAGTGGGTAATGTCATGGTTTTAGAAAAGATTTGAAAAAATGAGGTGTTTTAGAGTGGGAGGGATGGGTGGGTAAGAGTGTGATAAAAGTGGTCGAAAGGGTGAAATGGGTGAGGGGGAGAGGAGAGATTTTGTTGTGGTTAGGTGTGAAATATTTGAAGAGTGGGAATGTTTGACCAGCTGGCTATGTCAAGAATGTGAGGAATGAGTAAGTTGGAAGGTTTGGATTCGTGGTGAATGAAGATGTGTGTGTGTGGGGGGGGTGTATGCGGAGAAGTAGAGAGGTGGGGAAAGAGGAGGGGGAGGCTCTGTGATTTTGGTGAGTGGGTAATGTCATGGTTTTAGAAAAGATTTGAAAAAATGAGGTGGTTTGAGAGTGGGAGGGATGGGTGGGTAATAGTGTAAGAGAAGTGGTCGAAAGGGTGAAATGGATGAGGGGGAGAGGGGAGATTCTGTTGTGGTTAGGTGTGAAATATTTGAAGAGTGGGAATGTTTGACCAGCTGGCTATGTCAAGAATGTGAAAGATGAGTAAGTTAGAAGGTTTGGATTGTGGTGAATGAAGATGTGTGTGTGTGGGGGGGGGGGTTGTGTGTGGGTGTGTATGCGGAGACATGTGTGTGAGTATAATTGAGATCGAAGAGAAAAATGGAGGTTATCCATGATCTGGGTTAAGTTTTTGTTCAGTAAGGATAATTTTGCTTATTAAGGGCGATAGATTATAGAAGCCATTTCGTTGTTTGATGGTGTTCGAGGCAGTGATTAATGCGGTTTCCAGTAGTCTTTGCCGAGCTTTGTTGTGGATGTATTTGGTGATTTTGGCTTGTTCAAATTTGACAGCATGATCGTGCTCTAATGCATGGGAGAAAAGTGCACTGAGAGAGTTATTGTTTTTTATGTTCCTTTTGTGTTCACTCAATCTTTTTTTCAATTCGTGCAAGTATTAACCCTGTTAAACTTTCGTTTTTATTTGTCCTATTGTCTGCCTATTGAGTTCCCACTGAAAAATTTTTTGAAATCTCATGCTGGCCGGAAGTTTTGCCTTTCTTATTTCTATTATTTATGCTTACTTGCAAGAGGGAAACCTATCTTAAACTTTCTGTTCCCTTTTTAGTATTCAATAGAACTTATATCTACATATGTACATATATATACATATATGGGTATATATGTTATATTGGAATTTCTTTTTTTTTTTTAACCTGCGGGGGATAGGAAATACCCGACTAGTACACGGGCGCAGGCTATTTTTACCCCTCTCGGAGTGCTGGACCCGTAAGACCTTGTAAGGCTATCCATCTAAGAGAAGGAAATCTCTGACAAAAAAAACCTTGCTACCAGCTATTCACGCTGTGGCAGAAAACTGTTGGGGAGGGAGACCTCCTTAGTCCTGATCGATAACCTTTCTAGAGTTGGAATCTCAAACAAAATATCCGGTTTGCAAACCTAAAATTGCTTAAGGAGTAGATAGGTTCTGCCTATCGCCGGCCCTTGCACTCCTTCTTTGTTTATTAGTCAGGCGCAGAGGTAACAGCGCTGGGACGCCTCTAAACACCCAGTGCCTAGCCTTGTTTCCTTACTAGGACAATGAACGCCATTCTCTTTCTCTCTATTTGGACAACTTGGGGAAAGTTTTTTCGTCACCAAGTCTTACATGATCAGTCTGAGTATTTCTTGTTCCAACAGGTTGAGGGTACAGGTTAGACAGCTTATCTGGCTGCTGTTTCCGACTGATAGGAAGGAGCCCAAACTCTTGGGTAGCACCAAGAATGGCTGCTCCATCATCAGTTGCATAATACTGTGGGTAGTTGTATGTGCCATGTCGCGCATGGAAAGGGACCCTGCAATTATCTCCGGTGGGCTTTCCCGAGGCCACAACCCCCATGGACCAGGTCGTGACTAAAGGACTGGTTGTGTGAGCTTATTGGCACCAAACAAGTACCCACCTTGGCCAACCCACTCTATAATCAAAACAAACATGTCATTACAAAAAAATAAAAGCAAACCTAAACCAGACACCCAACAAAAAACACTTTCGCCTCCGCCTTGAGGCTCGCATTCACAAATATCCGGGGACTTAGAACTAACATCAACGACATAGAAACCTTTCTCCTGACAAACTCAGCGGATATCCTAGCTCTAAGTGAAACTAACCTTCAATCCTCAATCTCCTCTCACCACTTTGACATGACTGACTACCTCCCACTCTACCGTAAAGACTCTGACAAACATATGCACGGGCTAAGAGTTTATATTCGGAACACCCTCCCCCTGACTAGAGAACATAGGTTAGAATCAGATAACCAGGATTACATGTGCTTTAGATTGACTTTACATCACAGCATCAGTTACCTATATTTCTTATACCGCTCCCCGTCGACCCAGGACTGTACTCTGCTAAACTCTGTCTCTGAAAGCATAGATAGAGCACTCTTAATTGACTCAAATGCCCAGATACATGTATTTGGGGATTTCAATGCCCACCACCGCGACTGGTTTGGATTCTCCAGCCTTACTGACGCAGTCGGCAACTCTACGTATAATTTCTCCTTAGCTCACTTCCTCTCTCAGACTGTCGATTTTCCGACCCGCATCCCCGATCGAGTAGACCAACAAGCCTTACTTCTAGACCTTTTCTTGACCTCAAGGCCCGAGGCTTGTGTGACGAAAGCTCATAGCCCACTCGGGAATGCTGATCACATTGTGCTAATAGTACATATCACCCTAAAAAGTCGTCTAAAAGCTGATGAACCGTTGCTCAAAACAACAAGATACTACAAGCAGGCTGATTTTGAGTCAATCAGAGATCACATCAGTGATGCCCCATGGAGGGAAACCTTCTCACTCCCTGCTGACCAGTGTGCAAACGAATTGACTGAATGGGTCAAAGCAGGCATCGAAGCCTATGTTCCCATGCGAAAATTCTTTAGCAAGCCCCACTCTCCTCAATGGTTCACCTCGGAATGTGCAGCTGCCATTTCTGAGAAGCAACAAGCATTCCGTAAATTAGGCCGCCATAAGTCAGCTACTAATAGACATAAATTTATAGAGTCAAGAAATAAATGCAAGGCCATGATAGATGAAGCGAACAGAAGGCATAATGAGTTAACAAAAAAACGCATCCAGTCACAGAAACTAGGTACTCGTGATTTCTGGAAAATCTACAATAGTGTAGTGAATAATGGTCAATCAACGATTCCCCCACTATCAAACCACAATGATGTCGTATGCACGGCCACTGATAAGGCTGAACTACTTGCCCAACGCTTCGCTTCTAACTCTACTTTGGACTCAGATAACCACCCCCTCCCCAATTTCCCATTGCGGACCTATGCCACACTTGATAACCTGGTCATCACCCCATCCCAGAGACATCATAAAGAATCTTGATACCTCTAAAGCTTGTGGGCCTGATCTTATACCTGTAATAGTAATAAAGAAATGCTCTGCTGAACTAGCCCCTGTCCTCTCCAAACTCTACAATAAATGCCTAGCAGAATCTTGCTTCCCCGATAGCTGGAAAATTGCCTCTGTGATACCAGTCTACAAGAGTTCTGGGAATAGAACCGATCCTCAGAACTATCGTCCAATCAGCCTGCTGCCGATCTTTGCTAAAATCTTTGAATTCTTAATCAATCTAGTGATAGTACGGCACTTCTATCTGACCGCCAATATGGATTTAGACAAGCACGATCTACTGCAGACATCCTAACGGTCATCTCTGAACGCATGTATCATATACTTGACAAGGCAGGAGAAGCTAGGGCAGTAGCGCTTGATATATCCAAGGCCTTTGACAAGGTATGGCATAAAGGGCTTCTCCTAAAAATACGCTCATACGGTATTACTGGGCAATTACTTAATATAATTAGATCCTTCCTAGACAAAAGAAAAATCCAGGTTGTCCTCGATGGCCGTTCATCTAAACAACATGACATAAATGCAGGTGTACCCCAGGGATCTATCCTTGGACCTTTGTTGTTCCTGATCTATATAAACGATCTCCCTGATGACATAGTGTCTGAGATTGGTTTATTTGCAGACAACACCACGCTGTACTCTCGCCATGTTGGCAAAACCGACGCGATCATATCCGAGGCATTGGCTGAATCTTTAGAAAATGACCTCCAGGCTGTAGTGGATTGGGGTCATAAACGGTTGGTAACTTTTAATGCCGCTAAGACAAAGCTCCTTTCCTTCAATAACTACAAGAAACCCCTCCAACCACCGATTGTCATGGCTAATAACACCCTACCTGAGAGTTCTTCATTCAAACTCCTCAGCCTAACCTTCACAGGTAACATGAATTGGAACAAATACATTGAAGACATTGCCAAGGCTGCCGCAAAGAAGGTTGGCTCCCTCTACCGGGCTAGTAAACTCCTCACACCTGACATTATCCTGTATCTCTACAAAACCACCATCCGCCCATGCATGGAGTATTGTTGTCACATCTGGGCTGGTGTATCATCTACTAGTCTCTCCCTTCTTGACAAGGTCCAAAAAAGAATCGCCAACCTAATAGGTCACTCACTGTCAGCTAAGCTCCAGTCTCTGTCCCATCGCCGCAATGTAGCATCCTTGTGCTTGTTTTAAAAATACTTCAGTGGATTATGCTCTGATGAATTGGCTACTCTGGTGCCCCCTCGACGTAAATTCACTAGACTAACTCGACAATCAACTCAATCTCATCCATTCACTGTGGAGGTCCCCAGATATCGGAGAGCCTTCTACTCAAATAGCTTCTTTCCTCGTGCTGCTGGCCTCTGGAACTCCCTCCCTGCCCCCTGTTTCCCCGACAGTACAGACATGCAGAAATTTAAAACTAATGTAAACAGACATCTCGCTGCGCAGATCCCAATTTAGGTTGACCCCTCTACCTTCTCCCCTTTTCTTTTTTCTCAGTAGGGGCTACGTCTACAGTGGCAGCCCGCCTTGTTTGGGGTGAACTATGTTAAAAAAAAAAAATTTTTTTAATTCACGTTGTGTTTCTCCCACGTAAATTTGATGGCAGTTGTTGCATGGGACAGTGTATAAGCCAGCATGGGATGTGGGTTTTTTTTGGAAGTATCTTGATGTGTTTAATGTTTGTTTTATGGATTGTGATGTGGTTTGTACTGTTGGAATGCCTAGTTTGTTAAGTGTGTTCCACTTTTTCACTCAGAACCATTCACATTTATTTCATTCTATGCTACTGACTTCACTAAGCCCGGACCTTGGTCCTACTGCTTCCAGCAGTGGCTACTACTTTTTCTCATCAACCCATCATGTCAACCCAATATTTTCACCTACTTGCATGACATTTTTCTTAATATTATCATCCTGAAGAAGTCTTACAAATAAAGACGAAACGTTGATGAATATATAGAAAAAACATCCTTTTTGGTTTTTCCTTTTTCATTTCCCATATATATATATATATATATATATATATATATATATATATATATATATATTGTGGTGTGTGTGTGTAACAAACCAAAAAAATAATAATACTTCATCAAAACAGAACAAAAGAAAAATATTTGTTTAATAAACAAGGCAAAAATAACGTACAAAACTCGACCATGAGACAAAATTTCAACTTCGACAAAAAAAACAGTGTCAAATCGCTGAAACCCAATTGCATTTGTGTAAGCCAAATTAACTGTTTATATAATAAATATATATATATATATATAAGGCAATAATGCCTATCTGTTTATGCAGCAAGCTCATGAGGGACTAATTGTTGGAGGAAGAGATTCAAAGTGAATGAACGTAAGAAGTTACTAGCTTGCATAAGCTACTCTCTTTCTTTCTCCCTTCTTTTAGCCCACTCTTTCCTTTTCATTTCTTCTTTTTCATATCAAGGGAAATGGGATGCAGTCAAATCAGTAGCTTCGTGCTACATCCACTCCCAAAGTAAAGAAAAAACATCATTTCACACAAAGGTGTTAACATTTTTCAACCAATGAAAATGATTCCCACTCGTTCAAAATGATAAACTTAGAGAACATCTGTGAAATACCAATTTCTAACAAAAACAGCAATGTGACTACCAAAACTAGAGAGAGAGAGAGAGAAAGAGAGAGAGAGAGAGAGAGAGAGAGAGAGAGAGAAATAGCAACAGAACCAAAACAAGACAGAATGTGGCACAACATTACGCCCCCCTCACTTCCCGGGACCAGGGGAAGCGAATGATTACTCAACTCACGCACGCAGAAGTTCACACACATTCATACACTGACAAGGGCCGCACAATGTCTCCTGAACTCACGCACACATATTAACACTGACAGAAAACAATCATATAGACATACACACTTCTAATACTTGTGTCTTTTTCCACATTTCAAATATTTTACAAACACAAGAAATTTGAAGTTTTCTAATCAACAATTCTCTCACACAAAATCTCTTTAATAAATCTGTAGATAAATAAATAGGTTTTGTTCGTTAACCATGTTTTTATCTCTTTCTTTCACAACACCCTTTTGGTGAATTTAGCACTTGCTAAATGGTGACCTATTCTCAACCATTCATAGCATGCATTTGTGTCTATTGTCAACGGTAAAAGACAGAAAACAGGATTTCTAGATTTTTAGATTTACAGTAAAAAGGTAGGTTATTCTTCATAACTTGTAGATAAGAAACCAATCACGTCGACCAAAGAAGAGTCTATCAGGCATGTGTGCGTAGTGTGATGATGTATGGAAGTGGGTATGGTACCGATATGCGTCGGCTGTGGAGTGGAGATCACGTGATGTTTGTCGCACCGTTTTTGCGTCCCGACTAAAAACATACCGAGCGGTTTGTTTGAAATCGTTGAAATACAAACAAACAAGTGATTATCAAAAAACAATTAATTTTTTAAAGAAAATAAACAGAAAGTTTTTTGAAACAAAAAAATGTTACAAATGTGATTTTTTTTTCCTTTTGATTTTCAAAATTGAATAAATGTATTTGCAAAAATACCCTGGTTGCCCGGTCCATTTTTTTTGTAAGGGATGTGGAGGCGGTGCGATTGATGTCACGTGATCTCCGCTCTACAGTCGGTAATATACTCGTACACATTCACCTGAAAGTGAAACATGGCCAGTAGGAGTTGAGGACATGTGTTGCATGGAGAGAAATTATATGAAAATCATACGATGGATGTGTAACGTCATGTGAGTGTTAGACAGGTTTAGATCTGATGACCTTAGAGGAAGATTAGATCTGGACAGTATAGGGAGACGATGTGTGCAGAACAGGGGACTTCGATGGTATAGACATGTTGAAAGAATGAATGAGAGATCTTTGGTTAGTAGATGTAGAACAGTTGAGGTAACAGGTTTAGTTCACAGAAGAAGGCCAAGGAAAACATGGGAGGAAATGATAAGAATGAACCTGAGGAAAAGAGGGATAAATAGAGACCTGACCAGAGATAGATTAGCTTGGAAATCAATTTCTTAAAGCCATCAAATGCATGCTAAGATGTAAAATGAACATTAAACTGATGATGATGATAACTTTTAAACTTGGCGCTATCTAATCTTCCTATTTCGATTTTGACTTGTACCAGACACAAAACAGAAATATCAATGTATTGCTCTTAATGTAGAATCATTTTTATCAGTTTTACCAAAAAAAGGAAAACAAAGGAAAAACACGGACTACTATCCTCATCTTGGTTGTTATATTCACAATGTTTCGGTCGATGTAACCTCCGACCTTCTTCAGGTGCATCTAGTCGAACTTGGTAACTTTCTAGTCGCGTTCAGAAATCTTTGTTGAACTCGGGAACCTGAACAGAATTTCGAACTGAACCTTTTATCTAATCCACCGGGGTAGATTGTTCTCGTTCCGTCAGCCATGACCGGAGAAAAGTGTCGATGTTATGTTATTCTTAGCCTGTCACTTTTAACTTATTGTTAGTCGACGCTTTCAAGCGTTATGCCACGTACCCAAATGTTGGGTTGCCGGTTTAGCTTGTTATCTATAAGGAAAAAATATCTACACCGCATAAATTTTATTTTGGACTCATCAATCGTAAATCACAATTACATCATATATAACAGAAAATTTATTGAAACTGTAAAAAAATATAGAGATGTCTAATTTAATTGAAAAAGTAGAAAATTTATTGAAACTCATTTCATGTAAACTCTAAAAGTGGGTTCAATCCTATTTCAGTCACGTAAATTATTTAAAGTATTTAAAGTTTCGGCATTTACTCCAAAACAACTTAGTTTTGCTTAAACTATTTTTAGTAGATTTCATTACTAAAAAACAGTTTAAACCCCCAAAAAGTAAATTCGTTGACCGACTTGATTCTGTTGTTGGCATATTTGCAGGAGGGACCACGTAATAGTTGTCAACATCCCTAAGTGATAGTGATTCTATGGAACTGACTGGATTTGAACTTGGCACACCCAGCTTGTCAGTCCGCGTCGTTATTCACCGTCAACCACTTTTTTTTTTAAGTAGAATTTTTTTAAAGTAGAATTTATGGGGGGGGGGGGGGTGACAGTGGTTACCGACACGGACTGACGACCTGGGTGTTCCAAGTTCGAATCCAGTCGATTCCATAATACCACTTTCACTTAGGGATGTTGGCAACCATTACGTGGTCCCTCCTCCAAGAATGCCGACAACAGAATCAAAATCAGTCAACAAAGTTGTACCATTCTGATTTATACGAATTTACTTTACTTTGGTAGATTTTATAAAAAAAAAAATAAAAAACTTTTTTGAAAATGGAAATTTATTGAAACTGTAAAAAAATTATAGAAATGTCTAATTTAATTGAAACAGTAGCAAAAAAATGTAAAATGTCTAAAATCTCTAACGATAAACAGCACGCATATCGGCTAAAAACGCTAAATATAAATCGGGAGCTTCTTTTCTCATCATCCACCAGCAGTAGTAATCTAGATGAGACTGAAGTGTCCTTTGATTACAGCCTCTCATTTTTTTCAATATACGAATATTCGCGTCAAGACAGGATCTTTCAATTCCTTGTGGATGTGCTCCGGTGTTGGGATCGACGAACTTTTGCTGATTATTTACGGAAAAATTACGAAAATTGAATTGGTTTAAATTAGCGTAAGCTCGCAATTCGTCGGAATAGATTACTGAGCCTTCGGCGACTTCGCGTTGAATAATTGGATTAAGTGTCGCACGGTCTCTTTTTTGAACGTAAAAGTATCGGCAATCTGACCCTTTCTTTAAACCGAACACCCAGGGGCCATCAATGAGCCCTTCATGGTTACGGCTAATCTCTGACTCAGTTTCGCTGTCGGTTGAATTTGGAGCCCCGTCTCCTGGCAACATTCGACCTCTGTTGTCTTTTTTACGTCCTGCAAAGCGTGCTTCATCAATTTGCACAGGCTCTTCTTCAGTGCCCACCATTTGACCACGACTCTGCACCGAAACAATCGCTGTACAAATTTCTCTGCACATGTTAAACCAATCGCATATCGCTTGAGTGCCCCTACCAGTTAAACTGTGAACCAAATTATATGAGAGGTCTTGTATGAAATAAAAGATTAGTTCCAGAATTTGGCAAAGAGAAAGCTTGCAGTATACTTTGTTATTTAAATCTGTGAAGTGAAAGAATGCATTGCCTCTGCGAACTGAACGGAAAGTTTGACATCCACGATTTTTGCAACGAAGAACGGGCATAAATTCGCCATTTCGTCTTCTTTTCCGGGCATCCTTCATCTCTCCGCCACATCGATGACACGGTGAAACAGATTGCTCTTCATCTAAAAGTTCATGTCTTCTTAAAAATGCCAGCGCCGTCGTTTCGTCATGTATTTCGGTGTAGAAGTCTTTTGCTAGCATCGCGAGGGCTCGAAAGTAAAACACTAAAGAGTTCCAAAGTAAAGAAATATAAAGTTGGCTAAATTTAAGGACTTGCTAAATTACGGTGTAAGGGGGATAACTCTTTTAGGTCCAAATAAATGTCTATAAAGTAATACAAAAAATAGATTAGAAATTAGGTAGAAAAAAAAGTAAGTGTAGATAGCATACCAAAGTAGATTCATGAGTTGTAGATAGCATACCAAAGTAGATTCATGAGTTGTAGATAACAAGCCAAAGTGGCACCAATTTTGGAAGCCTTCAATATAAATCTGGTGTAAATGTGTAGTAGTGCTACTTATTACTATAAAACTACTTTTTTTTATTACTAGAATTGTCCACACGTACACATGGCCTAACGGTTACAAGCGTTGGTTAAGAACCGCAACTGGCGCTACCAAATCAGGCTGTCTAAAGTTATTGACTTCCTAACTCAAAATGCACCAAACATTGATGTTTTATTGTTTTTTTTTTCCTTTGCAAAACTCAATCAAAACAAAATCAATCAAAACAAAAAACAATTTCCTCCCTCCCCTACCCCATTTCACTCAACCAAACACCATGAATAAATACTTGAAGATATAAAGAACCTGAAGCATAAAAACCTTCACCAAAATGACCGGGTTCAGCATTACATGACCTGAAAAGGGTCGATATGCCGTGAAACAAAAACAACCAAACCAAAAACCATGATTAAACATTCAGTTGAAGATATAAAGAACTTGAAGCATAAAAACCTTCACCAAAATGACCAGATTCGACATTAAATAACCCGAAAAGGGTTGATATGCCGTAAAACAAAACAACCCTAAGGACCGCAATGAGTTATCAGTTTTAAGTGATAGTCTTCTGGGGGTTGAAGGTTCAATCCTTACTACGGGCGATAAAACTAAGAATAACATAAATTGACACTTCTACCCGGTGGTCGCCATAGATGCCGGAACGAGAACAATCTATCCGCTTTTGGATTAAATAATGGGTTTCGTTTGAAATTTTACCCAGGTTCCCGAATTCGACTAGAAGATTATCAAATTCGAAAAGATGCGCCTGAAGAAGGTTGGAGGTTACATCGGCCGAAACGTTTTGCATATAACAGCTAAGACGAGAATAGTAATCCGAACAACCAATCAATGCTCATCTAAACAAAACAAAAAAATCCAAAACATGGATAATTTTAAATTCACTGGAAAACATAATGAAGAAATAGTAATGTTAAGGAGCATAGGTAATATTTGAAGTTTAAAAAAAAAAAATTTATTTTTATTTTAAAGCTTTCTGGCTGCGCCACCCACCTGTCCGACAACGGCTCCCCCTAGTGTCGAGCGTTGACGGCCAAATTATCCAAGGGCAGATAACCTTTGCGTCTTGTTCGGTCCGCCTCTGATGTTGTTACCAGTTTCCAAGGGAAGAAGAAACGATGACAATGAAAAGGAAGAAGAAGAAGATGCAACGATTTTGTTATCAACTTCTTTCACTAATGGCTAAGGATTTCTAAATGAAGGCAAGAAGAAAAGCTCTTCTAAACCAACCGAACAGTAAGAGTAAACATCCATTTCAACTACGCTTTTTCCCCCCTTCAACTTCTTGCATTCTTTTCTTTTTGATTCAAAAAATTTCTTGTTTTCAAAATCGTCGTGTTTTTGTTTTTAAAAAGTCGGAAAAGGTGGAGATTTTGTCCCCCTTTTTCTTTCAATTTTCATAAATTAAAATTAATTCAATTTTTTTTTTTTTAGATGCCAAAAAAAAAACGAACGAAAATTAATGGAGAAAAAATTAAAAAGAAATGTTTTCGTTTTTTTTTGTTTTTTGTTTTTTTTGCTTGTCATATTTTAAGTTCAATTTAAAAATAAAAATGTTTAAACTGAAATTTTCTAATTAATTTTAATTTTTTTTTCTTTTAATTTACATGAGTAAAATTTAAAAACAATTAAATAATATTTTCAATTATGGATCCACATCAATAAAATGGTTATTATTATTAATTATTATTATTATTATTATGATTATAAAAAAAAATGTTAATTCATTTTTGGAATCAATATTTTTTTAATGTGATAATAACATTTTTCATTTAAAAAGAAAAATTCTGATTCTGACATGAAAAAAATATTGATTCCAAAAATGAAATTTAATGGAATGAAATTTAAAAAAAAATGAATTGACATGTTTTTTATATAAACAAACATCCAATTTGCTCAGGTAATCTTTTTAAAATAAGTAAATTCTTTAAAAACGATTACTTTTACTTAATTTTTTTCTTTTTGTAAAATAAAGTTTATTTAATTTTTAAGTTCGTTTGACATTGAAGATAAAATCTAAATTAAAAATCTCAATTTTTTTATCTCTTAATAAATATGAAAATTTGAAAATGCATCTTTACGGCGAATCTTTTCATTTTTGTTTTTGTTGATAGCATTTGGAAAGTTGGATTTAATTATTACGATATCAGTTTGTCAATAAATTATTAATTGAACCAGATTGTTACAAAACTATAACTAATGTTTTAATCTATTTATAAAATTATTGAATGCAAATAGTTTCCAAAACTTTAAATGAGGATTTGCTCAGAATTTTAAAGCCAATTTAAATGATTTTCGATTCGACGGTTTAAATGCTTCTAAATTCGGAATGGCCACGAAGAAAAAGTTTTTTTTTTTTTGTTAACTATTATAACACAATATTGAAACGACTGGCTTGTTTACGACCAAACGAAATGCACTCTGGTGGATTTAATTTTGTAATTAAATTTTTGGTACTTCTATATAAGAGGGGACCCATATCTACCCGAATGTGTCCGATATCGATTTACGGAACAGATCGGAAATGGCCGAGCTGTCCCCGAACAGTCGATTAATATTGAGATTCAATGAAACAATTTTAATTTTGGGGGCTTTCATGGATTAGAACCCACGCTAACTTTGACCCCGTCGTTAGGGTTTAGAATGAGGGTTAGGGTCAAAGTTAGCGTGGGTCCTAATCTGTGAAAGTACCAAATTCTTTTACTCTAACTTAGGTCGATTTACCCTCCACCTCCCTCCGTATTCAAAAAAAAAAATTCCCTAACTTGGGGTCAATTACCCCCACCTCCGTACTATTAAGAATGGGTTTAATTTTCTTCAAATCAGTAAGTGGATCGACTTTATTTCTTTTCTTGGTAAAACTGTCGTTTCCCAACCAAAATGGCGGGCAATAAATCGTCTGCAGTTTTCCGACCTCACAAATGAGTAAGTAAATCCAAATAAATTGCTTAGGACTAATTTAAAATTTACTTAAAATTATTTTAAAGGAAATACAGTTTGGAAATTAGTACTCCCAAACAATTTATTTCGGTTTACTCATTTGTGAGGAAGGAAAAAAAAAATCAGATAACTGCAGACGATTTATTGTCCGCCATTTTTGTTGGGAAACGACAATTTTTACCCTTTTCTTTTATATTTTTTGCAACTTTATTTATTGGAGAGGACAAAAAAATGTGTTTAACCCTAACCTGGTTTTGCATTTGTACGCTTTAGTGTCGTCTACCTTCTTTTTTTTTTTACATTTTATTTTTCGCGGCTTTCAAATCGTAAACGGCTTCGGCCATTTCCGGTTTGTTCTCGAAATTGCAATTTGAAACATTTGGGTCGACATGTGTCCCTTCCACATTTTTTTAAAATAGGATTTTTAACATTTTGCTTCATTTTACACAATTGCATTTTTTATTATTTCACTCAATAATCGATTCATCACGTCGAGACGAGAAACAAAGTGATCACGCAATTTTATTAATAGACAACCGAATTTTTTCAAGTTTCATCGACTTTTCTTCAATTTCTATTTCATCGATTTTAAATTCAAATAAAGTTTCGAAATAAAAAGAAATTCAGATTTGATTATAAACTAAATTGTATATATTTTTTATTAATTAAAAAAATTAACATTTGCGTTATTTCAATTTTTACAAATTTTACTATTTTTTGTTCTGTAGATTTCTCATGATTTCGAAGTCTTTAAACTGTCGATTAGAATGCTTCTAAGCCAAAGGCAAGTATTATGGCTTATTTGTGCGTCTAAATGAAAGAGGAACAATATGTTTCGAAAGGGTCACTGAACCGTCGATTTTGCAAAAATGGGTTTAAATTTCGTTAAAATTCTAGAATTTTTATTTCACTAAAAAAACTTTTGCGATCGATTTTTCTTCATCTTTGAAAATCATTTAGATTTCGTTTTCTTAAATTGTCATAATGTTAAAAAAGACGTTTCAACTATGGTTTTTGGTTTTCTTCAACGACAAAAAAATATTTTCTGTCGATTTATCTTTTTCATTTTTAAACAAAACGACAAAAAAATATCGAAAATGGTCGACTTAACCGATTCTCTCAGACGGAATAAAGAACAATGAAAATTCCAATTATTTTAGAGAAACAATTTACACATTTATTTTTCACATTTTGAAAGTGAATTCTTGTCGAAGGAAAATGTCTTTTCTTTCCCCCCATAAAATCGCCGGAGAAATATTTGTTAGAATAAAATCGAAAAAAAAACTTTGATTTCATTTCTCAGTCTTTTTTAGGTCGGATGGGGGTGGGGGCATCTTTTCCCCCCAATCTCTGCCAATGACATTCTCCTTTCTAACCCCCCTCCCCAATCATAAGTGTTTGTCCATATTTCCACGTGGTTTGGTTCCTAGTTCGTTTGATTTCACGTGTAATTCAATTTTGCTTTTTCTAAAGATTCAAAAACCTTTCGATAAAGAAACGAAGATGTTTTAATTAAATTATTCAAAGAGTTTTGTCTTCTTTTCCCCTTTCGGAATTGTTCATGGGAAGAGAAGTAGAGGGGAAATGGGGTGGGTGTCTTTCTTTTTTTCTCGCTTCTCATCTGTTTCTTCATAATCCATTTCTTCTCTGTATCTATCACAAAACCGGCGTTCTTCTTTTTCTTTTTATTTTCTTGGTCTTTTTCTTCCCTTTCTCTTTTTTTCTCTTTTTTTTCTCTCTTTTTCTTTCTTTTTCTTTCTCTTTTTCTTTCTTTTTTTTCTCTTCTTTCTTTTTTCTCTTCTTTCTTTTTTCTCTTCTTTCTTTTTTTTCTCTTCTTTCTTTTTTTTCTCTTCTTTCTTTTTTTCTCTTCTTTCTTTTTTTTCTCTTTTTTTTCTCTTTTTTTTCTCTTTTTTTTCTCTCTTTTTCTTTCTCTTTTTCTTTTTTTTTCTCTTTCTTTTTTTCTCTTCTTTCTTTTTTTTTCTCTTCTTTCTTTTT
Source organism: Sepiola atlantica (assembly GCA_963556195.1). NCBI lineage: Eukaryota > Metazoa > Mollusca > Cephalopoda > Sepiida > Sepiolidae > Sepiola > Sepiola atlantica. Next base: position 21,602,301 of record OY744531.1, on the reverse strand, counting down.
TTTCTCTTCTTTCTTTTTTTTCTCTTTTTCTTTCTTTTTTTTCTCTTTTTCTTTCTTTTTTTTCTCTTTTTCTTTCTTTGTTTTCTCTTTTTTTTCTCTTTCTTTTTTCTCTTTCTTTCTTTTTTCTTTTTTTTCTCTCTTTCTTTTTTCTTTTTATTTCTTCTCTTTTTATTTCTTTTTTTGACTACTACAACGAGAGTTGTATTTATTTTGCCATCAAATTCGGGGTCAAAAATGTAACTAAACGGGGGGGGGGGTCTCTGTTATTTTTTCTTCTCCCATCGCAGCAAGGTTAGGCACTAGATCGATTTATAGCGAAAAGTCCATCTCCCTCAAAAAGGGACACTCTGGATGAGTTCAAAAGTTGCCTTGATCGGCCCCATCGGCATTCTCTAGTAGGGCGCCTCAGTAATCCGACAATAAACCCGAAAGAGGAGATAATGTCTGGGAGAATGACCTACTCGGACGGAACGATACATACTCCACTAGGGCCTCGAAATGTTTATTTTTCATCTCCCTCTTTAGATGGGGTGGAACGGCGCCCAAATAGCCCCTATCTTACGCCGTTTGTTTTGTGTATAAAATAAAATCAAGTTGGTAAACATTTATTTCATGCGATTACGCGTCAACACCCTCGAAATATCTGGAAAATCTAATTTATGGGTACACTTTTATTATATAAATTTAACGTAAAATGATTATCCGCTTCTTGACCACATAGTACAGAACGAGTAACCATTTTTAACCCCCCCCCCCCGAACTTAGGGTTAGTGTTGAAGTAGAAGTTATCCATTCCCTGCCCCGCCCTGTATTATTATTTTTTTTTTCAGCAGGAAAAAGCAGAATCCCCAAAAATAAATACTGCCCTTCATTCGGTGTAGCAATACGAGAAAAATAATCTGAAATGTGTTAGTAGTTCTGAAGGCGGACATTTTGGAAATTACAAAAAAAAGATTACTCGTTCTGTGCTATGTAGTCAAGAACCAGATGACTGATCAAAATTAGATTAGCATTCTGTTATATTTATATAGTAAATTGAACGCAAGTCTTTTTTTCTTTTTTTCAGGGTGTTGACGTAATTGCACGAAAAAAAAAATACAATCTTATTTTATTTTTTCCGTTGACAGCGTGGGGGTAAAGGGGGTAATCCCCCCTCTTCGAACCGAAGTATTGATAAGTAAAACGTGTAATTGGTTTCTTGTATAAGTTGAAATATTTCAAATCAAAATTATTTCGATTATAAAAAAAATGCGTTAATTTTTTTTTAAGAGAGGGGGGGTATTTCAATGTTTTTCTATTTGTGACACACATTTCTCCATTTTCTTATTTTCTTCGGTCGTTATTATTGGAACCACGTCGTCGTCTTTAAATGTTATTGTTTTCTTAAAATCAAACGTGGTGTTCTATATATCCAGGCGGTAAGCAAACTATTATTCTTTTATGGCTGGCCGATATTATGATGATTGGATGAATCAAATCAATGATGTTCGTTAATTATAAATAAATGAATCTCTATATTAATTAAAAATAAAAAAGGCATTATACAAGTTTTGCGCTTTCATGCCCCTATTCCGAATTCGTGTCCGTAGGCCGACATCAAAAGACTGCCTCTCCTGCACCAAATTGTCACAATTAACAACAAAATATCACATGAAATATTTTTCAGGGAAAAAGATATAATTAAAATTTGCTGGAATAAGTTTAATAAAAATTAAATATTAAGTAAAGATAGAATTTTTTTTACTTGATTACAGAAAACCATCAAATAATTAAAAACCGAAAATAATTAAATGTAAAATTTTTAAAAATTTTTTTTAACATTTAATTATATTGAGTGTGTAATAATTTATATCGGTTTGAAACCGTCTTAATTCTACTTGTAACGTTGTTTATGACTACTTGGTGCAGGAGAGGTGGTCTTTTGATGTCGGCATACGGCCACGAATTCGGAATTAGGGGCATGAAAGCGCAAAACTTGTATAATGCAAAAAAGAAAATGTGACCACTTCTCGTGTTTCTCACCTCCATGAGAGTTGCGTATTTTTGAAAAATTTACTATTAATCCATTATTTATTGAAATAAAAATGCAAAAGCTTTTAAAAAAATCATGCACGATAATGCATTTCATAAACAAGTCAGCCATTAAAAATGCATTCTGACTTTTAAATTCTCAGCAAATTCTCGTTAATTGTAAATTGTATTTTTTGGAAGGAATTTACATCCAATAATTTTATAGGGATTAAAACATTATGTAAAATGTAATTATAGTTTTATAACAATTTGGTTAAATAATTTAATAATCACACTATACCGTAATAACTAAATTTAACTTAAATTTAAAAAAAAAAATTTATTTAATAAATTGGTAAAAAAAAAGAAGAAAAAAAAGCTAGTTAAAATAAAAAGATGCCGGGTGACTCGTAAAATATGTTTATTTTTTACATAAATAATCGCTATAATTTTTGCAATGAATACCCAACGAATTAGCGTCGTGCGTGCGTTTTCTTTAAACTTTCAACATTCACTAAAGTTTGAATAAGTTGAATAATATATTTTAATGGTGATATAATTTGTAAATATTTGTAAGTTAGTGTCCATGTTTTAGCGAGGGTTTGGATCGAAGTTACCTCCCCTTTTGAATTTAATTTTCTTTATCTTTTTTTTTTTTTTTAAAGATTTTCAAATTTGAAAGGTAGGTAACTTAGATCCTTACTTATTCCCCCTGGCGACACAAAGTGCTTATGAGTTGACTGTCCGTAAAGATTATTTTCAACATTTTTGATTTTTTTCACAAAAGTTTGTATCATTTTTAATTTCATTTTAATTTTTTTTTTTTTTTTTCGATTTAAAATATTTTATTCTACCTTTAACACTTTAACTAATGCCTTTGGAAAGATAAGCATCCATTCCTCTTCCCTCCAGCTATGAGTTAAATACTAAGATATTAAGAAGACTGAATCATTTGATATTTCGGGATACGTCTCCCCTTTGTCAAAAATAGACACAAAAGAAAAGTTTGACTGTCGGGTATTCGGCAATACCCTATAGTCGAACTTTTCCAATCATCCGGACATGTTTATTATGTAAGATTGCCTACAGTTGTTGGACGCCATTTAATTTTCAACAGAAAACAGATTTTATAGAAGAAAAAGTGTGATATAAAGTGTTATAAACGTTAAAACGGGAAGAGGGGGGCTAAGTAGAGAATTTCATTCTAATGCGTTTGATATAAATTGTTTTTTTAACAAGTTATTAAGTGTTAACTATTCTGTGCTTTTACCACTATACATTATGTATCTGCTGAGCTGACCCAACTTACACACCCGCCTTGGACTTATGTCATAGTGGGTTATAGTTCTGTTTAGTTATAGGTCATACTCCCAGGCATTACCTCTTTTGAGAGTGAAGAAATAGCTTATTATTGGTCGCCTGAGGCACCCCTGCTGGGGAATGCTAACGGCTCTGGTCTAGGTAACTTTAGCAACCACTCATAAAGCCCCCCCCCCTCCAAAGTGAGGGGGCTACTGAGAAAAAAGGGGATACGGTGGGTGGGGGGGGCCTAAATTGGGATCTGCGCAGCGAGATGTCTGTTTACATTAATTTTAAATTTCTGCACTGTCGGGGAAACAGGGGGCAGGGAGGGGGTTCCAGATGCCAGCAGCACGAGGAAAGAAGCTAATTTGAGTAGAAGGCTCTCCGACATCTGGGTACCTCCGCAGTGAATGAATGAGATTTAGTTGATTGTCGAGTTAGTCTAGTGAATTTACGTCGAGGGGGGGGGGGGGCACCAGGATAGCCAATTCATCAGAGCATAATCGCAGAGTGTATCGATACTCGAGGGCTGACTGGGACAGCCTCGGATCTTTCATATCAAAAATCCCTCTGCATTCCATGTTTGAAAAGACTGTGCCCGGTACCGCATCTGATTCAACCGATTGGTTAATCGTTGGTATTGAGAGCTTCATACCCTCCAAGAAATTCCAACAGAAATCAAACTGCCACCATGGTACACCCTTGAATGATCCGACGTCATTGCTCACAGAAACCACTATTTCGATTGCTTTCAAAGAAATAGATATTCTGAAACCAAAGTCGCCTTTAGGACTGCAACAACTGCAAAAGGGTTAAAGAAAACGTGAGAGAGAATCATATGCCCAATCTATTTAAGTCTGGAGTGGCTGCGCAGAGGCTTGGTTCTCACGAGTTTTGGCAAATAGCAAACAGGTTCTGAACAGATGTGAGACCTATTTTAACCATCATCAATGGACCAGGTGCGATTTCATCAGCATCTGATGAAGCCCAACTTTTTGCAAAGAACTTTGCATTAAATTCCACCATTTGCGATCAGGGCTAAATTTTCCACTATAACGGTATAAACATTCTGAGCGACATCCATATATCTGTCCGGGATGTTGCCAAACTTCTTAAAAACCTTGATGCCAGCAAGGCAACTGGTCCTGACAACAATCCAATCATAATGCTTAAAAAGCTTCAACTGGAACTAACTCCTATTCTTACAAGCTGTTTAATCGTTGCTTAAAGAAGAAATGCTTCTCATCACCTTGGAAAGCTTCATCAGTCTGCCTGGTATTTAAAAATAGTGGAGATCGGTCTTCTGCATCTCGGTACAGACCAATCAGTCTCCTGTACGTCATGAGTAAGTTGCTTGAATCTGTGATAAATCAAAAAGTTGTCAACCACCTCAGCAAAAACAATCTACTCAGTGACAAGCAATGTGGATTATACTCTACAAGATGAACGATTGATGTGCTGACTGTAATATTACTCAGGATCAGTGAATCTATTGGTGAGGGCTTCGTTTCTATAGCAATAGCTCTTGACATATCAAAGACCTTTGATATGTCATTTGCATGAAGGTTTATTTCACAAGCTTGCTAGCTATGAAATATCTGGAAATGTCTTCTCAACCATCAAATCCTTTCTCTCTGACATGTTTATAAAAGTAGTCGTTGATTGGCAGAAGTTCATCGTATCAACGCTGGCATGCTTCAAGGATCTATTCTAAGCCCAACCCTCTTCCTGATCTTCATCAATGATCTCCCAAATTATATTCTAAGATCATTCGCTGACATTTATGCAGATGACACAATCATTTATGGCAACACCTCGAAGGGCATTAATGATCAAGATCTTTGTGATTCTTTCTCTAGAGCACGTCATGCAATGTGGGGGGGGGGATGTGGCTGATTACTTTTAATGTTTAAAACCAAGCTTCTCTCCTTTCACCACCAACACTCGGATCCTCACTTTGCCCCTATTGAAATGAATGGCTCTCTCCTTGAAGAAGCCCTCTGCTGCTTTGATAAGCTTCTAGGACTGACCTTTACTCCAGACTTGAAATGGAAGACTTACATCAAATCTGTTGCAAAGGGTTGCTAGAAAATTGGTTGGATCATTCTCCCACTCCAGAAAGTATCTCACTTCTGATGCAATCCTCTACCTTTATAAGAGTTAAATACATCCTAAGATGGAGTACTGTGGCCACATCTGAGGAAATGCTGCTCAAAGCACCTTTTTCTGTCTTGATAGAATACAAAACCGACTTCGAAATCTAGTGGGGGGTGCCCTCTTCTCTACAGCCACTTTCTCACCGAAGAGGGGTTGCTAGTCTTTCTCTACTCTATCGTTATTTTCATGATAGGTGCTCGACTGAGCTCCAATCTATGGCCCCCCCCCTCCATGTAAAACATTTACAACAAAAACTCGTATGGCTACAACCACTGTAAATAATTTTCCTTTCTTCCTCTGTGTACCTAAAACTAAACAGAACTTTCATGAACAAAGTTTGTTTCCAAAAATTACTCGTCTGTGGAACACAATACCGCGTAGCTGCTTCCCAGATGACTACAATGTCGATGTTAACAAATTCTTGTTGAGCCGTCCTCTTAAATAATAAAATTCTACCCAGTTTCAACCATCGTTACCGATCCTCACGGTGTTGTCTCGCCGTCCACCTGACAAACTCATTAACCCTTATCCTCGAGTGGCCTTTGGGCCTTGATAAGTGGTGACTCGTTAGTACATGAAAAAATAAGTCTTTGGAAAACAGCGACTGAAGTAACATCACTATATTTGATTTCTACTTGGAAATTTATGCTTAGCATCGTCATTTGGTACGATGTTCAGTTTCAAGTGAACAAAGTCAATTGTTGACGTCTTACACTGATGATACAGTTGACACTATGAATGCTGAGATATATGCAACATGCTTTTCTTTTTTTTTTCTTTTTTTAAGACTATCGCTAAAATCCGTCTACTTTTTTTTATATCGTCAGTACAAAATTGCAGAAGAAAATGACATTACAAGTACTTCAATGGATTGTGCTCTGATGAACTTGCTGCTCTGGTGCCCCCACGACGTAGATTCACTAGACCAATCTGCCAAATCCCATCCATACACTGTGGAGGTCCCCAGATGCCGAAGAGCTTTCTACTCCAAAAGCTTCTTTCCTCATGCTGCTGGACTCTGGAACTCTCTTCCTGCTCCCTGACGTTACTGACATGCAGAAATTTAAAACTAATGTAAACAGACATCTCGCTGTGCAGCTCCCAAATTAGGTTGACCTCCCCCGAAACTCTCACCCTGTTTCTCAGTAGCCCCTTACGTCTACAGTGGCGGCCTGCCTTGTTTGGGGTGAACTATGTTAAAAAAAAAATTTTTAAATTGAAGGTGTTTTTGTAAAAGGTGTTTATTTGAGTATTAGTGCTGCGATGAAGTTCAAAACACCTGAAGAACTTTTTATATAATAACTTTATCTCTCCTGTTGACCAGGATTTGTTTTCAATTAATAATCGCTTTTCTCGTTATCTCTCGGTGGAATGAAATGTATGAATTCATTCAAAACACAGACTCATTTTTGAATGAAGTGAATAGTGAAAATCTGAAGGAGGGTTGTAGATGATTTCACAAAAAAATGGGTGACGGATTGCCCTTTGAGATCTGGAGATTTGACTCGATTCTTCAACGAGAATTAGAGAAGATAAGTCGAGATAAATGAAATTGCAACATTATTTATATCATTATTTATATCATTATTTATATCAGTTCCAAGAATTCAAACACAATTTTTTTTCAAAATCTCTTCGTTAACGCTCACTTGAGCTTGTACATTCCATTGCAATTGGGACTGTTACGAGAAGTTTAAGAAAACTAAAACTAAAAAAAAGGTTATCTATGATCTACAATGAGATTATCTAGGTTAGTAATGATGTTTATTAAAAACCAGCAGGGCTATCCAGCGTCGCTCGGGATCCTAATTTACGTAGATTACAGAAAACAAAAGTAAAACTAAATCTGCTTGATGTTGTAATTTGAAATTTTAAGTCCATTTTTGTGGATAAAACTAGAGTAAAAATACTGATGCCTCAGATGATGTTCGAACGCAACCTCTGTAAGTACGGCACACTTGTTGATTAAGCCATCGGTACAAGTTAAAAATTGCGATGCTATTAATTACATAAACCAACGATGGCAGTGAATTCTCTTGTCAACCTGGAACATTTCTAAGTCAACTTCTCTACGATAGAATAACAGAATAATGTTCATTTTCTTTTTTCTTTTTTTTCTCTTTTTTTTTTTTTTAATTTATTATTTTTTTTATTTTTATTTATTTATTTATTATTTTTTTTATTTATTTTTTTTTTATTTATTTATTTTTTTTTTATTTTTTATTTATTTATTTATTTATTTTTTTTTTTAAAGATATTTCACCCCAAACAAGGCAGGACGCCACTGTAGACGTAAGGGGCTACTGAGAATTAGGGAGTAGATTTAGAGTGTCATCTTAAGTTGGGAGCTGTGCAGCGAGATGTCTGTTTACATTAGTTTTAAACCTCTGCATGTCGGTAACATCGGGGGGAAACAGGGAGCAGGGAGGGAGTTCCAGAGGCCGGCCGCACGGGGGGAAAGAAGCTGCTGGAGTAGAAGGCTCTCCGGCATCTGGGGACCTCCACAGTGAATGGATGGGACCTAGCTGATTGTCGGGTTGTTCTAGTGTATTTGCGTCGAGGGGGCACTAGAGCAGCTAGTTCATCGGAGCACAATCCATTGATGTATTTGTAAAACAAGCACAAGGATGCAACGTTGCGGCTATGGGAAAGGGGCTGGAGCTTGGTGGATAGTGAGGGACCTATTAGGTTGGCGACTCTTTTCTTTCTTAATCTCGTATTACAGCGTGATCCTTTAGGAGAGAAAAATAAAATAGTTGTCGTCGAAAGATAGACAGTGTAAAAAGTTGTAAGAAATACTTTTAAGACGATTATGAAGATGTCGTAATTTCTTTGTTGAAAAACTCAAAACAGTTTTAATCACAAGGAAAGAATAAATCAGATATAAAGAAACAAATAATAACTTGTCAACTTGGAAGATTTCAAAAGTCAACTTCTCTACGACGAAACAGCAGAAGAATGTCCCTTTTTTTTAAATCTCCGAATTCATTACCTGCATAAAATGAAGATAATTTTTAAACTCTCAAAATTATAACAAATCTATTGAAATTATTATTCATTTACTTACTGCGAGCTTGACTCCATCATGTTTACTGTTTTGTTAGATAAAAAAAAAGTTACTTTGTCGTAAAGAAGGCGATGCCATCTTTGACAGAATAATAGAACGGGTATTCCACCGACTACTGCTACTGATGAATATTGAAAATGTATCTTATTAAATTTTTTTCCCCGGTGTTCATAAGAACAGTGGGAGTAAATGTGAGTGAGAGTTAAATTTCTGCCATCCTTCTCTAAATATGACTAAAAATAAATCAAATATTGATCAGGATTAAATATGAAAATCAATTAAAAAAATTTTAAAATTGGCATAAATGACTAACTAAATAGTTGAATATGTAGCTTTTAAGAAAGCTATTAAGGTCAATAAAATAGGGGAAAATCTGGTTCTGCTTTCTAAGATGAACGTGCTCGATCCTTTGACTGTTAAGAAGTAGTGAATGAGTTGCCCTTTCTAAGCATAAAAAAATACTGTGTAAAATTCTCTATTTTTGTAACCATCATTTTGAACATCTTCCTACAACCATTGTAAATTTCCTTTGTATATGTAAAACTAAACGGAACTTCCATTAGCAAAGTTTCTTTCCAAGAACTACCCGCCTGCGGAATACAAAAAATGACCCCCTTGCACCAGACATGAGTGTGACCAATCACTAAAAATGATGAAATAATTTGAAATGTTTCCATTTTCTTTCCTGTGTAAATCTGATATCTACATTCTTTTCAACTTTATAATAAACTAAAAGTTGCACCCGGTAATGAATGGGGACCCACATGTACTCTTGCTCTCACCCCTGAACCCTACATACGATTTTTTCAAATATACGACGTGAAATTCGATCAAATTATCCACTCTACACCCGATGGAAAATCCAACATACGACGTCGAAGTTTTGTGGTTAGCCCGCTATGCAGCAGCACTTACGACGAGATGGAGAGTTCAGTTCTAGTTCCGCTTCGGTCTCGGAACGAATGAAATTTGTATGTAGAGGTTTGACTGTATTATCATTTTTATAATATTCTGGAATTTCAAGTTTTCCACTTCTTTTTTATTTACATTATATATTTAATTATGTCATCCTCTTACTTTCCTCTTACACTTCTGCTACTTCTCCACCACCACCACCACCACCACCATGACTTCTCCTCCCTTCATTCCTCATCCTCCTACCATTTCTCGTCTCATTCGCTCTTTTTTCTCACCATCTAAACCATGTTAACAAGCAAGATTATCAGAGTTTTAGTATTATTTTAAAAAAATTCCTATGGATTTTTTGTTGTTGATTTTCTTAACATTTCTGCGCTTTTTTTTTTGCCTTTCCGGGGGAAATTCTATAAAAATTATCTTGGATTCATTTTGAAGTTTCCAACACAAAGAATGGTTCTCCTTGTCTGTTTTTAGCTGAATTATTAGTGGAAAGGGAAAAGGAAATTTAAAGATATATCTATCTTTCTCTTTCTCTCCCTCTTTCTCTCTCTCTCTCCCTCTTTCTCTCTCTCTCTCTCTCCCTCTCTCTCTCTCTCTCTCCCTCTCTCTCTCTCTCTCCCTCTTTCTCTCTCTCTCTCCCTCTTTCTCTCTCTCTCTCCCTCTTTCTTTCTCTCTCTCCCTCTTTCTCTCTCTCCCTCTTTCTCTCTCTCCCTCTTTCTCTCTCTCCCTCTCTCTCTCTCTCCCTCTCTCTCTCTCTCTCCCTCTTTCTATCTCTCTCTCTCTTTCTATCTCTCTCTCTCTTTCTCTCTCTCTCTCTCTTTCTATCTCTCTCTCTCTTTCTCTCCCTTTCTCTCTCTTATTATGTTTCCCATTTGTCAGTCCATTCCGTTGTTGCCTGATATAGAAAAACGCATGAAATATTTTCATGAAAAATTACAAACTGTCTACAATAATGAGGTGTTTTTTGTTTGCATTTCTTGCCAGCTGTTGCATCCCCTCCAAGCCTTTTCTGTGTTGCTCTCTTGTGAAGGTCAATCTGAAGGATCACTTCCTTTCTGATGCCACCACCCCCACCTCCTCCCTCATTTGGGGGGGAGGAGGAGGAAGAATCGGTTTTTCTCAAAGGCTCAGTTTTCTGTGGTAAACGAAGGGGAAAATCTAAAACCAGTATTTTCTTGAATAAAAAAATATTGAAAATCATTTACGATTTATTCAATAAAATAGAAGAAATATTTCTATATATACACAGACATGAAAGAAGTAAATAGACATCCTTATTATCATTAATGATAAAAACTGATGTCAGAAGGTCCTGATCGACCTAGGCAAGATAATATTATTCTTCATCGCTGATGAATTAGACAATCACTCGGTTAATAGTGGAAAGTGGAATCCCGAGGTTTGCAGCAATTTAACACTGATTAACTCCATCTTCATATTAACGTATAATTTGGCTCCTCTGGAACTTCTAACTTGTGTCATAATTAAATGGTGATATATGATAGATATATATATATATATATATCTGAAACACAAAAAAAATGTCAATTAGTATAAAGTATCAATATTTCAAAACTTTTATTGCTACTTTGTGCGGCTTCGAGTGCTTGTATTTGTAACAGCCTTCGCCTGGGGGATGGGTTGAGCCGGCTTGATCCATTCTCGCCACTGTGTCCCTCACAAAGGCCGACCAATCTTGATGATTTGAAGTCAACGATTGGGTGATCTCTAGTCACTCGATCAGCTTTAAACCGTCATCAGCCAGGTTCTTCCAACTCTGTAGGGGAGATGGGGCAATTGCTTCGTAGATGAACTCTCCCGGTTGATGGCGAAGAGCATGACCGAGACGTCTTATGAGGATGACTTGTCAGAGGGAGTAAACTTTGCAGCAGAAACAATACTGTGATTTTATTTTTTTGATTTTTAAGACGAGGTGCTGCCATTCGACACTGGATGCGATGCAGGCAGTGGTACGGTTCCGAGTGCTAGCTGTCTGCGAAGGAAACGGAAACTTTAAACCTGTATGTATTATTTTAGTAGGGTGTCTATTTACTTTCATGTCTGTATATTATGCGTAACATCTCCCGTGTGTAGATTAATACCTACCTATATTTTGTTTTTGCAAATAAACAAAAACAAAAGGTGAGGCTCAACATGGGGGAGGGCAGAAAGTGATTCACACGTGTTGATATCTACTGGAGCGGGGAAAGTATATAGTTTTATTACTTCTAATCTCTATTAATAAACCTGTCAGACAAGATCTTGTGTGTCTGTGTTTCTCGCCTATATGTAACTTTGATAAATACGCATTGAATTATTTTTCTTTATTTACTATTTATCAAATATTTATTGAAATCAAACATAAAATAAGAGAAATCAGCATTCATGTAGTATAGTTAACCGAGCAGAAATCGGGGGGAGGGGCAATTTACAACAAATAACTGTTACAAAACACAAGAAAATTTAATTTTTTACTGACCTGCATAGTTTTAAAGTTCTGAAACTCTTTAAAATTTGTTTTTAATTCAGTATATGATTTTGTCGATATCCGTCTTTCGGAGACAGTAAAAAAATCCGATATGGCTGACCCATGTGTTGATGTTTTATTCGTTAAAAAATAGTTTTTAAAAAATGACTTACCTTACCACTAACCCTAAGTCCGACTGCCCCCCCTCCCCGGACTTAGGGTTAGTGATAGGATAGGCCCTTTTTCTTTTACTATCTTTTAAGCCCGAATTTAACGACTATTTCCAAACGAAATCAACCGCCATTTTTTATTTACTCATGTTTGACTAAGTAAAAGTGACCATAACAAACTCGGAGATAATAAATCTTACAATCAGTTTTCACACTTTAAAATAATACAGGTCAGTAGAAAATTAAAATTGTCTTGCATTTGGTAAAAGTTATTTGTTGTATATTTTATTTGTTTTCGATTTCTCGGCTGTTAACTATACTGTATGAATGCTGGGCAAACGAGAACAAAGAAAAAAATCCTATTTGAAACAAAATTTTAAACATGGTTGTATTTACAATTATTTTTCTCTAAGTCGTCCACCCGGGTAACACCAGCTACTTGAATAAGAGTTGATAAAACTACAACCTGTTTTCTTTCATTTCCTTCTGTGGAATTTCCACGGGTCCTGTTAGTAGGTATGAATGTTTATGTGTGTCTTGTGTAGTTTCTTAACTCGACACACCAAAGTTTTGCAAAGTCGTGTTGTTGCCGTCTTTGTTAAAAATGCTTAGGCTTGTGTGTGCGCTTTAGCTTACGGTGAGATGTATGTCCCTGGGATACGATATAAATTGTGCGTGGGAAAATGACTCGAGCTTTGATGATTTCTTGCTTATTCTTTTTGGAAAGCGCCACACAAAAGATTCTAACAATTCAGGGGACACGGAGGAGGGGGGGGAGGGAGTGGGCTTCAACCAAAAATATCTTTTTATTTTTTACTCTTTTGTTCTGCCATTGTTGATAAAGCTATTAAAAATAACGTGACTATACGACTCGATGGGAAGAAGACCTATAAATCGGTTCATGTAAGCTCCCCGTTAGCAAATCGACGTACGCATGCGTTCTATTCTATTCACCATTTCTTATAGAACGAGCTGAAGGACTCGCCCATGCCAGGTTTCTCAAACATTCCCCGTTATGAAATGCTTCCAGTCCTTAGAGGCAGGTTTTGTAAATGATCCGATAAAATATCTTTTTGTTGGCAACAGAGGTGGTGCGTATTATTTAAATTGTTTTTTGTTTTAACTTCGACTTTTTTCACCATGAAAAGTTCAATTTCATTTTAAGGTTCGTCAATTTGCCGTTCAAGTAAGTTGACAAACATTAAAATATGAAAAATCAAGTATTTGTTAAATAAATAAAAAGAAGATATGAAATTGTATTTTTTGTGTACAGTTTAAAAAAGAATGATCACCCTTACTTGATTGGTCCTAAAACTAGAGTTCAGATTTTAGATTGAAAATCAACCAATCAATGTCATGGCAGGAAGCATGTTATTCCCAATGCATTTTTTTTTCTCCTATAAACAATTTTCGGGGTAAAATGATTTTATGATTTGTATGTATTGAATGTGGAAAGTGTGTGTAATATATAATATATATATATATATATGTGTGTGTGTGTGTGCGCCTCCCTATAATTAAAGTCTTACTCATTCGAGCAAAGAAACCCACCATCAATCAAGCTCAATATTGGGGGGGGGGGGGGGAGAAGGCATGCTGAAATGCCATTAATATATTAAAAAAATAATAATAAAAAGTTTTAATCGATTTTCTCAATAAATTCACCAGCTCCTGTGTAAATACTAACATGTATATGCAAGTATATATTTATGTTTACGGATATATGTGCATGGTTTCATTTCTTCGTTGATGCATGTTTGATTAAACAACAGAACAGTGAAAATTCCTCGCGTTCTCAAATTGCAACCTGCGCCTCCCCATAATCGAAGCTTTACTCATTCCAGCAAACAAACCTACCATCAACCAAGCCTGATATGATGGGGGGGGGGGGGGGGTATACTAAAATGCTTTTAATAAAAGATATAAAATAAAATAAATTGTTTCAATCGATTTTCTTAATAAATTCACCAATTTTAATTTGTGTAACTCCTCACATGCCTGATGAAGACTCATGGGAGTCGAAAACGTTTGCAGTTTTGGCGAGTTCCTGTTCACACTTGAACAGAACATTAGATCATTAGTCCGTCAACATGAAAAGATGGATCAAAAAAGAAACAAACAGGAATTGTCCCTGTTGTTTAATCAAACATGCATCAATATATATATATATATATGTGTATAGTGTGTGTGTTGTCCACAGACAGCTGTTTAACTGTATCATGGCTTCTCTGCGTGGATAGACGTGGATGAGTGTTTTAAGCTGAGATTAAAAAAAACTTGATTGCTGGTATAATCAGCGTTGTTACACCTGAGCCATTTCCATACACCACGAAACTATAGATAAATTATAATGTTTTTGTTTACATTACAGTTCCAGAGAACTCTATTCAAATTACAAAGAGTAATGCTTTTACACTCGGTGGAAACCATTATTTCCTTCCACTTCACAGTATGCAAACACTGAAGGTAATCTGCGTGATGAGAAAAATATGCTGTCAATTTCAATATTCCTTTTTCTAAAAGCAAAAGTTATTCTTACAAAATTGAACTGCAGTATTTTTTATATTTAAAATTTTTTCTACAAAACCTTTCATCTGTTTAGATAAGACAACATACTTAGTTTGAAGAAGAGGCTGGAAAATCGGTCCAGAAATTTCAATATGGAATCGATTATCTTTTAAATGTTTGTAATTCAGAATTTTGCTATAAAAATATTACAATTGTAGAATGTTGTTGTTGTTGACCCATAGCAGACGTCTAATTTGATTATTGACCTCCTACGGACTGGCAGGCCCCTTTCTGTCACTAGACAAATGGGCACCCTCTGAAAAGGTATCTAAACCACGAGAAGTTTATAGCGAAGCTAGTGTGGTGCAATCTATAACCGCTTAATATAGATTAAAAATGCGACATGACTGAATCATAGGATAGGTATATTATATAAAAAGAAAGAGAAGTCACTTTTGTATCGGGTGGGTCAGGTGGTTAGAGCAGAAACGTTTTGAGCACTGAGGCATGGGTTTGATTCCACCCAGCGTTTAGAGTTGGGGGTTAATGAAGGATATGATTTTGTCCGCATCAACAAATAAACTCCAAAAACTTTTGAAGCAAAATAATTGCCGCTCATTTTAAATAGTAATCATCAATAGAAGATAACTCGTGATATGATTAAATCATGATTGAGTGTTAGCGGGAGTCATCTTTGTTATAAACATTTTTTTTTTTTTTTTAAATCTTAAAAATTAAAATCAAGGTTTAACTTGACATAAAAAAAAATCCCTGCTAAAAATATAAATAAGAATCTAATTTTATGCAGACTTGTGATTGTGTAGACATGTGTTATTCCAAGTTTTAGTGAATTTTTTTTTTATTTTAGATTTTTTTTTTAATTAATGAATGGAAATTGTTTGCAATTAAGATCAAGAAAACTTAATCATTTTAATTTTTTTTTTTTTTACTTTCAGTCAGTCTGTCACTCAAGTTTTTCTTAATATATTCTTACATTACATGTCAGTCCTCGTTAACTTCTGATCCATTAGTCTATCTCTCTCTCTCTAAATCTCTCTCTAAATCTTTCTTTCTCTCTCTAAATCTCTCTCTCTCTCTAAATCTCTCTCTACATCTCTCTCTCTCTCTCTCTCTCTCTAAATCTTTGTTTCTGGTCACATGACCAAATCCAACCAATGAGACATTCTTGCACATAACAAGATAAACGAGGAGTTAAACTTTGTCAATCATACCTGAATAACCTTCTGCATTTGCCAGTCAGTTCTATTATGTTCAAAAACATCTTACTGCTAAGTAATAGTGTGGTTCAGCTGTGTCGTGGCAGTTATTCAGGGTCATATCCTTGGTCTTGACCCACCAAATGTGGTCCGGCTATGTTGTGGAAGTTACTCAGGGTTGTATCTTAGGTCATCAAATGTTGTCCTACTGTGCAAGGACTGCATGCATTCCAGTTAGTTTTATGCCCGTGTTGTATTTAAAAGATCCGCAGGACGTTGGGTGTTGATGCAACTTAGTTGGAAATTTGGGTAAGTGGCCGGTTCTGTCGGCAACCCAGAAATAAAAAAATAAATAAAAAACTCGCCATGTACCATTCCAAATTTTTATTGGAACACAGGTGTGTGCAACAATAATAAAAACAAAAAGTTATGTTGCCTTTTTTGTTGGAGAGAAGACATATTGAGGAATTTAACCGGTGCTAAGTCTTGGTTGATGAACTTTGAAATTTTACTTTGTGTTTTTGTCCCTTAGGGGAGGTCGAATTTGGAAAGAATTCTTCTTAGTCTTAAAGCTCCCAACATTCATATTAGATTTGTGCATGCGGCACAACAGATAAAGGTGTTGATTAACAATCTGTTGTAAGTGACAGTCTTCTGGAGGTTGAAGGTTCAATCCTTACTACAGGCGATAATAACTAAGAATAACAACTTGATTAATTAACACTTCTACTCGGTCATGGCTGACGGAATGAGAACAATCTACTCTTCTGGATTAAATAAAGGGATCAGTTCGAACATAAAGATTCCCAAGTTTGAAAAAAATGCACCTGAAGAAGGTCGGAGGTTACATCAGCCGAAATGTGAAAATAACAATCAGAATGGAAATAGTAGTCCGAATAATGCAAATTATTACCCCTCCTAAATTGGGATCTGCGCAGCGAGATGTCTGTTTACATTAGTTTTAAATTTCTGCATGTCAGTACCGTCGGGAAAACAGGGGGCAGGGAGTGAGTTCCAGAGGCCAGCAGCACGAGGAAAGAAGCTATTGGAGTAGAAAGCTCTCTGGCATCTGGGGACCTCCACAGTGAATGGATGGGATTTAGCTGATTGTCGAGTTGGTCTAGTGAATTTACGTCGAGGGGGCACTAGAGTAGCCAGTTCATCGGAGCATAAGCCATTGAAGTATTTGTTTATATTTTTACTTCTAATCTTTCTAATGTTAACCATTAGATAATTTTTATTCACCACTGCTATTATTTTTATATAATCCTGGCAATGCAGGGTAGCCTTGCTAGTTGATACTGTTCTATCTACAGCACAGGGTTTGGGCCTCCTTACGACGTTGTTTCTATAATGCCAATTAAAGTCTGTATATAATTAATGCCATAAACATCAGTCGAAGATGTCATAAGAGATCCAGCTGTAACCTATATTAATGAATATTCACTAGGGTTTTATTTAGAATTCTAATTCATTTTGCATATTTATCACGTGTCTAACACTAAAACATCTTCCTACCCCCCCCCCCCAACACCCACGCATCTCTCATCAACATAACTGTCCATTGTCTTCAACCTAACAACATTCTTATCACTAAACTATTTTTATAAATGTTGATGGCTGTACAATCTTAAAATGGCTTCGCATGAAAGTAACTTTGTTTGAAAGAAAATCTTCTTTCAACAAACTTTCATCGGACACATTATTAGTATTATTAGTACTGTTATTAGTATTATTAGTATTATTTGTACTATTATTAGTATTATTTGTACTATTATTAGTATTATTTGTACTATTATTAGTATTATTTGTACTATTATTAGTATTATTAGTATTATTTGTACTATTATTAGTATTATTAGTACTGTTATTAGTATTATTAGTATTATTTGTACTATTTAATAACAGTACAAATAATACTAATAGTACTATTATTAGTATTATTTTGTACTATTAGTATTGTACTATTATTAGTATTATTTGTACTGTTATTAGTATTATTAGTACTATTAGTATTAGTACTATTAGTACTATTAGTATTAGTACTATTATTAGTATTAGTACTATTAGTATTAGTATTAGTACTATTAGTATTAGTACTATTAGTATTATTTGTAGTATTAGTATTAGTACTATTATAGTATTAGTACTATTATTAGTATTATTTGTACTATTTGTACTATTATTAGTATTATTTGTACTATTATTAGTATTATTAGTGTTATTATTTGTATTATTAGTATTATTATTACTATTAGCATCATTAGCAGTTCCCCGTGGAAATCCCATGGGTGCTGACTTACTGCCTTCTCTTTCTTCTTACTGTAAAAATACTTGTCCGATAATTGTCCGGGATGCAATGAAGTCATTTTAAGTTTTATTTATTTGCACATTTTTAAACTTATACAGAAAAAGAAAAAAGATTTTAATCTCAAGAGCGACAACTGCTTTTATATTCCGCAATTAAAAATGAGTTATTCCCCTTGCAGATTTTTCTTTTTCAGTGATTAGTTAAAAATGTTGCATACTATGGATTGTCTGGGCCGGAGTAAGTAATTTTTTAAACAAATTGTAGCAAAGTACATTATTATATTGCCAATTAAATTGTACAACAATAACAAATAAAAATTAGCTAGTCAGAAACAAAGTTTGATTTGTCAGCTTTAATGCTATTTGGGTCTGACTTTGAAAATCCAACAAGATAACTTTATAGATATTTAGTGTAAGAATTTAAATTTGGATGTTTCAGTCTATTATTCTCGTCTTGGTTGTTACATTCACAACGTGTTGGCCGATGTAATCACCAACCTTCATCAGGTGCGTCTTTTCGAACTCCGGAATTTTTAACTGAACCCATTATTTATTCTATGGGGTAGATTGTTCTCGTTCTATCAGCCATAACTGAGTATTGATTTACTCCTTTCCAGAAGTTAGGCACAAGGCCAGTTTTTATCTTACTCCCACTAGTAAGATGTGACCCAAGGTCAGGTCGGAAAAGTGGGGTTTAAAAATTGTTTGGGTAGCCCCGTCGGTATTCCCCGGTAGGGGCGCCTCAGGCAGTAAGCTTACTCCTCCCCAAAGAGGGGAGGCAAAGCCTGGGAAGGTGGACCTCCCAGAACTGCACAGGACAGACCCATTGACCGGCGTAAATCAAGACCCGAAGGCCAAGACAACACCAGTATGGGGTGCAGTATCCATCGGAACAGATACTACACTTTGATCTTAGCCAAAAGGCCATAACTGAGTAGAAGTATTAATTGTTATGCTATTCTTAGTTATCACCTGTAGTAAGAATTGAACCATCAACCTCTCGAAGACTGTCACTTAGAACTGATTGTTAATCAACACCTTTAACCGTTACGCCACAGATCCGTGGTTGAAGGTTCAATCCTTATTACAGGCAATAATAACTAAGAATGACATAAAAGTTAACACCTCTACCCGATCGTGGCCGACAATATACCCTCCCATGGATTAAATAACCGGTCTAGTTTGAAATTCTATATAGGTTCCCGTATTTGGCATAAATATTCTCTAGTTCAGAAAGTTGAATCTGAAGAAGGTCGGGGGTTATATCAGCCGAAACGTTGGGAAAATAATTATGAGAATAGCCGTCCGACTAATACAAATCATCAATCCTCATCTCAAAAATTGTAAAATAATTTAAACCTTTTTAGAATACAGTCGTTTCTTAGCATAATATTTAGCTGATAATATTTAGCTGATAATTGTTTAATTATCAGCTAAATATATTTTTTTAAATAAATAAAATGGATGTCACTTTTTAATTTACTTATATTGACGTGACTAACAAAGTTATGAATGGTTCTCTTAAAAAAAATGAAGAGGAATTAAAAGAATAAACAAAACCTTCCGATTTATTTTTAATGAATGTACACCCTTCGTCAAAAATGATGTAAGAAAAAAAATATATGCTTCACTAATGTTCGCACTAATCAATCGGTTAAGTTAAAAGAGAAAGAAAGAAAAGAAAAACGTCTCAAACTGGAAAGTTTTTAAAAAGAATAAAAAAACGGGGAATTGAATAATTAAAAGATGGGGGGAGGGGGGAAACGGGGTTCTATTATGACATCACAATGTAAAGAGCCAATTATGCTGTGCGAAGTGAAAAGAGAATATTAAAGCATTTGTAAACCAAGATAAATATACAAAAACTAAATAAAAATGTTATGAATTAATAATTTCCTACTCTTGTAAAAACATTTCGTGTATAGCTATTACTAATGGAGATTTGGTATCAGTCTGAAGCCGTAACTATGCTATTACTAATACTAATATTGTACTATCTTTTTTATGGTCAGTTCAGTTTATTACACTTTTTTAGACTATTGTACTATCTTTCAATGCTTAATCCAGTGGTTAGGGGTTTGTCTAGTATCTGTTCTGTTGTCATGAGACCATTCCTCCTAGGCATCACCTCCTCCTTTGAAAGGGGGCGGGTAGCATACATCAACAAGAAATTGTCACAATCAGCTGTTCAGTAGCAAATTCAATGCTTACATTATATAACTATTTCCACAATCAGACGACGCCGCAACCCACACAAACCATGAAAGCCACAAACTGGAAGCCCTAGACTTGAGTTATATTTTTGCTAGTAGTATTAAATATTTATGAAAAATCTTTTAGAAAATTCCAAAAAGTTTTCATAAATAATATATATATATATATATATATATATATATATATATAACATTTCTACATCTTCTGCCAGATCGATTCTAATCGAAATGAACCTAAATCAATATGATAATGGATAACTTCTACAACTTTTAGTCCGTTTTCCTCCTCCTCCTCCTCCTCTGTTTAATTCCTTATTGTCATTCATTTTAAATTACTAATAATCTTCCTTCCCAATGCATTAACTTACAGCGTTTCCAATCGGCGTTTATAAGCTAACTGCCGATTTTTTTCTTTCTTCTTCTTTTTCTTTTTTAACATTTCTTTCTTTCTTTCTTTCTCCCTTTCTACTGTTTATTACATGTGACTATTATTTTTTTTTTTTTTTTTCCAAATTGCGTTCTTTGTATAAATTTGAAAACTTTTCTGTTTTTAATTAAAGTTCTGCTACCAACTGATGATTGTATTTTAACAATCGAAATATTTTGGTAGAACTATTCAATGTGTTTTTGAGTTTATTTTTGCTAGTTTTTGATTCGCTTATCCTTTATTCCATTTTTATTTTTACATATATATATATATAATATTAGAATATTAAAGATAATCGATTTATCGTTGAATAACAATGTATCGTGATAATATAAAGCTCAATATATTGAATAGAGCCATCTTGAATATATATATATATATATATATATATATTTACTTAACAGGTCACCAGTGTTCTACTTAATCATATAAAATGAATCCTTTGTAAAAAGGTATTGTTTGGCAAAAGTTGCTATGCTGTAAAAAAAAAAATAAACCAAACCCAAAATTAAATCTTCTCGTGCTGCCGGGCCCTGGAACTCCCTCCCTGTTTCCCCGACAGTACCGACATGCAAAGGTTTAAAACTAATGTAAACAGACATCTCGCTACACTGCCCCCAATTCAGGATGACGCCCAAAACCTACACCCTAATTCTCAGTAACCCCTTACAGTGGCGGCCCATAATTGTGTTATTACTAAAAGTCAAAGAATTTAAAAACTTTTGTTTAGTTGGTCAACTAATGGGTGGATTAGTGTTGAGACCAGATTCCAATCAGTTTGGATGGTCGTTAAAATACCATCTTCAAATAGATTATGACTAATTTTTAGTTTAATGTGCGTCGGAGGTTGTCTGCCGATCGCTATACCCGAAAAGAGGGTTGGAGGTCACAAGTAATGAACCATTTGGAGACGATGTAGCGTGTGAGTCATCTCAAGAAGTGCGGAACGTTGGACCCTCGTTTATCATGCAATAGTTTTCAGCATCTTTCTGAAGATGCTGACAGAAAGAGCATCAGTAGATTAACGTCCTCTTAATTTTAATAGCTTTTCGTTTCAATTATTTCAGGATGTATCGGCATAAGACACAGGTAACAAAATAAAAATAGATACCATTCCTGCTCTTTCTGTCGCACCAAACCGGGGACGCACATGAGTGAACTTGGCTTTACAAGTGCCTCTTCCTCCGCATTATTCGAGGGAATCTAGCTCGCTCCTGGTCTGCCAAGCCAACAGTGAACCTTTCAGCCCCAGAAAACTGTCAGAACTGATTGTTAATCAACACTTTTAACCATTGGGCCATGGTTCTCATGTGGATAAGTCTAGTACGAATTTGGGAACCATAAATCTGCTCTTTTCTAGACACAAAATAATAATATTACTATTATTTTTAATTTTTTAATTATATTTTAATTGGTTAATAATTTATTTAAGCCACCAAAAGAAAATGACAAATTTTCCCATACTTTTATGAGAATTGAAGAAAAAGTTTGTTTTTTTCTTGATTGTTTAAATAAACATGATTAAAAATTATCAATTTAGATTAATCATTTTTCTGTGTGTCTGTGCATCTCTGAGAGGCTTTGTCCGTCTGTCTGCCACGATCGAATTTGAAAAAGCATTTTTAGATGTGTCCATGCATATATATGAGAGGCTCTGTCTGTCCAGCTCATAAAGTTTGCAATAGCATTTTTAGATGTGTCCATGCATATATATGAGAGGCTCTGTCTGTCCAGCTCATTTAAATTTGCAAATATTTACTTCTTTTCATTGAAATCCCCACCCATTCTATTTCTTTCTTTTTCTACCCCCCCCCCCCCCCTCCATTCTAATTCTTTCTTTTTAGTTTGAATGAAAAGAAAACCATTCTTCTTAGCTGGTGTTAATAGTGTTTCCAAGTTGCTCTTGCTCTTGCTCTCTCAATCGTCTTTTGATGTTAAAAAAAGAAAACTCGTTGGGGTCTCCTCAGACTGTCCTGACCCCCGCCCCCCCCCCTTCCCAATACGGGGGATATTGATTATTAGTGAGTCTGCTTTCCCATTGTCGTGAAAAGGACAATCACTAAGATGGAGGAGGAGAAGGGGTGGGTGAATCCCTTTTGGTAGGCAGCAGCAAATATGGTGACATAATGAAAGAAGGCTTCAACTTTCTCCTTTAGGAAAGGCAAAGTTGTTTCTGATGGAGAGGACCCCCCCCCCCCCCTTTACCGGTCGTCGTTGTAGGTGGGTGGGGGTGCTTAAAATACGAATGGGTTCCATGTAGTGAGGTGCCTAGACTGTGCTGCTGCTGCTGCTGCTGCTGCTGCTGCTGCTGCTGCTTGGTTAAGTTCATATCTTTGGAGAGAGGGGGGGGGATCTGTTTCATGAGGCATTTTATTTGCCTCTCAGAATGAATAAGCTCTCACAAGAAGGAGAGGGAGGAAATTCGCGGGGGGGGGGGCAGATAATAGGAAGGAGAGAGGGAGACAATTAGAAAAGGAAAAGGGAGGGTAGTGGGGAAGAAATACAATTGAAGAAATGAAGAAGACAAACAAAAGTTTTTGAAAGACTCCCTACCCACTCCCTCTTCACTGATAATTTTTGACTTGTTCTTACCAATTTTAATTTCGTTGTACACAATTTGACATTCATTCATTTCGTTCATTAGGATGTCGGTAGCATTATCTCCCCCAACCCCACATTTCTGTTTTTTCCCCCCACTTTTTTTTTTTTTTTCCCCCTAATGGATGTCTTTTAAAGAACTGTACTCTTTTTCATAAAAATCAAACCGACTAAAATTTTCTTTCAATAGATTTTGTTTTATGTACTTTCACGGTCTGCTGGTAGTCATTTTTATTCTGTTCTTACATTCATCCAAAAGAAAGGAAAGAATTATAGTGTGTTGGGGGGGGGGGGGGAGAAAAGAAGGATTTTAAACTTTGACTAAATATTTTTCCAACTTAAAGCAAATTCTTTTTTTTTTTTTTTACTATCTGAAACCAAAGCCATATGGAATGGCTTTCACAATTACCCTGTCTGACCCCCCCCCCCCCGGGCCATCGTGCCGGTAATGTATGGTGAGAGAAAGGCAGGCTTTGTTGTATTGGATGAGGAAGGGAACACTTTTACTTATGTAATAAAACAAAGCAAAAATGTGACAGAATGGCTGGGGGTAGGGGGAGAATGTTAAGAGAATTCACAGAGGATAGCAAAATCTGGAATTTTCAGACTTTCTGTCTTTAGCGCTAAAATCACATGATGATGATGATGATGATGACTTTGTTTGTTTTTCTATTTCTAGATTTCATTATCCAAATACATTTCTCTGATTTGTTTATAGAAATTCTCCTGTTAGAGTTGTTTCACATTTTCACCATGACTCAGATCAAGGAATTTGTTTTAAAAATGTCTGCCGTTTGGCTTCGGCGGCGTCGACTGATCTCTTTGGATCTTGGTAGGATACGAATATCATCTGCTTCTATTTATTTTCCTCCCACAAGGTAAGATGTGACACAAGGTCGGGAAAGTGGGGAAACAACCAGCGCTAGAGAATTTGAGCACTCTGGCCATTTAAAAATTGCCTGGGCAGCCCCGTCGGCATTCCCCGGTAGGGGCGCCTCAGGCGATTAGCAATAAACTAACCCCTTCTCAAAGGGTGAGAAGGCAAAGCCTGGGAGGGTGCACCTCCTAGAACTGCACAGGACGGACAACCGATAGACCGGCGTAAATCCAGACCCGAAGGCCTGGACAATACCGGTTTATATATCATCTGCTTTTTTTTTTACAATTACACCTTTTTTTTTTTTTTTTTTTTTTTTTTTAATAGGCCAGTTTTTTTCATATGGCTATTCCAATATTTTTAGTATACTGGTGCATTTCGATAAGAAACGATTAGATTTCATTTAAATTTGATTTAATTTACATCACAAGTGTTGCGATGTTGCATTAAATTGTGGCATCACAAAACGCTGACTACATGAATCGAGGCCTCTGAGCAAGTCGCTTCAATGTTTGGGTTACACAAAATCTGTGAACGAACCAGGGACCGTTAAATCTTCAAAAACGGACAGAAAGAAAAACAATCGGAACACGTGGTTACGAGAGAGAATCGTCAATGCAACATAGACAGCCAATTTTTCCACCTTATATTATGCTTAATTACACGAATATTGTCAGTGATTGTTTGGCAAAAATGACTCATCTGCATAGTCGGTGCCACTGATTAGTTGACTGTCCTGACTATTTGTTTAAAACCAAACATTCCTGGGCTTGTGTTGGCTTCACTTGTTTTTGGAAAGCCAGTGTCCCACAGACACAACACACAACCGATGAGGACGGTCGTCAGTATCGGAGACAGTCGGCAATTCATTTTACGTATTAGGTTCACTACACTATATTAGACATTTACGTGCACAAAGCATGAAAAATAAGCAGCCAAACGTCAAAATGATGAGCGTTTTGTGCGACACCTGATATGTTAATAAGTAAGGTTTAAAAAATAAAATAAAATCTACTTGGTCGTTATCGAAATACACTGAGTATTTATTTACCTCCTCTCCAAGAGGTTAGGCACAAGGCCAATTTTATCTTACTCCCACAAGTAAGATGTGACCCAAGGTCGGGTCGGGAAAGTGGGGTTTGAAAAGCCAGCGCCCGAGAAAGTGAGCACTCTGGCCATTAAAAATTGCCTGGGCAGCCCCGTCGGCATTCCCCGGTAGGGGCGCCTCAGGCAGTAAGCAATAAACTTACTCCTCCCTGAGGGTGGATCTCCTAGAACTGTACAGGACCGACCCATAGACCGGCGTAAATCAAGCCCCGAAGGTCAAGACAATACCAGTCTATGGGGTGCAGTATCCATCGGAACAGATACTACACTTTGGTCTTAAAATACACTGAGTAGCCATGTCATAAAATGGACTATTCAAAAAAAAAAAAAAAAAGACACCTTTTTTATCATGGCAGGTGATTGTAAAGAAACGTTGAATATCTTTGTTCGTTTCAAGTTTTTGAAGGTTGATGAACATCCTAGATGTAATGAGAAGGTCGGAGGTTACATCGTCCGAAACGTTGTGAGAATAATATCAAAGATGAGAACAGTAGTCCAAATAACATCCCAATAAAATAAAAAATAAAAAGTTTCATTTCAAAATAGTAGCGTAAATTTTTCTGAAAAACGACTCCAAATTAAAAAAAATAAAAATAAAAATAGTTGTTTTATGTACATTGTGCTGTAAGTAATTCACATCATATCGAAAAGGAACGCTTTATTTTAAATATCAAATTAAAAATTTTGTAGATATTTTACAAATAATTTGTCCATTACAATGTTCTTTATACTAAGCTGAATCAGAAAATATATGGTTTTTAATCGTTCAATAATCGTTTTTAGTGAACACATTTATAGTACATTTACTATGGTTTTTCATAGAATATCTTTTTGCAATTATCTCCCTTTTTAAGAGTGGATATTTTTGCTGATTTAAAATGTTTATTGAGGCTTTAGTGTATAAAAATGGTGTCTACTTATTTCTACTTTTCTTGCCGATTCCAAATAAGGTCTTATTTTTTCTATGGGACGTTTTGTTCCTGAAATAAAGTCAGATTTTCCCAAGGCAAACATACAGATATATAATTTGTCTATGTCTGTCTATATATATATATATATATATATATATATAAAATAAAATGTAGTAACACGAAATTACATAATCATCGATGCAATAATTTATTTCAACTTTGTGGTATTTTCAAGCATCCAATTTAGATGATTACATTTTTGAAACTGAAAAAAAGGGGAAAAATCACACTCGATAATTCAAATATAATTAAAGAGGGGGTGACAACCTATCTAATACATATTTAGAGAGAGGGAAATTTGAAGCATATTTAATCTATAATTATGTAGTGAGGAAGGAATTACATAATTTATGACAGAGGGAAGGGGGGGGGGTTCAATGTTTCTCAAGAAATCAGGTTGTGTCAAAAATATATATATATATATATATGTATGTATGATATTTGTTCAGTTATCAATATCGCAAAAAAAAAAAAAAATAATATAAATAAATGACAACATTTATATGCAAAATATTTTCTCCGCTAGCAAGTTTTCGTAACCCAGAGGTAGGGCACTGGGCTTCAGTCACTGGGGTCCCGGTTTTGAATCTTGCTAGGTCTTACCCCACTGATAGACCATAGACTGTGAAACACGTCTGTGGGTAATTATATATATTAAAAGAATAGACGATCCAGGACATGTAAAATTAAATCCCCTAACAGAACAGATTTGTACCAGTTTTATGTCCCTTTAAGATTAACATCAAGATATAATGATACTAAACCTTATGTCTGAAATTTTTATTCCAATTTTGATCAAAATCCATTACATGATTTTAACTTTAGAAAATCTTGAAATTTTATGGCTTAGGAACAAATTGAAATTAAGGGAATCTTGCTTAAGTATGGATCAAATTTGATGCAAATCTGATATATTTGAATTTTCAAATGGGAGGTTGTGCCTATAAAACCCCCTTTTTAAATACTCTAAAGTCACAGAAATTTGGAGAATATTAATTAATGTCTAATATCTACTGTTAAAATTTTGCAAAAATCGGAGATATCTGAATTTTCATTAAGGGCTTCCACCCCCTTTTTACCCCCTTTGTATAATACTAAATTAAACTTAATATAGCCCACATTGCAACCTCTTAAACGTAGCAGCCATGTTCTGAAATTTATAATGATCAGTTAATTTGTTTAGGAGTGAATCCTGTTCAAATATGTAAACATATACATATACCTAACTTTATATATATATATATATATATATATATATATATATATATATATATATATAAATATTTATTATTAAATAATTATTTGTAGCCCCCTATCGACTGGGCGCTTTAATGAGAAATAATAGAGGCCGTCAAATCTAAAGCTATAAATGCAAGTCCCTTACGATTGAACACTATTATGACGACTGATTATCGTTGTCCGCCTGCTTGCCGATATGCTTTATCATAGCACATCAACCTCTCCCACCTTTCCGGGGAGCTTTTTTATAGAGCTTCTGTCAGTTTCAGTTTTAATAATGAAATGTATCAGTAGGTTAATGGGATGGCGATGGGTTGTACTTTCTGTGCTATTTTAGCAAATATTTTAAGTTTTCAGAAATCCTTGTTCTTCAATTGGGTTCTTAGACCCTTTTGTTGTTGCCGCTATGTGGACGATGCTTTTGTGTTCTTTAAGTACCGGCACTAGGCAAGCGATTTTTTGCTGAAGTTGAATGCGCTCCACCCAGCACTAAAGTTCACTATGGAGGAAGAGCAGAATAGCTCTTTACCCTTTTTGGACGTTTTGGTTGAAATGACGGCGAATAACTTGACCACTCTATATACAGAAAACCAACGTTTACGGACCTGTGTATTAGTTACTTTATCCCTATGAGCAGAAAAATCAGTTTGATCACCATGCTCTTATGATTTGCACTGGAAGCAAACTTGCGTTTGAAATAAAAAAGATCACTGAAATTTTTATTAATAATGGTTTCCCCCGAGTGAATAATTTCCAAGTGCATTTACCAAAAAATTGCGAAATTTAATATTAACACATTTTTTGGTCCATTCAAGTGTCTGGTTTATCTGAAACTCCCCTTTCATTGGTGCTTTCGGTCCAGGTTTTTCTGACCCAATTTTGTATACTTTTTTTGCGGTACAGCCCCATGTAGTGTTTGGCACCAGAACCGCTTTCCCTTCCTTTCACAAAGATGTACACAAAACAGTATAGTTATATATAAATTCAAATGTCAGTGTGAGGCTGGCTATGTGTGTCCTACTCTTCAGCATTTAGAGGTCACATGTTCCTGCGTGTTTTCGCAAGTCATGGGTGGGGAACAATAATTTATTAACGAGTGCATCTGGGCGCCCACAAATTCATGAGTCGTCCATTGTTATATGACAACAAAGTGTGTGGTGATGCGTACTCCGATAGTTGCTTCCGCATTGTGCACAACGCTCGCTCCGAACACCACCTCGATGTTTCGGAGACGGTAAGCGTAACCATGCGGAGGCCCTCTTTCTGCAGACAAAAAGAACTGTCACACGAGTTATACTTATTCAGAGAGCTCTAAAAAAAAAAATTGCCTCCCTCTCCGTTAATATTTTCTCTTCTACTTTTCACATTGTTCATGGAATTTGGCGTAATTTGTTCGGTTTTTATTTTTCGCCGCTTTCCTTTTTTTCTTTTTTCTCTAAAAGTAACTTAGTTTAATTATGAAAGCATTTATTTTAATCATTATTCGTCTACGTACACTTTTGAAAACGTATCAACCGAAAAGCGCCTCGAGTTTGAGGTTTTAATTGAATATTCTTTTGACTATTAAAAGAAAAACATTTTTTCTTCTCTGTTCCTTTTTACTATGTAGTGTTGTCCCCCAATTTATGATATTTATTTCCCGTGTGCAATCCATTCAGGAATGAATATATTATGACTCCATTTTTTCTTTTTAAAACGCTAATATATATATATATAATAAATATTTGTTTATTTTCTATGTACGTATACGTTTCATCCTTTATAATCGGGACTCATCAGCATAGAGATATAACTATTCACTACTGGTCGCGCAATTCGAAACCCCGACATCCGAGTATTTTACAACACAAATCCCAACATCTAGAACCACTCGGTCACCGCTGAATAGCTAGATAAACTGATAATTTTAACACTTTATTCGGTGGATTTGACGTCAAAAGAGCGTTCTACTTAATGAAAGGAACAATAAATATATATATATGCAGATTCATATTGTATTCCAATAAACATGTTTTTATTTTATTCTTATTTTTATTTTTTCACATTTCCAAAAAACATAACATTTCTGTGAGATATATTTTTTACGGTCCATTTCATCTGTTTTGTGCCAAACAACATTTTTATGTCAATATCGTCTCTGCAACATTACAAAATCATCAGAAAAATTCACAAAAAGTGCTATGTTGTCACTAATTGACAATCATCGAGCGGAATCTTTTAAGGATACTGCAAAGTAAAAGGAACTGATAGTATATGCTAATACATATATTGTCATTAATATATATATATATATATATATATATATAAACTAGCTGTATGTACCCATCATTATCCGGGACTCGTTTTACTATTGTTTTTGTTATAATTTTATTTTCTGCTGATTTATGCATTGAGATTTTTTTTTTTTTTTTAATTGTCAAATCCAAAGTCGAATATCTGTGGGTGTAAAAGTCCAAATGTCAGCAAGAAAGAACAAGTGACAAATCGCAACCAAATATTTAAATATAACTCTCAACGAAATCAGACTTAGCACTAAATGACCTTCTCAAAAGGTAACTGGTCTGTTATAATTGAATACAGTTTATGATTGGTTGTGACAGACGCGGGTGAGGATTAGCAGATTTTAACTTGCATCAAAATTGTCTGATCCGTGATGGTAGTTTTGTCTTTTTGCTGCAAACAGAAACGGTCTTTCTTGAGGTAAGACGTTATTTTCTTTGCCTTTTGGACATTCATTTATTTATTTAAATGCTTTATTTGTAAATTCACGTGTGCGTGATTGGCCTTACAGATATTTTCGCAGACTATTGAATCGGCTATGCCAAGTTCAAATACTATTAGATCTGTTGTGATCATTTACACAAATATTCTTGGGAAAGGTATGAACCTGCAATTTCTCTCCCCCCTCCATAGCTCTGATGATGAGGATGATTAGAAGTATCGCCTTAAGTGGGTTCAGCTGACTCTTTCCTATGACTTGACCACATCACGAATTACTCCTTCCCAGCCTGGGATGTTCATCATCAAATCCCAAGTGATTCTGTTGAGCCATTCCAACTTCTATAAATTGTTCGTCCAGAAACTTTTTCTATGTCAAACCACACAGAAAAATGAATCGTTGATTAGTATGTCTTTTCCACAGCAGATTTGAGTTGCACGTTGGTCATGGCAACGATACGAAGTTAATTGGAAAAAATAATTAACTTAATAACAGCAATAATGAAAATTGAAATGGACTTTTATAGCTGGATGCCCTTCCTTATGTCAACCTGCTACAGATCAGGGCACTGTGTGTTTTATTGAGACTCGACTTCTAAATGAGTTCCCGGCCAAAGACAACAGTCAGTCAATTAAGTTTTCAGGCGCCTAACAGCCACCCAAGTACAGTCTTTTACAACAGGCATTTGGTGCATTTCATGGAGACGCATTTGACTAGGACGAATCCCAGACCAGACTCGCGAATGAGCTGTCAGTTGGTCTGGGACTGCTTATTGGTTATTCATGTCTGGTCATCTGTAGGTTGTTCCCCAATTCATCACCTCTGGGGACCTGGTGAATGGGAGATAGTCGCTCCACACAGAGGTAGACAGGTTTTGACCTGAATGCTTCGTTTTTATCAGAAATAGAGTGGTGGAAGGGGGGGTTAATACCATTCTTTACACAGTATGCTCGGTGGGCAACATCTGCTATATCCAGACTGTTAAGAGACGTCTTCTTCTGTAAGTGTGCTTCAATCAATCAATACTTTCAGCTATAGGTAACATCAACTTGTGTTGATCGTAGACAATGAACCGTTTGCAGTAGGATAATGTTTCGGTATTACATTACCCCCCAAAAAGGGGTTGATATACTGTAAAACAGCCAACTTAAGACGATCTTTAAATTAATCTCATTCTACTGCAACATAATGCAACTCCCAGTGTTTCTGTCGTGAGTGAAACCATTAATCTCGTCCACCAAAATTGTAACACTCTTCTTCAAATTCAACTTTAAGGGGGAAAAAAAAGGGGAAAGTATTCCAGGCAGAAAAACCCATTGTTCCTTTTTACTTGCCTCCCCATGAGGGAAGAGTTAGACACAAGGTCAGTTTTTAATGTGGAGAAAATCCATTTCCCCCCCAAAAAGAGGCACTCTGGATTGGAACAAAAATAAAAAAATTGCCTCAGTCTGACCGAGGACAAAAAAAGATGAAGTGCAACACCAGGACAGATACTACACTTTGCTCCGAGCCAAAAGGCCAAGAAAAGCACAGTAAAGCACTTCCCACTATATAAAGCACATCATGATGTTTGTGTCTAAATGTGCTTTCTCTGATGCATCAGCGGCAGCTGATTTAACCTTGTCTTTACTCGTCGCAAGCATTCGACGGTTTGGTACCCCCCCCCCCTTCCTCCACCCCACCCCTCCAAAGAAAAAAAAAACATGAGTAGAAAAAAAATGCTTAAATTTTAGTATATTCTCTCCTAAGAGCTTTGCCACATGAGAACAGAACTGCCGAGGAGACGGTAGCTCCCTGTTTTTTTTTAATTTTCTTATTTCTGTTTTCGTTAGCATAGGGACGGGGCATTCTTCCAAATGCCAGACTATCACCTGCTATTTCGAGGCTCCAACCGAGTGCTCTTTTAAGGATTTTGCCCGTAAGTGCAATTATTTGGATTTCTTTTGCACTTGGTTTTCCGGGAATACTTTCCAGATACTTTTTGAAATTTTTCTTCATGATGCCTGCTAAAGGCATCATGAAGAAAAATTTCAAAAAGTATCTGGAAAGTATTATAACTGGGATAATGTTGATGTTTTTGAGGTTCCAGTTTCTCTTCATATCATACATTAGGCCTTGGTATTTTGTCACCTTCTCCCTCTCTGCTCTGTTTAAGCCACTGTCATTTAGAACACTCACCTCAATCAGTGTTGCCTCTCTTTCTGCCTTATTTAATATGACTGTCCGGTTTTACTGCTTCTGCCTTACTTGCTAAAGGAATCTTAAAGGCTGTGTTTTTTGCAGGGAGGTTTTTTTTCATCCTCCCACATATAGTGTTACATTTTAGATCGTCCGATGTTCGATTCTTCTTATCGGACCCGTTTCATTTCCGCCCACCTTCATTGTATCAGCCCTCTGCTTTTCCCAGCTGGCCGGCGTCTACCATTTACTTCCACGGGTCGTATTGAGCCGCACCTCGTGGTCATCATCATCGTCATGAATAGATCAAACCGAAGGCCGTACTTGGATTTTCGGATATTTATTCAATAAACAGAGAGACGGGTGGTTTCTTTTCTTGCACGGGGGAGAGAGAAAAAGAATTACTGGAAGAACATACTCATACTATCTTCGCTACTGGTTCATGTCTCTTGCCCCCTCGTTGGGGTTTAGCGGGAGACAAGTTTTCAGGCAACCGTCTTCCAGTGCTAGGAACCGAGAGACTCGAATATCATCACAACAGAAGTGACATCACCCGACTTCCTCTGCTACTGCCACCCTCTCTAGAGGGCGTCGTCTGTATCTGCAACAACCACCACCTTCATTATCTAACAAATGGTCACCCACTGGTACTGGCCAGGCTCAATATTGCTTAACTTTGGTAATCTAACGAGAATTTGTGTGTCAACGTGATTCTGCCATACAAGTAGAAATCATCAAATTAGTTTAAACAATCTTTTTAAGCCAGAAAAATGTTAGTTTTCCCAAATTTGGGGCCGAAATTTGTGAAAATTGTTCATAAATTGTAGAATTCGTTACATAATAAGCAAGGAAATAAATTTATAATGTCGATGTCATGTTTAATGTGTAATAAAGAATCCTAAATGGAACATGTATTAAATAATCTTGTTGTAGGCCAAGGATGTCGCCTTTATCTTTTCGTAATTAGAGATTAGGATTTAAGTTAGATTAATTCAGCCAAAGAAATAAGTAAAACAAAGCATTTCGAAAACAAACAAATCTATTTAGACTCTCCCGGCATTTTCTTTCAGTATATATATATATATCAAGTGTCTTCTAATATTAGATTTGACTTTAGCTACACAAGTTTCTTGGCTTTTGGCTAAGATCAAAGTGTAGTATCTGTTCCGATGGATACTGCACCCCATAGACTGGTATTGTCTTGGCCTTCGGGGCTTGATTTACGCCTGTCTATGGGTCTGTCCTGTGCAGTTCTAGGAGGTCCACCCTCCCAGGCTTCGCCTCCCCTCTTTGGGGAGGAGTAAGTTTATTGCTTACTGCCTGAGGCGCCCCTACCGGGGAATGCCGACGGGGCTGCCCAGGCAATTTTTAAATCCCACTTTCTCGACCCGACCTTGGGTCACATCTTACTTGTGGGAGTAAGATAAAAACTGGCCTTGTGCCTAACTCCTGGAGAGGAGTAAATCAATACACAAGGATGTAACAAGCTTTAGCTACACAAGGATGTAACTAAAAAGAATTTTCATTGGTCTGTTGAAAAAAGGGGGGGGGGACAAATAAGTTAAATGAAGAGAACAATTTTTGAATGTTAACGTTTTTTTTTTGTTTTTGATGGAAAATATTATCAACAGAATGTACGGTTTTAAATGGGCAGAAACAATTGTATGAATTTGGAACGTTTATTAAATTATTATTTTATATTTTGAGTAATGTGTATACCCTATGAGCTATGACCCCAACTTTTGTGTGAATTTAACAGAATTTATATAACATTTTATATATATGTGTGTGTGTTAGGATAGTACCGCTCTCACTAGGAATACAGAAAAGGAAATGCTTGTAATTTAGAAATAGATCACAACTTGTAATTTAGAAATAGAAGTTAGTGCGGAAGCAATTTGAAGTGTAATTCATGTAGTTTTGCGATCAACTTGTGACATGGTACATTATTTTGATGAAAGAGCACTTGTTTCTTCTTCATTTGTGGTCGTTTGGTGCAATTTCTTTCTTAAAATGCACCAATAATGTTATATAATATTTGCTATGGATGGTCTTATTATCTTCCTCCCACAACGGTAAGATGTGACACAAGGTTGGGAAAGTGAGATTGGAAAAGCCAGCACCCGAGAAGATGAGCACTCTGGCCTACAAAAAATGCCTGGGAAGCCCCGTCGGAATTCCCCGGTAGTAAGCGATAAACTTACTCCACCCCAAAGAGGGGAGGCAAAGCCTGGGAAGGTGGACCTCCTAGAACTGCACAGGACAAACCCACAGACCGGCGGAATCAAGACCCGAAGCCAAGACGATACCGGTCTATGGGGTGTAGTATCCATCTGAACAGATACTACACTTTGATCTTGGCCAAAAGACCTTCGGGGTAATCAATGAACAAAATACCTTGCGCATCCCAAAATATGGAGGTCAAAACCTTCCCTGCTGATGTTTGTATCTTTGTTCGCTTTGGACGGCTTTCACCTGCTGCTGTCCACTCAGCTAACTGCCGATTTGACTCTGAAGTGAAGTTTTGGATCCATGCTTCATCCATTGTCACATATTGGTTCAAAAACCCCATTTTTGTTGCGTTGAAATAATGCTCTTAATTGTCAATGTGTTCTTGTTTTTGATCGACTGTGAGCAAATGCGGCACCCACTTTGAACACAGCTTTCTCCTTGACAAATATTCGTGCAAAATTATGAATACACTTTTGATATCTTCAACTCCTCTATCTCATGCAACTTTAATTTACGATCGGCCAAATAGAGTTTGAGGACATTTTTTTTAATGTTTTCCAGGACAACTGCTGAATTTGGGCGACTTTAGCGTTCAGCATCATTTGTGTCTGTACAACCGCGTTTAAAGTTAACATATCACCATAACTGTTTCTGACGAAGCAGAGTCCAAATAAAACTTATCAAGCCATTTATTTGCTTGAACAGTATTTTTCTCATCAGAACACGAAATTCAAATTTTTCCATTGTTTTGAAAATTTGTAACAGTAGCTTCACTTAAATAACTGTAATTTGTAAACTAATAATCCGATTGGGCTCAAATTTTGACATGTGCCATTTGAAGGTTAGTACTTTATAAAAATCATGGATTTTGTAATTATTATTATTATTATTATTAGTGGCATCATCAGGACTTATTGAGTAATGTGTTAAGATAACTAGAAAGGAACTCCAGAAACGTATCCTCGGGGTGTTTTTTATTTTTTTTTTATGATTTCATTGTGGCCCACATTTCTTTTCATATTAGATTGATTATCTGTAACATATTTTTCATAATATAACAGAGCATCTTAACGCATTCTTTTTTAAGTTCATAAAAAAGAATTGCGTGTTTTTTATACGTACATGCATTGCAGTATTTATTTTTTGCTTTGAAGTTCACGTCGAAGCTTTAATAAAACGTTTTTTACATTCATCCGTTTATTTTGAAAAGATTTACGTTTGACTAATTTTGTTTCCGCAGGAAAGCGCTCGTTGTAAAAAATGTTGATTTCATTCCAAAATAAGTTTTATGAATGGTAGAGATGGGCGGTTTTACCGAAAAACCGCGGTTTTTCGGTTTCGTTTCCATACCGAATACCGAATCGTTTTTTTTTTTTTAAAACCGTAACCGTTCGGTATTGTGTTTTTGCTACAGTAAGCCACCATATACAAGGAAATACGGTTGAAAAGATTTTCCGATTTGAATA
Organism: Sepiola atlantica; assembly: GCA_963556195.1. Lineage (NCBI taxonomy): Eukaryota > Metazoa > Mollusca > Cephalopoda > Sepiida > Sepiolidae > Sepiola > Sepiola atlantica. The sequence continues at coordinate 21,566,148 of OY744531.1, read as the reverse complement.
AAATTGAATATTACCAAAAAATGTTATATTAGTAAGAGGACAGATTGAACAAATATATTACTGCAATTACTGCTATAAACACGAGGCGATTTTTGTTTATTTTTTATTCTAGAACGAATTTTAAACAATTTAAAATATGAATATAGAAAATGTTGTTACATTTTTCGTACCCAACTAGTAAATAAATTAATCTTTCATCTTTTTTTATGCATTAAAATTATAATTGTACGTTGTTTTGTCTTTCGGTAATAGTAATTTTAAATTATCTTATCCTAAAAAATATTGTCCTTTTTTTGAGCGAAAGTCAACAACAGCTGCTAGTATTGCTGATATAACAATCAATCAGCAGCAGCGTCTTGTAAAGCGTTGTAAAATTCGTTTATAAACTTCTTTAAAAGTAATATAAAAATACTTTTTGTGATTAAAAAAGTTAATCCTATTTGGTTCTTTTATAAAAAATACTTAAAAAAATACTGGTTTTCACTCAACTTTCGAACTTCTAGTAGTAATGAATTTCTAGTCGCCAATGTAAAAAAAAATTAAGATTCTACCTTTTTAGGCGATTACGTCTTAAAGTCTTGGCGAAAAAAAGAAAAAACAAAACAACAAAAAATATTTTAGAATTTAGAGTGGGGGATCAGTTTCGCATATAAATTTAATGTAAAATGATCTCCGATTTCCCGGCCATTCTTGCCTTTTTAGTGAAATTTATAAAATAAATAATTACTCTACCATTAACTCTAGGTACGACTAACAAGCCCACCTCCTAAAAATGCCATCTTGAACGTATCGTACCATTAACCTTAAATATGAGTGGCAAGCCACTCCTAAAAAACTCCCTTAACCCTAACACTAAGTCCGAATGGCAACCTCCATCCAAAACAAAACCCTTTCCTTAACCTTATCACTAACCCTAAGTCCGAGTAGGAAGCTCTAATCCTACAAAAAAGCCCATTAAAACCACACATAATCGTCTAAAAAAAAAAAAAAGAAAAAAAAAAAGCAGACGCCCATAAAAAAAAACGCACAGGATTTATTTGCCATAGAAAAAAATTGATTAATGCCCTAAAACGCTAGAATGGCCCGGAAATGGTGAATTATTCTGCATTAAATATATGTGAAACTAATCCCCCACTCGAAATTCTAAATGAATTGTTTTTTTTTCTTTCTGCTAAGTTTTCAGGGTGTTCACACTTAATTGCCCCTAGCCCTACCACTAACCTGAAGTTCAAGTGGTAAGCCCCCGTCCTCCCACAAAAACCCTTATAATCGTCTAAAAAAAAAGAAGAAGAAAAAACAAGAAAAACGCACAGGATTTATCTCTCATAGAAAAAATAATTAAATGTCCTAAAACGCTAGAATGGCCTTGAAATGGGGGATTATTTTATGTGAAACTGATCCTCACTTTAAATTCTAAAATAATTGTTTTTGTTTCTTTCTTTCTGCCAAGTTTTTCAGGGTGCTAACATGTAATTGCCTAAATAAAAAAAGTAGAATCTCATATTTTGGGGAGGTAAGAGGGTGAGTTAGCAGAAGGTGTAAATCTACAATAATGCTAAAGAAATCTTGCAATATATTCATTTTTAAACAGTCCTAGTATTAGATTTTAGTTTCTTGTACATAAAATGTATTACAATTCAACTTTGAGTTTTCTAACTTCTTTCTTTTAATGGATTCATGGTATTTTTAAGGTATTGCAGCATATTTATGTGCACTTAGTGCAGATTACTTGGAAACCATTAATTTCTGGAGATTTTCAGTGGCATATTCTGATTCCTTGTACAAAAATACACTTATATGGTAAATTTCATTGCTTAATCTTGTGTTTTAACAAAGATATAACATTTTTACTGAAAAATTAGTGAGATATTTTAAGCAATTTAAATTTTTTCATGTGTATTGCTACTTGTAGGAAGAAATCTTTGTTTACAGTTTGTTTATCATTAACATTTTGAATTTTCAAATGAAAAAAAGAGAAATACGACAGACAACATGACATCGTATTTTTAGCATAAACTATTTTCAAATGAAAAAGAAAAAATCAAACGCGTTCCGTATGATGTCGAAAATCTATTTGATTCAACTCAAAATTGTAAAATAATTATTTGTTTGTTTCAGAGTTATCTAAAAAAATAAGTTATTAAAATGAAATTAAAAAAAATACTTGTAAAAGTAAATAAACGAAAAGTAGTGAGTAAGTATAAACATTTAAAAAGAAAAAAAGTAGTTGCCAATGCTAGTGTCACTTTATTCGGATTTTTAAAATTATTTTAAACATTAGGCATTTCATTGTTTACTTTTGAAAAGCCACTTCATACATAAATTGTAATTTCTAGAGAACTATCTCTCAACTATACCGTTTTCTCTCCCAAAAATGGGTTATTTAAAAAGTAGACTATGCAACGATTTATATTTTACTAAATTGTTAATATGGTATTTATTTAGAGTTGACAATTTATTCGAAAGTTTAATTATTAAACTTTAATCCAAGTCATGAATTCTATGACTAAAATTACCTTAAAGCTTAAAAAATGACTTTAGGTGAATTAATAATCTCTACTTTTTTTTAACCATCCTTCCTTTTCCCTTGGTGCGGTTTTCGGGTGTACTACTAGTCTTTTACGCATGTCTATAAAGTTTTATTACCCTGTCTTAAAAACAAATATTAACCCCAACACGCACCAGTTGACAGAACTTCGAGCACACAAAATGACAGACATCCAAACAGTCAACACCGGCAATTCGAGAAGTATATGGTGTGTTTATTTTACGCGACAAGACACAACGTCTTGCAAACATTTTCACCTATTAAAAGATTAAAATTTTTATCTGTCAAATAATTTTGACAATATTTCATTTTCATCATCATTTTTGCTTAATTTTATTTGTAAAATTATTTTGTTTGTTTAAATAAATTTTCGTTTTTTAATTTCTTGCATTTCTGAGTTATATTTTAGCTTCTGATGGGTTAAAGAATTAGATAGAATGTATATTCAAACTCAGTTTTATTCTTCAGAAATCTTTCATGAATCTTTGGTCACTGTTTTAACGAGTTAACTGTTAAAAAGGTATCAAAACTTTGATTACAACAGTCAACACCTTAAAACTTATGATTCATATCATGGAGAATGATTCAGTCACAAAATTATCGAAACAGTGGCATAATTCAACTAAACGTTGAATAATAACTAATCATCACACAAGAGAATGAATAGCTTCCATAGTAAAAAAATTTTTTTTAAAAAAAACGAAAAACCGAACCGTAAACCGAGGTTTTAAGGGAAAAAAACCGATACCGAAACCAAAATTTAAAAACCGCCCAACTCTAATGAATGGTTAACTTCTTCACTTTGAAGAACAGAATTCCAGGAATGTATCCGCAGGTTATTAGTAATTTAAAAAAAAAAAAAAAAAATTTTTTTAATTTCTGTTGTAACAATCCGTTTTGTTACTTTTATTTCATCAGAGATTCTCTCAACAAATCCTGAGACATTCTCAATAAAAATGGTCACTGATTTTGATGTGCAGTACTCCTGCGTCTATGACTTGATAAAATAAAGATAGGGTGACACCCAACCCCCGACACCCCCAAAATGCTACCCATGCAATTGCTAATAAAATCCACTATGCTTTCTGCAATCCAACCATATTTGGTACAAATTAACTTTGGTCTATGCCTGACTTGTCCACCAAGTTTCAGTCATGAATGTTCAACAGTCTTTGTTTTTATCGTTGTTCAATGATTTGTGGGGACACTGGTGATTGTCTCAACAGTAGTACGTGTGATCCTGAATGGACTTCACAATCACTGAACCTTGATTTTTATCTGTGGGGTTATCTTAAAGATAATAAAAAAAAAAAACAGTCCGCAGACGATTCCTGAACTGAAGAGGGCCATCACAGCCCAAATCCGTCGTATCGAGGTGTGTTTGAAACACAGGTGTGTACATTTGGAGCATATACAGACTGAAGTTTATTTTTACCCTATACGGTTGGCTTGCGGAAAGGATTGTGAATTTTATTCATGATTCCATAGATGGGTGGCATTTAATTTGGGTCACCCTTTACTTAAAAAAAAAAAAAAAAGGTATATTATCACTTTTTTGTTTCATTTTACTTCAGTCGAAGTTCTCAGAAATCAAGAGGCTAACACTTGATCTCTATATGAGATACATAGATATTCGAATATTCCATTACCTGTCAAACGTTTAGTTAGTAAAGAGGTTAAGAACATTAATTCTCCTTTCCCCAATTGACCAGTTAACTATGTTGTAGTTTATCTTTCTTGTAGTCTCTTGGTCTTACCAGATTACAGGACGAGAATTTATCTAGTCTGGTGGAGTATCCAGCTAAAGGCTGTTACTTGAGGTAACATTACTTGGAGAAGGTGCACCATTCCTCGTATGAGCCAGTGTATAGTCGTGCCGAGGGGATCTTATTTGGGCTTCGAATACTATGTTATTTTTAATATTTGGTCAAGGTTTACTTGTAGGGTGAAGTATCCTCATGTCAGGTTGTCCTGAGAGACCGAAGACTCTCAAGGACGGTGTCTAGTAGGTAATTCAATCTCTCCTATATAAGTACTTTGGTTTCTTTAATAGATTTGATTTCGAAATGGATAACATAAACAAATGTTTCTGACTTTTTGATAGACGGTACATACTTTTGGGTCTGTTTCATAAGAAAATGTTTTAATTAAGATCACCTGAAATATTTGTCATTTTTATTTTCCAATATACATCAATTTAATCAGTTGATTTAAACATTTTGCCCATGATTATTTTTTTTATTATTAAATTTAAGTTCTATAAATTTCAATAACTTATCTTCATTACTTCATTACTTCAAATCATCTTGTTCTTTTGCCATGAGATTTTCACGCACGTAACGACGCGTCCTCTGCCTCTCTTATTATAACCTCGTGCCACACGATGGCCCTCGTAACTAAAACTAGCAAATCTGGCGTCCAATCTTTATGCAGAGTCTTCCTTTGACCCTATTTCATGTACACAAAAAAAAACAGAATAAAATATAGGTCGTTCGCTCAGAAATATTATCACTTGTCAACATTTGTAGCCAAACTTCTTATGGAGAGTGAATGTTTTAAATCTGACAATTTATCCATATTGGATATGGATATTGGGATATTTAAAACATTTGATGATATTTCTGCATTCAGGAATTTATCTGATTAATATCCGGTGAGTTTTTTTTGTTTGTTTTTTGTTTTTGATGTTGTTTTTTTTTAATAGAGCTATTTTATGAATTTGAGAGAAAAGAAATTGGTTTGTTGTTTTTCTTTTAATAAATGTCTCATCACGGATAAAAGCAAAAGTGAGGCTTACTGTCGTTAATGATGTCGCTGATTTCAGCCTCATCTCGCTTCGTTTTTCCCCTGTCTGCCTTCGAATTATAGGTCATTATTTTATTAGAAACTGAACTACACGTGACCCATAGTCAGTATTTGTTATATCTATTCAGAGTTTTCTGCTTTTTAGCAGAATTTTACTTTTTTTTATTCAGAAAAATAGATAGGGTTAAGAAAAAAGTGTTATGGGGGGGGGGGGCTTACCACTCAGACCTAGGGTTAGTTGTAAGTAAGTCATTTTTTTTTTTTTTTTTTTTTTAACTTTTCAGCATGCCCCCATACAGAATTTATCTCCCAAAGCAAAAAAAGTTTCTTTGGTTAACTGTCCTAAATAGCTAGAATGGCCCAGAAATAGGGGATCATTTTACATAAAATTTCATGTCATGGGGGGGGGGGGGGGTATTTATTTTGATTTCAGATTTTATTTGTTATTGGCCACTCATAATCTCTGCTACATTATTAAATATATAATTTCTTAAGTAAATTTATTTTTTGAAATAATAATTATAAATTATCTTTAAAAAAAAAATGTACTAGTTTCGGTTTTTCTGTGGCGTGTAAAAACTATTATACACCCGTGTCGTCAGGAAGCCAGTCTCTTGATCGTCTGTGGATACAATCATTCGGACGCTGATGTTTAGTTTTTAATAAAGATTTATTTTTCAGAAAATATCAGTCACAGAGAAACCAGAGAGACGGATTACTTGTATGCGCACGGGAGAGAGTGAAAGACAAATAGATTGTCTCATTATACCTAGCTACATTGTGTCCCCTTCCCCACCTTTTACACATTTGCTTTGCTTGAAGTGTCATCAGGAAGAGAAGGACCCCCCCCCTCTTCGGAAGACACATGATTTTACTGACTTCTATCCTATTGAGGTCACCCTTGACCCCTAGATGTCACTCAAACTTTTCCATTCAAATACCGGATTTCGTTAGGTTGAAAAGATTTCTTGTTATTCTGAGATATTTCTTTGCGTTTCTCTTTGAATAATTTGTATGAATATATTTGGTTTCATTGATTTCGGTTTACTTTCGGCAGCTTCGTAACTCTCGCTTCCCTTATTTTGTCCTTTAGTCCTCACATTCCATGAGCGATATTTCTTACAAAGGGGAAAGAATTGCTGTTTTCTGGGTCAAAATCAATCCATCTAACAGTTATCATTGGCTGGTTTTTGACCTTGAAGTACTATTTTTTTTATCTCCTTATATCAAGTGGCTTCATGCCTTGTCTAGAGCGATTTACATAAAAAAAATCGACTTTGTCCAATTGAAAATCCTGCATATTTATTTTTTTTTTTTTTTTTGTACATTCAATCCCCAAAAGGCAATAAATTGTTTGTAAATTTGATTTGTTTTTCGAAACAGGAGTGTTACGAAAAACGAATAGTTTGTCCTTTCAATTTTTCAAGTTAAAAAAGTTACAAGTATTTTCATTTTTTGTAAGGAATAAATATTTTTTGTAAAAAGTAAAAAATTGTTTTTTATTCTTTAATGTGTCAAATGTTGTATATAGATATTTCCATATGTACATTTGCTCCTGTGAATAGTTATTTTATCAAACTTACTCGTACATTAATCACATATGTTATCTGTAGAGATACCCTAACCTGTAGATATATTCGACATATCCTAACACTAACCTGTAGATATATTCGACATATCCTAACCCTAACCTGTAGATATACTCGACATATCCTAACACTAACCTGTAGATATATTCGACATATCCTAACCCTAACCTGTAGATATACTCGACATATCCTAACCCTAACCTGTAGATATACTCGACGCACCTTTGACCCGTTGAGTCACACCCACTACCGCTATTTATTCTACTTTGATTTCATTTGAAAATTCATTAACTGTGACGTATCTTTTAAGTCATTCTTCTTGCATAACTAAAAATAATTAGCGTCATTATTTCTATATTATTTTTATGGATAATGTAGAAGTGAAACTACCTATTATTATGAGGGGGGGGGGTCATCCTAAATTGGGAGCTGTGCAGCAAGATGTCTGTTCACATGAGTTTTAAATTTCTGCATGTCGGTACCTCCGGGGAAACAGGGAGCAGGGATGGAGTTTCAAAGGCCGGCAGCTGGAGGAAAGAAGCTATTAGAGTAGAAGGCTCTCTGGCATCTGGGGACCTCCACAGTGAATGGATGGGATTTAGCTGATTGTCGGGTTGGTTGAGTGTATTTACGTCGAGAGGGGGGCACCAGAGCAGTAAGTTCATTGGAGCACATTCCATTGAAGTACTTGTAAAACAAGTACAAGGATGCAACATTGCGGCGATGGGACAGGGGCTGGAGCTTGGTGGATAGTGAGGGACCTATTAGATTAGAGGCTCTTTTGGGGGCCTTGTCTAAGAGGGAGAGACTGGTGGATGGTGCACCAGCCCAGATTTTGTTAACACCATGATTAAAATAAGTAAATGGTATTAACAATAATATATATATATATATATATATACATACACACACTAGATTACCCGTGACCCAACTACTCGTTCCACTTTGATTTCATTTGGAAATTCATAAACTGTGATTTATATCTGTTAAGAAATAATAAGTCTCTTTACTTTACTTATAGAAGTAAGCTACCTATTATTTTGCTATCTAATTTACATACGTGTTTACGGTATGTCAATTAGCTGAAATGAGTCATTCTTTCTCTAAATGATCAGGCATTAAAAACTATTAGAGAGTGGTTGAATTAACAATGAGAGAGGGCGAAAGAAATAGATAACTAAGTAAGAAATGGTCGACTTGTTCAGTTCATTCCTCATGATACTAATCTTCCCAGGATTGCCTTCTCCTTTTTTTCTATCGGGAGGGGGGGGGGGGGTAATTTATCTGGTCTGTTGTCATTATATCATCAGGCATTAACTGTTCCTTTTTAGTTGGGGGGGGGGGGGGTTAGTGTTTGTTCATCATAATATTATCCTCTCAGTCATTACCTCCTTCTTTTGGAGGTCAGTGTAGTATCTGTTCGTTCACCATGATATCATCATCCAAGGCTAGCAAAAAATATTCGACTAGAGGGAACATATATTTGCTAATTAAAGTATAAATGAAAAAAATCCAGAGGGAAACAAACGTTGATTAACTCGCATTTAGTCTAATCGATACTGAATCAAGGGAGGTTCGAGAGCGCTCTATCCCTTAATAGACTTAACAAATGGCCTATGCTGGAAATCTCATTTCTTTGATCAATCATAACTCAAAAACCAATAAACCAAATTAGTTAAAACTTTGCACAAATTTTTTATTTGATAGGTTCTATAAGTGTGTAGAATTTCAGCATCATTAGTCAAGGCAACCCAGAGATCCAGAAAGTTCAATCATGAAATCATGTTATCTGTGTGCGTACGTATGTGCCACCCTGTATCTCATCAACTATTTGATGGATTCAGCTGATTCAGCTACTACATATCAACCAAACCATTTCATTATCACATCACTACAGTATAAATCTCTATGCATGAGTGAATGAAGTGTGTGAGGTGCGCTAAAGAAAAATTCCTACCAGTAAAATACATAGCCCTGTTGTGCTCGCATACCTTTAATGACAATAAAAGTGTAAAAATTTGGGAATTTCCTTGCGTTTGTACATTTAGTGTATATGAATTTTCATCTTAACCCTATTAAGGGCATATGATTTCAGTATACTGGCATTTATCATGGAATTATATTTATGTATTTCATCATAAAAATAAATTCTTAAATATGATTTTATTAACTTAATGTGTTTTCACATATCAGTTAACAACATAAATTGTACTACATTTGCTCCGATGCCAACAATTCATTCATAAAAATGCAAATTTCTCATTTTTCTATAACTATTCTTAGCTCCGAAAATTCTGTTTGTGCATTCGTGTATCCAGTAGTAGGAGTCAACTGCGACATCACAATCAGTCGGAGAGAATAATGTCTGGAATCAATTTCCTCCTCTCGCTGATGGGCTCTGGTGGTTGAGTTGGCCGATTCTCAATCGGCACTGTCATCCACATTGATGACAGAAGAGATTTGGCTGATATCATGCATTCTTCTCTCAGCACTTGCACAAAAATGCTCTACCCGATTGCAGGATGAGTCCTCCAGCCTCTATACTGAAATGTTACATTTTTTTTTTTTGTTTAGAGTAGACTGTGTGTGTGTCTTCTGTGTATAAAAGATGAAAATTACATGTTTTTCTGCTAACTAATTTTAGGTTATTAGACCTAGGAACTTCAAATTTGATAATAATTCCGAAGCGAAGAGGAGGAGGGGGGGGGGATCTTAATTGTGTTTTTTTGTTGTTGTTGTTTTTTTTTTTTAACACATGACCACAATGTTTTTCTTTGGCGATGGCACTGGTGTTACCAGATCAGGCTGTCTGAAGATACTGGCTTCCTGACCTAAAATGCACCAAACATTGATGTTATTGTTTTTATTATCCTTTCCCTTTTGCAAAACTCAATCATGTTCTGCAAAGTCAAAAAAAAACAAAACAATTTTCCTCTACAAAACAACCAAACAAAACACCATGAATAAATATTTGAAGATATAAAGAACTTGAAGCATAAAAACTTTTACCAAAATGACCAGATTTGGCATTAAATAACCCGAAAAGGGTTGAGATGCCGTAAAACAAACCAAACCAAACCTTGATGATGGCAGTTGCAAAGCGTCCTGAACTTGTCATCTTCAAGACTTTTCCTCCTCCTCTTCCTCCTCAATTCATCCGCCTACTTTTACACTGTTGATTAAGTAGAAATGTCATCGCCTCAAGGGCATCCATGCCGAGATGGTTGTTACATTAGGGGATGACCCCTCTACGTAATCAACAGTGTAAAAGTAGGCAGCTGAATTTAGGAGGATGTAACACCCATCTCCACATTTGTTTTTGAGGTCTAAATCTTTTTGTTCTGCAGTTATTTGATAACGCTGTGATGCCACATTTTGTCCATTTTCAGAGAAAGTCTTGTTCGTTACTTTTGATGTCGGATGTCAGTTTCCCTGAAAAGAAGCGGTACGGTTATTAATACAAAATGGTGAAATTTATGCACGCAAGGTTTTCCAGCTCTAGCCTATGAACTTTTCAGCCACCCTTTTTAAGGGTCGCTGTTGATTCATCGATTGGTCGTCACACTTTAGTTTGAAATATGATTTTCATCGTTGAACTGACACAACTTAAGAATATCTGATTTTGTTATATACTTGTTAAATTAATTACTAATTTTATAGTATCACTCCCGGCGCCAATTGAGTGAGTTTTTTTTTTCTTTTTTTTCTCTTTTTTTTTTTTCTTTTTTTCTTTCTTTTTTTTTGGGGGGGGGGTTAGGGTTAGAAATCATTCTCAGGGCACTAGAAGAACCCATAAAACCACTAAAAAAAAATGCACCTGATTGGAGACTGAAGTGATTCTATAAATTCACAGAATTAATTTGTTTACAATTTCAAGAAGTCTTTTATGATTCCAATCGTTTGAAGAATTATTTTCTTTTTGAACTCATTCTTTTTTTTTTTCATTGTAACTAAATAATTGGCAGTTTGAAACTTATTTATTTAAAAAAAAAAATTTGTTTGATGACTTAAAAACTGAAAAAAGTAAAGCTACCATTCACCTAAATAAATTAAGGGAAATAACCACTTGACTCTGAATGAAACGTTGGTTTATGAAGGAAATGATAAGATGCCCTCGATTGCATCTCAAGAGGAATTACACACTTGACGACTCATGCTTACGGCAAGACGTAAAGTACGGCGCTAAAGTTTTGTCTCTTTTCACATCTAGAATTATCAGTTTCTTTGCAAATTGGTAATTTTTTTTTTTTTTCTATATTTGTTATTCTTCTCTATGTTCTGCATGGAGTATTATTGCCACATCTGGACTGGTGCACCAACCACTAGCCTCTCCTTCTTGGACAGGGTGCAAAAAAAAAAGTCTAACCTAATAGGTCCTGCACTGTCTGCCAAGTTTCACCCCTATCACATCAGTGTTTCATCTCTGTGCTTGTTTTACAAGTACTTCCATGGAATGTGCTCCGACGAACTTACTGCACTTGTAACCCCCTCAACGAAAACACCCTCAACTAGCAGCAAAATCCCACCCCTTCATTGTAGAGATGTCTAGATTCCAGTAGATTTTCTATTTTGATAGCTTCTTTCCACGGATCACTTGCCTTTGGAATTCCCTTCGTACTCCCTGTTTCCCCGACCGTACCAATACGCAGAAATCTAAATGCAATGTGAATAAACATTTTGTTTCTCAACTCCCTAACCAGGTTACCAGGTTAATCTGGCCCCTATCACAATAGCCCCTTCCACATCAGTGGCAATATGCCTTGTTTAGGGGTGAATGAAAGTGATATTTTTTCTAAAGATGGCAAACGTAGACTTTAATACAAAGGGAAAAACTAATAAACGACAATATTTCTTTCATTAAAATAAACACTTAGTCTTTTCCACTTTCCTTTCTTTTCTCAACTTCTACAAAAAATATGTATTGTAGATATAATCTATTATTTGTAGATATAATCTATTATTTGTATATGTATCATTGCATAAGATCACTCCTGGAGGAGGAACCCCTTCCTGGTTTCTTTCAACCTTGTTTTATCTCCGGCTAGGCGTGGCCCAGTAGGACCTAGTTGACTGTCGAGGTTGTCTCTCCAACAGGTTTTTAGCCTTCCTCTCGGTCTATTCCATTGCGTCGGGGTCCATTCTGTCGCTCTATATGTCCATCTATTTTCTGTACATCTCGATAGGTGACCTGCCCATTTATGTTTTACTGTTCGTATGGCGGTGATGATGTGATTTACTCCAGTTTGCTATCTGATCCATGTGTTTCTTTTTCTATCATGTAAACTGATGCCGAGCATAATGCGTTCCATTTTGCATTGTGCCACTCTTAGCTTTTCTATTGTTGCATTATTAAGTGCCCATGTTTCGCTACCATATGTCATAACAGGCATAATGTATTCATTGAATACTTTCTGCTTAATGTTCATAGTGGACTTTTTACTCTTCATGATGTTGTCTACTTAAAAAAGGCTGTCCATCTGAGCGCAATTCAACGTTTGATTTCAGACATAATATCAACGTTGCTTCTCACCATCTCCCTTAGTTGATGTAGTTGTCAACTTCCTCGACATTTTCACCTTTCACTATGACTGGGGCTTTTGTGGCATATTTGTTGAACATGACCTTGGTTTTTCCAGTGTGCATTTTAAGACCAACTAAATGGCTAGCATTGTGAATGTCGTTAAGAATCCCTTCTAATTCTTGAGGTGTGTGGCTTGTGACAATGATATCATCGGCAAATTCTAGATGAGCAAGGTATTCTCCGTTTATATTGATACCTCTGCCTTCCCCGTCAATTTTATTGATCACCGAATCTTGCAGGCAGGATGTAAAGAGGTTTGGTGAACTGTTGTCGCCTAGTCTGTCACCTCTTTCTATATTGATCTTTTCACTATCCTGTTGGAGTTTTAAAGTTGCTGTCGCTCCGTCGTGAACATCTTGATACAAGTTGATATGAGCGCTGGCAACTCCTTGACTTTTCAAAGCTGTGAACATAAGACTGAATTTGATGGAGTCAAATCCTTTTTCGTGGTCGTTGAAGGTGAAACAAAGTGGTATACTGTACTCATTAGTTTTCTCTTGGAGTTGGCTTACAACTTAAATGTGGTCCATGGTGGAAAGTCTTGGTCGGAAATCAGCTTGTTCTCTGGGTAGGTTTCTGTCAAGTGTATTTTGCATCCTTTTGATGAGAATTTGGGAAAATACCTTGTAAATAACAGAAAGTAGACTTATTGGTCTATATATATATATATATATATATATATATATATATATATTAGTATTTCATGTATCCACATAACATTTTATGAGATATAATTTTTTATGTATCAATTTTCAGTATTTACTTCAACAGTGCTCGATACGTAAGTAGAGCTAGGTAGTAAGCTATGAAAATATATTTATGGCAATTAAGTTACACAGAGGCTCCCGTGTTTCATCCCTGGGGGGGGAATCTTCAGGCTAAAATGCATGGAGTTATTTTTGCCAGGTGTTTTTATATACACGGCTTGCTAGTTAACCAATCAGATTCTTTGTTGTTCTCTCAGCAAATCGTTGGGCTTCCCGCGAACAAAGGTCTTGTTGGCGTTACTTCCTATATCCTGTTCTATTGTTCTGTTTTCTATAGATATGCCTATATCCTGTTTCCTTTGTTGTGTCAATATAATGGGTGAATTTATTTTAACACGTGGTTCCTTGTATTTCTATTTTAGGTTTTAATTTTTAAATTAAGTTTTTGTTTAGTTTTATTTTGTTTTTTTACTTATTTGTTTATTTATTTATTTTTCGTTAGCCTAAGGTAAATTTATTTCTGTGTAAGCAGCTGTTTGCTATCTCACTTCTACAGTTTAATAGATTTCGAGGATCTTTAAATATATATATATATATATACAGGGTGTTGCTACAAAATCCAACTCTTGACAAAAAGTTAACAGTATAGGCAATAAAAACAAAAGTTGTTGATGCAGAGACCCGACAGTTTATTTAGCAACAGTTAGTTACATACATTATGTTTCAATGGAACCGCTGATCGCAGAGACTGCCATCCCTAGATGGGGGTAAAATGAGTCACATGCTTTGGTGACCATGTCCTCGTCTGTGGCAGTGAATAACTCCACGATGGCAGCCTTCAGAGAGTCAACCCTGTTGTGAGGATGCTTGTTGGTCTTGGCCTCAATCACGTCCCAGAAGAAATAGTCAAGGGGGTTGCAGGTGGGTGAGGAGGGCGATCAGTGGTGAGAAACATTGTTAAGCAGCCACGCAGGAGCAGAGTCCTGCTGGAAGACTAAGGATATCTCGTCCATCCAGGACTTCACCACGCTCCTCAGCGCATTCTGGTAGATTTCGGTGGTGACTCAAGTATCGGATTTTGCTGTAACATCGTGTGTATGTGTGTGTATATATATATATATATATATATATATATATACACAATAAATTACTCTACTCATTTTAAATGGACAAGCTTTATCTAAAAAGACATTAATATTCACATTCAGCACACAATTTCGACTTTGAAACAGCAAACTAAACAAAGAATTTGCTGATTACATGGAAAAAAATACTTTTGTTTTCATGATTTCATTTCAGTTTATAAACAAGATAAAAAACAAAACAAAAACGATCACCTCACATCAACCAGGAATTGGTTCCAAAAGCGATGAAATAACCCAGTTTTTAGACTTACACAAGGCATAATGCCTGCCTGTAAATGAGAACATCGTTTAAACTCTGGAAATAATTCTCACTAAACTTGAACGAACACCAAAAAGCATGTTTTAGTCTTTCTTCTTTTAAAGATAAATGAACACAACGCTTTGCCTTCTGATGAGAATTCATATTCTTACAATTGTTGTAAACAACCCATTTCATTTTCAACGACGAATGCGAGGGATTTTTTCCCTGTCTGCATACTTGTTGGTTTCGTAGGCGATATATTTTGATAACAATCGAGGGAAAATTGAATTTTTTAAAAAAAATGTACATTTTTCACGCCCACATTGATCACGATTTTCATAATGTTTAAACTTGGTATTCCCCATTTTCCTCCTCGAATTCTGCAATCAATTTTTCTTGACTACGAATCGGTGGCGATTTGTGATCGGAGTTCGGGCCCGCCGACCGTTGAGAATTAATTTCCTGCACTGAAGATTGCGTTAGCATGAAACATCGATGTCTGTAGGTAATAAATAATTAATATTTATTTATAAATATTATTATAAGCCCCCTTTACTAAAAGCTGGGCACTCTGAGTGAGTTTAATAACAAGCAGTACTAATAAGCTTCATGCGAGATCCAAACACAGTTTGTTGATCACTTTCAACTGCTCGTGTAAAATACCTGCCGACTCGGTATTTACAAAGTTAAATTCCTCCTTAATTATTAGCTAATTCGTTGTGGCCGACGGGGGAACGCTCTTGACTACAAATCAGTGGCGATTTGTGATCGGAGTTCGAGACCGCTGACCGTAGAGAATTAACTTCCTGCACTGAAGATTGCGTTAGCATGAAACATCGACGTCTATAGGTAATAAATAATTAATATTTATTTATAAATATTATATATATATATATATATATAATGTATAACTAAAAATGCAGGCTTTGAACAAGTGAAAAATCCTTACAAATGTAATGTCATCTTGTGTGCTATTGGTCCATAAACGAATGTTCAATGTATAACTAAAAATGTAGGTTTTGAACACGTGGAAAAGAAACTTAAAATAACTTGTGTTCATCCTTTTCTGTTACGATTATAACAAAAGGTTACAGTTTTAATAACAGAATCGTAGCGATAGTCAAGTTTAAAATTGATATATGTAGGTATTAATAATCCTGCCAGCAATCATTCAGACATTAGCTGCATGCGTCTTTTTTAACCCTTTCTTCCCTCCCCCATTTCTTTACCCTCTCCCCTCTCTATCACCCACTTCCTGCTCCCCTCCCTTTTCTCTATCTTAAATTATTTTATTTCTTATTTTATCCGCCCCCCCCCCCGTACCATTTTATTTTATCTATCTATCTATCTATCTATCTATCTATCTATCTATCTATCTATCTATCTATCTATCTATCTAAGCCTGTATATCTATCTATCTATCTATCTATTTATTATTTCTCTCTTTCTTTCTTTTTTATTCCATTTTATATTTTTTTACTTTGATTTTATATTATTTTTGATTTTAGACGGTCCCAATTCTAACTACGTGACTTTCCAAATTTTAATTTTAAATTTCTTTTCTTTTCTCCCCATTTCATTCTTTCCAAATATGATCTAAGGTTAGGATCGTATTTTAACTCTGCCTGATAAGATCTCAGTTTATAATAGCTGTTGATCGATAACATAAACAATGATGCCAAATTAATTTTGGCAGCTCAATTGGTCACAAAATTATGACCATTCAAAGTTCGTTGGAAATTAGAAAATTTGCCGCCTTGTGATCCATAAACCAATTTTCAATGTATAACTAAAAATGTAGACTTTGAACACATGAAAAATCCTTACAAATGTAATGTCATCTTGTGGGAAATCAAAAATTAATTATAACCGAAGCGATAATTATTAGATCGAACCAGCCTTAAACATTGGGCAAAATTCCATTACCCACTCGAAAAAAATATGCAAAAGTGACACAGAAGCTCAACTTTGTTTATATAAGATTCATTTAAACAGCTAACACATTGAATCTTCATAATATGATTCATAATTTTATTTTAATAGTACATCAATAAACTAGCACTCAGAATTGGACCATGTAAAACAGACGGAAACACAATTTGATAATAGGGCAAACGTTTTAGTATTTCAATCACTAAAGTTTTCAACTTGGATCTCTTTTGTAAAAGACAATTAAAGACCCTATATTAAGCTCATCATATTGACAAGTGACCCTTTTTCTTTAAGATGGATCTATCTTTATATGCACACAACATCACGTATACCAAATTTGAAAAATGCCGACATTTTTATAACGTAAAAAAAAAAAAAATCGACCCTCATCAAAGATAGTAACCAAACCTTAAGTGGCCTGGAACAAAGTTATGAATGACATAAGAGGAAGACTAGTGTCCTGTCACAGGGGTTGTGCAGGCTTAACACTAACCCTATAACACCGATCCTTTGAGCCTTCACACTTAGAAAAGGAACTTTACTTTTTACCCAACATAAATTAGTTTTTCTGGTTCGTTTAATTTCTTAATGGTTGCGTTTCTCTAAACTAATCTTCCTTACATCCAAAACATTATTTGATCCGAATTCATGCGAAGAAACCCTAACCACTGATCCCCCCCCCTCCTTCACAACACACCATTTCTATTTAACTTCATACAGTTTTATTCAGTGCATTTTTTTTTAAGTCGCAATAAAAATAATCCTTTGTCTTTCAGTGTAAATAGCTCTATCGATTTTTCTTGGTTTGAAATCAACTTATTACATAGTAAACATTTAAAAAAATAAAAAAAAGACTAACACTCATGTGTGTGTCTGTCATGTAGTTTTCCAGTTGTGTCATTTTCTTTATATCTCCCCTAATAGAAGGAGCATTTATCATTTGAGTTGCTTTTGCTCAACTCAGACAAATTGTGGATGGGGGTGTGGTAGAGGTGCTGGCTGGCAAATTGTAGCAGGAGAAGTTAATTAGCTGCTAAGGGAAAACAAAACAAAAACAATTAAAAAAAAAAAAGAAAAAAAAAAAGAGAGCATTGTTTGTAAACACTTGCATGCAAAGGTCGCATGACATAACTTTAGAAAATAAATAAAAAATAATTAAAAATAATTAAAATAAAAATAAATTTTAAAAAGAGAGCATTGTTTTTAAACACTTGCATGCAAAGGTCGCATTACATAACTTTAGAAAATAAAAAATAAATTAAAAATAATAAAAATAAATAAAAAAGAGCATTGTTTGTAAACATTTGCATGCAAAGGTCGCATTACATAACTTTAGAAAAAAAAATGAATAAATAAAAATAAATAAAAAATAAAAATAAAAATAAATTTAAAAAAGAGCATTGTTTGTAAACACTTGCATGCAAAAGTTGCATTACATAACTTTATAAAAAAATAAATAAATAAAAAATAATTTTAAAAAAAGAGCATTGTTTGTAAACATTTGCATGCAAAGGTCGCATTACATAACTTTAGAAAATAAAAATAAATAAAAATAAATAAAAAATAGTAAAAATAAATAAAAAAGAGAGCATTGTTTGTAAACACTTGCATGCGAAGGTCGCATTACATAACTTTAGAAAAAAAAATGAATAAATAAAAATAAATAAAAAATAATAAAAATAAAAATAAATAAAAAAGAGCATTGTTTGTAAACACTTGCATGCAAAGGTCGCATTACATAACTTTAGAAAAAAAAATGAATAAATAAAAATAAATAAAAATAATAAAAATAAATAAAAAAGAGCATTGTTTGTAAACACTTGCATGCAAAGGTCGCATTACATAACTTTAGAGGTTTAATTCGTTCCCTAAAGTAAAGCTTTTTATATAACTGAGGTAATCAGTTCAATAATTTTAGCAGAGTAGAAAGTGGACCTTAACTTTCAGCAGCCTCGTTAATCTCGCATTCCTTATTTTGTCCTTTAGTCCTCACGTTCCTTGAGCGATGTTTCTGACAAAGGGGGAAGAGTTGCTGTTTTCTGGGTTGGAATCTATCCATCTAAAACTTATTGTTTGCTGGGTTTTTTTTTTAACTTGAAGTAGTATTTTTTTTCTCTTTTATCTCCTTACATCAAGTGGCTTCATGCCTTGTCAAGAGCGATTTCCATAAAAAAATAAATAAAAAATCAAGTGCAATTTTTCATACAGATCAGCCCTTTTCAACACATTACATCTTATAAACATTTTGAAATTTCTTGTGAATATATATATATATATATATATATATATAAAATGCACGATAGATATATCATAAAAATGAAATGCTGTGAAAGACAAGATGTGTGAAAGATGTTTTTTCACACACATATAAAATACATTAAATATTTAGGTGATACAAATCGTACATATTTCTAGACGCTGGACTATAGACATCAATATCAAAGGTTCAATCCTTGTTTAAGTTAGCCATGCTGATGACGGCTGTGAGCCAGAAACACGTGTCCATGGATTACTTTTATGTACGTATAAAATTAATTAAATATATATATATATATATATATATATATAAATGAGAAAGTTGGGCTTATTTCTCGCATTAGTAGTGAGCTCAAAACACCTTATTTCAAGTTGACACAATAGCAGCACCGTCTCTGTTTTATATAATGCTCATTTGTATGTGATCTGAGTAGTAAAGTTAACTAATTTGCATATTGTTTTGCAAAAGGATACTTTATTAATTAACTATAATTTGCTATTGATTTTTTTTTAATTCAATGATTGTTTTGATTTTAATATAACAAATAGTTCTGTTCAGAAATATTGTTTTATTTTGTGGACAAATGTTTAGCAAGTCAATAGAATTCAGAAATGCCAATGATGGTGGGTTCTCCTTTTGGTTACGATGGCAAGGCAGTTTTTTATGCACCACTGTCGTGTGCCTTTCCGGTCTATTTTTTGGAGGAACTGACTTTATTTTCAACAATTTGTTAAAAACAAAGCCCTACACGCACTCACACTCAGCCAGGCAAATTAATTTCTTTCTTTTCTTTTCTTTACTGTCAAAATTTTTATTTCAAGTACTTTAAGTGGAGAATTTGGCAAAGCGAGAGCAAGTTGGGGAAGCCATCTAGTATATATGCATATATATGTATATGTCATCCACAGACAGCTGTTTCAGCATAACACGGTTTCTTAGTGCAGCAAGACAGGGGAACGAGTGCTCAGGACATCCTTGTGACCCAGTGTCAATCTCTGCTCTGAGTTTTTTTGGGTTTTTTTTCTATTTATCATTCCACCGGTAGCAGCTATCCAAATTGTTTGTTTTTGCGCAGTCCTTAACAAAATTACGTTTTTTTTTATTTATCCAAACTATATTAATATCAAAACACCTTAGCTCTACCTAATTCAATTATACATTAAAATATTTTCACATACCATATATATATACTCGCAGAAAACCTGACTGAACACTCTCACGGCTATAACTTATTTGCATATTTATTTTTTAAACATTGTCTAATAAATTCATGTTCAGTACTATTCACTTATAATTTGTTTCTGCTATTTTGCTATGTATAACAAAAAAGTTTTATTGCTATTAATTATTATCAGTAGTAATATAATTTTAAACGATTTTTGATTAAGTTTAAAATTCAAAATCATAACTTCCGTTTCATTATTTGTTAAGTTTTTTTTTTTGGGGGGGGGGGGTTCCCCCACAAAAGGGGTACTCTGGATTGGAACAAAAATTTCGATTGCCTCGGTCTAGAAGGATTTCTCCTTCAGTGACTGAGGACATAAAAACTAAGTGCAGATTCAGAACAGATACTACATTTTGCTCCGAGCCAAAAGGCCAAGGAGTAAACATGTTGGTAGTGATGATGATGATGATGATGGTGATAACTTTAACATTTGTCATAGAAAAGGAAAAAAAAAAACAACTTTCTAATCTTTCTAAATTACAAAAAAAATTAGGATAAGCAGCATACAACTCCGCAGTTGACACAAGAACGGATATTCCGAAGATGCATCCATTCAATTTGTGCTTCTAGCAACAAAAAGGATATTTCAGACTTATGCATGACGGACCAATCTAGTCTGTCCCTGAGATACACGGATGTATCTAAATAAACTTAAATTCTTTTTCATCTCTGCATGAAGTGTTGTTTTAAAAGAACTGCTCTCTCACCAGGAGACGCTACTGCTCCGTTCTTTTTTGTTTCCATCATCCGCATTTCTCTTAATAGACGGACATTCGTTTATGGCAGGGAAGTTTGGGTTAGTGTTCACTAATGGGACAAGAAACCCGGGTTCAATCCTTGACATAAATGACCGTGCAAACTTGTTTATTTATTAAACAAGCTTAAAAATCATGTTCCATGCAGACTTTATAATTGTTCTCGTGACGACGACCGACTTGGGTCGTTAACCCGTGCAGCTAAATGTTTCCGAACAACAACCAAATTTATATAGACATATCCTTACTCGCGGCTGGTAATATTGACTCCAACAAGTTGCAATACCACAAAATTAAACCTTCAAGAAACGAAATAAAAAACGATATCAAATACAACCAGCACATAATAACAATCATAATTTATATATAAAGTTCTGTCTGAATGTGTGTTCAGATAAAATACACAAACTAGAATTTACCCCCCCCCCCAAAAAAAAACCCCATTAATTCAGCAACTTCCTAGCAAATTTTTGTCACAATAAAATATTAGATTTTACTGATTCGAACTTGATACCCAAGTTTGAGGTTTGATTTTATTGAATGGGTTCGTATACAACCACTATTCAAGGGCATGATCCTACTACGGCTTAACACAAGGTATTTTATCTGCTGCATTTCTGCCCTGGGGCGAGTCACCCTTCCTTGGTCTACCTGGTCTATCAGAGCCGCCTTGACCAATCATATTGTTGTCCGGTTTAGTGCAGACAACGAATCACCATGATTGCGCTCAGAACGGAATTCCTAAACTCCCAGAACTATATCGGTAAACTGTATATTAGCAAATATCTTTGCCAGTTAAAAAATATGTAATAATATTAAAAATATGTAATAATAACATTTGAAAAACTTTTCGGCCTTTTGGCTGGGATCAAAGTGTAGTATCTGTTCCGATGAATACTACACCCTATAGACTGGTATCGTCTTGGTCTTCGGGTCTTTATTCCGCCGGTCTGTGGGTTTGTCCTGTGCAGTTCTAGGAGGTCCACCCTCCCAGGCTTTGCCTCCCCTCTTTGGGGTGGAGTAAGTTTATCGCTTACTGCCTGAGGCACCCCTACCGGGTAATGCCGACGGGGCTTCCCAGGCATTTTTTGTAGGCCAGAGTGCTCATCTTCTCAGGCGCTGGCTTTTCAAATCCCACTTTCCCGACCTAACGTCACATCTTACCGCTGTGAGAGGAAGATAAATAAAAAAAAAAAACATTAAAAATATGTAATAACATTGGAAATATTACATATTTCGAATGTTATTACATAACATTAAAAATATGTAATAACATTAGTAATAAACAAAATAAATCTAAAATTATTGGATGTAAATAGTTTCAAAAAAATCCATGAGGATTTTAAATGCTTCCAAGGGAAGCTACTCTTCAGGAAACAAATTCTGTTACTTCTCTTTCATTATAATGAACAAAGTAAAAAAAAGTATTTTCTTAACAAGAATAAGTATTTTCAGCAAGACACTGACACATAATAAAATATATTCCTGCTAATAACATAGTCGAAGGGAGAAACAGAAAAAATGGGCTAGTCTAAATCAAGTATCGATATATCAGACAGATTGCTATTTGGGTCTGACTTTGAAAATCCAACAAGATAACTTGAAGTATTTTTCTTTTCTGATATATATATATATATATATCAGAAAAGAAAAATATATAAAGTTATCGTGTGGATTTTGATATGATATGGCGGATTGCCAGTGTTAAGAGCAGTACAGAAAGGCTACTGTGGGTTTTATTTTTGTTTTTTGGGCGTTTGTCTTTCGTGTCACACTACAATGTATAATTTTTCAAATTGAGAACTTTTTGTATTTTCTGAAGAGTTCAAGGATGACAGATCCAATATTGACATACTAATGTTGGTTGGTCTCCTATGAACGAAACAAGCTCGTAAAAATATTGCACTAAAGATCGACTGTTTTGTGAGATAAATAAAATCTTGGCTTTTGGAATGTGAGTGAATCTCTCTCTTTCTCTCTCTTTCTCTCTCTCTTTCTCTCTCACATACATACATACATACATATATATCCACCCTCATGTGAAATTAATTGCTTTTCCTACAGTATGTTGAAGACAACATCTACATCAAGGGGATCAGGTTGGGTGTAGTTGACTCCTTCGCATATTCTGGCAGCACTCTCTCCCGAAGTGGATTCCTCAACTCCAAAATACTTCCAAGGGTTGAAAGAGGCAAGCAATGCCTTTGGTAGGCCTGACAAACGCATGTGGTCAGACGAAGTCATAAGGATAAAAATGAAGCTTAATGCATATGAATCGTGTCTTGACTATACCCCTATATTCTTCTGCGACATGGACCACGTATTATCGATACATCAATGCCCTGGAGAGAGGTTCCACTGAACATGACTTCATAGAATCTTAATCTCTGACATCGATGTTATATAGCAAAGGAGTGAGTGTTATATGCAGTCAGCTAGGATGGAAGATAGCAGGGTCCTGACGCAACTGTTATTGTAAAGAGGAATTGCAGTGTGGTAAACGCCTAAAACACATGACGTTTTAAGGATGTCATCAGAGACAACCTGAAGGCCTTTAACATAGGCATATACAAACAGAATCCCGTGTTCTCGTTTGTCTCTTTTTTTTTTCTTTCCATTTTTGCTGGAGATGGAGCATCCTACTGGATGCCAGACATTCACCGGCTATTTCAGACACTCCAGCCTAGAGATCGTTTTAAGATTCTAACCGTCCCTTTAAGTGCAATTGTTTGTATTTCTCCTGCACTCGGTTCACCGGGTATACTCGCCAGATAGCTTTTGAAATTCTTTTTCATTAGTCCTGTTGCTCCTATAATTACTGGTATGATGGAGATTTTTCCTAAGATTCCAGTTTCTTTTCATGTCGTACATAAGACCTTGGTATTTCGTAATCTTTTCCCTTTCAGGTCATATCTGCAGCAAAATGTATTAAAGTAAATCTTGGCTGCTGAGCCATTTGCGTGCCCACCACCGGGTATCGCAATTTTGTAGAGATTATCTTCTTCTGCAAAGAAGAGGCAATCACCATATGTCCGAATATGAAATTAATCGCTTGTTCTCAAATGAGAATTTACGGAGGTTTTTTTGGGTTTTTTTAAATCTTAATTTTTGTTAGCATAGATGTTACCTTCACCATGTTAGGCATTCACAGTTTGGGTGGTGGACACAACTCACATGGATATTGCCAAATTACTGACCGTCATCGACATTATCTTCTTTACATGTACCTTGTGCGCTAAAACTTCATGTTTCTAACTTTCTTGCGCCATCCACTTCTATATGCATCATCATCCCAATTAATTTCATATTCATTGCTGTTTTAGACGCTTTCTAAGAATTTTTTGTGAACACACAAGCATTTTTTAAATAAACTCACACAAACACAATTATGCCCATCATTCTTTTTAAAAATTGTCATTAAAATGTCGACTTTATTAACCTCTTCATTTTCGTTAGTTTCTGTTTATTTATTTATTTATTTGTTTATTTGTTTATTTGTTTATTTTGTTTGTTTATTTATTTATTTGTTTGTTTGTTTGTTTGTTTATTTGTTTGTTTATTTGTTTGTTTATTTGTTTGTTTATTTGTTTGTTTATTTGTTTATTTATTTGTTTATTTTATTTGTTTATTTGTTTATTTTGTTTGTTTGTTTATTTGTTTGTTTGTTTATTTGTTTGTTTGTTTGTTTATTTGTTTGTTTGTTTATTTATTTGTTTATTTGTTTATTTATTTATTTGTTTATTTTGTTTGTTTGTTTGTTTGTTTGTTTATTTATTTATTTATTTATTTGTTTGTTATGCCTGCTTGGGCATCTCCCCTTTAACTATCTTCTCAATTCAGCTGATAAAAAAAAAAAAAAAAACTCTTAGTACAGTATCGATATCTAGATCAAATTCTGTTAAATATTTCATTTGACAACTCCCAAAAGTGCCCCCCTCAATTTCTCCCTTCTACCACTTTCTCTGAATTCATCCAACCTCATCTTAAACTGATCCACGCTATTGCTGTTCTTAATCCGATCTGGCAAATTATTCCAAAAACATTTTACTCTGTGAGCAAAAAAACTTTAACTGGTTAACAGATCTAGTTTTTTTTAAACATTTTGCAATTGAAACCCTAAAAAATGTGACCATTAGCTTTTCATGCTGTTTCATGAATGAGTGATTATTATGGCAGTTGGGAGGATCAAAAGATTCTATGATGTCAGTTTATAGGTTTACCGTTTCAGTCTAGAGTTACTAGAGTGTAAAAATATTTGACAAAATCACTTTTTTTTATGAGATTTCTTCAGAACATGTTCAGCTAGGATTGGAAAAAAGATTGAAGGTAAATTTTCATCAGATTTTTTTAAATATTTTAATTTTACGAAAAGGGTTCAGGTGGAAGGAAGGGAGGGGGGGGGTCAATTGAGATCTTGAAAATATTAGGTTGCTTATAAAAGTAAGTTTCAATTTTATTACAAACCTATTAGCAATATTGCTCTCTTTTTTTCGTTTTTTTTTTTTTTGTGTTTTAATGTAAAAATCAAAACATTTGAGGATGTCTAAATTGCTAATAATCTGAATCATTTTTATTACTATTCTGACAAAGCTAGAAAATAATGCGGCCTCTTAAAAATTTAATAACATTTTTTTTTTTATCAAAAATCTTTTTAAATTATGAACTATTTTGAACTGAAACAAGCATTTTTTTTTTTTTTTTTTTTTTAATTGTAACACAATTGTTTCTATGATCTTTTTTTTTTTTTTTTTTTTTTTTTTTGAGAGGGGGGGTCTAAAAAAAAATGTTTCTCGTTCTCATTTCTGATAACTGTGCTTGGCCTCCTATTCTCATTATGTATGTGTTGATTTCTTTAATATTCCTATTAACTCGTGGTTATCTCTACTTTACGGCATAATCACGTTGACACACCGGTTTCCGTTAGATCACCAAAGTTAAGCAACGTTGAGCCTAGTCAGTACTTAAATGGGTGACAATTTTGGAATACCAGGTACTGTATGTGCTCTCCGTTTATCTCGGCATTGTTTCCAGTCGTCCTGAACTTCTTGCCACTGGAATCAGGCAGTTCCGACTCAGGAGAGGTGTGATTGAGATTGCGCAACCCTTGCTTCACAATTACACATGCAGCCACGATTACAGGAGGTATCCATTGTCTCTCGAGACATAACGGAGGCCATGATCTTTACTTTAATTTGCATCTCCCGTACTTTTCCGCATACAATCAGTTATGGTTTCAATGGTTTTCTTCAGATTACAACATTTTGCTTTTAATGTTTGCCCAGTTTTATTCTAATTGTGTTCAAGAGTGACGAGTAGACACTCTATTTCTTTCGACTCCTCCTCACGTTGGTTGGTCTGTTAGGAAATATTTGAAACTAGCTCTATCTACCCGGCGTTGCCTGGTAATGATTTTAGTGACTTTTCTTTTTCTTTTTATAAACAATGCCGGGTCTTTATTTAAAAAAAAAAATTTTTTTTGTTATATTGTTTGATTCAAACAAAGGCAAGTAACTCTGTATCGATGAATATAGAGTTATGTCCCTTTTATTATAAGATGTAGTCCATCTAGAAATAATTCTGGACGGAATTAAATCGAATTACACTTTATTGTTTTTAATAACATGCTACAACAATCCACAAAAATAACTGACGAACCAAAACAAAAATTGATTTTTTTTTTTAGGAAGAAAGCTATCGATGACAAAAATCAAGAAAGAGACTGGCTTTACTTTATATATTAGAAGATATCATTTTGTATCGGTCTGTCATACTTAAAGTCAAAAATAGCATTTTTATATATGATCAGACATCTCTTAGGGCTCTGTCAATCAATGCATCGGTTTGTGAAGTATAGAATTGGAATGTATTTTCATTGTTAAACGCACATTGCATGGATGCATTTGAAGAATACTACCCATTCTACTTTAGATTCTGAACATTTTTTTTTTTTTTTTAATTTTTAATTTTTAGATTTAATCCTTATGAGACTAGATGCAAAGGAAATATAATCTGAATTTTCTTTCGAGATCTCTTTTTAAAAGCTT
Organism: Sepiola atlantica; assembly: GCA_963556195.1. Classification (NCBI taxonomy): domain Eukaryota; kingdom Metazoa; phylum Mollusca; class Cephalopoda; order Sepiida; family Sepiolidae; genus Sepiola; species Sepiola atlantica. The sequence continues at coordinate 21,539,319 of OY744531.1, read as the reverse complement.
TGGTGCCAATTTTCCCCCAAAGATAATGTGAACAACTTTAAACGTGCTCTATTGATCAGAGATCCATTACGAACAATTATACTAATTAAAAACCAATGTCGTTGTTTTGTTTCTGCCGCTGTTTTCTCGAGAAGACGGTGGAGTTAAGATTCTGATTTCTTTTTTTTTTTTTCTTCTGCTACCTTTCTATTACATTCTTATGTGTTTTCTCTTTAAGGCACATCTGAAACGATGAATCAAGTGATGGTGTGAAAAGGTTTTAGCATCGGTTAACCATTCTCGAGTAGACAATCAATTTGGAGAGATACCAATCTCCGCGCGGACCAATGGTGCCTAAAGTTGGAACCATGAACAAAATTCATGATACAATAGCGTCTTATCAGAAAAGAGTAAGTATTTTATGTTGATTTTTATTGTGTTTCCCTTTCTTCTGTAGACAATAGATGATAGTAACACTCTGAATAGAGAGATTGGAAGAATGGATTGCTTTCTGGTTTCACGAACATTTCTTTCTAAGATTTAAAATAAAGAAAAATTAGTTTACAAAAACCAAATATTTAATATATTAAAACTATCATGACAGAAATTAAACCTGTTGAAGTAAAACATTTAACAAATTCAACGAATAATAGATTTCTGGCTATTATTAGGGGTGGGACGTAATGGGTGAAAATTTCAGATTCATGCTAGTAGTATTTTTTTTGTATTCATTTATACATAAATAACACTAAACAATAAAACATTTTGAAAATTTTGCAAAATTCAGATAGTGCAGGCCGAAAATAGCCATTAGGGCTCCACGGGACTCAAAATCCATCATTTTTCGGTGAAAAAGTGGTTTCATGCGAATTGCAGGTCCTAAAACATCCTCAAAAGCTATGAATGGATATAGATGGTTAAATCTGATATAGTACTGTAATTTAGGACCATTTTCAGGCTGTGAAAGGGTTTTCATGAATGTAAAATAGCCAAAAACTATTGCCCTGCACCTTCTGAATTTTGCAAAATTTTCAAAATGTTTGATTGTATAAATGTTAGTAGCTAATATCTATGTCTATAATTAGGGGTGGGACGTAATGGGTGAAAATTTCAGATTCATGCGAGTAGTATTTTTTTGTGTTCATTTATACATAAATAACACTAAACAATCAAAGAGCATTTAAGTTTTTGGTACTTATATCGAATATGAACCAGTTTCCGTGACCTTTGCGTCGACAGCGTTCGGCATGTTACGTAAACATCCGAGAGGTGATGAGGCGAATGGTGGCAGATGATAACTTCGATACGTTGCTGCGTCATTTTTTTAATTTTTTTCAGTTTTATTTTCAAGAAAGATAGCAAATAACCAAACACAAAAAAAAAAGAACAAAACATATCGAAATCACTGTTAATAAATAATTTTTTCGTTTTTATTTTTGTAACAAAACAATGCCAAACAACTGTTAATAAATACAGTTTTAGTATTTCGTCGGGTAGCTGACAGCTGATTGGCTAATCGCTTGGCATCTCTCGGGTGTTTACGTAACATGCCCGAACGCTGCCGACGTGAAGTACACGGAAACGGGTTCATATTCGATATAAGTACCAATTTTTTAAAAATAACTTCAAAACTTTTGAGTCAATCCAACCCACTTATTCAGGTCTGTTGTCACGCTCAACACGTCAATATTAATAAAGCTTGACCATCAAGTTATTTCTTTTAAATAGTAAAATTCATTCAACACAAAGCAATAAAATACTAACATTATAATGTCTAATAAACAACGAGAATTACCACAACTTCTTGTTTGGAGTAAAAAGCTGTTAAATATTGTTAAATATTTTCGTGGATAGGTAAGACATCTTTCTCTATCTCTCGCGGTCGCACTATCTCTCTCGCTATCTCGAACGCTGCCGACGTGAAGTACACGGAAACGGGTTCATATTCGATATAAGTACCAATTTTTTAAAAATAACTTCAAAACTTTTGAGTCAATCCAACCCACTTATTCAGGTCTGTTGTCACGCTCAACACGTCAATATTAATAAAGCTTGACCATCAAGTTATTTCTTTTAAATAGTAAAATTCATTCAACACAAAGCAATAAAATACTAACATTATAATGTCTAATAAACAACGAGAATTACCACAACTTCTTGTTTGGAGTAAAAAGCTGTTAAATATTGTTAAATATTTTCGTGGATAGGTAAGACATCTTTCTCTATCTCTCGCGGTCGCACTATCTCTCTCGCTATCTCGTGGATAACACAACCAAAAAAATAAAAAAATAAACATAAATTGAAGTTGTAGACAGAACACAGACAGCTCGATACACAAGTGCAGCAAATGCACAACGCTACGCCATAGTTCTACAAGTAGAATTGCAGTATCTAAAACACATAAAAACCGAAACGACGAAACATGATGCAGAATTAAAAGAGAGGTAACTAACTAACCCCCCCCCCCTTCAAAATTATAAGAAAACAACAAAATGGTAAAGTCTTTGACTGAACCCTGAGAATAAATTTTTCAGTTCGGATGCTGTCTTTACCCAAAGACAGCATCCAAACTCAAAAATTCATCCACATTTAGTTTAATGTCTTTACTTGACACAAGATTTTCCAGAGTGTAAGTTCCAGGTCTAACTTTTTGTCCAGCTTCCAGACTTTCATATCATTCTTGATTACTTCTCCTCAGTTTTTACGTGGACACCCACTTCTTAATCTACGAGGGGCCCACAATCTTAGTACATCAATGGATCCACCCGCCACTATGGTTTACATGCCCAAACCAATGCTGTCTGCATGATCTTAAAGTGCAGGCATTTTTAATATTTGGTAGAGAGACGCCATGGGGATTCTGTGTCTGAGATGCTGACACCACATATTCAGTGAACCGAAGTAATTTGTCCTCAATCCTGAAAGCCAAACACTCATTACCATATATCTGGCGTCTATTCGGATTATAAAAATAAAAATATCAGCCTCTTTTAAAGAAAAGAAAACTAAAAAAATGAACTTCATCTGTTAAAAATTCCAATTCAGTTCTCACTTGATTAGCAATGTAAATATGATAAACATTTTCAATCTTTTGGATAGGAACAAATGTTAATTGCGTTATCTTTGCTGACAGATGAAAACAAAAAGAAGAAAACGTTTCAAACTGGAAAGTTTTTTTTTTTAAAAGAAAGAAAAAACGTATGAATCGGTATAGAAAACAGAAAGAAAAAAAAGTTTCATTTTAGAAGTAGATTTGCTTTCTCAATTCCCCTAAATACTTGAAATGGATTCGTCCGGCAGTTGTTTATTCGCTAACTTTCCTGTGACAAGACGAATATATATATATATATATATATATATATATATATATAATGCATACATAGACACACACAAATAATGGCAAGTTACTGTTCCACTTGAACATAACATCAGATCGCTGGTCTGCAAATTGGAAAGAATGGATCAAAAGAGGAATAAACAGCTTTAACTTCTGTTTAAAAAAACTTGTCAATGAAAAAATGCCGCCTAAATATACAAATAGATGCACATTTCTTTTTATTATAGAGTGGAAAATGACTAACCGCTCTCACAGAATAAAATACTTTTTGTAATTTTTTTTTTTAAGTTTCTTTTTCTACTAGTTTTTGTTTTTATTGTTTTTCTTCTAGATTGGCTCTTATGATAAGCAGCTTTGGGAACAATCAGTCGAACAGAAAGTATATAAGGTAAATCATTAGTTTGATTGAAATTGTTGACTTGAATTCATTCACCGTGTGTTGTTTTATATAGTTTTCGTCCTTATCCGGGCAACCCAAGTATATTTACATCAGATACTCAGTATGACTTTGATGCTGATTTCTAATGGTAGACCAGGCGTTGTGTAACCTACAAAAGTTTGTATAAATCGTTCAAAGTGGAAATTCCTTTGTCTTTCTTCATCCGACACTGTTTGGAATGGCAACTTAGAATTTCATTGAGTTTTACTTGTTGACATTAATGGGGGGGTGGGGGGGCTGTGAACTTGTGATCCTTGGCATTTCTAGTCAGTTGAATGATAATTGTACATTTTTAATTAAGAGATGTGGAGTGATTGGCTCTGCCACACGCGACTTCCTCGGCATCCTTGGTTTATTAATGACACACAACACCGGAGACAATTGCGAATTGTCTTGGCTTTACGAACGCCTCTCTATCGCCATTATTCGTGGAAACGCCTTGAGTCTGCTCTCAGCCTGCCAAGCACACCCAGACATTCGAAGAAAACTATGGACTGTGAGACAATTATATATAAGGAATTGGGACTTCTCGATATTGTGTAAAAACAATTAACCAAGTTTTTTTGTTTTTTTTGTTTTTTTTAGAGCTTACGAATGCTATTCATTTATTGAACAACAGACTTGCAGTTGAAAGACTTTTGCCCGACCGACTCAAAAAATTAATTGATTAACTTATTTTGCCTAAATTTTGAAATAAAGATTTGTCGATATGATTGACAGTTATTACAGAAATTTGATTTCCATGTTTATAATGATTTTACCAAAGGAAAATTTAGAGATTGACTTACAATACAGAAAATTCATAATGATTGAAGAAAATTCTAAATGTAAATAGGATTATCTAATATTGATTAAATAAATTATAATATGATAATCGAGTGTGACCGAGGCGTACTAAGCGTGCGTTCTATTCTTGTATTTTTCATCTTTCAGTCTATAAGTCATGTACCAAGAAGGATAGGACGAATGAAGACGGAATTTATAGACGTCGATTTAGTCCGAGGTAAGTCCATCTTTTCTTATTGTTAGGTGTTTTCACAAAATAGCATTTGCCATTTTTGTAATCTGGATGAGAATTTTGATTTTTAGCTGCAATTCAAGGACGGTCAGATCAATTGTTGATTGACAAAAAATCTCTTTATGTTTGTTAGGTAAAATATCATTAAAATCATTATTTACGTTTTTGGGGACTAATTTATTCTAATTGATTTTTTTTTAACTAATGAGTCACCACTTATCAAGGCTAAAAAACACTTAAGGATAAGGCTTAATGAGATGGATAGACTGACAGTTGAATGATGATGAATACTATGAGAGGATTGAAAGTTTCCACATACCACCCACTCAAAATAACAGCCGACCCAGAAAATGGCAATTACCCACCCCCTTTGTCAGAAACATTGCTCATGGAATGTAAGGACTAAAGGACAATGGAGAGGGGGCAAGAGTTACTGGCATGTGTTTGACAGCTTTGTGTATCTGAATGTGTAACGCGTTCAAGCATTTGTTGCATTTCGATTTTTTTTTATTCTAATGTTTTGTGTGTATTTAGAGTCAGTTTTTTTTTTCGTATATATATATATTTTTTTTTTAAATTCTTTCATCTTCACATTTGCCTTCTGCTATGTCTGCTGATAAGCACTGTTATCGGTTTCATAGCGGACCAAAAAATAATCAATGGAGGACGACGTATGAAACTTGACGCATTTATTAAACAAATTTACAGGTTGGATGATCACTTAAAAGCCGCTGGATGCGGAATGATTGTTTTGTGTTCTGCGGAGCAGTTTTTGTTTATATCTGACTGTCATGGCTAACCTCGTTTCTCCAAGGGCAGATAACTTTCCATTTCATTCTACCTTGCATATTAGTTTTAGGCTGAGGGCCAAAGAAAAAAAAAAAAAAATAGAAAACCAAAACAGTGATCGGTTTAATGTTTGACAACAAAGGTTTTGAGGTTTCTTTTTTACGTTGGATCAGAATTTGAAATCTCCTCCACAAAAGTAGATTTTGCCGCAAAGAGGTTTTGAGTTTTCTGCTAAACCTTTTTTTTCTAAGAGTAATGTTATTCCACTTTAATAACAAAGATTCACATTATTTAAAATCATATTCAATAAGAAAAAAAGACGCTCTCCCTCAAAAAAAAAAAACCGAATGGGATAAATAAAACCCGTGCATTGAACCCCCCCCCCCACACACACACACACAAAAACAATCTAACAATGTGAAATATTTTGAATATTAGTTAAAAAAAAAAATAAAAAAATTGGCACATGTTCGTCTTTAACCACTGTCCATTTTTCACAACTTTTTACTGACCATTTTTCTTTTCTTTTTTCGGTGTACACTTATCTATCAGGCTGCTAGAGAATTCCGGCGTTTTTGGAATTTTTTTTCAAATATTTTAGGAGGGGGGATCAGTTTCCAATGTTAATTCAACGTAGACTGATCCCCTTCTTTTTGACCATCTCAATAGTTTTTAAAAATCTTTTTCGGTGTACGATTACCTGTCATGTCAATCGAGAATTCCGGGGGTTTTGGAAAGAAATTTTTAAAAATTGTGATTTTAAGACGGGGGGGATCAGTTTTCAATGTAAATTCAACGTGGACTGATCCCCCTCTTTTTAACCATCTCAAATTTTAAAAATTATTCTTCTGCTTACAATTACCTACCATGTCGCGAGAGAATTCCGGCGTTTTTGGAAAGAAATTTAAAAAAAAAATGAGATTTTAAGACGTAAAAAGTTGTGAAAAACGAACTATGGTAAAAGACGAACAAGACTGATCCCCCGTCTTAAAATCTCAATTTTTTGAAATTTCTTTCCAAAAACGCCGGAATTCTCTCGTGACATGATAGGTAATTCTAAGCAGAAGAATAATTTTTAAAATTTGAGATGGTTAAAAAGAGGGGGATCAGTCCACGTTGAATTTACATTGAAAACTGATCCCTCGTCTTAAAATCACAATTTTTTTAAATTTCTTTCCAAAACCCCCGGAATTCTCTATTGACATGACAGGTAATCGTACACCGAAAAAGATTTTTTAAAAAATTGAGATGGTCAAAAAGAGGGAGATCAGTCTACGTTGAATTAACATTGGAAACTGATCCCCCCTCCTAAAATGTAAAATATTTGAAAAAAAATTCCAAAAACGCCGGAATTCTCTAGCAGCCTGATAGATAAATGTACACCGAAAAAAGAAAAGAAAAATGGTCAGTAAAAAGTTGTGAAAAATGGACAGTGGTTAAAGACGAACATGTGGCAAAAAAATTTTTTACGTATTTAACGACGGACTTGAGTGAAAAATCAAATTACTTGACCAAATAAACAAATTGTCTCCTTTTTTAAAAATGATTCAAGATGTTTTTTTCTTATTCTGTAGAACAAAAAGATAACTTAAACCTCGTGTGATTCATAAGTTTCCATTTTTTTGTTGATTTTGAAAAGTAATGTCTGATTTGTCTTTCGGACAGGTTCTACGTTCACTAAAGCCAAGCCCCAAGTGCCTTGGACTCGCATTACACAGAGGGCCGTTTTAAGGGTAGTTTTCTTCCCCTTTTATTACAGATGGTAAGTTTATTTGTTTTTTGTTTGATCTTGTTTTTTGAACCATTTTTTGTGCTGTGAGGCAAACAGAATGAAATTCAAAACAAAATGATTATTAATCTTTTTTTTTTCTTTCAAAATTTCTGAAAATGTTTTTTTGTTTTTTAAAGCTCCATTTTTTTTTTTGTTTAAAAAGCCCCATTTTTTTGTTTAAAAAGCTCCATTTTTTGTTTAAAAAGCTCCATTTTTTGTTTAAAAAGCCCCATTTTTTTTGTTTAAAAAGCTCCATTTCTTTTTTTGTTTAAAAAGCTCCATTTTTTGTTTAAAAAGCCCCATTTTTTTTGTTTAAAAAGCTCCATTTCTTTTTTTGTTTAAAAAGCTCCATTTCTTTTTTTGTTTAAAAAAAACCTCATTTTTTTGTTTAAAAAAACCTCATTTTTGCTTGAAAGAAAATCAGGTGCTGCTACAATTTATTGAGCAAACTCGAAATGGCCGAAGCAGTTTACAATTTGAAAGCCACAAAAAAATGTAAAAAGGGCAGACGACACTAAAGCATACAACTGTAAAACAGGGTTAAAATTTGGTTCTGCTGTTGTGCTAGTTTTTAGAGTTTTAGATTTTACTTGTGGGATCCGTGTCCCAGCAATTGCCCAGAAAAATTTGCAAACACAGAAAGTAAATTAACCGGAAAGGACTGGAAAAGCTCTTATCACCCAAAATGCTTAACATTTATCCACAATATAAAAAATATTTGTACAAAGCTATTCGGAGATGGGGGGGGGGGGGGTACTCGCTAAATAGTTCTTAATTTACAATTAACAAAAGAATAAAATGGTTGACTTGTTTATGAATGAACCAAAATGCATTATGGTGGAATTAAATTTTTTTTTTTAATTAAATTGTTTTCTCTGTGTGGGTGGGGGAGAGAATTTGGTTTTAATTTATAATCTAGAACTGGATATCTATCATCAGAAGTAAATTGACTGAAAAGACTCATTTTACCCAAAATGTTAAGTTGCTATCAATGATATAAAAATATGGGTAAACAACCATACGTGATAGTAAAATGAAAATAATCATTGAATTAGGAAACAATAAGAACAAATAGTTAATTAATGAGATGTCCTTTTGCAAACCAATATGCAAATTAGTTAACCATACAACCTCGATCACATACACATGATCAGTATATTAGAAACTATTGTTTTTCTATTTTGAATATGAAGTTGGTGTTTTAATCTCACTATCAGTGCAATAAGTTACCCAACTTTATGAATAAAGATAATCGACTCAGTCTTTTATTCGTTGTTTAAAAAGTTAAGAGGTGACTCAATCGTTGTGTTCACTTTGCATGTTAAATACTTAATGTTCAAATCTTGGTTTCTCCATTTATCTCGGCATTGCTTCCAGCATCTCGGATCTCTCTCTGCCACTGGCCTATGCAATACTGAATCAAGAGGATGGCAGTTGGGGATTGCCAAACCCATGCTCTACTTTAAACTTCTCGTACATAAAACGGATATTTTCTGAAAGGGTCTACTTAGAGCCTGAAGAAGTTATTAAAAAGAAATGAATTGGTGTTCTGTTTCTTTAGCGCACAACCAGTAACATGTTAGTGTTATTTTGAAGTTTTCCTTCTCCTAGTCTAGTTGCCTTACTGTTTCTGCTGATTGGCTAATTTAAACCTAGTCTCTAATTTCACTTTTGATCAATCATTTCCATCGATTTGTCACTTTCCAGTTTGAAATATGCCAGTCCTGGGTATGACCGTAAAAGACATCCAGTGGTTGATATGCCATTAAGCAATATCTTACCTTGAAATATGCCACCCATGGACTCGCTAATAAAATGAAAATTCGTTTCTACAAACAAACTTGAGTCTATGCCCGAATTGTCCACCAAGTTTTGATCGTAAATGTCCAACAGGCTTTGCTTTATCGCCGTTCAATGATAAACACACCTGGATACAACATGCAAAATTGTGGATAACTGACGTCACACTCCTACCTTGGCACTGCCCTGATTTTGCCTGTGATGGCCCCTTTAAGTTCAAAAATGGTCTGGGGATTGTTTTGATAGACATTATCTTTGCGTTAAGGTCCGGTGAGTGTGAACCCATTCTGGATCACACCTCCTACCGATGATATGATCATTAAATTGTCCTACGCCTATCATCAAACACGGATAAAACAAAGACTGTTGGACATGAATGTCTTCCTTTTCTTTGCGTGTCTTTGAAGTGTCATGGGGTCAGACGACAGTTTCCCACTTTTTTACGCAGTTCTTTACACTTTTGTTGTAGTCTGCAAGATCTTTCAAGCTGCACCAGTTGGGCAGTGGAGAGCAGAGAAGGCAATGTTGCATCGTATGGTTCTCCTCTTCACATTCGCAGATGGCTGGGTCGGTTTTGTAGCCCCATCTAGTCATAGCAACTTTTGACCGCCCCTTCCCATTCTCGGGCGGTTGAGTGTTTTCCACTGGACCCAGGGTGCTTCTGAGTCGGGAGGGAGGGCCTCAGAAAGGAGAATTCCCATGTCAGTAGAAGTGGGGGGGGGGGTCATTCTCTAGTTGGTTTGGTCAACAGCTGTAGTCTGGTCTCTTCCTGAGATTTTTTTAGGGGTTCGACATAGCTGAGGAAGCGTCTCTTTGACTTCAGTCGTTGGACCACGTCTATAAAAGAGATTGCGTTCATCACTGGTAGATTTTGTGATCTCTGCTCGGCTGGCAACTTTCCGCCTCACATCTGCAGGGGCAATGCCAGTGAGGATATAACTGAACAGATTGAAGTTTATTTGTACCAAATAGGGTTAGGGACAGGCTGTAGTATTTTATGAATAGACGCGTTTTACGAATGGATCCATTCTTGTTTGTAAATTTGATAAATAAAAATGAAAGTTAAAAGGGATATCATCATTATAGTGAAATGTCATGAATACTGATTCAATAATTTCTTCTTCAGGTGGATTCAGCAAACATCAACATCATTCTGGCTCGCTATGCTTGTTCTCTACACATCACAGCTGTTAACGATGGTCATTTACATCAGTAACGCCGGGGAGTACCTTAAAACTGATGTGAGTAAAACGAAACAGAAAAACTCTCGTCTGTAATCTCATTTCAAATCAAATCTTTCATACAAAATTTAATGGGTTTTTTTTCTTCACAGGAAAAAATGAATGTATATTAATACACGGTTGTAGAAATCTGTTGTTGATAATGTGCGTATATCTGTTGCGGTAATAAAATTAAACTGTTGGAATCACCAGTTTCTATTCGATGTCTTTATTTATGTCAGGAGGTATGAGTCTTTTTTTATAACACATTATTCATAATTAAATGTATGTAAAAATAATATTAGACACAAATGTATCAGTATTTTTATTTATATATTCAAAGACAGAGCTTAAAAAAAAAGGCGATCAAACCCTATCAGCTTACCAGCCAAAGAGGAAGTTCTATCTTCTTCACCACGTCTCATTTCGAACTTCCTCTTTGGCTGGTGAAGTTCTATCTTCTTCACCACGTCTCATTTCGAACTTCCCCTTTGGCTGGTGAAGTTCTATCTTCTTCACCATGTCTCATTTTGAACTTCTTCTTTAGCTGGTGAAGTTCTATCTTCTTCACCATGTCTCATTTCGAACTTCCTCTCCGTGATGCCATATCCTGAGATCTAGATCTAACTTTAAATTTTTATTTCTAATAGAATTTTCCACTCCTCTATATTCCTTTCGTGGAAAATACCGTTTTTAATATTATATGTAAAAATTAGACTTAATATTCTCAGCTGGTGTTTGATGCCGCTACACACCTGATGCCAAACAAGCAGTGGAGTATTGTTGTCACATCTCGGCTGGCGCATTATCCACCGTAGACAGTCTAAAAAAAGTCTCTAATCTAATAGGTCCTTCACTATCAACCAAGCTCTAGCCCCTGTCCCCTCGCCGCAATGTTGCATCCTTGTGCTTGTTTTACAAGTACTTCAATGAAATGTGATCCGATGAACTTGCTGCTCTCGTGCCCCGTCAAAGTAAATACACTCGACCAACCCGACAATGAGCTAAATCCCACCCATTCACTGTGGAGATCCCCAGATGCCAGAGAGACTTCTACTCAAATAGCTTCTTTCCTCGTGCTGCCAGCCTTTGGAACTCCCTCCCTGTTTCCTTGGCTGTACTGACATACAGAAATTTAAAACTAATGTGAACAAGCATCTCGCAGCACAACTCCCAATTTAGGATGATCCCCAAAACATTCACCCTAATTGTCAGTAGCCCCTTTCGCCTACAGTGGCAACTTGCCTTGTTTGGGCTGAACTAAGTTAAAAAAAAAAAATTAAAAAAAAAAAACATGCACGTTTGTAGTAATTCAATGTCCAAACATCTGTTTTTGGTTTAATCCGTTTCTACAATATAAAACGATGACAAATTTTCCATTCATTCAGTGGTGCCATATCCAACCAACACTAACGAAAGTGGCAAGAAGGTCAGATCTAGATGTAGTTGATAACTGTGAAATCCAACCTAGAGGCTATCACTGGCCCTCTCTGATCACCGGTTTTCAATGTCGAAATCTGTTATGTCTGATAATAACCGCTGTTATCGGTTTTAGTAACAGACAAAAAAAAAATCAATAGACGAAGTACGAAATTTAACACATTAAACCAGTTTACGGGTTGTATAATGGTTTAAAAGCCGTTAGATGTGCGATGATTGGTTTTATTTATCTTCCTCCCACAATATAAGATGTGACACAAGGTCGGGAAAGTGGGATTTGAAAAGCCAGCGCCCGAGAAGGTGAGTACTCTGGCCTAAAAAAATGCCTGAGCAGCTCCGTCGGCATTCCCCGGTAGGGGTGCCTAGGCAGTAAGCGATAAACTTACTCCACCCCAAAGAGGGGAGACAAAGCCTGGGAGGGTGGACCTCCTAGAACTGCACAGGACAAACCCACAGATCAGCGGAATCAAGACCTGAAGGCCAAGAAGGTACCGGTCTATAGCGTGTAGTATCCATCGGAACAGATACTACCCCTGCAATGATTGGTGTTCTGCCAGGTATGTTTGCAGCTAAAACTGTCGTGACCAACCTCGTCTCCAAGGGAAGATAACTTTCCCTTTCATCGAGTACAAGAAGGATAACTCTTCTTTGGATATTATTTTTAATAAAATTGAGGGTTTACTGTGAAAAATGCTTTAATGGGTAAATAATCTTCTCTTTCTGTATCGAAACCAACATCAGTTAATGATACAAAGAATTAGAAGAACTCGCGTTAACTTGTTTTTTGTTCAATATAAAAAGGCACACAAACTAAGAAGCTGTTGTGCTTCCACACAATTATAAACATTTTACTATAAGTAGTAGTAGTAGTAGTAGTTTTAAGAAAACAATTGTAAACATGACTATATTTGGACTTATTTTTATTTAATAAATTACCACCCTGGCAACGCCGGGTAAATACAGCGAGTTAATTATAGCTTAATGTTATTTATTTAGTGAGAGAAATAATTTATAATTGTTTTTCTATATAATAAAATAAAGTCCTCATGGGTGTTTCCAGAAATTATGCAATCGTTTTCCATCCTTTCAATATTTGTTATATTTCATCCGGGAAATCTGACTCTCACAAATAAAACTTCCAAAGAGAGAGTAGCTACATTTTTTTCCATTCTTCAAATTATCTACTCTAATCGCTACCCAAATCACTGGGTTCTTTGTTTATAGAAGGGAAATTATGTTAAAGCACCGCTACATTCCAAGTTCAGGGAATATAATTCGTCCATTTCTGCTGCTTGAAACTTATACGTTTTGCGTAACCGGATTACATTTTAATGAACACATTGTCGCAGGCCATATTTCCGATCACACGAAAGTACATTTTTAACGTCCGTCTTTTTATTTGTCTTCATCTCTACTTATAACTACTACTAAGCGATTATAAACACGTCGCCCCTCGAAACATGCAATTTTAGAGTTTTATAAACTTATGTAAATTTTTATTAGTTATTGTCGACGATCTATTTTCCTTATATACTTTTTTTAATAACGTAAACGGGTCACAAATACGTAGCTGGGAAGTTTATAATTGTTTTTCTATGTAATAAAATAATGTTGTTTTTCCCCCTACGCCTTCAGACATTATAGGAAAATAACCGGCCACTTCATATGCTAATCTTTTCAACTAACCACTTACAGCACTTCCGAATGCGTGTTTCCAGAAAATTTGCATTACTTTCTTCTTCATTCAAAACTTATTATATTTTCTCCGTGTTACCTGACTCTCAGAAAGCAACCTTACTAAGAGAAAGTGGCTATCATTTTCACTTAGATCTTACTTTCTACTACTACCACTACCAGTCACACCGTGTGCAATTTTTTTCTGGGATACTAATTAACTAAACACTAGTTATTCCAAACTACAAGACTTTGCATTCCTGAAAACCCAACAACGACTGCTCACTTATAATTTATACGTCTGCATCGCTAAACTTCTCTGATTACTTTGGTTTTACAGTTAATTCTTTCTATTTACCCTCATATTATTCATGCTACACAAAGCAACCTCTCTATTTACTTAGATTTATACATCAATTTTTACGTCAATCTTCTTGTCACCATATTCCGTAAACAATTTTCCTACATTCCAGAATAGAGTGAAATATACAAATTAATAAACACCTTCCACACATGACTCCTATTTGCCTACGTAAATTATTTAAAATTTATACTTTTCTGCTAATATAAACGACACTTTTGTACTTTTCCTGAAGTAATTTACATCGTAAGATACCCATGTTTAAACGTGCTGGAATCAGGTAACATGTTGGGGTTTGTTTTTTTTATATATTTTCTTGACGCATATTACATTTCCAGTTTTTTTTTTTGTTAGGATGCATCTTTTTGCTCACAACGATCATATAGTTACTACTATAATACTTACATCTTGCCAAGAAACGAAAACACGCTGGTTTCTGAGACTCATTTGTTTTTACACATACATAATCTGTTAGCACAAATAGGTCACAAATTATTTTGTTATATACTTTTTTTTACTGACACAAGTAGGTCACGAAAACCTAGCTAGGAAGTTATGCCGTGTCAAAAATTCTGCTTTCAAAACAAAATAAACAGTGAAATTTCTTCTTAGGTGGAATAAAATTAATTTCTTTGGGAATATTCTCTATTGAATCATACGCATTATTCGTTTGTTTTCTTTTACTATAAAAAAAACGCGTTGAAACTAATTGAGGCTTTTCCGTAAAAGAAAGTATGAGGCTGGTTATAACTATATTATAACATGTAACTAAATACAAATTGAAGGGAAACTTTTTCTTTTTTGGTGAAAAACATAATCTTTTTAATTTTTTTTTGGGGGGGGGGCCAAACGGGTACACTTCAGAAATTGGTTTAAAACTATTTTTTAAAAAAGAAACATTAAAAAAGGGGATCCGCAATCTAAAATCTTAAATATTTACTTTTATTTTATTCTTTTTTTTGCTGATGTTTTTGTTTTTTTACAGCTGAAATGGTTGTTTCGTCTAATGTTGATAATAATTTACTGTTCGGTTTCGGTCTGTTCCATAACTCGCAATCGAAAACATTCAGGCCGATAAGGATCCTTTTGTATAGAAGTATCAAAGTGGTTATGCGACAACCTAGGACGGACCTTTTTGATAATCTCACGCCATTCATTCTTTAATATTTCACACATGTTTAGCTCATGTGTTTGCATTTTTTGTGTTGTTTGAGAAACTTACCTTGTGGTTATTGTAATAATTGCCTCCTGTAGGCATGAAACCCAGTGTAATGTTGAATCTGTAGGGTAAGTTGTAACTTGAGAAATTATATATATATATATATATATATATATATATATATATAAAATATAATATCCACAGACATGTTTCATTTTTTAAGGCTCGTCAGTATGGTTAGACGCAGCAAATGCATCAACCCTGAGTTTCGCACCCCAGACATCAGTCACTACCTATCATGAGAATCCGATGCCCTACCATCTGAGTTAACTTGCCTGCTGCTGTTATATATATCGCTTTTCTAAACAAAATTTTGTATTCATTTGTTTTATTTTTTACGATAGTGATAACCTAGAGGATTCAATTCCTTTAATGAAAGTATTTACACTTAAGTGGAAACAATCATTTCCTCCATCAGAGTGCTCCACTCAAAGGGGAGCGTGTATATGTAAAATGTAGTTATGTACATGTTTCGTCTTTTCAAGATTCATCAGATTCCTTTTTCTCAACTTGTCACTTTTTGTTGCTGCTTTTTCTTTTCTATCAGACTATCCCCATTTTAAATGATAATCATATTGTCTTTTGTCCTCTTTTTCAGAGTGTCACACTTAGTGAGGTATCATTTCCTGCTTTACTGATGCTAATTTTGGGCCTGATGCATTCACAAACCGTCTTGGCCCATTTCTCTCACAAACCAACAAACAGAGACGGACTCAAATCTTCACGGTAAGACTTTCTTTTTTATATTCTTACGACTTTCGGGCGTTTTGCTCAATTCTCTTTCCATAAACCATCAGCATCGCATCTGGTTGACTTATGCGTTGGAATGTTTTGAGATGAGGATAATTCGGATTACTGTTCTCATCTTGGTTGTTATTTTCACAACGTTTCGGCCGATGTAATCTCTGATCTTCTTCAGATGCATCTTTTCAAACTTGGGAATCATTCTAGTCAAATTTGGGAATCTATATAGAATTCCATGATAAATGCCAGTATACTGAAATCATATGCCCTTAATAGGGTTAAGATGAAAATTCATATACACTAAATGTACAAAAGCAAGAAATTCCCAAATGTTTACACTTTTATTGTCATTAATTAAGGGTATGACTAAATATCAACCAAACCATTTCATTATCACATCACTACAGTATAAATCTCTATGCATGAGTGGATGAAGTGTGTGAGGTGCGCTGAAAAAAAATTCCGACCAGTAAAATACATCGCCCTGTTGTGCTTGCATACCCTTAATGACAATAAAAGTGTAAAAATTTGGGAATTTCCTTGCTTTTGTACATTTAGTGTATATGAATTTTCATCTTAACCCTATTAAAGGCATATGATTTCAGTATACTGGCATTTATCATGGAATATCACTACTTTTGTAAAGGCTATGCCTCAATACAATGCCTTCTCATAAGGTTTTTTGGAATTTTCTGGAAAACTAAGGTATATGGTAAACTGAAATTAAAATGCCATCAACTAGACCCTAGAACCTCTATTTCTGCCCAAAATTAGCTGAATCCATCAAATAGTTGATGAGATACAGGGTGGCACATACGTACGTACAACACAAAATCATGCCTGACCTTTCTGGATCTCTGGGTTGCCTTGACTAATGATGCTGAAATTCTACACACTTATAGAACCTATCAAATAAAAATTTTGTGCAAAGTTTGAACTAATTTGGTTTATTGATTTTTGAGTTATGATTGATCAAAGAAATGAGATTTCTAGCATAGGCCGTTTTTAAAGTCTATTAAGGGATAGAGCGCTCTCGCGCCTCCCTTGATTTAACACTTAGAATTTAATTTAATTTATGAGGGTAGATTGTTCTCGTTCTGTCAGTCATGACCGAGTAGAAGTGTTAATTATATAGTCATTCTTAGTTATTATCGCTTGTCGTAAGGATTGAACCTTCAACCACAAAAAGACAATCGCTTAGAACTGATTGTTAATCAACACCTTTAAACATTGCGCAATGTGGAGAATTCTAGTATGAATTTTGGAAGCTTTAAATCTAATCTTGTTTTAGATGTGTAGTATTCCTACTTATTACTATATCCTCTACGGACAAAATAATGGGTTATTCGGGTCAAATTGCATGTAGGTTTTTCCACGTTCGGCTTATTAGGTTCACAAGTTTAAAAAGCTGCACCTGAAGATTAGAAGTTACAACAGCCGAAACGTTGTGGAAATAACAACCAAGATGTGAATAGCAGTCTAAATAATACAAACTCTTCTTTACTTGTCACTAGCATTGGATGTTTTGGTAGCCTCTTTCCAGAGTGTTCGTTCCAGAGATAGGTTTTCATCCAGGTTTCCTGCTTTCAGATCATTTGTTCCATCCCTGATATATATAAAAAAAACTTCCACCTCTTCATGAATGACTGATTATTTTTAAACGGGTAAAAAAAAAATATATATTAAATTCCAAAACGAGGAAAGTTTTCAGTTTTGTTTTGGACACAATTTGTTGCATACGACGGTGATGATGGTCAATTTCATGTTGCATACGACGATGATGATGGTCAATTTCATGTTGCATACGACGGTGATGATGGTCAATTTCATGTTGCATACGACGGTGATGATGGTCAATTTCATGATGATCAAGAGGTAGTAGATAAAGCTTATTTGGTCGGATCGTGGATTCTGTTCTGCTTGACTGGACATGATTCTTGCAGTTGATTCTTTTAGGGGTTGTTGTCTGGCTGGATCTTGGTTAATTGCAATTTAAAAAAAAACCCTCACTATTATGCTTTTTATTACATTTCCTATGCAGGCATAGCAGAGAGAACAGAAAGAGACAAAATATCAGCTTTACTTTGGCTAATATTTGAAAGAGTTCATTTCATAAATCCTTTTTAGTTCGCTGGTTACTCGTCACATGGTCGCTTTACTTACGTTTTCAGGGATGTCGAATTTGACCTTTGACCTCCTTGACAGTTACTTCCTATCTCGGATCTATTCGAGGCCACTTATGTTAATTTATATATTATAACACATCCAGTATTTATTTTAATTTTAGTATAACTGAGATGTTCCGTTTTACCCAGTAAAAAAATTGAATGGAAATATTAATTACCAAATTGCTTGTCATTATCTCCTCGTCTCGATGTTTGGTCATCTCAAGTTAGAGATGGAAACCAGATAGAAAAGCAAAATCTGACGATTGAGTTATGAACTCGTTTGCATTTTTTTTCAGAAACGGACTGACTAAATTCTGACCAAAATTACTTTAGCCATCCCTCAAATTATGTCATTGTACACATGCATGTCTTCGGTCTCTCTGTACGCGCGCGCACACACACACACACACACACACACACACACACACACACACACACACACACACACACATATATATATAGGGGAGAGTTTGAATTACTACTAGACACCAGCCTCGAATGTCTTTGGTCTCTGTACAAGGGTTTGTCAGGACAACCTGACATGAGGATAATTCACTCTACAAGTAAACCCTGACCAAATATTCAAAATAACATAGTATTCGAAGCCCAAATAAGATCTCCACACGACTATACACTGGCTCATACGTGGAATGGTGCACCTATTTCTAATGATGTTACCTCAACTAACCGCACTTAGCTGGATACTCCACCAGACTAGATGAATTCTTGTCCTGGAATCCGATAAGACCAAGAGACCACAAGAAAAATATACTATAACATAGTTAACTGGTCAATTGGGAAGAGGAAAATGAATGTTCTTCACTCTTTTATTAACTCAACGTTTGAGAAATATAGAAAACCTTATTTCAAACAAACAGATATCTATGTATCTCATCAAGTGTTAGCGTTAGGGAGGATTTCTGAGAACTTTGGCTGAAGTAAAATGAAACAAAAAAGGGTGATGCTGCTCAGGGCGTTCTTTCTTGCCATCACAAAGTGAAAAATCGATTTGGCAATCTAGTGGGGAATGTGCTCTTCATCTCCCCGCAGTCTATTTCTCACAAAAGACATATTACTAGTCTTTCTCTACTATATCGTTATTTTCATGGCAGGCGCTCGGCTGAACTACAATCTATGGTTCTCCCCTGTAAAACTTTCACAGCAAGTACCTGTCTATTTACCACCACTGCCAAGAACTTTCCTTTCTTCCTCTGTGTACCAAGAACCAAACGGAACTTCCATGAACAGAGCTTCTTTCCAAGAACTTCCAATCTATGAAACACAATACCACGGAAGTGCTTCCCTGCTTCCTACAACATAGTCATCTTCAAATACTTGTTGAGCCGCCCTCTTAAGTAGTATTGTTCTACATTCAATTGACAATCTCATTGACCCTAACCCTAACTCTTGTCCTAGAGTGGTCTTTGAGCTTTGATAAGTGGTGACTCATTGGTATAAAAAAAAACACACGCACACACATGCACGGATACACTTTTTCCAAATAGGTTTTACGAGTTTGTCATATGGCAGATTTTTTTTTCCATTTTAATATACATTTTTTTTTTTTTTTTTAATTTTTTTTTTTTTAGAGATGGCAGTAAGAATTGTCGGAAACGTTCTACCAAAGTAACTGATCCTAAAAATGCTTTTGATGGATCGCGGAAGGGATCGTTTTGCTACAAAACGGAGAAGAAATGCGAACGCTATAAACGTCGGGATTTCAATAAGTGTCGGGACAAAGTCGACAATAAATGGGAAGCTGGAACACATGCTGATGCTGATAGCAACACTGGTTCAGACGAGGAGAAACCCACGGTTCATATACGCCTTAGTCATAGTCAAAGCAGCAGCAGTAGCAGCAGCAAGTGTGACCGTGTTCCCAACAATGTAAGTCGCGGTCCGATTCCTCCTCCCAACAACGGCTCGTCTGGCTTGGGTTCTTGTTCAAAGAAAGCAGGAGACAGACTCACAACCAATAAGAACATCGAATCTTTCAATCGGACTTGTGTTGTCCTTGGCAACCGCATTTATAGCCGAAAGCTGGATGACGACGATGTAATTGAGGGTTGTCATCAACGGAAATCACGATCTCACATTCCGTCGGCCCTGTCGAGCAGCGCTCACGAAGCCGATCTCAAAATGACCAAAGGCAACCCAGATCTGAAAGTCGTCTTCAGCCTCGACGAAAAAAACACTGTCCTACGGAAAAGTCGTAGCCTAGACGATCTACACTCATCGTGTGACCTAAGTGACATTATTAAATGTGACCAAGCCAAAAATGGCACCACAGTATTTTCTCGCCTCTGTCGTAATTCTCCAAAGCGACGCTTTCCCAACAATACTTCTCACTCGCATCATGTGCAACGTTCCTTCTCGACTTCGTCAAAAAGTAATCACGGCCCACGTCAGCCTTGGAAGATTGATGATGAGACCCGTTGGTCACGAGGCAACTCCGACGAAGAATCAAACACGTCACCACCAAAAACCAAAAACTCTGAATCTTCGTTATTTAATGACGGCTTAATCACCGAAGGACTGAGACAACGTCGTGTACTGTCAAAACGGTGGAAGAAAAGTGACGACCAAATAAACCTTGGTACGCTCTCATTTGAAGCACCGGCAGGGATAAAAGAAAGTTCCCCTCCGAGTTCTTCGGAGGGAGAAACCACACAGACACCTGATTACAGAAAGGTATTATTAAAATTAACTTTTTTTTTTATTTTTCCTTTTTAAGACATAAGTATCTTTTTGGTTAAACGATTATTTATTCTTCTAAAGATAAAATTGTAAGACAAAGCAAAAGATTTCAAATTATTTCTAAAAAGAAATAATTTGAAATCTTTTGCTTTGTCTTACATGGATGTGAGTTCTCCGCTTTTTAACGGAATTTAATTTTTTTTAATCCAGAAAAAGCAGATTTCCGCTTCGCTAGAGCCTACTATGGATATGTGTTCTCGGTCAAAATCCACTTTTTTCTTTTAATAAAAAAGAGCTGATTTCTGCCAAAGCATTACCTCCACATTTTTTTCTCTCGCTATTTGGCTGAATTTTAATTCTCTTTCTCTCTCTAGCTTTATCTTTCTTTTTCGTTTCCTGTTTTTTCTCTCTTCCTCTCGTCTTGCCTTTCTTTTTCCTTCTTATGATAGTTCTCTCTGAAAATGTTAATGTTTCCGTGGGGGGCTAAGACTTTAAACAATTCATGTAGTGGTGAGGGAAGTTAGATGACTTTAGTTTCATCAAGGATTGACTTCCTCTCTTCTCCCTACCCCCCCCCCCCCCCTTACACGGGCACACTTGATGTCTTTCTCTTAATTTTGACTTTCTTAGTTGAAACCGATTGGAGTTGTTTAGGAAAAAGTTGTCGCTTTTTGTGCTGTCCTTTTCACGAATGGGTGGAGGATTTATCTCAATGGATGTTGCTCCAATGAATTGGTTGCTCCAATGAATTGGTTGCTCTGGTGCCCCCTCGGAAGTTCACTAGACCAACTCGACAATCGACTAAATCCTATCCATTCACATGGAGGTACCCAGATGCCGGAGAGCTTTCTACTCAAATAGCTTCTTTCCTCGTGCTGCTGGCCTCTGGAACTCCCTCCCTGACTCCGGTTTCCCCGACGGTACTGACATGCAGAAATTTAAAACTAATGTAAACAAACATCTCGCTGCGCATATCCCAATTTAGGTTGACAAAACCTTCTCCCTTTTCTTTCTTCTCAGTAGCCCCTTACGTCTACAGTAGTGGCCTGCCTTGTCTGGGGTGAACTATGTTAAAAAAAAAAAAATTTTTAAGTTTGGCTTTTTTTTTTGCCATTTGCAGCTTACATCCCTGTTTTAAGGATCAAAAGATCATTCATACAACAAATTAATTAAAAAAAAAAAAAATTTAGTAAAGCAGATTGCAGGGGACCAAAGGCAGATTACAGCAACTAAAGAATTCTAGCTTTGTATACTCGTTAATGCAGTTCATCTCTCATGGCCATGGCTAGGGTTAGGATTGTGCTCTCAATTCTTCTCTCGCTCAGCTGAAACTCCTGAAAGGTGACCAGATAATTCAATCTTAAACATACTTTATTAAACTTATATATTGGATACATTTCTTTTAACTTGTGGTTGTTTCTAACTAGATCATCTACTCTAATTATGTTCATATCTAATATATAAAGTAAAGTCAGTCTCTTTATCGTTTCTATGTCGTCGATAGCTTTCTTCCTACAAAATCAATATTTGATTCTGGTTAGCCAGTTTTTCTTGTGGATCGTTGCAGCACGTTGTTAAGAAGAATAAAATGTAATTTGATTTAATTTCTTTCAGAAAATACTTTGTCCGAGTCAGAATTATTTTCAAATGGCTGCTGTCTTTAAAAACTTTGTCTTTGTCTATACAGAGTTATTTCCCTTTGATTGGAACAAAAAAAATAATAGGGGGTGGTTAAACTGGCATAGTTTAAAAAAGAAAGGCAAAACAAATGGAAAGTAAATATGCTACAAGGCAATGCTGTACTGTTTTCTGTTTATTATATTGTCTATTGAGTTGATATATTCACATATGGCACAAACAAGAAATAATACATGATGAAACAACACAATAGACAATGTAATAAACATTATAATCGTAACGAGATTCTGGAGAGTAGACTGATCATCAGAGGAGTCACAAGGGGTCAAAACGCCCCTATCTATCCAGACTTTACATGACGAACGTTCATTATCGACTATCTCTTGTCACATGATTAAATCAACCCATCTGCTCTCATATCTTGCCGATCAGTGAATATCATTATTTAATGAACTGACATTTAACTTCTGAAAAAAAAAAAAAAAAATATTATGATCGTGTAATCTTAATAGGTTATGTGCATATGCCAGAGAGCTTCGTCACATGCTTGAGAAGAGAGCTGGTGATACCAGATCAGGCTTCCCTGTGGCTCCCTGAGACGAAATTCACCTACATTGACGTTTTTTGTTTTTTTTTTTGTTTTTTTGTAAAACTTAATTATGTTCTACAAAACCAAAAACAAAAACAACAGCCCCTCTCCCTTTCTCCCTCCCCTTTTTTATTTTATTTTTAGAACTTGAAGCATAAAAACTTTTACTATAATGACCAGATTCGACATTGAATAACCCAAAAAGGGTTGATATGCCGTAAAACAAAACTACCAAACCAAAAACGATGATTAAACATTTGAAGATATAAAGAACTTGAAGCATAAAAACTTTTACTATAATGACCAGATTCGGCATTAAATAACCCAAAAAGGGTTGATATGCCGTAAAACAAAACTACCAAACCACCTTGAGAAGAGAATTCCGCTCTTGGGACAAAGGATTGATTGTTTTGTTATGTCATCACGTGTGTGGTTTGACAGATTATGTTAAAGTATTTGCTAAAGGCATCTTCAAGGCTTGATAAGTCCATGACTCATCAGAATCTGAACACTTTTGCAGTTCTCTTAACGGAGCAGTTCATCTTCCTGCTGTCAAGAATGATCTACTACGATGTACTCTTGTAGGAGTACCCTGCATTGCCCAGGGCTCTTCACCCCCCCCCCCCATTTTCCCCTCTGTCTTTGCAGTTCTCACCCCCCTCTCCCCATCGCCCGGGCAAAAACGTAACATATTTCTATCATTAAAAGTACTATCTCCCCTCCCCTTCGACGTATATTTAAGTCATCGTTTAAAACAACAAAAAAATTATTGGGAGTCGATAGGGATCGAACTGTTGACCTCTTGGTCTTCGTCCTTTCTCGTTACCCGCTGTGCCAAGCGGACAGCATATAAGATCTGAAAAAAAGTAGGTCACTTGAATCCGGGTATCGTTTCAGCAAACCGCATATGTGCACAACGTACAGATGAAAGGAAAACAAAGCAATTTGAGAAAGTCATAAAAAACATTAATAAAAGTTTGTTATTTCCTAACATTGGTTACATTTTATTGAATTAAAAAAAAAAAAGGATATGGTTTTTTTTTTGTTTTTTTTTGTCATTTTAAACATTGTAAACCATTGTCTATTATTTCAGCCACTGATCAGCTCTGAAGAGTGGGACGACCGCATGCACTCAGACATTGTGACTTCTAGTTTTGAAACCAGCACCTGTACATCGGATGCAGAAATGTCGAAGATGCAGTCAAAGTCGCAAGTTGAAGATCTCCACACTCCAGGATGGAATTTAAATAATTTGAACGTCATCAATCTCCTCCAACCAGTATATAACAAACATTTTTCTATTTCCTTTCTTTTTCACTTTCTCCCCCCCCCCCAACCCCCCCCCCCTCCCTCTGTGCCACAGGCACAACACTAGACTGCCTTGGACACCCTTGGGCAAGGTGTTTGTCTCTACCCTACCCTAAAATCCCTTTTTCCCAGCCCTTTTTAACTTTTTATTTTCTCAAAGGTTTTGGTGATCCTCGCCTTTGTATTGCAGCTGGCTCTGATATCTCGTTCCACTGCGCTCCTACACAAAGATGGCAATCTTGGGGGCCAGATGTCAAGTGAAATGGAGTCAACAAAGTTTCTGACAGCCCGGCCTAGGTCTTCCAGCTGGTATGGCAAGGCGCTGAGACTTGCTGTCACATGTACAGCCTACCTGCAGCTACCTGGTCGATCCAGGGTTTCACTATCTTGCTCAGAATGCGGATGTAGCTATTGGGGTTCAGCCTAAAGCCCTCAAAAAAAGGGTGGGGTGGCATGACGTCACCTTTACTGAACTTCAGCAAAAAAACTCTCGCATAATCAATTATTCTGGGAAAATAAAAAGAATGGAAATATAATCACTAACAGCGAAAGTAAAAAAAAAATTTAAAAAAAAAGGGGGGGGGTCAAAGTGTAGTATCTGTTCTGTCTTTAGTCAGTGAAGGAGAAATTCTTCTAGACTGAGGCAATTTTAATTTTTGTTCAAATCCAGAGTCCCTCGTTTTGGAGGGGGGGGGGGTAAACAGGGACATCTTCTGCTTTTAGATCGGGACAGTAAAGTATTTCTTTTAAGATTTCAGTTCAATTTTCCCAGTTGAAGTTAATTTTTCTATATGATTTTAAAAAAAAAAAAAAGCATTTTTGGGTGCTTATGCTGTTCAGCGGCCGTATTAAAAAATTATTTTTTCATAAAAACAATAATATATACTTATTCAGCGTTATATTCTTACTCACTGTACAAAAAAGTAGGAAAAATTATCCACTAGAACTTTAATTACAAGTATTTTTCCATTCTGCGTATCATAACAGCGAACGTTCACTAAGCCTCCATCTTCTTTCTTAAGAAGATTTTAAGGGCAGATAACTGAAATCTTAAGAAACAAGATGGAGTCTTAGTGAACGAATCCCTGTTATGATACGCAGAATGGAAAAATACTTGTAATTAAAGTTCTAGTGGATAATTTTTTCTACTTTTTCGTACAGTGAGTAAGAATATAACGCTGAATAAGTATATATTATTGTTTTTATGAAAAAATAATGTTTTAATACGTCCGCTGAACAGCATAAGCACCCATTTTTGTTTTATAATTAATAATTTGACTTTGTCCGTTTGTGTACATTTCAGATGCCGGTTTCATTTTCTTGACTTGCCAGACTGCTCTTATCTGATTGTAATTTTTTTTTTTTTTCAGCCCAGCAATACTTCCACCTGTCACGGCAGTCACATCCCACCCCCTGACAAAGGTAAGAAATTTTGCACCTCAACTTTTCATTTACCATTCATTCATGAAATGAAAAAGTTTAATTTGAATTTAAAAAAATCAAACGACATGAAAAATTGTCTATTACTGATTATTTTCAGAAGAGAGAGGAAACTGATTTCTTAGTTTATTTCTTCGGGTTGTTTGGGGGGGGTTGGGGGTAGGATTGGCATAATGGATACTGATGTGGACTATGGAATGCAGAATTCAAATACTATAGAATCTATTATTATACTAAATGTGAGTTAATCAACGTTTGTTTACCTAAGGCTTTTTTTTCCCTATATACTTTAATAACACAAAATACATGTTAAAATATTCCTAATAAAAGAAATACTTCATTAATGAATCCATAATTCAACATTTAACGAAATCTGAATATTAGATTTAAATTTAAAAGTTCATGCAAATATTTACTTTGTTACCCTACAATTCTAAATAATCTTTTTCAATTGTCAAATTTAAAAAGCATACATTCAAATATCAGGAAATTTCATTGGATGTCTTGTTGGCTTAGCAGGCTTGAAGTATTCCCTGAAATAATGGTGATGGAGAGGCGCTCGCAGAGCCAAGTTCTGGGATTGAGTTATGTTTGAAAAAGAAAATGTTTTGATTGTTCTAGTTAGCCGTAATTTATAATTAACTGAACAAGTCACCAATCTCTGAGTTATCTATGTATTTCTTTCCCCCTTTTCACTCTGTATTGATTCAACAACTATATTCAACAATATTTCTTAATATTTATTACGGATACGTCTAGTATCAATTACTAATAACATGGAGGAAAGGTATGAATCTACAATCTCTCTCCAGCTATGGGTAAAATAGTGACTTTTGTTTAACTAATCCTGTACAGTTGTTTCGGCATAAATGACACCCAGAATGATGGATATGCTGTAAAACGGACAAACTAAACCTCATGTTGCGAGATACGTTAAAAGTTGGGATTGGGATTCTTACGATTCTATTGGGAGAAAATCAGATACCTTTGGATGATATCTAACACCATGATGCACCGTGGGCCAAGCAGTGGAAATAGGCCAAAAAATCACTTTTCCATTTACCTTCAGTAACTGGATACCAAAACTAGATAAAATTTCTGATTGAACAAAACAAATTAGCCGGTTAGCATGTGTAGAAGTGATTTTATGATAATTTAAAGTTATGGAAATCTCTTTTAAAAATTAGCCGGTTAGCATGTGTAGAAGTGATTTTATGATAATTTAAAGTTATGGAAATCTCTTTAAAAAATTAGCCGGTTAGCATGTGTAGAAGTGATTTTATGATAACTTAAAGTTATGGAAATCTCTAAAAAAAATTAGCCGGTTAGCATGTGTAGAAGTGATTTTATGATAATTTAAAGTTATGGAAATCTCTAAAAAAAATTAGCCGGTTAGCATGTGTAGAAGTGATTTTATAATAATTTAAAGTTATGGAAATCTCTAAAAAAATTAGCCATTTAGCATGTGTAGAAGTGATTTTATTATAATTTAAAGTTATGGAAATCTCTAAAAAAAATTAGCCGGTTAGCATGTGTAGAAGGTATTTTATGATAATTTAAAGTTATGGAAATCTCTAAAAAAAATTAGCCGGTTAGCATGTGTAGAAGTGATTTTATGATAATTTAAAGTTATGGAAATCTCTAAAAAAAAATTAGCCGGTTAGCATGTGTAGAAGTGATTTTATGATAATTTAAAGTTATGGAAATCTCTAAAAAAAATTAGCCGGTTAGCATGTGTAGAAGTGATTTTATTATAATTTAAAG
>OY744531.1:21389424-21504424 GCA_963556195.1 Sepiola atlantica | reverse complement strand
AAGTTGCTAAGAGAAAGCTAGAACATTTGAAAGTTGCTAAGAGAAAGCTAGAACATTTGAAAGTTGCTAAGAGAAAGCTAGAACATTTGAAAGTTGCTAAGAGAAAGCTAGAACATTTGAAAGTTGCTAAGAGAAAGCTAGAACATTTGAAAGTTGCTAAGAGAAAGCTACAACATTTAAAGTTGCTCGAGTTACCGAAGAAGGCACAAATTTATTTAAAATGTCTTTCTGTAGTGCTGTATCTCCGATAGTCTTTATGGATCCTTCCAAACTTTACTTTGATACCGAGATTGTACTAATTAGTTGAGTCAACCTAGAGTTATACAATCGTGGTATATATAACAAACAAAACCTTTCCATTGATTGTATTAGTAATAATAAATGTGATATATAGCAAAAGTAACTGATTGATTCCATTTTGTATTGTGATCAAATATTGTACTGGGGTTAATCAATATTCTTGTATTTTTCATCTTTCCTGCAGAATTAATCTGATCATGTTTAATGCTGTGTTTCAACGCCTCTGTCTCAGTGTCCTCTTCTTCTTCTTGCTCTCCGTGGCTGATCGCACATTCAAACAGGTGAGTTCTTTGACCCACCTCCTCTCTTCTATTCATTTTACTAAATATTACTTCTTACAAGGAAGAAAACAACAGAAACAATTTTTTGACTAATAGAGTAACTGTGTGTGTGTGTGTGTGGGGGGGGGGGGGGGTATGATTCATACTGAATGGAATTAGATAAAAATCATTGATACAAAACTTACTTACCTTGGTATGTGCTATTCAGTGTATATATGTAAATAACTTTATTCTGTGACTTTTTTTTTCAAATTCAAAATTATAACTACATATACTCTATTACCAATATTGGTATTCTTCTCTTATAAATATAGCAACCCATATAATAATAATAATCCAGGTAAAACATCCACAGGGTAGTAATCCAAAGAATTTCAACCGGGTTTATAAAAAGTGTTCAATATCAAATAGAACTTTTATATATGATTATTTTTATTTACACAGACATGTACAAAATCTGCAACACTGGCATGTCGATGTTATCGATCAACGGCTATTATAAACTGAGATCTCATCAGGCAGAGTTAGAATCCGATCTTAACCTTAGATCATATTAAAAACCGACTTTATTTCTAACTTTTCCCTTGTGCGGAAGCAAATAAATAGGGACTACAGCGGTATAAAATAATTTAGGCGATTTGGTGCGGTCTGTTTGTAAATCTAATTTTCACAGCTTCTTTAATTATTGGAATAAATAATATTGAAAATGAGAAAATAATCATGAAAAACTAATGAGAAAGTTTAAAATAATTCAACGTAGAAAAGACACACTAAAGGAATAAGCAATTTTAAAAATTGCTTATTCCTTTAGCGTGTCTTTTCTACGTTGAATGAGTTGCATGTTGATCATGGCGGTACGAAGTGAAGCTCCAAATGAACTTCCTGTTATCATGGAACAATTCCCCTAGAACCGTCATAATGAGAATTGAAACGGTTTTACAGCTGGATGCCCTTTCTAATGCAGATCAGGGGTCTGGGTGTTTTATCAAGACACAACCTCTAAAGTGAGTTACCAGCTAAGGTCAACAGCCCTCACTCGACCGAGTCGGTCAGTTGGGTTTTCAGGCACCAACAACCACCCAAGTTCATTCTTTTACAACAGACATTTGGTGCATTTCATCTGATTAAGACGAGTCCCAGACCACCCTACGGAATGAATAGCTTATTAGTTATTCACAACAGACATTTGGTGCATTTCATCTGATTAAGACGAGTCCCAGACCACCCTACGGAATGAATAGCTTATTAGTTATTTACAACAGACATTTGGTGCATTTCATCTGATTAAGACGAGTCCCAGACCACCCTACGGAATGAATAGCTTATTAGTTATTTACAACAGACATTTGGTGCATTTCATCTGATTAAGACGAGTCCCAGACCACCCTACGGAATGAATAGCTTATTAGTTATTTACAACAGACATTTGGTGCATTTCATCTGATTAAGACGAGTCCCAGACCACCCTACGGAATGAATAGCTTATTAGTTATTTACAACAGACATTTGGTGCATTTCATCTGATTAAGACGAGTCCCAGACCACCCTACGGAATGAATAGCTTATTAGTTATTTACAACAGACATTTGGTGCATTTCATCTGATTAAGACGAGTCCCAGACCACCCTACGGAATGAATAGCTTATTAGTTATTTACAACAGACATTTGGTGCATTTCATCTGATTAAGACGAGTCCCAGACCACCCTACGGAATGAATAGCTTATTAGTTATTTACAACAGACATTTGGTGCATTTCATCTGATTAAGACGAGTCCCAGACCACCCTACGGAATGAATAGCTTATTAGTTATTTACAACTGGGCATCTGAAATGCTGCTATCTGGCGACGTGGTGGATGGAAGATGTTTACTCCAAACCAGGTGGATGGAAATCCGTAATGCTACCACGTAATAAATAGAATTAAAAAAGACAAAAAAACCTTGTTATTGAAATGCATAGAGATTCTTAGTTTATGACTATTCAAATACGCATGCCGAAACTTGGACTAAAATAATCAAAAGTGATATTGTGAGATATAGGATGAATATAAAGAAAGAATTGAATAAAAACGCTTCTGTATAGATCAACAAATAATATTATATATTTACAACTGAAGAAGAATTACTTATTAGTTTTGACGTATAAATTGAAGAGCGCTGCGCGACACATCCTATCCAAAATATCAGCTGTCTGGCAAATGCAAGGGATATAACTCACTCTCACAATCTCTTTAAGACAAGGGAGATAACCAAAGGGCAAATAGTTACTTTCCTTTTTAATGTTTTCTTGATGAAATCTGTTTCATTTAACAGTCATGGTGAAGTGATTATGAAGAAACTGCCTATTTTATTTTAAGAAATTTTGATTTCCTTGTTTTATTGCAGTCGCATGAAAAAAAATCAGTTATGCAATTTTATCAATTTGTGTTCTTGTTTTCGTCTGTTCTTTTCAGAAATTCATATAATCCCTCCGTCCTCCCTCGTCGATTTTATCTTTTTCAGAGATTATTGTATGCCAAGTATTTTTCCTATTTGACATCATCACGGGGAGCACGGAAGTTTGACCTGCCTCACTTCCGGCTGAACAAGGTTCGCAATATAAAAACCTGGCTATCACTGCGATCCTATCTGAAGGTGTGTTTCTTCTATTTTTAGATTTTAATTTTGGAAGTAATTATTTGATACGGAAAGGGTTGAGAATCTGTCAATCAAGACGGGGGGGGTAATTATTTACTTAAGGACCTTATAGATTGGACATTTGTTGTTTGGAATCTTTCTCACTCTCTCTCTCTCTTCCTGCCTGCTCTCTCTCTCTCTCTTCCCGGCCGCTCTCTCTCTCTTCCCGGCCGCTCTCTCTCTCTTCCCGGCCGCTCTCTCACTCTCTCTCTCTTCCCGCCCGCTCTCTTTTCCCGCCCGCTCTCTCTCTCTCTCTCTCTCTCTCTTCCCGCCCACTCTCTCGCTCTCTCTCTCTCTCTTCCCGCCCGCTCTCTCGCTCTCTCTCTCTTCCCGCCCGCCCGCTCTCTCGCTCTCTCTCTCTTCCCGCCCGCTCTCTCTCTCTCTTACCGCCCGCTCTCTCTCTCTTCCCACCCGCTCTCTCTCTCTCTTCCCGCCCGCTCTCTCTCTCTCTTCCCGCCCGCTCTCTCTCTCTCTCTCTTCCCGCCCGCTCTCTCTCTCTCTCTCTCTTCCCGCCCGCTCTCTCTCTCTCTCTCTTCCCGCCCGCTCTCTCGCTCTCTCTCTCTCTCTCTTCCCGCCCGCTCTCTCTCTCTCTCTCTTCCCGCCCGCTCTCTCTCTCTTCCCGCCCGCTCTCTCTCTCTTCCCGCCCGCTCTCTCTCTCTTCCCGCCCGCTCTCTCTCTCTTCCCGCCCGCTCTCTCTCTCTTCTCGCCCGCTCTCTCTCTCTTCTCGCCCGCTCTCTCTCTCTTCTCACCCGCTCTCTCTCTCTCTCTTCTCGCCCGCTTTTTCTCTCTCATTCAACCAATAATAATGAAAAACTGTTTATCTGCAAACAAAAAAACGGATTAATTCTTAACATGCATCCTCATTCAATCTACCCATTTAAGAATGAAAATCCTATTTAAAACTAAAACGTGGCAGACCAACCAACCAACCAAAAAAGCCTCTTATGTGAGGATGCATCGAACAAAAACTTAAACTTCAAAATGCTAGTCATTGGTTGAAAAGAATTTATTTCGCATTTGCTCAAGATTCGGCAATTGGTTAACAAATGACGTTTTTGAATCTTGTTGCTGTTGTAAACTGTTATATTTTCCTTTTTTATTTCTGGACAAGATGAAAAAATTTTATTTTCATTTCTTTCAGAAACGAGGTCCCCAGCGATCGGTTGATGTAATTGTGTCTGCATCTTTTCTTTTAACGATTATTTCTGTGACGTTAATGTGTTTACAGGTTAGTAAATCTTTTGTTATTCTTTTTTTTTTCCTCTCAAGGAATTTTTCATCCGTGCCTTTTCCGCTTAGAAAAGTCGCCGAAAGTTTATTACATAAGTATATGAAATTTCTAAAAAAAAACAAAAAATAAAACAGTTGTTTGCATATTAGACAAAACAATGTTTTCTTAACATAAAACGCAAAAAATTTGAGATACATACAAAATGTCTTCTATTACAAAAATACAAAAATTTTGTTGCTTTTTATTTCAAAATTTTTTTTTTTTTCAATTCTAATTGTCTAATCTAATATATAAAGTATAGACGTTTTCTCCCCTGTACCTTCTCGGAGAATAGGAAAATAACCACATGCATCACAGGCTACTAAACTCACCACTATATTACACTTATTCGTTCAAGCGTGTTTTAGTAAATTTGTTATTATTTTTTCCTACCTAACACTAACTATTACATTTGGCCCACCATCAACGTCTCTCCGTAGGCCATGTCCTTTTTTTTATTCGACGTCATGCAATAGGTAGTACTTTCTCCCGTGCAACGCCGGGTTCTGCTAGTAATATATAAAGTAAAGTCAGTCTTTTTTTTTTTCAATTTTGGTCATCGATAGCTTTCTTTTCATAGAATCAATATTTGATTTTGATTCCACAGTTCTTTTGGTTGTTCATTGCAGCATGTTAAGAAATAAATGTAATTCGATCTAATTCCTTTTAGAAAGTACTTTCACTGGGTTGGAATTATTTTCATGCAGACACCATCTTTAAAAAAAATGGGGGGGGGGGGGCATAACTCTGGATTAGTCAATATTGTTATTTCCCTTTGGAAAAAAATATTTTAGAAAACAAAATTGTTTAAAATCTCAATAATGGCATATATAAAAAGAGCTTGATTTACACTGTAAAAATGTTATATCTTTGTTAAAACACTAGATTAAGCAATGAAATTTGCCATATAAGTGTATTTTTGTGCTAGGAATAAGAATATGCCACTGAAAATTTCCAAAATTTTTGCAGTAAATGCACATAAATATGTTGCAATACCTTAAAAATACCATCTATCCATTTTAAAAAAGAAGTTAGAGAACTAAGTTTAATTGTAATGCATTTTATGTACAACTAGCGGAACCCGTCGCCCGGCGTTGCACGGGAGAAAGTACTACCTATTGCATGACGTTGAATAAAAAAAGAAACGGCCTATTATTCCCCCCCCCCCTCTACCGTGTTTGCGAATGCTATAAATCAAAATAAAAAATTAAAAAGTGGTATAGTAGAATGAGATCGAACGCTGAAACTGGCGATAATGAAACCTGCCTTCCTAACCAGTGCACTACGGTTTCGAGTTAAAATACATATGAAAATAGGTCAATTAAGCTAAGCTTGATTATGGGGATGCGTGTTATGTTAAGATTCAGCAATGACACGGTTTATGTCATTTGTAGATGATGAAAGTGACTGGATTTGGGCAAGTTTTCTATAATATGCGTGTTAAACATGTATGATTTTGAAAATGTAAATGTATCGGAGTCTACCAGTATCTTGGCGCTTATTGAATTAAATAGGAAGTCGATTCGATCAAGAAATTGTAGCCGCCATGTTGAATGAATAAATGTTGCAGGAACTGTGTTCGTTAATTTCATTCGCTTAATTCCGGAATGAATATAAATGTAGAAGTCATAGGTAGAATTTGAAATAACGTAATCTGATATTCACGGAAAATCATCGGAGTGAACGGGAGCGGTCATTAAGTCTTTGCGTATTGCTTTATATTATGTAGTAAATTAATACCAGGCAAATAATAAATAAGAACTGGGTGTTTTGTGAAAATTAAACTGTGCTTATTAGTTCCCGGTGTCGATGAGTAGAGTGACAGTACATAATTGTTAGGGAGAAAAGTTTTTGCTACCACCTATATGGAGTTGGTTTTTCGGAGACGTTGATGGTGGGCCAAATGTAATGTTTAGTGTTATGTAGAAAAAAATATTAACAAATTTACTAAAACACGCTCGAGTGAATAAGTGTAGTATAGTGGTGAGTTTAGTAGCCTGTGAGGCATGTGGTTATTTTCCTATACTCCGAGAAGGTACAGGGGAGAAAACGTCTCTACTTTATATATTAGATAAACTAAAATCTAATACTGGATCTGTTTTAAAATGAATACAGTGCAAGATTTCTTTGGTATTATTGTAGATTAACACCTACTAAATCCCCCGCCTCCCCCAAATGAGATTCTACCTTTTTTGAGGCAATTATGTGTAAACACCCTGAAAAACTTGTCAGAAAGAAAGAAAAAAACAACAATTATTTTAGAATTTAGAGTAGGAAATCAGTTTTACATACAAATTTAATGCAAAATAATCTCCCATTTCCGAGCCATTCCAGCATTTTAGGACAGTTAACCAATTGTTTTTTATATGGGAGATAAATACTGTATTTAAGGGATGGGGGTTTGCTTCTTTTTTTTTTTCTAAACTATTATGTGTGGTTTTAATAGAGTTTTTGTTGGCGGGGCTTGCCACTCGGACTTAAGGTTAGTGATAGGGTTAAGGTTTTTTTTTATGGGGAAAGTTTGTAACTCAGATTTAGGGTTAATGGTACTGTCAAGGGGATGCTTGTAACTCAAACCTCGGGTTAGTGGTAGGGTAAGTAATTATAATTTGTTTTGTACTAACTTTTCAGCATTAAAATATCAAAACAATTTGGAAGGCTAACTGCTCTAAAAGACAAGGATGGCCCGGAAATGGCGATCATTTTACGTTAAATTTATATGCGAAACTGATCCGCCCATTTTAAATTCTAAAATAATATTTTTGTTGTTGTTTTTTTTCTTTATTCCAGACAATATTTTTAGGGTGTTCACATGTAATCGCCTAAAAAAAGTAGAATCTTATTTATTTTTTAAATTGGCAACTAGAATTAAAGTTCGAAAGTCAAGTATTTGGATTTTAAACTTAAGAATCAGAGTATTTATTTACCTCCTCTCCAGGAGGTTAGACACAAGGCCAGTTTTATCTTACTCCCACAAGGTAAGATGTGAGCCAAGGTCGGGTCGGGAAAGTGGAACTTGAAAAGCCAGCACCCAAGAAGGTGAGCACTCTGGCAATTAAAAATTGCCTGGGCAGCCCCGTCGGCATTCCCTGGTAGGGACGCCTCAGGCAGTAAGCAATAAACTTACTCCTCCCCAAAGATGGGAGGCAAAGCCTGGGAGGGTGGACCTCCTAGAACTGCACAGGACAAACCCATAGACAGGTGGAATCAAGCCCCGAAGGCCAAGACGATACCAGTCTATGGGGTGCAGTATCCATCGGAACAGATACTACACTTTGATCTTGGCGAAAAGGCCAAGAAAGAGAATAAGAGTATTTCTCGAAGGAGCCACTATTTTATAAAAGAACCAAAAACTGCATTAACTTTTTTGATAGTCAATTTATTTGAAGAGTACTCGAATGACAAGCAAAAAAAAAAGTATTTTTTCCTTTTTTTTTTTTTTTTTTCCCCAAAATAAAATAGCCTGTAAACGTAGTTTGTAAAAATCGCTAGTTTTGTAAACGGCTGCTACTATTAGTACTACGTTGAACTGTCTTGCAGAAACAAAGCAATATTTTTTCAGATAGGGTATTTAAAAATTGCTAGTATGAAAAGATAAACCAACCTACAGTTATAATTTTAATGCATAAAAAGGATTAAAGAATTTATTTACTATGTTGAAAGATTGTCTTCGACATATCAAAAAAAGGAATGGTTCATGTTTTTTGTACCCCCACCAGGATTAAAGGCTCCATCTTTCCTAATTGTTTTCCAAATTTCATGACGAAATTCCTCAGATGAGTGGTAATGAATGTTTAAAAAGTTTTGAAAATGGTTTGTTAGCAGTGTTCAAATTTTATCACTGTACTGCCTTAAAATTCTTCAACTATATCGATATATAGATTATTATTTATTGATTATATAGATATGATTATATATAGATTATTATTTATTGATCCATGTCAAAGTATATTCCATGATAAATGCCAGTATACTGAAATCATATGCCCTTAATAGGGTTAAGATGAAAATTCATATACACTAAATGTACAAAAGCAAGGAAATTCCCAAATTTTTACACTTTTATTGTCATTAAGGGTATGACTACATATCAACCAAACCATTTCATTATCACATCACTACAGTATAAATCTCTATGCATGAGTGGATGAAGTGTGTGAGGTGTGCTGAAGAAAAATTCCTACCAGTAAAATACATAGCCCTGTTGTTCTCACATACCCTTAATGACAATAAAAGTGTAAAAATTTGGCAATTTCCTTGCTTTTGTACATTTAGTGTATATGAACTTTCATCTTAACCCTATTAAGGGCATATGATTTCAGTATACTGGCATTTATCATGGAATGTCACTACTTTTGTAAAGGCTATGCCTCAATACAATGGTCGATTTTAAGGTTTTTTGGAATTTTCTGGAAAACTAAGGTATATGGTAAACTGAAATTAAAATGCCATCAACTAGACCCTAGAACTTCTATCTCTACCAAAAATTAGCTGAATCCATCAAATAGTTGATGAGATACAGGGTGGCACGTACGTACACACGGATAATACAAAATCATGCCTGACCTTTCTGGATCTCTGGGTTGCCTTGACTAATGATGCTGAAATCCTACACACTTATAGAACCTATCAAAAAAAAAATTGTGTAAAGTTTGAACTAATTTGGTTCATTGGTTTTTTAGTTATGATTGATAAAAGAAATAAGATTTCTAGCATAGGCCGTTTTTGAAGTCTATTAAGGGATAGAGCGGTCTCGCGCCTCCCTTGATTCATTTCTGATCAAAATTATGGTACTTAGAGGATTTAAAATGCTTTGTTTTTTAAAATATGACTATTTTAGTAGAACCCCCTTGAAATCTGTTTTGATCAAAAGCGTTTTTATGGTCGGTGGGTATTGCTACTCTCTTCCTCCTCTCTCTCTCTCTCTCTCTCTCTTCCTCGTTCTCTCTCCCTCGTTCTCTCTCCCTCTTCCTCTCTCCCTCTTTCTCTCTCTAGCTCTCTTTTCTCTGGCTTTTCTCCAGAATAAATTGCGGGAAATCTACGAAGAAATAATAATAGTTTCTATTATATCTCCACTTGTACCTCTCCCCTTTAAAAAAAAATCTAACTTACCCTTTCTCTTTGTTGAAAAGGGGTGTTGGTGGCTTACGGCTTCAACGATAATCTTCTAAACAGAACAAGTTTGTTTTTTTTTTTTTTTTAATTTAATCTTTTGAGTTAGAAAGATTCTATTGTTTTCTTTTTCCCCCCCTCAGTTACTGAAAGACACAGACACATTTCTGGACTATCTTTGTAATTGGGAGTTACTTGCCTGGTCCCTGGCACTTGGTGTATACATTCTTCGTTTTATGACCCTTGGGCTGAAAATCAACCAGAAATATCGCAATCTGTCAGTGCTTATAACAGAACAGGTAAGAAAGCGTTCCTTATTTTCATCTTGAATTTCACTTCAGTTTGTATTCTAAAATGGGTTAAAACTTTAGCCGTTTTCTCTTGTGTCGTGACCTTGTCGTTTTATAAAGATAGACATTATGTGAATCCAATCATGTTTGGGTCGTAACTATGCAACACATTATTTCTAAATGAACAACATTACTCGATTGAAATCCCTTCTCCTGCTGATGATCAGTGTAAAAATAGTGTTGTTTTTTTAAATTTGATTTGAAATCTGGTGTAATATTTTTCAAACGTGAAAATTACGTTATTTAGATTTTTTGTTTTTGTCTCAGCGTGTTATGAAGTTACTTTCAACCCTCTAACTTCAAATATTTGCTTAACTATAATAAATTAACATATATATATATATATATATATATATATATATATATATATATTTTAAAGAAGGAAAGATGAAGATAAAAAATTGCATAAAATTACATAAAATTGATACAAATTTTATTACATCGAAAGTTCAGATGCAAGGAGTTACATTAATCCTTAAACCATGGTTTTTTCAAAGATAAAACTCTTCTCGTCAGAGGATAAAATTTGGTAATGTGTAATATCTATTTATTATAAATACCACATCTTTCCTTCTTTAAAAATTGATTGCTCTACTCAACATATTGAGCTTTACTTTATCGCGATAGATCACTTTACGATACTTCACTTATCGTTAATTTTATTATCATTAGTATATATATATATTATTTCTCTCTTTTCACATTTTATTTTATATTTTATCTTTTATATTTTATCTTTTATATTTTATATTAATATTTTGTTTTTTTGACATTATTACTATTTATTATTTTTATTTTTTTTATTTTCTATTTTTTATTTTTTTGATTTTGATTCTTAAACCACGTGACTTTCCAAATTTAAATTTTAAATTTCTTTTCTTTTTTTCTCCATTTCATTCTTTCCAAATATGATCTAAGGGTTAAGATCGGATTCTAACTCTGCCTGATGAGATCTCAGTTTATAATAACTGTTGATCGATAACATTGACATGCCAGTGTCGCAGATTTTATACGTCTGTGTAAATCAAAATAATCATATATAAAAGCTCTATTTGATAATGAGCACTTTTTATAAACCCGGTTGAAATTCTTTGGATTACTACCCTGTGGATGTTTTACCTGGATTATTATTATATATATATGGGAAAGGAGAAACCAAAAGATATTTTTTTTTTTTATTCATCAACGTTTCGTCTTTATTTGATAAATTTAAAGGATGATAATTTTAAGAAAAATGTCATGCAAGTACATCGAAATATTGGGTTGACATGATGGGTCACTAATAAATCATAATAAAATGTACTTAACTTTTAAAACTGCAGTAAAGTGTTAACGGTATCACTAAT
Source organism: Sepiola atlantica (assembly GCA_963556195.1). Taxonomy (NCBI): domain Eukaryota; kingdom Metazoa; phylum Mollusca; class Cephalopoda; order Sepiida; family Sepiolidae; genus Sepiola; species Sepiola atlantica. Next base: position 21,493,088 of record OY744531.1, on the reverse strand, counting down.
CATCACAAGTGTCCCCAACTGGTATACCAATCTTATATACCTGTTAAACGTATTTCATAATATTCAGCGCAAATGTAGACGCTCACATTGTTATAAAACTGAGGAAGATTCTGATTGCATCTTTATTTTCGTTATTTTTAGGGCTGCTTTATATTATTTATTTTATGAAGTTTTTGTTGAGAGACCTACTTCCATGAGAAATAGCTTCTATGTCCTTATTGTTGAACTTATATGGTTGACCTACATAGCATATGACATTGGGTCATAGGTTGTTTGCATACGCACTTTAGTTGAAATCCATTCAGTAGTTTCTATAGTTTATTGGAGACAATGTGTGTTTGTTCTTTCTTTACAGATTAATCTCTACCTTCAAATGGAGCAAAAACCTCACAAAAAAGAAAAGCTTATGTTGGCAAACAGTGTTTTAAAACTGGCTGAAGACCTTCTGAAGGTGAGCTATGACTGCATCGTCCTCTTGTGGCGTTCGAATAATGATGTGGTTTGTTGTATTTTTTCAATCTGTTTGTCTCAAAAATGTGTTCAGAATTAAAATTTAACCAATTCTCTGCAGAGATTGTTTGGTCATTTGGAAAGAAAGCAAATTTCCATTCAGTTTTGTAAATGAGGAAAATAAAATTTCGTGATAGTACAAAATAGTTAAAGACTCTCACCACCCTTCTCATGTTAAGAATGGGGGGGGGGTCTTTGTTAACTATTCTGTTTCTACACCTGAAATTCTTTGGTAACATAGCATCTCTCTGACTGGCTACATCTATGTCGATCACTCTCCCTTGCCTTTTACTGTTATTATTTGATAAATGACGATTTCACTCTTGGCAATATCGATAGCACCAACGGTAACATTGTGTGGAGGGTCTCTTCGATCCCCGCCAGATTGCGCGTAATCTTTTTCATCAACAGAAACATCTGTTCATTTGTCTTGTCGGCATTTAAGTAGTTGCTCAATGGAAAGTGAAGTCCCTCAACTTGATAACAGTAGCAGTTGTTCGTTTCTTCTTTTTTCCTCCTTCTGGATGGAATAATGGAAGCAATTGAAAAGAACAGCAAATGACGCCATTATTTTCTCTGGGATTCGATTTATTTCTTACAGTAATTTACAGCAAGTAAATCCAGATGAACTGCATCTTCCTGACCAACCCCGTAGGACGGTACAAGCCTCGAAAACTGCGTCCGATCACTTTGAGGTCTAACTCTCATGGGGGGGGGGGATTCTAGGTTCTCTGCCATGAAACTTCCTCCCATCATGCAATTTCCTGTTCATCTAACTCTAACCTTTGACGTCTAGTGAAAAATTAAACTCAAACCTTACATGGAATTTTCCATTTTTAGCCTTATTTTTACCTACCCAACATCTAAGCCACAGACCATTATTTATTTATCTGCATTTGAAGAAGTCAAATTATTTCGGAAATTTTTTTTTTTTAGATGAAAATTGATAATTTGGATAATTTGGATTATTCAGACTTTAAGAGCTTTAAACCTATTCTTGTTTTAGATGTGTAGTCTTACTATATATTACTACTTACTATATTTTATATATATATATATATAACACAAAATTACATAATCATCGATGCAATCATTTATTTCAACCTTGTGGTATGTCAAGCATCCAAGCGACATGACTACATTTTTCAAAAATGTAGTTATCTCACTTGAATGCTTGACAATATCACAAGGTTGAAATAAATGATTGCATCGATGATTATGTAATTTCGTGTTACTATATTTTATTTTATTCTTGCTCTGTTTATTACATTGAGCTCTCATACCCGGATTTCCTCCTGGAATTTATTTCATTATAACACACTATATATATATATATATATATATATATATATATATATTAGTAATAAGTTTTCCTGTTTGTTTTTTAATAGTGTTTTAATCTATTATTTATGGTTTCCATATTGTATTAAATTCTATACTAGATCTACTCATTTTCTTGTTTCATTCTTTTTCCACCAGAAACTAATTCACATGTTCACTTCTATGCAAGACGTAGCCTCTCCCCCTCCAAGAAATGCCATCACAATGAGTATGTGGCAATTCTGAGTCGTCTTTCTTCTTCAAAAATCTGACGTAAAAAAAATTAAATAATTTATTTCCAATTTAGACTCTGAAATAATTTATTCGTTATTATCATTATTATAATTAATATCATTACTTAATGGTTCTCATTACACATCTATACAATGCCATGTAGCGAATGAAACAATCACTACATCGGTGATCCTCAAAGCGCCCTTCACAAAAGAATCTATGAGCATAACCAAGCAGTTAGACTGGGCGATGTCAAAAACTCTAGTACGGCTGAAATAATCAAATATACACGTAACATCCAACAAAGACATTTTATGGAAGCGGTTTTGATTGCATGCTCAAACATATCAAACAACGGCCTGGTTTCTTTCAAATCTACCCTGCTCTTACTGAAAACATTATATTGGAAAATGCTATATTTATGGACAGTGATTAAGTTTGTCTGTTAGTTGTGACCCAGTTTAACCTACTGATCTACTTTACACACGCTTTATAACCTCGCACTTCTCACTTGGATTGGCAGTACACACCTCACTCGCCTCCCTAACTGCCATGCTAACCTATTCCTTCCACCCATCTACCATTTTAGTTTTTCTGCTCATATGCTTACCTCCTACTCTTGCACTATGCTGCCTCCTCCTCCTTCTTCTTCTTTTTCTGCTCTACTCTAAGGTTTCTCTTCTACTACCGGCCTATCCTCATCTTCCTCTTCGACATTTCCATGCATATGCTTACTTCCCACTCTCATATAACACTCCCACTTGTGCCTTCGCCATTTTGACTTTTCTTTTCTACCTCTCATGTATGAATGTATAAATACCTTATCTCTGCCTGTAACATGCCTTTCTCCTGATGAAGCCTGAATAAATTCATTGAAGTGAAATATCTATCTCTACATGCATGTCTTTGTGTTGATTTTCTTTTCTTCCATATAGATGTCTACGTTTAATCTTTTTCTGTTCTAATTTTGCCAAAAATTTTGTTTGATTTTCATTCTTACAGTTTATATCTCGCAAAAGATATATTCACCAATTATTCATGATTAATTTCTTTTGTATTTGTTTTTTTTTCATTTTAATATTTAAAAAAAAAAATACTTTTTGTTTTTCATTGTTTCATTTTTTGGTTCTAGTTTTTCTTTTTTTCTTGTAGTTATTGTTGATTTTTTTTTTTTTTTTTTTAATTTACGTGTCATTTTTTGTTTTCTTTTTTCTTTGGCAGGAACTGGAAAGTCCGTTCAAAATTTCTGGCCTTTCAGCAAATCCATTCTTATATAATCTCACCAAAGTGGTCGTCTTATCTGCTTTCTCCGGAGTGTTATCTGAACTTTTAGGCTTTAAATTGAAACTCTACAAGATCAAATTCAAGACATGATGACCTAAAAAAAAAAAAAGAAAGATAGATGACAAACAAAAACCAGCAGCAAACTTGCATTGCCTGGAATTGGACTAAAAACAAAATGGTGGACATTTCTATTTTGTTTACATGTTCTGTTTTTCTGTTATATATGTTGTTTTTATTTGTTTTTTTTTTTTTTGTTTTTTTTTTTAATTTTTTAATTTTTTTCTAAATTTAATTTTTTTTTTTTACTATAGGTATTGAGCCAAGGATCTCTCTTTCTTTAAGCGGTTCTTTACTTCTATATCTGTGAGCCAACGTTTGAACGCACTTGTATTCTGCGACACAGTTCTGTGTAAACGGAGACACTTGTACATAAGAGTTTGGAGGTATTTATCTGCAGTGTATAATAGTGCGCGTAAACATGGTGCATATATACGGGTGTATACAACATATCGATTGTGGGCTTATATATTTGTGCCTCATACAATCTTCTGTCTGTAATTGTACGGGTTCGTCTTTAGAGATCCGTTCACACGTACATCGTTTTGCAGTCATGCAAGTTTATACAGGAGGTTTTATTTTCATGGTACACTTGCCAAGTGCATGTGTGTCTGTATGGCGTATGAATTGATGTAACTGTAATATAGGCATGGCATACTTGCGTCATCTTGTCTACATAGTATACATATGCATTTCAAATAGCAGATTGTCGTCGTCTGTACCTATGTACTTTTTATAAAAGTTGATTTTTAATTTATAATTTTTTCATGTATCTACATTGTACTGGATGAAGTGTGTGTGTGTATATATATATATATAAGACAGTTTATATTATATTCCAATAACCATGGTTTATTTTTTCACATTTCCAAAACTTTTTGATTTCTGTGAGATATATTTATATATAAATATATCTCACAGAAATCTCACATTTTTGGAAATGTGAAAAAATAAAAATAAATGTAAGAAAAAAACCATGGTTATTGGAATATAATATAAACTGTCTTATATTTTGCCCTGTTATCAATAATTGACAAGCATTGAGCTGAATCTTCAAAGGGGACTACAAAGTAAAAGGATCTGATGGTATATAGTAGTAAATATATTGTCTTTAATAATTAATTATATTCATACATGACAAAATATAGAAACCTTTAGAATCTGTTGCATTTTATTCTGTTCAGAATATCAAAAAGGAAAAATGATGAAATTTTATTGTGCATACAAAAAGAAAACGATTGGTTTTATAAATTGGGTAAGACCAGTTAGCGATTATGTGTGAAGTACCTCTTTTAATGTGATTTTCTCATTTTGCCTTTAGGTGAATTTCTGAAAAGAACAAAATGCATCAAGCTCTAAAAAAAAAAATTTTACTTTGTATGTGTGTGTGTGAGGGGTATATATACATACATATATATAAGTAAAATTAAATAAACGTTAGAAACAGTCTACGCGAATCTGGTTTCGACGCTAACACGTCTCATTCAGTACTCTGAAGTCCTATGTTTATTTAGTTTTACTTATAAAAGCTCTAATTTGTACTGAGCACTTTTGAAAAAAATATTGGTTTTAAGTTCATGTTATCAATATATTTGAACTTATTTAATTCTGTTACTGAATTTTTGAGATGAGGATTGATAATTTGGATTATTCAGACTACTGTTCTCACCTTGAGTGTTATTCTCACAACGTTTCAACCGATGTAACCTCCGACCTTCTTCAGGTGTATCTTGTCGAACACAGGAATCTGCACAGAATTTCGAGCGGAACCCTTTATTTAATCCACGCGGATAGCATGCTCTCGTTCTGTCAGCCATGACCGGGTAGATAAATTGTAAGACTGCACATCTAAAATACAAGAATAGGTGTACGGCTCCCAAAATTCATACTAGAATTGTCCGCATGGATTGTTACTAAGTAAAATTCAGTTCTAGGTGCAGGTTTAATCCTCAGTGCGGGCGATACTAGGAATTGCGAATTACTGAAGACTTTTACCCGATCATGGCTGACGGAAGGAGAGCATACTATACCCCTGTGGATTAAATAATGGATTCTGTTCGAAATTCCATGCAGATTCCCGTGTTAGACAGAAAGATTCCCCGAGTTCGACAAGATATATCTGACGAAGGTCGGAGGTTACATCTGTCGAAACGTTGTGAGAATAACACTCAAGATGAGAACAGTAGTCCAGATAATCCAAATTATACTTATTTAATTTTATATATATATATATATATAATGCATTGTGTAATATACTAATGGCATTATTGGTATGAATTAGGTGGGTAAACAGATTCGTCTGTAAGAGTTTCTATAAGTTTGGCCAAACAGGCCAACACATGTATATTTGTAGATAAAACTTAGTGTGTAATTACCTACCTATGCACCACATCTCTTGCCGTTAGAATGTCTTTAAAGTTGTTGTTTTTTTTTTTTTTAGGGAGGGGGGGGGGTCTTCACTTTCACATGAATCATTTGTCGGTGTAGACTTGCGGGGGAGGGGGGCTGACTAAATGAAGGCAGTCTTTTTTTTTTTTTTACAGATTGTAAAAGGGCTCAGCAGTAATGAAACTGTACATGTATTTTATTAATATTGATCTCATCTCCTCTCCCTCCGCCACCACATACACACATTAATATGCAAATGATGTCCCTACTAATAGCACCTACCCCCCTTTCAGATCATCAAGGGGAATCCATGATTGGCCTAATGGATACCGTGGCAGACTGAAATCAATCGGATCTCTTCTGGTCAATTACACATTAATACTGTAGGAAAAGGTATGAACCCACATCCCACACCCTCCCAGCTATGGGTAAAAATAGCAACTTGTGTTCACTTAATCGTTTACAATAGGCATTATTTCAGCATTAAATAACCCAAAAAGGGTTGATGTGCTGTAAAACCAACCAATCAAAACATCCTTCTCCCTCCCTCTTCGCACGCGCAATATGAAATTCATCATCCTATTAATACTCCTCCCCCATCATTCTCATAAATGCCCTGAACCCAGTATTGATTTAACGTGTCCGAAAAAAAACTAAAATTTACTTTATTCTTAACAGATACGCAAAAAAATTTCCAATTAAACAAAAAACTTTAAATTGACCTTTGAACTTTACAAATCAATATGTTATCAGCATTAGAAGTTAAATGGATTAGAAAGGGTTTTTTTTTTTTTAATTATTATTTAAGTTAATCTATAAAAATCCCCCCCCCCCCTTCTCTGACTCTTTTGTCACTCCAATTTAAAGAACATTATTATTATTATTCAACGGGTAAAAGGTTTCTATGCAATTTGCACGGTTTTGTGATGTTTTCAGTTTCAACTTTTGAAAGAACTACATTGAAATTATCTACAAAGTTTATATATATATATATATATATATATATATATATAATAGTTTATATATATATATAATAGGATGACAAAAAAGAAAATCAGCAACTAATTAACATTGATTAAAATATTGTAAACTCGATCAAAAGATTGCTTAGACTAGAGTACATTCAGTTGAAAATTCATCTTCGATTGAATTACATCAGAAATTATCATTTTAGTAAAAAAAAATCACTGCCATATTGCATTTTTATTGGCATCATTGCATTTATGATGTAAAAATAAGTACGTTTTGATAATTAAAACATTAAAATATGTCCAGTCATTCAAGTTCTACTTACAAAAAAAAAAAAAAAAAAATTATTATATTTAATGCAACGGCCATCTTAAAAATAACTGCCATCTTGGATTTTCAAGTAACTCTTGGGCTTTTCTGAAAAATAGGTCTACGCCATTTATTCATGTCAAATTTGGTACTTCTACAAAAAGTGAATGATTCTTTTGAAATATTGACTTTATCTGCTGGACTATTCGTTGACATATAAAAATACATTTTTAAGATGGCCGTTACACCAAATGTAAGAAAACAGATTTTTTGAATGTAGAACTTGAATGGCTGGACATGTTTTGATGTCTGAATTAAGAAAAATATGCATAAAAAAATAACGATTCCTGAAAGAAGATTGAAAATTTTGATTCTTCTTTAAAAAAAAAAAAAATACTTTGTTTCTTGTCCCTATTTACTCGCCTCCCCATGAGGACAGAGTTAGACACGTGGTTGGTTTTTAATGAGGGAGGTGGGGGAGGGATAATCCAGCTCCCCATAAAGGGGCACTCTGGATTAGGACAAAGATAAAAATTGCCTCAGTCTAGAAGGAACTTTCCTTCACCGACCAATGACAGAACAGATGAAATGTATTATCAGAACAGATACTACACTTTCATCCAACCAAAAGGCCAAGAAGTAGTCAAGAAAAGATATACATGTCAACTAAATAGAAAATCTTTAAAAATATTTTTGTCATTTTATTATTTAATTTAAGGAGCATACATGAATATTTGATATATATATATATATATATATATCAAATATAGTCATCCACAGACAGCTGTTTCGTCTTTTCAATACTCACCGGTGTGGCTAGATGCAGTGAGTGCATCAACCTCGAGATTCAGACTCGGGACATCGGTCACTACCATTTGTGTCAATCTGGCACTCTCCCGTCTCGGCCAACAAACCTACTGTTGTTAGTGGAAGAAATGTCTATCGTTTATAAATGAATCTTTGTGTTCATTAGTTTACATTTTTACGATATTGATGACCTAGAGGATTCAATATCTTTTTAGGGAAGAATCTTGTTTTACGCTTAAGTAGAAACAATCGTTTCCTCAATCAGAGTGCTCCCCCCCCCCCTCCAACAGGAGAGGTGGTGTTGTCTTCGGAAGTTTTTGGTCGTCACGACAACAGACTTTCTATCCCGTTAAGCCGAGCCGAGAACTAATGTCACCCCAGCTAGTATTCCGAGTACTTTATTGAATGAGCATTTAAAATGAAAGAGAATACGAAATTCGGTAAACAATATTTACTCGATCCAAAAGTGCTCAATGCTATAAGTAGAGTAGTAATAATATTTTTGTATATGACTTGCATTGACGTGCCAATGTTCCGAAGAGACTGTTAAGTTGAAACCTTGGCATGGCAATATAATACGTATACAATAATATGATAATATACGATGGCAATTTCATATTCTTATGTACGTTATCACCTTCCACACTCTTTTTAAAAGACGGGATCCGCCGATCGCCAAAGATGCAAAAAAAAATAATTAAAAAAAAAAAACTTCATCTGATGTCACTTTTTTGTCAAAACTGAAACTCGAATTTTCTTGGTCTTCAGGCTACGATCAAAGTGTAGTATCTGTTTTGTCCAAAGACGGTACAGTAATATCGTGGGGTCTGCGTTTGTACCGGATATCACAAACTCCTACAAGGGTTTTGGAGATAGACCCTCATAATCAGATATATTCTGAAAGTACACTTAGATAAATATATTTCAGTTTTAATAAAAGTGGTGCAATAATATCGTGGGGTCGATACTATTTATCTTCCTCCTGCAGCGGTAAGATGTGACACAAGGTCGGGAAAGTGGGAAAGAACCAACGCTCGAGAATTTGAGCACTCTGGCTGTTTAAAAATTGCCTGGGCAGCCCCGTCGGCATTCCCCGGTAGGGGCGCCTCAGACAGTAAGCAATAAACTTACTCCTCCCCAAAGAGGGGAAGCAAAGCCTGGGAGGGTGCACCTCCTAGAACTGCACAGGACCGACAACCAATAGACCGGCGTAAATCCAGACCCGAAGACCCAGAAGATACCGGTTTATCAGGCGGGGTAAAAACCCCTGGTTGGTCGGTGTTCGCACAGGACGTCCATGGAAATATTTTTAAGCACGTCAGCAACATATAACAGATGAAGAATACTATGGTGGAATTTCCACGGGTCCCACAATGGTGTGTGTGTGTGCGCGTGCGAGTGTGAGTGCATATTTACACACATGCATATGCGCATAGCACATACATTATACTTACGGATGCATATGTATGTTTTTTTATACGAAAGAATATTTCCTATCTAAATGAGCTTTCACGCCTTTACTCATCGCTAGGTTTACATACGCACATGTAATAAAGATATGTTGAAATTGGTTTTATTCCAATGCAGATGTAAATATGTAGGTATTATTATTATTATTATTGATATGCATCATTTCTTGATGGATGTTTCATTCATTCTTTTCCTTGTGTGTGTTTCTGTGTGTGCGTGTCTATTCTGTATTTCAAAGTCATAAATATCGATCTACCAGAATTTCTGGTCTGATAAATTTCTGAATGGACGGAACTTAAGAAATTTCAAATTTCACAGTTGATTTATTTTTTGTCTTTGATCATCAATTGTGTTTGGCAAGCCAAATAACGGCTAACATTTAAGAATGGTTTTATATGCAGATGCATCATCAGAGTTAACTGAAAATATGTTTAAATATTTATTTACTTCCTCTCTAGGAGGCTAGACACAAAGTCAGGTGGGGTTTGGACCAGGTGTTGTGCACTCTGGCATAGAAAAAATGCCTGAGCAGCCCCGACTGCATTCCTGGCGATTAGCAATAAACTAACCACCTTCTCAGAGAAAAGGTAAAGCCTGGGAAGGTGGACCTCCTAGGACTGAAAAGAACCATATGCCTCAGTCCGATAGCAACAAAGCCACTGTTGGACTGATTGTCAAGGATGTATCTCCGACTGGTACGAACAACCCCTACTCAAACCGTGCCAGGTAAAAACCAAATAAAATATTTTTTTTATTCACCTAAAACAAGGCATATTTCCACTGAAACTACTGTGTTTAGGGGCCAGCTTTATAGGGAGCATACTAAGTGGGGAGTCATGCAGCAAGATGTTTGTTCACATTACATCTTAAATTTATGCATGTTGGTATAGGCGGGGAAACAGGGGGCAAGGAAGGAATTCCAAAAGCAAATAGTCTGAGGAAATAAAGCTATTAGAGTAGAAAGTTTTCCGGTATCTGGGTACCTCTACAGTGAAGGGATGGGGTTTTTCTACTAGATATGTTGGTCGGGGGTATTTAAGTTTTTTTTTGGGGGGGGGGGTACAACCTGAACCGGTATTTTCACCTGACAACTTTTCAAAGAAATATGTCAGAAAAATTTGAGTAATTGAAAATTTAAAAATATTTTCCTATAATTCTTGTGATGTATCTTCATTTAAAAATGTTGTATCAAGAAAAATAAAACAGCTAAAATGTTTTCATTTCTTTATGAATTAATTAAGGTGTTTATCTATTTATAATTTTTTTTTTGTTTATATATATAGAATTGAAGTGTTTGCCAAACAAAATCAGTGCTTGGTTTTCTGTGATTAAAACTGAAATATTGGATATTAATTGGGTTTTTTTTCTTCTTTCTTCCTGATATAATACTCAAGCTAGACTGAGTTGTTTATTGTGAACACCAGGAAAGCGAGTTGTCTCCCCTTGCCAAAAACAGACGGACATTTTTTTTTTTTTTAATGCACTCATATTGCAAACACTTGTTTTTACATGAGATTTTTCTTGCTTTAGCAAGTTAATATTTACAACTAATTATTCATGAATCATTTTTTTTTATTAAAAAAACTCTTTGGCAAATCTGATAACCTAATAAGTAAGAATCATTAACGATTTTTTTTTTTTTTTTTTTTTTTTCTGAGAAGTTCTGATGAGTGGTGTTGTGAACTGGTATTGTTTAATACTCAGGATTTCTTCAGTGTCAACCCTATTCCATTGGAATGGATTACTTCATTTCTATTTCAGAGAACCGCTTTACTGTAATACCGTTTGGTCGGTAAACATTTGTTATGTTCGATAAGAGCCGAGAACGAGGCGCGCGTGTGCCTCTTTCGTAGCAAGTGCTACTTGAGAGGGACAGCTGTCGTAAAGAGGACAAGAAAACAATTTGCCTGTGAGTTTCTGTAATGATTCAGAACGTTGGCCACACCGGCTATTAATAAAAACTTTCTTAGGAAATAATTCACTGACAGATCGGAAGTCGATCTCCTACAAAAATAATTTGCAAACAAAACACAAAAAATTCCCTATTTTGTATTCGTTGTTCTTGGATGGATTTTATTTTATCTATAATTGTTGAATGTTTGTAGAAAAGAGAAAAGAAATACAAAATATGTCACGGATTTTGTTTATCTTGTTTTTATTTTATTGTTTTTATATATATATATATATGTGTGTGCTTATTTTTATTATTATATCATCTTATAATAGTTTATACCTTAAAGCAACTCAACGGATTTACAATTTTTAAAAAATATCTCCATCATCTTTACATATTAATAATTAATTACATATTAAATTTTTCAAAATATTACATATTAATAATTAATTACATATTAAATCTTTCAAAATATTACATATTAATAATTAATTACATATTAAATCTTTCAAAATATTACATATTAATAATTAATTAGTATTAAATTTTTAAAATATTACATATTAATAATTAATTAGTATTAAATAAAAACAAATCACTGTCAAGTAAATAGATTTTGAGGGATTTTTACTTAATGCTTTATAATATAAATTTGTTTAGGCTATTCCAAATAAGTCCCCTCAATAAAACGTATGTGACTATCAATATTATGACTATTAATATTATGACTATTAATATTATGACTATCAATATTATGACTATTAATATTATGACTATCAATATTATGACTATTAATATTATGACTATCAATATTATGACTATCAATATTATGACTATCAATATTATGACTATCAATATTATGACTATCAATATTATGACTATTAATATTATGATTAGGTTCTGAGAGTTGTTTTTGATAAATTGAAATTCGTTTTGAAAGGTATTGTTTTTAAAAATCTATTTGTTGACGAATGATTCAGAAATTTTTTATTTGCTTCAAATAAAAAAAATTATGAATTTTAATTGGATTTAAAAACACGTTTTAATTTAACAACTAATAAATTAATAAGGAAATTGATCACATCTTTGAAGCATCGATGTATATGAATATTTTAGATTAAAATTTGAAAACCAAAACATGATGCAATTTCAAAATGAATGAAATCATTCATTTATTTTTTTAAATTTTAGGCTAAGATTTTCGATGAATACATCATTCTAAGAACAAGACTTTTTTCTTTTTTCTTCATTTTTTGTTTGTATTAACCGGGGGGGGGGGGCACTGTAGAGTTGGAAAAATGCGTCCAGTTGTTAAGTTGGATTTACGCCGGTCTATTGGTTGCCGGTCCTGTGCAGTTCTAGGAGGTGCACCCTTCCAGGCTTTGCTTCCTCTCTTTGGGGAGGAGTAAGTTTATTGCTTACTGCCTGAGACGCACCTACCGGGGAATGCCGACGGGGCTGCCCAGGCAATTTTTAAACAGCCAGAGTGCTCAAATTTTCGAGCGCTGGTTCTTTCCCATTTTCCCGACCTTGTGTCACATCTTACCTTGTGGGAGGAAGATAAATAGAGACGACAGTTTAAAGTGAAGTAAAGTCCGGTCGATGTGCTACGCTTGTTTGGCGCTTTTTGAATAAGGAAATTGATCACATCTTTGAAGCGTTCATGTAGCACATCGACTTTACTTCACTTTAAACTGTCGTCTTTAACAACTTGATATATTTTTCTGACTCTACAATGGATTCGACCCCCCCCCTCCCCCGGGGTTAATACCAACAAAAATGAAGAAAAAAAAAATCTTCTTCTGAGAATGATGTATTCAGCGAAAGTCTTAGCCTAACAAAAGAAAAGTAAATGATTTTAATCATTTTAATATTGCATCATTTTCAAATTTTAATATAAAATATAAATTAATATTTTTTCCCTTATCATCGGTAACATAATTCTTTTATTATCTCCCTTTCATTAATATATTGACCTTAATTTTTTTACTCAATTATCTCCCCTTTCGGAAATCTTACCGGAATCAAGTTCGGTTCTTCGATGATATACTTCCCTGTGTTCGTTCTTCAGATTGTCTTTACAAAGAACATCCTGAATTTCGATTTTGTGAACATTCTTCACGTTTGTAGCTAGTGTTGGTGCTTTCGCCGTTTCACAATGACATTAAAATATTTAAAGAAATGTATAAACTTTGTTATGTACTTACGTGTTCGCTGAAAATAGGATTGTGCAGAAAAAATTACACAAATTCATCCAGTGTTTATTAAATTATAAGCAAAACAAAAACGATTTTTCGGTATCGTTAGACATTTTGTAACCAGTTTAGCCAAGGGAGATAACTCAATGATAAAATTGGGCGAAGATACAATATGGCGATGAACGATCGAAATCGTTTTTTTATTTTTTATTTAATAAATACTGGATGAATTAGCATAATTTTTGGTGTACAGTCTTCTTTTCAGCTACCACGTAAGTACATAACAAAGTTTATACATTTCTTGAGCTGTTTTTTTTTTTTTTTTAAGAGAGGCCTAACATGTCACAGTTAAACTGCAGAAGCACCCTATTTGGGGGGGGGGGCTAGTTTTAATCTTGTTGTTTTTACTCTTATTTTCTCCTTATTTTGTCTTTTTGTTTTAAGCTGAAGAAAAGAAGCTATATTTCATTTACTGTACAGTTTTTCTCTGGAAACAATTGTAAATCCATTGAATTGATTTGGGAATAAATTATTAGAAGATAATAATAATAAATCTTGAAATAAATACATTTATAAGCTCTATTTAATTACCAAATACATAAATCTAATTTATATTATCATAATCTCTTATATATATCACTTAAAAAGATAAGTTGTTTTTAATATACCATAACCCTTGGTTTCACACTCCCGTGATCATCAGACAGCATAATTTCCGAACTTGGAGTCAAATTCACAATTTGTTGTCATCTCGAACAAAAAAGGTGTTCTGCAGAATTGAGATCCGGAAGACAAGAACCGACAACAAATTGTGAATTTGACTCCAAATTTGGAAATTACGTTGTCTGACGATCGCGGGAGCGTGAAACCAAGGGTTACGGTATAGTAAAAAATATTGTATCTTTTTAAGTAATGTATATTACGAATTGTCGTCAATTTAGGAATAACCGTCTTTAGGACCATAAATATTTTAATCAGCATAGCATCCTCACTCGTCTCTACGCACGCTGGTGATGATGCTGACTCGGTTACGCAGTAGTCGTTACAGCGAACGGCCTTCGTGTCTGTTTATATTTTGCGTTTTGCATTTATTTTCAAGATATCATTCAAGAGGAAATTGCCATTCTCTACGCCCCAGCCTGCCAAGAAGGAAAGAAAGGCTGTTGACTTGGACCAAAAAATAAATGTGATTGAACATTTTGAAGAAAAGAAAGCAAATCAACCAGGGGTTTTACCCCGCCTAATAAACCGGTATCGTCCGGGCCTTTGGGTCTGGATTTACGCCGGTCTATTGGGGGTTGTCGGTCCTGTGCAGTTCTAGGAGGTGCACCCTCCCAGGCTTTGCCTCCCCTCTTTGGGGAGGAGTAAGTTTATTGCTTACTGTCTGAGGCACCCCTACCGGGGAATGCCGACGGGGCTGCCCAGACAATTTTTAAACAGCCAGAGTGCTCAAATTCTCGAGTGCTGGTTCTTTCCCACTTTCCCGACTTTGTGTCACATCTTACCTTGTGGGAGGAAGATAAATAGAAGAAAGAAAATGTGATCCTGCGTGATATCCAGTTATCAAATTGAACGATTTTGAGAGACAAAGAATTTGTCAAACTGTGAAACATCCTGCGATCAACAGTGATTACAGAGAAACGTACCCTAACTCTGACCCTAAACCTGTACCGAGGTCCATCCATAAAACGGAGAAATTGTTGAACGTTTGAAATGAAGATATAAAATGTCGGACTGAGGTTTGAATTTGGGTATTACGGTGGAATACAATCGTTTTAAAGGCAACCAAGAGGAAATAGTAATAAAATCTGACTTGGCTCGTTATTTTTATAATCAGATTGAAGAAAGTTGGATGAATTATGATTTTTTAAGCTAATTTGAATATCATTACATGGGGTAATAGTATTACAGTAATTTAATATGGCTAGTTTACGTCCAAATCGCTTTATGACCGGTTGGTCATAACAAATTGCAGTCGTAAGTCGACGATGACTTTTATCGATATTAAATATCTTTCAGAAAATGCTGCCATTTTCTTTTTTTTATGCTACACATAAAAAATGAAAATGCTGCCATTTTTTTTTTTTTATGCTACACATAAAAAATGAAAATGCTGCCATTTTTTTTTTATTATGCTACACATAAAAAATGAAAATGCTGCCATTTTTTTTTTTTATGCTACACATAAAAAATGAAAATGCTGCCATTTTTTTTTTTTATGCTACACATAAAAAATGAAAATGCTGCCATTTTTTTTTTTTATGCTACACATAAAAAATGAAAATGCTGCCATTTTTTTTTTTATTATGCTACACATAAAAAATGAAAATGCTGCCATTTTTTTTTTTTTATGCTACACATAAAAAATGAAAATGCTGCCATTTTTTTTTTATTATGCTACACATAAAAAATGAAAATGCTGCCATTTTTTTTTTTTATGCTACACATAAAAAATGAAAATGCTGCCATTTTTTTTTTTTATGCTACACATAAAAAATGAAAATGCTGCCATTTTCTTTTTTTTATGCTACACATAAAAAATGAAAATGCTGCCATTTTTTTTTTATGCTACACATAAAAAATGAAAATGCTGCCATTTTTTTTTTATTATGCTACACATAAAAAATGAAAATGCTGCCATTTTTTTTTTTTCTGCTACACATAAAAAATGAAAATGCTGCCATTTTTTTTTTATTATGCTACACATAAAAAATAAAAATGCTGCCATTTTTTTTTTTATGCTACACATAAAAAATGAAAATGCTGCCATTTTTTTTTATTATGATACACATAAAAAATGAAAATGCTGCCATTTTTTTTTTTTTATGCTACACATAAAAAATGAAAATGCTGCCATTTTTTTTTTATTATGCTACACATAAAAAATGAAAATGCTGCCATTTTTTTTTATTATGCTACACATAAAAAATGAAAATGCTGCCATTTTCTTTTTTTTATGCTACACATAAAAAATGAAAATGCTGCCATTTTTTTTTTATTATGCTACACAAAAAATGAAAATGCTGCCATTTTTTTTTTTTTCTGCTACACATAAAAAATGAAAATGCTGCCATTTTTTTTTATTATGCTACACATAAAAAATAAAAATGCTGCCATTTTTTTTTTTATGCTACACATAAAAAATGAAAATGCTGCCATTTTTTTTTATTATGATACACATAAAAAATGAAAATGCTGCCATTTTTTTTTTTTTATGCTACACATAAAAAATGAAAATGCTGCCATTTTTTTTTTATTATGCTACACATAAAAAATGAAAATGCTGCCATTTTTTTTTTTTTATGCTACACATAAAAAATGAAAATGCTGCCATTTTTTTTTTATTATGCTACACATAAAAAATGAAAATGCTGCCATTTTTTTTTTATTATGCTACACATAAAAAATGAAAATGCTGCCATTTTCTTTTTTTTATGCTACACATAAAAAATGAAAATGCTGCCATTTTTTTTTTATTATGCTACACAAAAAATGAAAATGCTGCCATTTTTTTTTTTTTCTGCTACACATAAAAAATGAAAATGCTGCCATTTTTTTTTATTATGCTACACATAAAAAATAAAAATGCTGCCATTTTTTTTTTTATGCTACACATAAAAAATGAAAATGCTGCCATTTTTTTTTATTATGATACACATAAAAAATGAAAATGCTGCCATTTTTTTTTTTTTATGCTACACATAAAAAATGAAAATGCTGCCATTTTTTTTTTATTATGCTACACATAAAAAATGAAAATGCTGCCATTTTTTTTTTTATGCTACACATAAAAAATGAAAATGCTGCCATTTTTTTTTTATTATGCTACACATAAAAAATGAAAATGCTGCCATTTTCTTTTTTTTATGCTACACATAAAAAATGAAAATGCTGCCATTTTTTTTTTATTATGCTACACATAAAAAATGAAAATGCTGCCATTTTCTTTTTTTTATGCTACACATAAAAAATGAAAATGCTGCCATTTTTTTTTTATTATGCTACACATAAAAAATGAAAATGCTGCCATTTTCTTTTTTTTATGCTACACATAAAAAATGAAAATGCTGCCATTTTTTTTTTTCTGCTACACATAAAAAATGAAAATGCTGCCATTTTTTTTTATTATGATACACATAAAAAATGAAAATGCTGCCTTTTTTTTTTTTTTATGCTACACATAAAAAATGAAAATGCTGCCATTTTTTTTTTATTATGCTACACATAAAAAATGAAAATGCTGCCATTTTTTTTTTTTTATGCTACACATAAAAAATGAAAATGCTGCCATTTTTTTTTATTATGATACACATAAAAAATGAAAATGCTGCCATTTTTTTTTTTTTATGCTACACATAAAAAATGAAAATGCTGCCATTTTTTTTTATTATGCTACACATAAAAAATGAAAATGCTGCCATTTTTTTTTTTTTATGCTACACATAAAAAATGAAAATGCTGCCATTTTCTTTTTTTTATGCTACACATAAAAAATGAAAATGCTGCCATTTTTTTTTTATTATGCTACACATAAAAAATGAAAATGCTGCCATTTTCTTTTTTTTATGCTACACATAAAAAATGAAAATGCTGCCATTTTTTTTTTCTGCTACACATAAAAAATGAAAATGCTGCCATTTTTTTTTATTATGATACACATAAAAAATGAAAATGCTGCCATTTTTTTTTTTTTATGCTACACATAAAAAATGAAAATGCTGCCATTTTTTTTTTATTATGCTACACATAAAAAATGAAAATGCTGCCATTTTTTTTTTTTATGCTACACATAAAAAATGAAAATGCTGCCATTTTTTTTTATTATGATACACATAAAAAATGAAAATGCTGCCATTTTTTTTTTTTATGCTACACATAAAAAATGAAAATGCTGCCATTTTTTTTTTATTATGCTACACATAAAAAATGAAAATGCTGCCATTTTTTTTTTATTATGCTACACATAAAAAATGAAAATGCTGCCATTTTTTTTTTATTATGCTACACATAAAAAATGAAAATGCTGCCATTTTCTTTTTTTTATGCTACACATAAAAAATGAAAATGCTGCCATTTTTTTTTTATTATGCTACACATAAAAAATGAAAATGCTGCCATTTTCTTTTTTTTATGCTACACATAAAAAATGAAAATGCTGCCATTTTTTTTTTATTATGCTACACATAAAAAATGAAAATGCTGCCATTTTCTTTTTTTTATGCTACACATAAAAAATGAAAATGCTGCCATTTTTTTTTTTATGCTACACATAAAAAATGAAAATGCTGCCATTTTCTTTTTTTTATGCTACACATAAAAAATGAAAATGCTGCCATTTTTTTTTTTTTATGCTACACATAAAAAATGAAAATGCTGCCATTTTTTTTTTATTATGCTACACATAAAAAATGAAAATGCTGCCATTTTTTTTTTCTGCTACACATAAAAAATGAAAATGCTGCCATTTTTTTTTATTATGCTACACATAAAAAATGAAAATGCTGCCATTTTTTTTTTTATGCTACACATAAAAAATGAAAATGCTGCCATTTTCTTTTTTTTATGCTACACATAAAAAATGAAAATGCTGCCATTTTCTTTTTTTTATGCTACACATAAAAAATGAAAATGCTGCCATTTTTTTTTTATGCTACACATAAAAAATGAAAATGCTGCCATTTTTTTTTTTTATGCTACACATAAAAAATGAAAATGCTGCCATTTTTTTTTTATTATGCTACACATAAAAAATGAAAATGCTGCCATTTTTTTTTTTATGCTACACATAAAAAATGAAAATGCTGCCATTTTTTTTTTATTATGCTACACATAAAAAATGAAAATGCTGCCATTTTTTTTTTATTATGCTACACATAAAAAATGAAAATGCTGCCATTTTTTTTATTATGCTACACATAAAAAATGAAAATGCTGCCATTTTTTTTTTATGCTACACATAAAAAATGAAAATGCTGCCATTTTTTTTTTTATGCTACACATAAAAAATGAAAATGCTGCCATTTTTTTTTTATGCTACACATAAAAAATGAAAATGCTGCCATTTTTTTTTTATGCTACACATAAAAAATGAAAATGCTGCCATTTTTTTTTTTATGCTACACATAAAAAATGAAAATGCTGCCATTTTTTTTTTATGCTACACATAAAAAATGAAAATGCTGCCATTTTTTTTTTTTATGCTACACATAAAAAATGAAAATGCTGCCATTTTCTTTTTTTTATGCTACACATAAAAAATGAAAATGCTGCCATTTTTTTTTTATTATGCTACACATAAAAAATGAAAATGCTGCCATTTTCTTTTTTTTATGCTACACATAAAAAATGAAAATGCTGCCATTTTTTTTTTATGCTACACATAAAAAATGAAAATGCTGCCATTTTCTTTTTTTTATGCTACACATAAAAAATGAAAATGCTGCCATTTTTTTTTTATGCTACACATAAAAAATGAAAATGCTGCCATTTTTTTTTTTTATGCTACACATAAAAAATGAAAATGCTGCCATTTTTTTTTTATTATGCTACACATAAAAAATGAAAATGCTGCCATTTTTTTTTTTTATGCTACACATAAAAAATGAAAATGCTGCCATTTTTTTTTTATTATGCTACACATAAAAAATGAAAATGCTGCCATTTTTTTTTTCTGCTACACATAAAAAATGAAAATGCTGCCATTTTTTTTTTATTATGCTACACATAAAAAATGAAAATGCTGCCATTTTTTTTTTATGCTACACATAAAAAATGAAAATGCTGCCATTTTCTTTTTTTTATGCTACACATAAAAAATGAAAATGCTGCCATTTTTTTTTTATTATGCTACACAAAAAATGAAAATGCTGCCATTTTTTTTTTTCTGCTACACATAAAAAATGAAAATGCTGCCATTTTCTTTTTTTTATGATACACATAAAAAATGAAAATGCTGCCATTTTTTTTTTATGCTACACATAAAAAATGAAAATGCTGCCATTTTCTTTTTTTTATGCTACACATAAAAAATGAAAATGCTGCCATTTTTTTTTTATGCTACACATAAAAAATGAAAATGCTGCCATTTTTTTTTTTTATGCTACACATAAAAAATGAAAATGCTGCCATTTTTTTTTATTATGCTACACATAAAAAATGAAAATGCTGCCATTTTTTTTTTTATGCTACACATAAAAAATGAAAATGCTGCCATTTTTTTTTTATTATGCTACACATAAAAAATGAAAATGCTGCCATTTTTTTTTATTATGCTACACATAAAAAATGAAAATGCTGCCATTTTTTTTTTATGCTACACATAAAAAATGAAAATGCTGCCATTTTTTTTTTTATGCTACACATAAAAAATGAAAATGCTGCCATTTTTTTTTTTTATGCTACACATAAAAAATGAAAATGCTGCCATTTTTTTTTTATGCTACACATAAAAAATGAAAATGCTGCCATTTTCTTTTTTTTATGCTACACATAAAAAATGAAAATGCTGCCATTTTTTTTTTATGCTACACATAAAAAATGAAAATGCTGCCATTTTTTTTTTTTTATGCTACACATAAAAAATGAAAATGCTGCCATTTTTTTTTTATTATGCTACACATAAAAAATGAAAATGCTGCCATTTTTTTTTTTTCTGCTACACATAAAAAATGAAAATGCTGCCATTTTTTTTTTATTATGCTACACATAAAAAATAAAAATGCTGCCATTTTTTTTTTATGCTACACATAAAAAATGAAAATGCTGCCATTTTTTTTTATTATGATACACATAAAAAATGAAAATGCTGCCATTTTTTTTTTTTATGCTACACATAAAAAATGAAAATGCTGCCATTTTTTTTTTATTATGCTACACATAAAAAATGAAAATGCTGCCATTTTTTTTTCATGCTACACATAAAAAATGAAAATGCTGCCATTTTTTTTTTATTATGCTACACATAAAAAATGAAAATGCTGCCATTTTCTTTTTTTTATGCTACACATAAAAAATGAAAATGCTGCCATTTTTTTTTTATTATGCTACACATAAAAAATGAAAATGCTGCCATTTTCTTTTTTTTATGCTACACATAAAAAATGAAAATGCTGCCATTTTTTTTTTATTATGCTACACATAAAAAATGAAAATGCTGCCATTTTCTTTTTTTTATGCTACACATAAAAAATGAAAATGCTGCCATTTTTTTTTTTTTCTGCTACACATAAAAAATGAAAATGCTGCCATTTTTTTTTATTATGATACACATAAAAAATGAAAATGCTGCCATTTTTTTTTTTTATGCTACACATAAAAAATGAAAATGCTGCCATTTTTTTTTTATTATGCTACACATAAAAAATGAAAATGCTGCCATTTTTTTTTTTTATGCTACACATAAAAAATGAAAATGCTGCCATTTTTTTTTTATTATGCTACACATAAAAAATGAAAATGCTGCCATTTTCTTTTTTTTATGCTACACATAAAAAATGAAAATGCTGCCATTTTTTTTTTATTATGCTACACATAAAAAATGAAAATGCTGCCATTTTCTTTTTTTTATGCTACACATAAAAAATGAAAATGCTGCCATTTTTTTTTTATTATGCTACACATAAAAAATGAAAATGCTGCCATTTTCTTTTTTTTATGCTACACATAAAAAATGAAAATGCTGCCATTTTTTTTTATTATGCTACACATAAAAAATGAAAATGCTGCCATTTTTTTTTTTATGCTACACATAAAAAATGAAAATGCTGCCATTTTCTTTTTTTTATGCTACACATAAAAAATGAAAATGCTGCCATTTTCTTTTTTTTATGCTACACATAAAAAATGAAAATGCTGCCATTTTTTTTTTATGCTACACATAAAAAATGAAAATGCTGCCATTTTTTTTTTTTTATGCTACACATAAAAAATGAAAATGCTGCCATTTTTTTTTTATTATGCTACACATAAAAAATGAAAATGCTGCCATTTTTTTTTTTATGCTACACATAAAAAATGAAAATGCTGCCATTTTTTTTTTATTATGCTACACATAAAAAATGAAAATGCTGCCATTTTTTTTTTATTATGCTACACATAAAAAATGAAAATGCTGCCATTTTTTTTTATTATGCTACACATAAAAAATGAAAATGCTGCCATTTTTTTTTTTTATGCTACACATAAAAAATGAAAATGCTGCCATTTTTTTTTTTTATGCTACACATAAAAAATGAAAATGCTGCCATTTTTTTTTTATGCTACACATAAAAAATGAAAATGCTGCCATTTTTTTTTTATGCTACACATAAAAAATGAAAATGCTGCCATTTTTTTTTTTATGCTACACATAAAAAATGAAAATGCTGCCATTTTTTTTTTATGCTACACATAAAAAATGAAAATGCTGCCATTTTTTTTTTATGCTACACATAAAAAATGAAAATGCTGCCATTTTCTTTTTTTTATGCTACACATAAAAAATGAAAATGCTGCCATTTTTTTTTTATTATGCTACACATAAAAAATGAAAATGCTGCCATTTTCTTTTTTTTATGCTACACATAAAAAATGAAAATGCTGCCATTTTTTTTTTTATGCTACACATAAAAAATGAAAATGCTGCCATTTTCTTTTTTTTATGCTACACATAAAAAATGAAAATGCTGCCATTTTTTTTTTATGCTACACATAAAAAATGAAAATGCTGCCATTTTTTTTTTTTATGCTACACATAAAAAATGAAAATGCTGCCATTTTTTTTTTATTATGCTACACATAAAAAATGAAAATGCTGCCATTTTTTTTTTTTATGCTACACATAAAAAATGAAAATGCTGCCATTTTTTTTTTATTATGCTACACATAAAAAATGAAAATGCTGCCATTTTTTTTTTCTGCTACACATAAAAAATGAAAATGCTGCCATTTTTTTTTTATTATGCTACACATAAAAAATGAAAATGCTGCCATTTTTTTTTTATGCTACACATAAAAAATGAAAATGCTGCCATTTTCTTTTTTTTATGCTACACATAAAAAATGAAAATGCTGCCATTTTTTTTTTATTATGCTACACATAAAAAATGAAAATGCTGCCATTTTCTTTTTTTTATGATACACATAAAAAATGAAAATGCTGCCATTTTTTTTTTATGCTACACATAAAAAATGAAAATGCTGCCATTTTCTTTTTTTTATGCTACACATAAAAAATGAAAATGCTGCCATTTTTTTTTTATGCTACACATAAAAAATGAAAATGCTGCCATTTTTTTTTTTATGCTACACATAAAAAATGAAAATGCTGCCATTTTTTTTTATTATGCTACACATAAAAAATGAAAATGCTGCCATTTTTTTTTTATGCTACACATAAAAAATGAAAATGCTGCCATTTTTTTTTTATTATGCTACACATAAAAAATGAAAATGCTGCCATTTTTTTTTTATTATGCTACACATAAAAAATGAAAATGCTGCCATTTTTTTTTTATGCTACACATAAAAAATGAAAATGCTGCCATTTTTTTTTTTTATGCTACACATAAAAAATGAAAATGCTGCCATTTTTTTTTTTTATGCTACACATAAAAAATGAAAATGCTGCCATTTTTTTTTTATGCTACACATAAAAAATGAAAATGCTGCCATTTTTTTTTTATGCTACACATAAAAAATGAAAATGCTGCCATTTTCTTTTTTTTATGCTACACATAAAAAATGAAAATGCTGCCATTTTTTTTTTATGCTACACATAAAAAATGAAAATGCTGCCATTTTTTTTTTTTTATGCTACACATAAAAAATGAAAATGCTGCCATTTTTTTTTTATTATGCTACACATAAAAAATGAAAATGCTGCCATTTTTTTTTTTCTGCTACACATAAAAAATGAAAATGCTGCCATTTTTTTTTATTATGCTACACATAAAAAATAAAAATGCTGCCATTTTTTTTTTATGCTACACATAAAAAATGAAAATGCTGCCATTTTTTTTTATTATGATACACATAAAAAATGAAAATGCTGCCATTTTTTTTTTTTATGCTACACATAAAAAATGAAAATGCTGCCATTTTTTTTTTATTATGCTACACATAAAAAATGAAAATGCTGCCATTTTCTTTTTTTTATGATACACATAAAAAATGAAAATGCTGCCATTTTTTTTTTATGCTACACATAAAAAATGAAAATGCTGCCATTTTCTTTTTTTTATGCTACACATAAAAAATGAAAATGCTGCCATTTTTTTTTTATGCTACACATAAAAAATGAAAATGCTGCCATTTTTTTTTTTATGCTACACATAAAAAATGAAAATGCTGCCATTTTTTTTTATTATGCTACACATAAAAAATGAAAATGCTGCCATTTTTTTTTTATGCTACACATAAAAAATGAAAATGCTGCCATTTTTTTTTTATTATGCTACACATAAAAAATGAAAATGCTGCCATTTTTTTTTTATTATGCTACACATAAAAAATGAAAATGCTGCCATTTTTTTTTTATGCTACACATAAAAAATGAAAATGCTGCCATTTTTTTTTTTTATGCTACACATAAAAAATGAAAATGCTGCCATTTTTTTTTTTATGCTACACATAAAAAATGAAAATGCTGCCATTTTTTTTTTATGCTACACATAAAAAATGAAAATGCTGCCATTTTTTTTTTATGCTACACATAAAAAATGAAAATGCTGCCATTTTCTTTTTTTTATGCTACACATAAAAAATGAAAATGCTGCCATTTTTTTTTTATGCTACACATAAAAAATGAAAATGCTGCCATTTTTTTTTTTTTATGCTACACATAAAAAATGAAAATGCTGCCATTTTTTTTTTATTATGCTACACATAAAAAATGAAAATGCTGCCATTTTTTTTTTTCTGCTACACATAAAAAATGAAAATGCTGCCATTTTTTTTTATTATGCTACACATAAAAAATAAAAATGCTGCCATTTTTTTTTTATGCTACACATAAAAAATGAAAATGCTGCCATTTTTTTTTATTATGATACACATAAAAAATGAAAATGCTGCCATTTTTTTTTTTTATGCTACACATAAAAAATGAAAATGCTGCCATTTTTTTTTTATTATGCTACACATAAAAAATGAAAATGCTGCCATTTTTTTTTTTATGCTACACATAAAAAATGAAAATGCTGCCATTTTTTTTTATTATGCTACACATAAAAAATGAAAATGCTGCCATTTTTTTTTTTTTATGCTACACATAAAAAATGAAAATGCTGCCATTTTTTTTTATTATGCTACACATAAAAAATGAAAATGCTGCCATTTTCTTTTTTTATGCTACACATAAAAAATGAAAATGCTGCCATTTTTTTTTTATTATGCTACACATAAAAAATGAAAATGCTGCCATTTTCTTTTTTTTATGCTACACATAAAAAATGAAAATGCTGCCATTTTTTTTTTTTCTGCTACACATAAAAAATGAAAATGCTGCCATTTTTTTTTATTATGATACACATAAAAAATGAAAATGCTGCCATTTTTTTTTTTTATGCTACACATAAAAAATGAAAATGCTGCCATTTTCTTTTTTTTATGCTACACATAAAAAATGAAAATGCTGCCATTTTTTTTTTATTATGCTACACATAAAAAATGAAAATGCTGCCATTTTCTTTTTTTTATGCTACACATAAAAAATGAAAATGCTGCCATTTTTTTTTTATTATGCTACACATAAAAAATGAAAATGCTGCCATTTTCTTTTTTTTATGCTACACATAAAAAATGAAAATGCTGCCATTTTTTTTTTTCTGCTACACATAAAAAATGAAAATGCTGCCATTTTTTTTTATTATGATACACATAAAAAATGAAAATGCTGCCATTTTTTTTTTTTTATGCTACACATAAAAAATGAAAATGCTGCCATTTTTTTTTTATTATGCTACACATAAAAAATGAAAATGCTGCCATTTTTTTTTTTTTATGCTACACATAAAAAATGAAAATGCTGCCATTTTTTTTTATTATGATACACATAAAAAATGAAAATGCTGCCATTTTTTTTTTATTATGCTACACATAAAAAATGAAAATGCTGCCATTTTTTTTTTTTTATGCTACACATAAAAAATGAAAATGCTGCCATTTTTTTTTATTATGCTACACATAAAAAATGAAAATGCTGCCATTTTCTTTTTTTTATGCTACACATAAAAAATGAAAATGCTGCCATTTTTTTTTATTATGCTACACATAAAAAATGAAAATGCTGCCATTTTCTTTTTTTTATGCTACACATAAAAAATGAAAATGCTGCCATTTTTTTTTTATTATGCTACACATAAAAAATGAAAATGCTGCCATTTTCTTTTTTTTATGCTACACATAAAAAATGAAAATGCTGCCATTTTTTTTTTATGCTACACATAAAAAATGAAAATGCTGCCATTTTCTTTTTTTTATGCTACACATAAAAAATGAAAATGCTGCCATTTTTTTTTTTTTATGCTACACATAAAAAATGAAAATGCTGCCATTTTTTTTTATTATGCTACACATAAAAAATGAAAATGCTGCCATTTTTTTTTTTCTGCTACACATAAAAAATGAAAATGCTGCCATTTTTTTTTATTATGCTACACATAAAAAATGAAAATGCTGCCATTTTTTTTTTTATGCTACACATAAAAAATGAAAATGCTGCCATTTTCTTTTTTTTATGCTACACATAAAAAATGAAAATGCTGCCATTTTCTTTTTTTTATGCTACACATAAAAAATGAAAATGCTGCCATTTTTTTTTTATGCTACACATAAAAAATGAAAATGCTGCCATTTTTTTTTTTTTATGCTACACATAAAAAATGAAAATGCTGCCATTTTTTTTTTATTATGCTACACATAAAAAATGAAAATGCTGCCATTTTTTTTTTTATGCTACACATAAAAAATGAAAATGCTGCCATTTTTTTTTTATTATGCTACACATAAAAAATGAAAATGCTGCCATTTTTTTTTTATTATGCTACACATAAAAAATGAAAATGCTGCCATTTTTTTTATTATGCTACACATAAAAAATGAAAATGCTGCCATTTTTTTTTTTTATGCTACACATAAAAAATGAAAATGCTGCCATTTTTTTTTTTATGCTACACATAAAAAATGAAAATGCTGCCATTTTTTTTTTATGCTACACATAAAAAATGAAAATGCTGCCATTTTTTTTTATGCTACACATAAAAAATGAAAATGCTGCCATTTTTTTTTTTATGCTACACATAAAAAATGAAAATGCTGCCATTTTTTTTTTATGCTACACATAAAAAATGAAAATGCTGCCATTTTTTTTTTTTTATGCTACACATAAAAAATGAAAATGCTGCCATTTTCTTTTTTTTATGCTACACATAAAAAATGAAAATGCTGCCATTTTTTTTTATTATGCTACACATAAAAAATGAAAATGCTGCCATTTTCTTTTTTTTATGCTACACATAAAAAATGAAAATGCTGCCATTTTTTTTTTATGCTACACATAAAAAATGAAAATGCTGCCATTTTCTTTTTTTTATGCTACACATAAAAAATGAAAATGCTGCCATTTTTTTTTTATGCTACACATAAAAAATGAAAATGCTGCCATTTTTTTTTTTATGCTACACATAAAAAATGAAAATGCTGCCATTTTTTTTTTATTATGCTACACATAAAAAATGAAAATGCTGCCATTTTTTTTTTTCTGCTACACATAAAAAATAAAAATGCTGCCATTTTTTTTTTATTATGCTACACATAAAAAATGAAAATGCTGCCATTTTTTTTTTATGCTACACATAAAAAATGAAAATGCTGCCATTTTTTTTTATTATGCTACACATAAAAAATGAAAATGCTGCCATTTTTTTTTTTATGCTACACATAAAAAATGAAAATGCTGCCATTTTTTTTTTATTATGCTACACATAAAAAATGAAAATGCTGCCATTTTTTTTTTATTATGCTACACATAAAAAATGAAAATGCTGCCATTTTTTTTTTATGCTACACATAAAAAATGAAAATGCTGCCATTTTTTTTTTTTATGCTACACATAAAAAATGAAAATGCTGCCATTTTTTTTTTTTATGCTACACATAAAAAATGAAAATGCTGCCATTTTTTTTTTATGCTACACATAAAAAATGAAAATGCTGCCATTTTTTTTTTATGCTACACATAAAAAATGAAAATGCTGCCATTTTCTTTTTTTTATGCTACACATAAAAAATGAAAATGCTGCCATTTTTTTTTTATGCTACACATAAAAAATGAAAATGCTGCCATTTTTTTTTTTTATGCTACACATAAAAAATGAAAATGCTGCCATTTTTTTTTTATTATGCTACACATAAAAAATGAAAATGCTGCCATTTTTTTTTTTATGCTACACATAAAAAATGAAAATGCTGCCATTTTTTTTTTATTATGCTACATAAAAAATGAAAATGCTGCCATTTTCTTTTTTTTATGCTACACATAAAAAATGAAAATGCTGCCATTTTTTTTTTATTATGCTACACATAAAAAATGAAAATGCTGCCATTTTCTTTTTTTTATGCTACACATAAAAAATGAAAATGCTGCCATTTTTTTTTTATTATGCTACACATAAAAAATGAAAATGCTGCCATTTTCTTTTTTTTATGCTACACATAAAAAATGAAAATGCTGCCATTTTTTTTTTTTTCTGCTACACATAAAAAATGAAAATGCTGCCATTTTTTTTTATTATGATACACATAAAAAATGAAAATGCTGCCATTTTTTTTTTTTATGCTACACATAAAAAATGAAAATGCTGCCATTTTTTTTTTATTATGCTACACATAAAAAATGAAAATGCTGCCATTTTTTTTTTTTATGCTACACATAAAAAATGAAAATGCTGCCATTTTTTTTTTATTATGCTACACATAAAAAATGAAAATGCTGCCATTTTCTTTTTTTTATGCTACACATAAAAAATGAAAATGCTGCCATTTTTTTTTTATTATGCTACACATAAAAAATGAAAATGCTGCCATTTTCTTTTTTTTATGCTACACATAAAAAATGAAAATGCTGCCATTTTTTTTTTATTATGCTACACATAAAAAATGAAAATGCTGCCATTTTTTTTTTTATGCTACACATAAAAAATGAAAATGCTGCCATTTTTTTTTTATTATGCTACACATAAAAAATGAAAATGCTGCCATTTTTTTTTTATTATGCTACACATAAAAAATGAAAATGCTGCCATTTTTTTTTATGCTACACATAAAAAATGAAAATGCTGCCATTTTTTTTTTTTATGCTACACATAAAAAATGAAAATGCTGCCATTTTTTTTTTATGCTACACATAAAAAATGAAAATGCTGCCATTTTTTTTTTATGCTACACATAAAAAATGAAAATGCTGCCATTTTTTTTTTATGCTACACATAAAAAATGAAAATGCTGCCATTTTCTTTTTTTTATGCTACACATAAAAAATGAAAATGCTGCCATTTTTTTTTTATGCTACACATAAAAAATGAAAATGCTGCCATTTTTTTTTTTTTATGCTACACATAAAAAATGAAAATGCTGCCATTTTTTTTTTATTATGCTACACATAAAAAATGAAAATGCTGCCATTTTTTTTTTTTCTGCTACACATAAAAAATGAAAATGCTGCCATTTTTTTTTTATTATGCTACACATAAAAAATAAAAATGCTGCCATTTTTTTTTTTTATGCTACACATAAAAAATGAAAATGCTGCCATTTTTTATTATTATGCTACACATAAAAAATGAAAATGCTGCCATTTTTTTTTTTTATGCTACACATAAAAAATGAAAATGCTGCCATTTTTTTTTTATTATGCTACACATAAAAAATGAAAATGCTGCCATTTTTTTTTTTTATGCTACACATAAAAAATGAAAATGCTGCCATTTTTTTTTATTATGCTACACATAAAAAATGAAAATGCTGCCATTTTCTTTTTTTTATGCTACACATAAAAAATGAAAATGCTGCCATTTTTTTTTTATTATGCTACACATAAAAAATGAAAATGCTGCCATTTTCTTTTTTTTATGCTACACATAAAAAATGAAAATGCTGCCATTTTTTTTTATTATGCTACACATAAAAAATGAAAATGCTGCCATTTTCTTTTTTTTATGCTACACATAAAAAATGAAAATGCTGCCATTTTTTTTTTTTTCTGCTACACATAAAAAATGAAAATGCTGCCATTTTTTTTTATTATGATACACATAAAAAATGAAAATGCTGCCATTTTTTTTTTATGCTACACATAAAAAATGAAAATGCTGCCATTTTTTTTTATTATGCTACACATAAAAAATGAAAATGCTGCCATTTTTTTTTTTTTATGCTACACATAAAAAATGAAAATGCTGCCATTTTTTTTTTATTATGCTACACATAAAAAATGAAAATGCTGCCATTTTCTTTTTTTTATGCTACACATAAAAAATGAAAATGCTGCCATTTTTTTTTATTATGCTACACATAAAAAATGAAAATGCTGCCATTTTCTTTTTTTTATGCTACACATAAAAAATGAAAATGCTGCCATTTTTTTTTTATTATGCTACACATAAAAAATGAAAATGCTGCCATTTTCTTTTTTTTATGCTACACATAAAAAATGAAAATGCTGCCATTTTTTTTTTATGCTACACATAAAAAATGAAAATGCTGCCATTTTCTTTTTTTTATGCTACACATAAAAAATGAAAATGCTGCCATTTTTTTTTTATGCTACACATAAAAAATGAAAATGCTGCCATTTTCTTTTTTTTATGCTACACATAAAAAATGAAAATGCTGCCATTTTTTTTTTTTATGCTACACATAAAAAATGAAAATGCTGCCATTTTTTTTTTATTATGCTACACATAAAAAATGAAAATGCTGCCATTTTTTTTTTCTGCTACACATAAAAAATGAAAATGCTGCCATTTTTTTTTATTATGCTACACATAAAAAATGAAAATGCTGCCATTTTTTTTTTTATGCTACACATAAAAAATGAAAATGCTGCCATTTTCTTTTTTTTATGCTACACATAAAAAATGAAAATGCTGCCATTTTCTTTTTTTTATGCTACACATAAAAAATGAAAATGCTGCCATTTTTTTTTTATGCTACACATAAAAAATGAAAATGCTGCCATTTTTTTTTTTTTATGCTACACATAAAAAATGAAAATGCTGCCATTTTTTTTTTATTATGCTACACATAAAAAATGAAAATGCTGCCATTTTTTTTTTTATGCTACACATAAAAAATGAAAATGCTGCCATTTTTTTTTTATTATGCTACACATAAAAAATGAAAATGCTGCCATTTTTTTTTTATTATGCTACACATAAAAAATGAAAATGCTGCCATTTTTTTTATTATGCTACACATAAAAAATGAAAATGCTGCCATTTTTTTTTTTTATGCTACACATAAAAAATGAAAATGCTGCCATTTTTTTTTTTTATGCTACACATAAAAAATGAAAATGCTGCCATTTTTTTTTATGCTACACATAAAAAATGAAAATGCTGCCATTTTTTTTTTATGCTACACATAAAAAATGAAAATGCTGCCATTTTTTTTTTATGCTACACATAAAAAATGAAAATGCTGCCATTTTTTTTTTATGCTACACATAAAAAATGAAAATGCTGCCATTTTTTTTTTTTATGCTACACATAAAAAATGAAAATGCTGCCATTTTCTTTTTTTTATGCTACACATAAAAAATGAAAATGCTGCCATTTTTTTTTTATTATGCTACACATAAAAAATGAAAATGCTGCCATTTTCTTTTTTTTATGCTACACATAAAAAATGAAAATGCTGCCATTTTTTTTTTATGCTACACATAAAAAATGAAAATGCTGCCATTTTCTTTTTTTTATGCTACACATAAAAAATGAAAATGCTGCCATTTTTTTTTTATGCTACACATAAAAAATGAAAATGCTGCCATTTTTTTTTTTATGCTACACATAAAAAATGAAAATGCTGCCATTTTTTTTTTATTATGCTACACATAAAAAATGAAAATGCTGCCATTTTTTTTTTTTATGCTACACATAAAAAATGAAAATGCTGCCATTTTTTTTTTATTATGCTACACATAAAAAATGAAAATGCTGCCATTTTTTTTTTCTGCTACACATAAAAAATGAAAATGCTGCCATTTTTTTTTTATTATGCTACACATAAAAAATGAAAATGCTGCCATTTTTTTTTTTATGCTACACATAAAAAATGAAAATGCTGCCATTTTTTTTTATTATGCTACACATAAAAAATGAAAATGCTGCCATTTTTTTTTTTATGCTACACATAAAAAATGAAAATGCTGCCATTTTTTTTTTATTATGCTACACATAAAAAATGAAAATGCTGCCATTTTTTTTTTATTATGCTACACATAAAAAATGAAAATGCTGCCATTTTTTTTTTATGCTACACATAAAAAATGAAAATGCTGCCATTTTTTTTTTTTATGCTACACATAAAAAATGAAAATGCTGCCATTTTTTTTTTTTATGCTACACATAAAAAATGAAAATGCTGCCATTTTTTTTTTATGCTACACATAAAAAATGAAAATGCTGCCATTTTTTTTTTATGCTACACATAAAAAATGAAAATGCTGCCATTTTCTTTTTTTTATGCTACACATAAAAAATGAAAATGCTGCCATTTTTTTTTTATGCTACACATAAAAAATGAAAATGCTGCCATTTTTTTTTTTTTATGCTACACATAAAAAATGAAAATGCTGCCATTTTTTTTTTATTATGCTACACATAAAAAATGAAAATGCTGCCATTTTTTTTTTTTCTGCTACACATAAAAAATGAAAATGCTGCCATTTTTTTTTTATTATGCTACACATAAAAAATAAAAATGCTGCCATTTTTTTTTTTATGCTACACATAAAAAATGAAAATGCTGCCATTTTTTTTTATTATGATACACATAAAAAATGAAAATGCTGCCATTTTTTTTTTTTATGCTACACATAAAAAATGAAAATGCTGCCATTTTTTTTTTATTATGCTACACATAAAAAATGAAAATGCTGCCATTTTTTTTTTTATGCTACACATAAAAAATGAAAATGCTGCCATTTTTTTTTTATTATGCTACACATAAAAAATGAAAATGCTGCCATTTTCTTTTTTTTATGCTACACATAAAAAATGAAAATGCTGCCATTTTTTTTTTATTATGCTACACATAAAAAATGAAAATGCTGCCATTTTCTTTTTTTTATGCTACACATAAAAAATGAAAATGCTGCCATTTTTTTTTTATTATGCTACACATAAAAAATGAAAATGCTGCCATTTTCTTTTTTTTATGCTACACATAAAAAATGAAAATGCTGCCATTTTTTTTTTTTTCTGCTACACATAAAAAATGAAAATGCTGCCATTTTTTTTATTATGATACACATAAAAAATGAAAATGCTGCCATTTTTTTTTTTTATGCTACACATAAAAAATGAAAATGCTGCCATTTTTTTTTTATTATGCTACACATAAAAAATGAAAATGCTTCCATTTTTTTTTTTTATGCTACACATAAAAAATGAAAATGCTGCCATTTTTTTTTTATTATGCTACACATAAAAAATGAAAATGCTGCCATTTTCTTTTTTTTATGCTACACATAAAAAATGAAAATGCTGCCATTTTTTTTTTATTATGCTACACATAAAAAATGAAAATGCTGCCATTTTCTTTTTTTTATGCTACACATAAAAAATGAAAATGCTGCCATTTTTTTTTTATTATGCTACACATAAAAAATGAAAATGCTGCCATTTTTTTTTTTATGCTACACATAAAAAATGAAAATGCTGCCATTTTTTTTTTATTATGCTACACATAAAAAATGAAAATGCTGCCATTTTTTTTTTATTATGCTACACATAAAAAATGAAAATGCTGCCATTTTTTTTTTATGCTACACATAAAAAATGAAAATGCTGCCATTTTTTTTTTTTATGCTACACATAAAAAATGAAAATGCTGCCATTTTTTTTTTTTATGCTACACATAAAAAATGAAAATGCTGCCATTTTTTTTTTATGCTACACATAAAAAATGAAAATGCTGCCATTTTTTTTTTATGCTACACATAAAAAATGAAAATGCTGCCATTTTCTTTTTTTTATGCTACACATAAAAAATGAAAATGCTGCCATTTTTTTTTTATGCTACACATAAAAAATGAAAATGCTGCCATTTTTTTTTTTTATGCTACACATAAAAAATGAAAATGCTGCCATTTTTTTTTATTATGCTACACATAAAAAATGAAAATGCTGCCATTTTTTTTTTATTATGCTACACATAAAAAATGAAAATGCTGCCATTTTCTTTTTTTTATGCTACACATAAAAAATGAAAATGCTGCCATTTTTTTTTTTTTCTGCTACACATAAAAAATGAAAATGCTGCCATTTTTTTTTATTATGATACACATAAAAAATGAAAATGCTGCCATTTTTTTTTTTATGCTACACATAAAAAATGAAAATGCTGCCATTTTTTTTTATTATGCTACACATAAAAAATGAAAATGCTGCCATTTTTTTTTTTTTATGCTACACATAAAAAATGAAAATGCTGCCATTTTTTTTTTATTATGCTACACATAAAAAATGAAAATGCTGCCATTTTCTTTTTTTTATGCTACACATAAAAAATGAAAATGCTGCCATTTTTTTTTTATTATGCTACACATAAAAAATGAAAATGCTGCCATTTTCTTTTTTTTATGCTACACATAAAAAATGAAAATGCTGCCATTTTTTTTTTATTATGCTACACATAAAAAATGAAAATGCTGCCATTTTCTTTTTTTTATGCTACACATAAAAAATGAAAATGCTGCCATTTTTTTTTTATGCTACACATAAAAAATGAAAATGCTGCCATTTTCTTTTTTTTATGCTACACATAAAAAATGAAAATGCTGCCATTTTTTTTTTATGCTACACATAAAAAATGAAAATGCTGCCATTTTTTTTTTATTATGCTACACATAAAAAATGAAAATGCTGCCATTTTTTTTTTTATGCTACACATAAAAAATGAAAATGCTGCCATTTTTTTTTTATTATGCTACACATAAAAAATGAAAATGCTGCCATTTTTTTTTATTATGCTACACATAAAAAATAAAAATGCTGCCATTTTATTTTATGCTACACATAAAAAATGAAAATGCTGCCATTTTTTTTTTTTATGCTACACATAAAAAATGAAAATGCTGCCATTTTTTTTTTTTTATGCTACACATAAAAAATGAAAATGCTGCCATTTTTTTTTTATGCTACACATAAAAAATGAAAATGCTGCCATTTTTTTTTTATGCTACACATAAAAAATGAAAATGCTGCCATTTTTTTTTTTATGCTACACATAAAAAATGAAAATGCTGCCATTTTTTTTTTATGCTACACATAAAAAATGAAAATGCTGCCATTTTTTTTTTATGCTACACATAAAAAATGAAAATGCTGCCATTTTCTTTTTTTTATGCTACACATAAAAAATGAAAATGCTGCCATTTTTTTTTTATTATGCTACACATAAAAAATGAAAATGCTGCCATTTTCTTTTTTTTATGCTACACATAAAAAATGAAAATGCTGCCATTTTTTTTTTATGCTACACATAAAAAATGAAAATGCTGCCATTTTCTTTTTTTTATGCTACACATAAAAAATGAAAATGCTGCCATTTTTTTTTTATGCTACACATAAAAAATGAAAATGCTGCCATTTTTTTTTTTTATGCTACACATAAAAAATGAAAATGCTGCCATTTTTTTTTTATTATGCTACACATAAAAAATGAAAATGCTGCCATTTTTTTTTTTTTATGCTACACATAAAAAATGAAAATGCTGCCATTTTTTTTTATTATGCTACACATAAAAAATGAAAATGCTGCCATTTTTTTTTTTCTGCTACACATAAAAAATGAAAATGCTGCCATTTTTTTTTTTATGCTACACATAAAAAATGAAAATGCTGCCATTTTTTTTTATGCTACACATAAAAAATGAAAATGCTGCCATTTTCTTTTTTTTATGCTACACATAAAAAATGAAAATGCTGCCATTTTTTTTTTATGCTACACATAAAAAATGAAAATGCTGCCATTTTCTTTTTTTTATGCTACACATAAAAAATGAAAATGCTGCCATTTTTTTTTTATGCTACACATAAAAAATGAAAATGCTGCCATTTTTTTTTTTTATGCTACACATAAAAAATGAAAATGCTGCCATTTTTTTTTTATTATGCTACACATAAAAAATGAAAATGCTGCCATTTTTTTTTTTTTATGCTACACATAAAAAATGAAAATGCTGCCATTTTTTTTTTATTATGCTACACATAAAAAATGAAAATGCTGCCATTTTTTTTTTTCTGCTACACATAAAAAATGAAAATGCTGCCATTTTTTTTTTATTATGCTACACATAAAAAATGAAAATGCTGCCATTTTTTTTTTATGCTACACATAAAAAATGAAAATGCTGCCATTTTCTTTTTTTTATGCTACACATAAAAAATGAAAATGCTGCCATTTTTTTTTTATTATGCTACACATAAAAAATGAAAATGCTGCCATTTTCTTTTTTTTATGCTACACATAAAAAATGAAAATGCTGCCATTTTTTTTTTATGCTACACATAAAAAATGAAAATGCTGCCATTTTCTTTTTTTTATGCTACACATAAAAAATGAAAATGCTGCCATTTTTTTTTATGCTACACATAAAAAATGAAAATGCTGCCATTTTTTTTTTTTTATGCTACACATAAAAAATGAAAATGCTGCCATTTTTTTATTATTATGCTACACATAAAAAATGAAAATGCTGCCATTTTTTTTTTTATGCTACACATAAAAAATGAAAATGCTGCCATTTTTTTTTTATTATGCTACACATAAAAAATGAAAATGCTGCCATTTTTTTTTTATTATGCTACACATAAAAAATGAAAATGCTGCCATTTTTTTTTTATGCTACACATAAAAAATGAAAATGCTGCCATTTTTTTTTTATGCTACACATAAAAAATGAAAATGCTGCCATTTTTTTTTTTTTATGCTACACATAAAAAATGAAAATGCTGCCATTTTTTTTTTATGCTACACATAAAAAATGAAAATGCTGCCATTTTTTTTTTATGCTACACATAAAAAATGAAAATGCTGCCATTTTTTTTTTATGCTACACATAAAAAATGAAAATGCTGCCATTTTTTTTTTATGCTACACATAAAAAATGAAAATGCTGCCATTTTTTTTTTTTTATGCTACACATAAAAAATGAAAATGCTGCCATTTTTTTTTTTTATGCTACACATAAAAAATGAAAATGCTGCCATTTTTTTTATGCTACACATAAAAAATGAAAATGCTGCCATTTTTTTTTTATTATGCTACACATAAAAAATGAAAATGCTGCCATTTTTTTTTTTTATGCTACACATAAAAAATGAAAATGCTGCCATTTTTTTTTTATTATGCTACACATAAAAAATGAAAATGCTGCCATTTTTTTTTTATTATGCTACACATAAAAAATGAAAATGCTGCCATTTTTTTTTTTTTTATGCTACACATAAAAAATGAAAATGCTGCCATTTTTTTTTTTATGCTACACATAAAAAATGAAAATGCTGCCATTTTTTTTTTATTATGCTACACATAAAAAATGAAAATGCTGCCATTTTTTTTTATGCTACACATAAAAAATGAAAATGCTGCCATTTTCTTTTTTTTATGCTACACATAAAAAATGAAAATGCTGCCATTTTTTTTTTATGCTACACATAAAAAATGAAAATGCTGCCATTTTTTTTTTTATGCTACACATAAAAAATGAAAATGCTGCCATTTTTTTTTTATGCTACACATAAAAAATGAAAATGCTGCCATTTTTTTTTTTTATGCTACACATAAAAAATGAAAATGCTGCCATTTTTTTTTTATGCTACACATAAAAAATGAAAATGCTGCCATTTTTTTTTTTATGCTACACATAAAAAATGAAAATGCTGCCATTTTTTTTTTATGCTACACATAAAAAATGAAAATGCTGCCATTTTTTTTTTATTATGCTACACATAAAAAATGAAAATGCTGCCATTTTTTTTTATTATGCTACACATAAAAAATGAAAATGCTGCCATTTTTTTTTTATTATGCTACACATAAAAAATGAAAATGCTGCCATTTTCTTTTTTTTATGCTACACATAAAAAATGAAAATGCTGCCATTTTTTTTTTATTATGCTACACATAAAAAATGAAAATGCTGCCATTTTCTTTTTTTATGCTACACATAAAAAATGAAAATGCTGCCATTTTTGTTTTATGCTACACATAAAAAATGAAAATGCTGCCATTTTTTTTTATTATGCTACACATAAAAAATGAAAATGCTGCCATTTTTTTTTTTTTATGCTACACATAAAAAATGAAAATGCTGCCATTTTTTTTTTATTATGCTACACATAAAAAATGAAAATGCTGCCATTTTTTTTTTTTTATGCTACACATAAAAAATGAAAATGCTGCCATTTTTTTTTTATTATGCTACACATAAAAAATGAAAATGCTGCCATTTTCTTTTTTTTATGCTACACATAAAAAATGAAAATGCTGCCATTTTTTTTTTATTATGCTACACATAAAAAATGAAAATGCTGCCATTTTTTTTTTATTATGCTACACATAAAAAATGAAAATGCTGCCATTTTCTTTTTTTATGCTACACATAAAAAATGAAAATGCTGCCTTTTTTTTTTATGCTACACATAAAAAATGAAAATGCTGCCATTTTCTTTTTTTTATGCTACACATAAAAATGAAAATGCTGCCATTTTTTTTTTATGCTACACATAAAAAATGAAAATGCTGCCATTTTTTTTTATTATGCTACACATAAAAAATGAAAATGCTGCCATTTTTTTTTTTTATTATGCTACACATAAAAAATGAAAATGCTGCCATTTTTTTTTTTTTATGCTACACATAAAAAATGAAAATGCTGCCATTTTTTTTTTATGCTACACATAAAAAATGAAAATGCTGCCATTTTTTTTTATTATGCTACACATAAAAAATGAAAATGCTGCCATTTTTTTTTTTTTATGCTACACATAAAAAATGAAAATGCTGCCATTTTTTTTTTATTATGCTACACATAAAAAATGAAAATACTGCCATTTTTTTTTTTTATGCTACACATAAAAAATGAAAATGCTGCCATTTTTTTTTTATTATGCTACACATAAAAAATGAAAATGCTGCCATTTTTTTTTTTTATTATGCTACACATAAAAAATGAAAATGCTGCCATTTTTTTTTTTTATGCTACACATAAAAAATGAAAATGCTGCCATTTTTTTTTTTATTATGCTACACATAAAAAATGAAAATGCTGCCATTTTTTTTTTTTTATGCTACACATAAAAAATGAAAATGCTGCCATTTTTTTTTTTTATGCTACACATAAAAAAAGAAAATGCTCATCTTATTATGCATCGTGAAAATAAATTTAAGAATCATCTCATCGGCTATAAAACCTTTTTTCTTAAAAAATCTTTGAAAAATTGAAATTAACAAAATTGTATTTATAAGAAAAGCAAAAAATCAAGAACATAAGTCAGTATATCTCCGTTTGACAAAGTAAGAATGGGTCAAAGTCTTGTTTGGGATTTACTTCTCCATATTGTATAATGTATCCCCAAAGTTATGCAATGAAAACGTTCATAACTCAAAAACTATTTATCTGATCTGGTTGAAATTGTGCATGGTGGTTACTGTTATCAAAGGCTCAAATACATACATCAAATTTTGGAAATTTAAAGTTAAAATTCCATTAAAACTTTGAACTGGTCAAGGTCATATAGCATGTTGGACTTCATTGGCTATAATATGGGCCAAGTAGCAAGTCTCTATAATGAACAACACGACCAAAGTTATTGTCAAAAGTAACTTTCACCTTTTCTGTAACGTAGATATCTCAAAATTAAATCCGTTCCAAGCTAGACCATGACCAGTATTTTGAGCAAGTTTGGTGACAATTGGTCAAGTGATATTAAAGCTATGCTGTAAACAAACAAACAAACAAACATGGTGACAAACTTGACTGAAAACATAACCTCCTTAACAAAGGTAAAAATGCGTTTGTAAATAATGTTATATGAGAAATGGGTCCTAACCTACATGAATAAGGAGATACACGCACACATTTGATGTTATTGTAAATTAAAGGTCTTTTTCCATTTTAACAACTTGATTAGCGTGACGCACTGTGATGCAAAAAAAAAAAAAAGTAAGAATGAATCTTCTCGAAACCTGTCGATCTGTGCACTTAGCAAGTAAAATGCTGTTTCGGAATTTTTTGAGATGAGGATTGATAATTTGTATTATTAAGACTTGTTCTCATTGCGGATGTTATTCTCACAACGTTTCGGCCGATGTAACCTCCCGTGGAACTCAGGAATCTGTACAGAATTTTAAGCGGAACCGTTTATTTAATTCGTGTTGATAGCTTGCTCCTGTTTTGTCAGCGATGACCCGGTAGAATTCTGATTTAAAGGTTTCAGTTCCAAACTCCGTACAGATTCCTGATTTTGTCAAGACGCACCTGAAGAAGGTTTGAAGTTACATTGGCCAAAACCGAATCCTTTATTTAGATTTCTACCCGGTCATGGCTGACAGAACAGGAACAATCTACCCCCGTGGATTAAGTAAAAGGTTCAGTCCAACAAGACGCACCTGAAGAAGGTCGGAGGTTACATCGACAGCAATGTTGTGAGAATAACATCCAAGATGAGAACAGTAGTTTGAATAATCCAAATAATACAATTAAAATGCTATTTCAAACATAAGCGTTACAGACCAATTAAAATGCTGTTTAATGCGACAGACTGACCGGACAAACAGCCTCTAATAGAGAAACATGGACACATCTATAAAAAAAAAAATTTTTTTAATTCACGTGAGTTTCGTAAAAAGAGGTGTGTCGTGGTCGGCTGAAGATCCTCTAAGCAAAAGTATACCTTTGCTTTATGTATTCTTAATTTTTTTTTTTTAAATATCGGTTTCTAAAATTGGCTATGATTATTCAGCTTTCCGCAAACTGAAAGAACCACCTAAAAGAAAGATGGAGGGGGGGGGGGACTAATTTTGAACGCAATAGAACCGTGGCTTTCTCTTGGTCTCTCTTTGGTTTATTCAGATGCATCCTTACATCACAATGCAAGACTTATTTTCGCTTTGTTGGTCTATCAAACCTAAGTTTGTCTGTTCCAATCCATCTTAATATTTGAAAAACGGTGAAGCTTTATGAAAAGAAGGATTACAATATTTGATATTCTAATTCATCAAGATTAGCAACATGTGGATAGAGAATTTAAATGAATTCTCTGAGCATGTGTAATGTTGTTAACAATGGCCATGTATTACTTTGGCTATAATGCACGTGTTGGAAAAGAAAAGAATGGTAAAAAGCCTGTAGTGAACAAAGACATTTCATTTATTAATAGTTTGTCTATGACAAAACATAACAATAAATGAGACATACATAGATAAAACATTCAATTAAATACATTGTTCCCAATCACAGTAGAATGCACAAGATTATTCTTAAGAAAGTAAAAATGTATATACTAAGCACAAAAGCATTTACTTATATTTCCGCATGTATTCTGTCGGAGGAAGTACTTTGATGGCGATGTTGACTATAGCACCTTTAGCCAGTGGTGGTTGGGGACATGTGTTGCATGGAGAAATGATATTAAAGTGATACGATGGATGTGTAATATAAGTCTTAAAAACGGACTTAGTTCTGATGACCTCAGAGGAAGATAAAATCTGGATAGTATAGGGAGATGTGTGCAGAAGAGTAGACTTTGATGTATGGCCATGTTGAAAAGAATGGGTGAGAGCTTTTGTGTTAGTAAATGTAGAACATTTGAGGTAGCAGGGTCAGTTCACGGGAAAGGCCAAGGAAAAAATGGGAGAAAGTGATTAAAATGGACCTGAGGGATAAATAAAGACTTGGTCAGAGATAGGTTAGTTTGGAAGTCAATTTCTTAAAGCTGTCAAACACATGCCAGCATGTAAAATGGCCGTTAAACCGAATATGATGATAATGCGCTAGAATTCTGGTCTTACTTCTCGAACACATGTTAGTATATGAGTTGCCACAAAATCCTGTGTTTGCAATGAGATTTGGGGATCTACCTTTTATTCCTATTTACTTGCCTCCCACGAAGGGCAAAGTTCGACACAAGGTTAGATTTTAAATGTGGAGAAACCCCAGCTCCCCAAAAAGGGGCACTCTAGATTGGAACAAAAATTTAAATTGCCTCAGTCAAGAAGGACTTCTTCACTGACTGAGGACTGAAAATACTAGCATCAGAACAGATACTACATTTTCTTCCTAGCTGTTATCAGGGGATTCTAGATCCAAGGGGAATAACTCTAGCCTATAGAATAATTTCTCCCCGAAGGGAGATAACTCTTGCCCCTACAAGTGTGTCAATTTTGACCCTGGCCCTGAATATGTCAAAAATTTGATTTGTCACGCTTAAGTTTGAAATAGCATTTTCATTGCTGAGACGCAGTTTGAATTTAAAAAATATTTGTTCTGATTTTCTTTTTTTTTCTGTTTCATATTCTTTACTTGCAAATAATTCGAACGCTTTTCACTCGTTTTTGGCTGCATTCTATTAGTTTAGGTTTTCCTAGCAAGTAAAGTTTGACAGATGTTATAAAAAGTTCTT
This sequence comes from Sepiola atlantica, assembly GCA_963556195.1. Taxonomy (NCBI): domain Eukaryota; kingdom Metazoa; phylum Mollusca; class Cephalopoda; order Sepiida; family Sepiolidae; genus Sepiola; species Sepiola atlantica. The sequence continues at coordinate 21,449,764 of OY744531.1, read as the reverse complement.
TAAAAAAGTGAACCTTTTCAATAACTTTTGAAGTTGGATATTATTTTTATATAAAAAAAATTTTTAGTTTATTTTTATAATCAACAGATAAATTGATATTCATATCAATCAATCAGGTTGGGAATTTTTCTTAGAGTCTCCCGACTTGTTCCTTCCAACCATCCTTGTCAGGTGTCACTGTCGTCAGTTCCTCCAGATGGCATTCAGAATCTTCTACAAATTGGTCGATGTAGGTGTGATGAGATCTTCCAACCGATCTTGTGCACCATAATGGATTCCATGGGAGGATGTTGCTCACAAATTTTGACTTATTTCTCTTCAGGATTGACCAGCAAGCCGAAGCTCTCTCTCTCTCTCTCTCTCTCTCTCTCTCTCTCTCTCTCTTAGCAAAACTGAAATAGAAGAAGGTGTCAATATTAGCGGTTCTTGATTGGGTGTTTCCTCCAACCGATGTCCAATGCAACTCATAACATCCTTGAGTATAGTCCGTCAAATGCTGTTTTATCAGTGTCCAAGTTGTCAAGCCGTAGAACAAGACAGATTCCACCATGGCCCTAAAAATGTCCCTCTTAAGATTGTCTGATATTTACATACGAGACGATAATGGAAAAGGTTTTTCTTGCGTTGTGATTTAAAATCTTCATGATTGACGGTTTCTGTCAGATATAGAAATCCTGACACTAAAAGGATCCGCTCATCCGTTTTTATTGCCAACATTTGGCATTTTTAATTACGTCATCTTTTCCTAATTTGGGTGACGTCTTGATGGTTAGGAACAAAGTGTAGTATCTCTTCTCATATAACACTTCATCTTTTCTGTCCTCAGTCAGTGAAGAAGTCCTTCTTGACTGAGGCAATTTTTTATTTTTGTACCAATCCAAATTGTCCCTTTTTGGGAAGCTGGATTTTCCCCTAATTAAAAACCGGCCCTCGTGGGGAGGCAAGTAAATAAGGAGATTATTGATTCTAGAATTAGATTTGATAATCCCCCCCCCACACACACACACACACAAAAAAAAATGTCTTCGTAAATGACATTTTTCTGGAACGTCCATCCATGGATGGGTTCGTGATCCTGATATGCCACCCGTTGGATCCTTTTTGTAAGTTCCATAGATGCTCGGTAAATGAGCTCTTTCATACACTTTCTCCCCACATGAAAGAGTTAGACATAAGGTCGGTTTTTATCCAGGAGGAGTTGGCATCAGGATCCGTCGTCCTCTGGTCGTCTTCGCCTCTACATGTAGCAAGCAAAAACATGTCAGGCACAGAACCGCAAATCAATGGAGTGACAGTGGCAACGTTGCTTCTGCATCATTTATTTTGTGTGTTCTTGGCAAAACCTTCCCCAACTTCGCATGCAATTGCTGAGCCTTGCCGTTCTAAGTGTCAGAATAAAAATTTGCATCCTTGATATAGCATAAACCAAACCAAACCAAACAATATATATATGTATCCAAGGTTTTAATAATGAAATTCCTGGAATATTACACAATATTTTAATAAAGAAAAGTAGTAGAAATCTCCAGTTAAGTCACAAGTATTCAACTCACAATCAACTTTTATTTCCTGTCTTACATGTGAACAACGTGATCGAGCAGCGCAGGTGACATCAATGCAATAAAAGAATTCCTTCTAGACATGAATCAGCGAATCACAATCCACTAAGTTGATCGCTGTTGTTATTCGATGTTTAACGTCATCGAGGTTAGTGGGTAACAATGGAACATAAATGCGTTATTTTATGTATCTCAACAAGAAAAAATCACACATTGTGCAATGTTGGGATCTCGCAGGCTTAGCACAAATAGCATCGAATTGCATAAGTCCATCTGCTTCCTCTTGTCTTTATTGGTAAGTACCTGAACGAGGCGTAGTTTGCAAGGTTTTAAATGTAGATTTCTTCTTGGCACATGTCAGATAGTGGAACGAAGGATCGCAAACTCACGGCTAGCTTGATTTGTGAATTCCCCTCAAACGCAGCACAAATTCTCGCTATTTCTTCTTTCGAAACGCATGGTTGTCCTCGACTTTCCCTTTATACCAACACCCGTTCTCTTGAAACTGCTTAAAGTCACTGCCAAGTATTCTAAGGGGAGGATGGATTAGTGTCAAATCGCCTTGAAAAAGCACAAACTGCACCTTAACAACTCGAGAACAAAAAATGTTTTTTGCTGAGGATTCGTCATTTTGAAGGTAAACAAATAACTGAACATTGTTGGAGGAACACCAATCTATCCATCTCATTAATCCTTGACTGTTTTTTCGTCTTGATAAGTTGTGACTCATTAGTTTTTAAAAAAATCGAAATTTGATGTAATACTGTAGTAAGCTAATCTATTCTGTATTTCGTTTTTTAAATAAAAGTACTAATTTTAGTTTTATGTTTAATAAAAGTACTAATTTTAGTTTTTTTTATTAAAGTACCAAGTTTAGTGTTTTTTAAATAAAAGTACCAATTTTTGCTTTTTATAAAAGAACCCATTTTTGTGTTTAAATAAAAGTACCAATGTAAATAAAAGTACCAATTTTAAGGCTTTTTTCTAAATACAAGTACTAATGTAGTTTTATTATAAAAGTACAAATTTTAGTGTTTTTAAAATAAAAGGTACCAATTTTAATTATTTTGTTATAAAATTACCAATTTTAGTTTTTTAAATAAAAGTACTTATTTTTTAAATAAAAGTACAAATTTTATTTTTTATTTTTTTAAAGTACCAATTTTAATTTTTGCTTAAAAAAGTACTAATTTTAGTGTTTTTTTAATAAAAGAACCAATTTTAATTTTTTTTAATAAAAGTACCAATTTTAGTTTTTTTTAATAAAAGTGCCAATTTTAGAGATTTTTTTCTAAATAAAAGTACCAATTTTTTTATAAAATTACCAATTTTATTTTTTTTTTGAAATAAAAGTACCAATTTTAGTTTTTTTTTTTAAATAAAAGTACCAATTTTAGTAGAACAGAAAACGGTCACCAACAGACGACACCTAAAAGAGACAGACAAGTTAAAGTTTTCTGATGAAGGTTTTAGTGAGTGTTTTGGAATTTTTGAGATGAGGATTGATAATTTGTATTATTCAGACTACTGTTCTCATCTTGGATGTTATTCTCACAACGTTTCGGACAATATAACCTCCGACCTTCTTCAAGCGCGTCTGTTGAAACCCAGGAATTTATGGAATTTTGAATGGAACCCTTTATTTAATCTATGGGGGTTGTTTGTTCTCGTTCCATCAGCCATGGCAGAGAAGAAGTCTTAAATAATTCTTAATTATATTCTTAGTATCGCTCGTGCTGAGGATTGAACCTTCAACCCCCAGAAGACTGTCACTTAGAACTAACTATTACTTAGCACTTATATCCATTGTACCATGGGTCCTTGCCGGTTCTGTTCAAAATTCCATACAGATTCCCGAGTTCGCCGAAATGTACGTGAAGAAGGTCGAAGGTTACATCGGCCGAAACGTTGTGAGAATAACATCCAAGATGTAGATAGCAGTTTTATTGAATGTCTTAAATCGAGACATGCAAAATAGCTATGAGTTACGTTTTGTTACGGATGTTTGGTTAATTGTAGATGAAATGGTTACGAGGAAAGTCAGGCGTCAAATGCTGACATTCCTTGTGAATAAATAAATAACCTACATTCATTTTAGTTGTGGAAATGATATCTACCCTTCTTCCTCTCTCGATAGTCATACATGGACGCTGATCATGCCAATTTACAACATTCTAAATACAATTATGCTAATTACATCGATTAAATAACAACAATAACAAGCAAATGGTGATAATTATGATGGCTTGCATTCATCACACCAAATCCTGTGCAAGTCCAATCTTATACTTGTTCAGTGTTCAAGTGACTTTGCTGCAGTTAAACATCACATAAATGCAGACGAATGCACCGTTTTAAAGTGTCTGCAACTGTTCAGAATCTTCATCTTAAGTTTGCAGATTTCAGTTGTGAGAGCACACGGTATGCAAGACATTCCCCTCAACTTCCATCCACACACACACACACACACACCCATACACATCCTTTTCAGACTTTATTGCACGCATTTTTATGGACGCAATCTCAAAGCGAACCCTCTCGGGTTTGTGAAAAATAAATGTTTTCTGCATACATTATCGTTTCTTTGTTTCATTTATAAATTTGTCCTTTAGTGCTCACATTCCATGAGCGATGTCTCTGACAAAGGGGTAAGAATTGCTGTTTTCCGGGTCGGAATTTATCCATCTAATATTTATCGTTGGCTAATTTTTGACCTTGAAGTAGTATTTTTAAAAAAATTTTCAGCTCCTTATGTAAACCCCACACGCACCTCTCTCTGTGGGGATCGTGGTCAACCGCACACACAGGTGTATGATATGCTGGTCGTGGTGCCAAATTGTGAACCCCACTCGCGCGCACAGTCTTGCCAGACCGTGAACACACTTCAGCCGATCGTCGTAGTGGCAATAAAAAAAATATGTCGATCAAAATTCCTCTAGGCCGGGATGGCGATGATGATGATGATGACTTCGTCGATCTTGTCGTCTCGTCCAACTCCCACGTTGAAACTGTTTATATCAGCGAGCGATCACTGGGCAGACAGCAATCGGTTGGCTCTGTGAGCGCGAAAGATTATTCAAAGCAGAACAAAAGGAAAAGAACAATGTTCGACAACTCGGTCGGGGATTTTGTATGGAAGAGTAATTATTTATAAAAATAAAAAAAGATTTGATTTTACATTAGATTAATGTCTACCGTACTTGTAAAAGTTGTTTGCTCTCAATTATCTTGTTGGATCTGTGTGTGTGTGTAAATTCGTTTACAAGTGGTTGTTTAGTCACAAATTAACTGGCTAAGAAAACGATGGGGAGTTCGTTCGGTTTTCTTCTCTTCGTCGCGCACCATCATCGGCGCGTCCAGCTCTCTCGCCGTCTCTACTCGTTCTGTTCTCACGTGGTTCTGTTCTGTCGTGCATCAAAACGCACAGTCTCTAATTGAAGATGTCCATCGTCATACCCCCTTCCTCTGTCATATTTCTCTCTGCGTCTCTTCCTCTCTCAGGGGGTGGGAGGATGGGCGCCTTACTCCCTTGCCTCTAAAATAAATGGGATTTTCTTTCTGGCTCGTGGTGTTATCACAAAAACAATTGCCTTCTCATTCTCGCCGTAATTAACGATGACAGGCCTAAATGATTATCTTGCCAAGTTAGAGCAGACCTCCAGTATCGCAAACCCAAAGCGTATCACTCACTCAAACAACCATATGTCTTTGTTGACATTTATTAGAATTAACGCTAAGATCATGGATTTTGCTTAATCTTTAAACTCCCATCTGGACACTCTCTTCTTTTTGTGGAGATGATCAGTGTTAACTACCAAACACGACTCCGCCAGACAAACCGGCGCCTTTTTCCGTTGTTTTGAATAAGCTCGTTTCCACATCAAATATATACTAGTTTTATATCTCCACTTCGTCTCTACGCAGGGCCTAGCATCATCACCAAGATGCATACTAGCGCGTAACCAGGGTACCCGATCCCATGGGGCCCCGGATACTTTGTCACACTTACATCAAGTGGCTTCCATAAAAAAATTGCATGCGGATGAGGGGGGGGGGGCATGGCATCCAATCATATTCAAACTATCTTTTTTTTCTCATATTTCTCAGTACTAGGACTTATACGTGAATCTTTGGGGCATACAATCAAGGATTCGACATACAATCAACGACCTCGTTCATCTGCACCCGACTGCTAATATTTTCTTTTTAAACAACAGCTTACACACGTACATATATGTGTGTAAACATCAATATATATTAACATATATTAACAAATATAAAGTTTTTATACCCCAAAACGGTGTTTTGAAATAGTGCCGCACAGCATTTATTGGGCATTTGTAACGACAGCTAACAGAACGAAAAAGGAGTAAAAAAAAAGGTACTCTTCTACTAACCTGGATAAGTTTATTTGTGTTTTAACTTATTTTAAAGCGATTTTTTGTTCAAAACAAACCTGGTGTCCACCTGTTCAGTTAGAACGAAAAAAAATGTCTGTTCACGAGCCCAGCATGGAGATCCTTGATGATTGGTGAAAAATCGAAAAATTAACAAAAGTGTGTGCCAGTTGACACGGTTAAGATTCGGAGAAAAATTGTTGTTTGGGATAAATACAATTTAGGCGCGCAGTGTGAATATAATTGTATTGGCGCGTGAAAGATAAAAAATAACGCCCACGCAAATTCCGGTGTGGCCTTATATATTAAATCAACTCAAAACGAGCGGACGTAGTAGGGAGCACACCACATGATATTTCTGTCCAATGGGATTTCTCCAAAGACATTTTTCTAAACTTTTCTCCTTAAGCTCGCTGGAGCCTATCCAAATAGTATTTAAGCACACACAAACATCAAACCCTCTCTCTCAACTGACTCTTCATTCGGAGGTTACACGCATCTTACTATCACTCTTCCATTTCACCTTTCGCGCGCTTCATACAATTTCACAGGCGAACATTACCTATTGCCTCTCTTAACATTTTATAACACATGAGCATTTCAACAAAACAAAAGACATTCTCCTTTTTACTTACCCTGAAACTAAAGAAAGGACTTCTGAACTCATTACAAAAGGAAATATGTTATATTTGTTAATGGTTTATTTCAGTGAATAAACTTCCGTTGGTTTTGCATGTAAGCCTTCTTATTATTATTTTTATTTTTATTTGTGGAGGAAGTTATCACCAAAAAAAGGCATGACGACCACCACAAGTGTTAGAAACACATCAAATAAATGTCACTAATCATGGGGAAATATAATGTTCTACCAGTATTTTGCTTAATTTTCGTTTTTTGTGCGATTATCGAAACTCTGTCATTTCAGACACTTTTTCCCGTTCTAACTGAACGGATGGACACCAGGTTTGTTTTGAACAAAAAACTATTTAAAATAAGTTAAAACACAAATAAACGTATCCAGTTTAGTAGAAGAGTAACTTATCTTGTCTTTCGTAACATTTATTTGTTGCCTATTTGTTTGTTTTTTGTTTTTATCCCCTTTTCGTTCTGTTATAAATGCCCCATTTATTAAATGATTGGTGCTTATCCAGTTTAGCGGGTACTTTCGAAAAAGAAAAACTGAGGAATATCTGTTTGATGTACGTACATGTCACGGGCTGAATATATCCTATATCAAAAAGCACGTAAATTAATCAAGTAGTTTTTTTTATAAAATAAAATTAAATTTTAGCGATTTACGAAGAGGAAGTGTAAATATGACAGCCATTTTGATTTATTCAAAGGGGATAATGAAAATGTCTTTCATATTTGCACGTCCGCTTCGTAAATCGCTAAAAACAAAAATTTTTATATAAAGAAAAAATTACTTGATTAATTTACGTGATTTTTGGTATATGATATATTCAGCCCATGACAGGTACGTACATCAAACAGATATTCCTCAGTTTGTTTTGATTTGTTTTTGTTTTGTTTTTTTGAAAGTACCCGCTAAACTGGATAAACACCGAAAAGTGAAACTAATGTGTAATCCGTGATACTAGTTTCACTTTATGTGGAATTTCTTTCTTTCACTTTTACAATTTCAACCCGTTTCCACATCGATGTTTCATACTAAACATGGATCGTTTTCTTGTTACTTTATTCGCCATAGTGTTTAACATCATTTTAATCAGTGCAGCATTACTTGTTTTTTGGAATGGTTATTTCCCAAAACGCCATGATACGGAAGTTTCCGGCAAGATAAACATCGGATGCTGTGGGGACGTTAAAAACAAAGCGACAAACGAACAGGTCAGTACAACGAACGTGTGGAAACACAAAGGAAATTTAAATCTCAACTATTTTTTCCGTTTTCTTACTGAATTCTTAGTTTTTTTGGTTATATTGGAGTTTTCAGCTTTAAGATGGCTGCCATTGAAACAACATTATCTTAAACAAATTAGGGGTATCTTTTACAATAATCCGCAGAGTCGCTAACGGGGTCCAAAAAACGGACAAGAACGGGGTAAAAAAAAAAAAATATGCAACAAGTGAAGGTGAGCTACGTCGAAAATAGATATTTTGCTACTTACCTATGACATTTGTTTGTATTTTTACGTACTATAAATGGGTTTTTATTAGATGTAAAAAAAAATGTCTTGTTTTTTTTGGTCACGGATTTTTACTAAAAAAAATGGCGTCTCGGCCTTACCTCGTTACGATACCTCCCCCCCCCTTATCTTGTCCAATGTTCGTGTGACAAAAATATTGATTTCTAATAAATAGCAGTTGGAACGGTTTAAAAATACAAACAAATGTCACAGATAAGTTGGAAAATAACTTTTATCGGCTACAGTTACTTTTTTGTTGTTGTATATTTGTTTTTTTAGCGTTTTCACTCTGCGGATTATTGTAAAAGATACCCCAAATTGAGTTCCGTGATGGTTCTGGGTTTCCTTGCGTACATTCTGTCCTTAAGATAGCCCCAAATGAAATAATCTGGGGGGCTTAAGTCCGGGCTATGGGGTGGCCACTCAAAATTAGTCTTGAGACTGATCACTCGGCCTCCGAAGTTCTCTTTCAGCCAATCTGAGGACAGGTTTGAGGTGTGAGAACTTGCTCCGTCTTGCTGGAACCAGAACTTGCTCATGAGCGACGGGTAGACGGTCTGGAGCTCACTCTTGAAGGTTTTGAGGACCTCCACATACCGCTCCTTGGTGACTGTCACTGCTGCGCCAGATTCTTCGATGAAGATTGGTCCGATGATGCCTCTGACCGAGATTGCAGCCCACACCGTGCAATTAGGAGAGTGCAGGGGCTTGGTGGCTACTTCATTGGGTCTGGAGGACCCCCAGAAGACATTTGTCTTGGAGTTCCCCTTTCCGTGAAGATGGAAGTGGGCTTCATCTGAGGTCCAAAGAAGGTTAAGGAAACCTGGTGTCTCCTTGATCTTATCGAGCATCTTGACTGCCATAGCGCTCCTCTGCTTCTTGTCTGAGGCTGTAAGGGTCTGTATTCTGTATGGGTAAGCCCTGATATTGTTTACCAGCACTCTCCTGCAAGTCTCACGGGAGATACCGAGGGACTGACTTCGCTTACTCACAGAGCGTTTCGGACTCTCCTGGAGAGACTCTCTCACACTTTCGACCAGCTCGGCTGTCTGCTTCTTGGGACGTCCCGAGTGGCTTGGACGGTTCTCACTGGCAGCGTTGAAGTTCTCCACGGTCCTATACTTCTCGAAGTGGTCCACCCAGTTCTGAATTCTGCTTTTGGGTGGAGCCTTTTCACATCCGAACTGATGCATGAAACTGTCCTGGGTTTTCTTAAACGAGCCTGTCTTGTAGTAAAATTTAACACAGTGTATTCTTTGTCCCAGCTCCAACTGAGGTCTTGGTGTACTCACGGTCGTTGATTCTGCCATATCCTGTAAAATAAGGGCAATCGGTGAATAAATAAAGGAGATACCACATAAAGTGTACACGGGGCCCGTTTTTTTTTGAGTCACACTGTATAAGCCAATTCTTACGATATTATGTTGTCTTTAAATTATTAATTGAACCAAATTGTTATAAAACTAAAACTAATTTGGTTAAGATAATGTGGCCATTTATAACGACAGCTAACAGGACGAAAAAGAGGTTAAAAAAAACAACTAATAGGCAACAAATAAATGTTACCAAAGGCAAGATAAGGTACTCTTCTACTAACCTGGATAAGTTTATTTGTGTTTAAACTTATTTTAAAGCGATTTTTTGTTCAAAACAAACCTGGTGTCCACCTGTTCAGTTAGAACAGAAAAAAATGGCTGTTCATGAACCCAGCACGGGGATCCTTGATAATTGGTGAAAAATCGAAAAATAAACAAAATAGTGATAGAAACAAATGAAATAAATATCACCAATGGTGGTGAAAATATAATGTTCTACCAGTATTTTGATTAATTTTCGTCTTGTTGAGCGATTATCGAAACTTTGTAATTTCAGCCACTTTTTACCGTTCTAACTGAACAGGTGGACACCAGGTTTGTTTTGAACAAAAAAACTCTTTAAAATCAGTTAAAACGCAAATAAACGTATCCAGTTTAGTAGAAGAGTAACTTATCTTGCCTTTGGTAACATTTATTTGTTGACTATTAGTTTGTTTTTTTTTATCCCTTTTCCGTTGTGTTAGCTGTCGTTATAAATGCCCGATAATGTTGTTTCAATGGCAGCCACCTTAAAGCTGAAAACTTCAAGATAAAGAGTTTTCCCTTTTCTTTTTTTTTTCAAAATAATAAATTACTATGGATTAAGGGTAGTTTTCTATTTTACCGGTATCCGGATATGTTATTGACGTTCAAAACGTTTTAGGGCAGTTAACCAAATCATTATATCTTTTCTTTTTTTTTTTTTTTAATTTTTTGCTAGGGAAGATAAATTCTGTGCGTTTTTTTTTATTTACTTGTATCCCAATATTAATCGATCAACATCGTATGCGAAAAAACAAAAACTACGCCCAAAAAATCAATCTGAAAAATGAAACTACATTTTCAATACAAACGAACTTCCCAGAGCAATATTTAGCACAAAAGCAAAAAATACGGTCAAACCGCACTTTGTCACGGCCATCGTAATATAGGAGGCCAGAGCGCTGGAAAATGACGTCATACTATAAAGTAACAAACGAGATCTGTCGAACAGTCAGACTATGGACATTTTGACCCCTCTCTTCACTTAAAAATTCATCAAAATTCAGGAAATCAAGTAATTTTAATGAAATTTTCAGTATTTATTAATTAATGATCACGAAATATAACTAACCCATTACTTTATTAGACATCTTAATGCAAATGTATTATTTCGTGTAATTTGTGTAGGCTAGACAGCAAACATTAAATTAATATTTAATAATAAAATGGTGTTGTCATAAATTTTTTGATTTTTAAAACATGAAAAATTTTCTTTGAAAAATAATTTGTCTGATTTAATATCCATTCTTTAAATAAGTTCATTCTTTCCGGTCTAAATCGAATGAAAAGACGAGTATCAGTTATATTGCATGGAAATATCTCTTGGTTTGTAAACACAGCGAGAAGACAAATCCCTATACTTAGGCAGTTTTATTCTTTATTTCATTATCATTAGTTTTAGCTGAATAATTTGATAATGAGTTGTTCTCATTTCCGAAAAAAATAAATGATGTTTCTTGATTTTTTTTAACTTAAAAGTAAATCAAACATGAAAGATTACGAATTCAGTAAAGTAAAAGAAAATCAATAATTCAAAATAATTAATTAATAGAACATTTATTGAAATAAATTAATTAATAGAACATTTATTGAAATAAATTAAAATGTGTGTTTGTTGTTTTTTGTTTTTTTGTTTCTTGCAAAACGAAAAATTTATTTACAATATAGTAAGAATTTGTAATACATTAAAACAGTCATGTTTTTGTGGGGTAGGAGATTTTTTTCTAACCAGACAGTTTATTTACAATATATTATTTGAATATCTTCCTTATTTCGTTGGATTTTCGCACACAAACTTATTAATTAGTCTAAAATTGTAATTTTTATCCCAAAATAAAATTCAATTTATTTTTTAAGACTTGAAATTCGAATTTTAATGCAATGCCTTAATCGTTGGACACCATCTTGTAATTTCCTGATTTTCTTTTGTGCTTGACATCTATAAAAAAGGAAATACGTTTGAAAAAAGAAACAAGTTAAGTCAGAATAGCAGGAACAAGTTAACAATGATTTCCAAGTGAATGAATAATCCTTAGGAGGGTAGCTGTGTTCTTGGCAGGGGAATAAAGTCAGAATAGCAGGAACAAGTTAACAATGATTTCCAAGTGAATGAATAATCCTTAGGAGGGTAGCTGTGTTCTTGGCAGGGGAATAAAGTCAGAATAGCAGGAACAAGTTAACAATGATTTCCAAGTGAATGAATAATCCTTAGGAGGGTAGCTGTGTTCTTGGCAGGGGAATAAAGTCAGAATAGCAGGAACAAGTTAACAATGATTTCCAAGTGAATGAATAATCCTTAGGAGGGTAGCCATGTTCTTGGCAGGGGAATAAAGTCAGAATAGCAGGAACAAGTTAACAATGATTTCCAAGTGAATGAATAATCCTTAGGAGGGTAGCCGTGTTCTTGGCAGGGGAATAAAGTCAGAATAGCAGGAAAAAGTTAACAATAATTTACAAGTGAATGAATTATCCTATGGAACTGAGTCTGCTTGTCTGATTACTTGCTCTGATTACAGATGGGCACATGCACGTTAAACGTTCCGAGGACTTCCGGTCCTAATTGATAGTGGTTTTTACTACCACTATCAATGACATCACTAAAAAAACTTGACTCAGTTGGCAGGCCTTCTTCTTACGATAGCCGTAACCTTGTTCAATTAAAATCCATTTTCGCGCCCCAAATAAAATCATGAGCCTGGAGCTGATAAAACATTATTTAACCTCAGATTTTCATTGAGAAAATCAGTTGGGAAGAAAATCACAGCACCGTTAACAAGAGCATTACGTTTCTGCTTCCCTCGCCCCTTTGGGCTAGGGAAGCTAATACTCATTTCTCAATGCACGCATACAGTCATACACTTACACGCTCTAACAAAAATCAACACACCCACAAATGCCTACACCGCCGCACGCATATTCACACTCATAAAAAAAACAGGCATAGACACATTTATTTTAGTGTTCGTAATATTTCTAACTGAACTTTCTTGAGAACTCGAACATTTCGAATGTACAATTACTCACAAAATATCTTGTAATAATTGTACATATATAAATATTTTGTGTTCGTTAAACAATGTTTTTCAAAATTCATTTGTTTTTCTCTGTTTTCAACATTTTAATAACAATTTAATTTATTTTTCTACAAAACAAAAGTCGACAGCTTTACAAGCTACAGTTCTACTTTTTTAGTTGATTGCGTGTGGTTTTACGACCTTGCCATGCGGACTTAGAGTCAGTCGTAAAAATAACTTAGTTAACTGGCCTAAAACGTTAGAATGGTCAGGAAATGGGGAACCATTTTACGTTAAACAAATTTATATATGAAACTGATCCCACACTCTAAATTCTAAAATAATTGTTTTTATTTTTTCTTCTTTCTCCCAAGTTTTTCAGGGTGTCCACCGCCTACAAAACGTAGAATCTCATTTGTGGGAGTGGGGGTGGGGGATTTAGCTGAGGGTATTGATCTACAAATTTACCAATATATAGGAATATCTGTTTGATGTACGTACCTGTCACGGACTGAATATATCCTATACCAAAAAGCACGTAAATTAATCGAATAGGCTATATTGCCGGTCCCGGCAAAATAACGATTCCTGCGTTATTTTGCCGGTTCATGTATATTTAACTAAATTAAACATACAGTGACGCCCGGCACAATAATGAGTCTTACGTTATTTTGCCGGCTCGTATTTATTTAACTATAAATTACTTCTTTTTTTTTTATTATTTAAACTATTTTTTTTGTATTATTTAAAACTTCATCAAACGAAAGTTTATTTATAATTTAAAACTGCCTGATGGGTTTTTTTGGGGTTTTTTATTTAAAATTTTGCCTGATTGATTTTTTTTGTTTGTTTTTAATTAATCTTTGCCTGATTGATTTTTTGTATAATTTAAAACTTTATTAAGCGACAATATATTTTAAAATAACGATAAAATTAATTTTTACTTCCGGTTGATTCGATTAGGAGTGAACTCTTCAAAATTACGACTTATTTTATGATTTCATTGAAAGAACATTTTAAAATAGAAACTGTTTAAATCCAGTGATTTTCTGTATATTTTAACATTATCGAAGTTTTTCTTCATAAAGAAAATCAGAATTTTACATTAAAATCTCTCCTTTGTAAAGCACATTTTTAACAAGTAAATGTTACCAAAGGCAACATAAATTATTCTTCTACCTGTATAAGTTTTTGTTTATTTGATTATTTTTATTAAAAAAAATCATTTATCAAAATAAATAATAAAATAAACAAATAAACTTATACAGGTAGGTAGAATAATAATTTATGTTGCCTTTGGTAACATTTATTTGTTGCTTATTTTTTTCTTTATATATAACTTATATATAACTAAAGGAAAATTTCAATTACTTAAATCGAGAGCAGACTTAGTAATGTTGGGAAAATTCATCAACATTAATTCTATTATGAAAAGTAAGCAGATATTTCTTTAACCGACACAATAGGGCAGGTCGATTTTTTTTTTCTTTAACCGACACAACTGATGATGAAAACAAATTGTTTTTAAATATTTGCCCTTATTTATTTAATTACCTTTTCTTTCGCAAGGCCATAACAATTAGGTTTTTAAAAATAATGAACCGGCATAATAACGATCCCTTTACATTAGTAAATAAATAATTAATGTGCCGGGCGTCACTGTATGTTTAACAATTTAGTTAAATATACATGAACCGGCAAAATAACGCAGGAATCGTTATTTTGCCGGGACCGGCAATATAGCCTCTTCCTAAATTAATCAAGTAGTCTTTTTATAAAATAAAATTAAATTTTAGCGATTTACGAAGAGGAAGTGTAAATATGATAGCCATTTTGATTTATTCAAAGGGGATAATGAAAATGTCTTTCATATTTGCACGTCCGCTTCGTAAATCGCTCAAATTTATTTTTTTTATATAAAGAAAAAACTATTTGATTAATTTACGTGATTTTTGGTATAGGATATATTCAGCCCATGACAGGTACGTACATCAAACAGATATTCCTCAGTTTGTTTGATTTGTTTTTGTTTTGTTTTTTTGAAAGTACCCGCTAAACTGGATAAACACCGAAAAGTGAAACTAATGTGTAATCCGTGATACTAGTTTCACTTTATGTGGAATTTCTTTCTTTCACTTTTACAATTTCAACCCGTTTCCACATCGATGTTTCATACTAAACATGGATCGTTTTCTTGTTACTTTATTCGCCATAGTGTTTAACATCATTTTAATCAGTGCAGCATTACTTGTTTTTTGGAATGGTTATTTCCCAAAACGCCATGATACGGAAGTTTCCGGCAAGATAAACATCGGATGCTGTGGGGACGTTAAAAACAAAGCGACAAACGAACAGGTCAGTACAACGAACGTGTGGAAACACAAAGGAAATTTAAATCTCAACTATTTTTTCCGTTTTCTTACTGAATTCTTAGGTTTTTTGGTTATATTGAAGTTTTCAGCTTTAAGATGGCTGCCATTGAAACAACATTATCTTAAACAAATTAGGGGTATCTTTTACAATAATCCGCAGAGTCGCTAACGGGGTCCAAAAAACGGACAAGAACGGGGTAAAAAAAAAAAAAAATATGCAACAAGTGAAGGTGAGCTACGTCGAAAATAGATATTTTGCTACTTACCTATGACATTTGTTTGTATTTTTACGTACTATAAATGGGTTTTTATTAGATGTAAAAAAAAATGTCTTGTTTTTTTTGGGCACGGATTTTTACTAAAAAAAATGGCGTCTCGGCCTTACCTCGTTACGATACCTCCCCCCCCCCTTATCTTGTCCAATGTTCGTGTGACAAAAATATTGATTTCTAATAAATAGCAGTTGGAACGGTTTAAAAATACAAACAAATGTCACAGATAAGTTGGAAAATAACTTTTATCGGCTACAGTTACTTTTTTGTTGTTGTATATTTGTTTTTTTAGCGTTTTCACTCTGCGGATTATTGTAAAAGATACCCAAATTGAGTTCCGTGATGGTTCTGGGTTTCCTTGCGTACATTCTGTCCTTAAGATAGCCCCAAATGAAATAATCTGGGGGGCTTAAGTCCGGGCTATGGGGTGGCCACTCAAAATTAGTCTTGAGACTGATCACTCGGCCTCCGAAGTTCTCTTTCAGCCAATCTGAGGACAGGTTTGAGGTGTGAGAACTTGCTCCGTCTTGCTGGAACCAGAACTTGCTCATGAGCGACGGGTAGACGGTCTGGAGCTCACTCTTGAAGGTTTTGAGGACCTCCACATACCGCTCCTTGGTGACTGTCACTGCTGCGCCAGATTCTTCGATGAAGATTGGTCCGATGATGCCTCTGACCGAGATTGCAGCCCACACCGTGCAATTAGGAGAGTGCAGGGGCTTGGTGGCTACTTCATTGGGTCTGGAGGACCCCCAGAAGACATTTGTCTTGGAGTTCCCCTTTCCGTGAAGATGGAAGTGGGCTTCATCTGAGGTCCAAAGAAGGTTAAGGAAACCTGGTGTCTCCTTGATCTTATCGAGCATCTTGACTGCCATAGCGCTCCTCTGCTTCTTGTCTGAGGCTGTAAGGGTCTGCAGCGTCTGTATTCTGTATGGGTAAGCCCTGATATTGTTTACCAGCACTCTCCTGCAAGTCTCACGGGAGATACCGAGGGACTGACTTCGCTTACTCACAGAGCGTTTCGGACTCTCCTGGAGAGACTCTCTCACACTTTCGACCAGCTCGGCTGTCTGCTTCTTGGGACGTCCCGAGTGGCTTGGACGGTTCTCACTGGCAGCGTTGAAGTTCTCCACGGTCCTATACTTCTCGAAGTGGTCCACCCAGTTCTGAATTCTGCTTTTGGGTGGAGCCTTTTCACATCCGAACTGATGCATGAAACTGTCCTGGGTTTTCTTAAACGAGCCTGTCTTGTAGTAAAATTTAACACAGTGTATTCTTTGTCCCAGCTCCAACTGAGGTCTTGGTGTACTCACGGTCGTTGATTCTGCCATGTCCTGTAAAATAAGGGCAATCGGTGAATAAATAAAGGAGATATCACATAAAGTGTACACGGGGCCCGTTTTTTTTGAGTCACCCTGTATAACCAAATTCTTACGATATTATGTTGTCTTTAAATTATTAATTGAACCAAATTGTTATAAAACTAAAACTAATTTGGTTAAGATAATGTGGCCATTTATAACGACAGCTAACAGGACGAAAAAGAGGTTAAAAAAAACAACAACTAATAGGCAACAAATAAATGTTACCAAAGGCAAGATAAGGTACTCTTCTACTAACCTGGATAAGTTTATTTGTGTTTAAACTTATTTTAAAGCGTTTTTTTTTTGTTCAAAACAAACCTGGTGTCCAACTGTTCAGTTAGAACAAAAAAAAATGGCTGTTCATGAACCCAGCACGGAGATCCTTGATAATTGGTGAAAAATCGAAAAATAAACAAAATAGTGATAGAAACAAATGAAATAAATATCACCAATGGTGGTGAAAATATAATGGTCTACCAGTATTTTGATTAATTTTCGTCTTGTTGAGCGATTATCGAAACTTTGTAATTTCAGCCACTTTTTACCGTTCTAACTGAACAGATGAACACCAGGTTTGTTTTGAACAAAAAAACTCTTTAAAATCAGTTAAAACGCAAATAAACGTATCCAGTTTAGTAGAAGAGTAACTTATCTTGCCTTTGGTAACATTTATTTGTTGACTATTAGTTTGTTTGTTTTTTATCCCTTTTCCGTTGTGTTAGCTGTCGTTATAAATGCCCGATAATGTTGTTTCAATGGCAACCACCTTAAAGCTGAAAACTTCAAGATAAAGAGTTTTCCCTTTTCTTTTTTTTTTCAAAATAATAAATTACTATGGATTAAGGGTAGTTTTCTATTTTACCGGTATCCGGATATGTTATTGACGTTCAAAACGTTTTAGGACAGTTAACCAAATCATTATATCTTTTTTTTTTTTTTTTTTTTAATTTTTTGCTAGGGAAGATAAATACTGTGCGTTTTTTTTTATTTACTTGTATCCCAATATTAATCGACCAACATCGTATGCGAAAAAACAAAAACTACGCCCAAAAAATCAATCTAAAAAATGAAACTACATTTTCAATATAAACCAACTTCCCAGAGCAATATTTAGCACAAAAGCAACAATTACGGTCAAACCGCACTTTGTCACGGCCATTGTAATAAAGGAGGCCAGAACGCTGGAAAATGACGTCATGCTATAAAGTAACAAACGAGATCTGTCGAACAGTCAGACTATGGACATTTTAACTCCTTCCTTCACTTAAAAATTCATCAAAATTCAGGAAATCAAGTAATTTTAATGAAATTTTCAGTATTTATTAATTAACGATCACGGAATATAACTAACCCATTACTTTATTAGAAATCTTAATGCAATTGTATTATTTCGAGTCATTTGCGTAGGCTAGACAGCAAACATTAAATTAATATTTAATAGTAAAATGGTGTTTTCATCAATTTTTTAAAACATGAACATTTTTCTTTGAAAAATAATTTGTCTGATTTAATATCCATTCTTTAAATAAGTTCATTCTTTCTGTACTACATCGAATGAAAAGACGAGTATCAGTTATATTGCATGGAAATATCTCTTGGTTTGTAAACACAGCAAGAAGACAAATCCCTATTCTTAGGCAGTTTTATTCTTTATTTCATTATCATTAGTTTTAGCTGAATAATTTGATAATGAGTTGCTCTCATTTCCGAAAAAAAATCAATGATGTTTCTTGATTTTTTTTAACTTAAAAGTAAATCAAACATAAAAGATAACGAATTCAGTAAAGTAAAAGAAAATCAATAATTAAAAATAATTAATTAATAGAACATTTATTGAAATAAATTAAAATGCGTGTTTTTTGTTGTTTTTTGTTTTTTTTGTTTTTTGCAAAACGAAAAATTTATTTACAATATAGTAAGAATTTGTAATACATTAAAACAGTCATGTTTTTGTGGAGTAGGAGATTTTTTTCTAAACAGACAGTTTATTTACAATATATTATTTGAATATCTTCCTTATTTCGTTGGATTTTCGCACACAAACTTATTAATTAGTCTAAAATTGTAATTTTTATCCCAAAATAAAATTCAATTTATTTTTTAAGACTTGAAAATCGAACTTTAATGCAATGCCTTAATCGTTGGACGCCATCTTGTAATTTCCTGATTTTCTTTTGTGCTTGACATCTATAAAAAAGGAAATACGTTTGAAAAAAGAAACAAGTTAAGTCAGAATAGCAGGAACAAGTTAACAATGATTTCCAAGTGAATGAATAATCCTTAGGAGGGTAGCTGTGTTCTTGGCAGGGGAATAAAGTCAGAATAGCAGGAACAAGCTAACAATGATTTCCAAGTGAATGAATAATCCTTAGGAGGGTAGCTGTGTTCTTGGCAGGGGAATAAAGTCAGAATAGCAGGAACAAGCTAACAATGATTTCCAAGTGAATGAATAATCCTTAGGAGGGTAGCTGTGTTCTTGGCAGGGGAATAAAGTCAGAATAGCAGGAACAAGTTAACAATGATTTCCAAGTGAATGAATAATCCTTAGGAGGGTAGCTGTGTTCTTGGCAGGGGAATAAAGTCAGAATAGCAGGAACAAGCTAACAATGATTTCCAAGTGAATGAATAATCCTTAGGAGGGTAGCTGTGTTCTTGGCAGGGGAATAAAGTCAGAATAGCAGGAACAAGTTAACAATAATTTCCAAGTAAATGAATTATCCTATGGAACTGAATCTGCTTGTCTGATTACTTGCTCTAGTTACAGGTGGGCACATGCATGTTAAGCGTTCCGAGGACTTCCGGTCCTCATTGATAGTGGTTTTTACTACCACTATCAATGACATCACCAAAAAAACTCGACTCAGTTGACAGGCCTTCTTCTTACGATAGCCGTAACCTTGTTCAATTAAAATCCTTTTTCGCGCCCCAAATAAAATCATGAGTCTGGAGCTTATAAAACATTATTTAACCTCAGATTTTCATTGAGAAAATCAGTTGGGAAGAAAATCACAGCACCGTTAACAAGAGCATTACGTTTCTGCTTCCCTCGCCCCTTTGGGCTAGGGAAGCTAATACTCATTTCTCATACACTTACACGCTCTAACAAAAATCAACACACCCACAAATGCCTACACCGTCGCACGCATATTCACACTCATAAAAAAACAGGCATAAACACTTTTATTTTAATATTCGTAATATTTCTAACTGAACTTTCTTTGAGAACTCGAACATTTCGAATGTACAATTACTCACAAAATATCTTGTAATAATTGTACATATATAAATATCTTGTGTTCGTTAATGTTTTTCAAAATTCATTTGTTTTTCTCTGTTTTCAACATTTTAATAACAATTTAATTTATTTTTCTACAAAACAAAAGTCGACAGCTTTACAAGCTACAGTTCTACTTTTTTAGTTGATTGCGTGTGGTTTTACGACCTTGCCATGCGGACTTAGAGTCAGTCGTAAAAATAACTTAGTTAACTGGCCTAAAACGTTAGAATGGTCAGGAAATGGGGAACCATTTTACGTTAAACAAATTTATATATGAAACTGATCCCACACTCTAAATTCTAAAATAATTGTTTTTATTTTTTCTTCTTTTTCCCAAGTTTTTCAGGGTTTCCACCGCCTACAAAACGTAGAATCTCATTTGTGGGAGTGGGGGTGGGGGATTTAGCTGAGGGTATGGATCTACAAATTTACCAAATACTTTTTTTTAATGCAAATAAGTCACACATGAGTAAGTAAACTAAACTCAATTGTTTTAGACTAATTTCACTTTTTCCTTTGAAAATCTTTTATGTCACCAATAGTAACGTTTGCTGTTGTCTTCAACTTGCTCGAATAGAGAATCAGCAGCAGCTGTCGTGCTGGCGGGCATAAACAGTAAAAACCCGAGACACCTGTAAGTTATGCCCGATTAATCCCAAGTTATTTACCTCCAGGAGGTTAGACACAAGGTCAAATGTGGTTAGCTAGCGTACTAGGATTAGCACGTTCTGGCCTACAAAAAAATGCCTGAGCAGCTCCGTCGGCATTCTCAGGCGATTAGCAATAAACTAACCTTTTCTCAAAAGGAAGGTAAAGCCTGGGAGAGTGGGCCTGCTAGGAATGTAAAGGACAATACCTCAGACTGGCGGAATCAAGGCCCGAAAGCCAAGACGCTACCCGTCTACAGAGTGTAGTATTCATCAGAAAAGAAACTACACTCTGATCTTAGCCAAAAAGCCAAAGAGGGATTAATCCTAATATATACAAATTTTGTTGTTTTATTATTTTACTGTTTTATTATTTTGCTGTTTTATTATTTTGCTGTTTTATTATTTTGCTGTTTTATTATTTTGCTGTTTTATTATTTTCTGTTTTATTATTTTCTGTTTTATTATTTTCTGTTTTATTATTTTGCTGTTTTATTATTTTGCTGTTTTATTATTTTGCTGTTTTAATATTTTCGGTTTTATTATTTTGCTGTTTTATTATTTTCGGTTTTATTATTTTGCTGTTTTATTATTTTGCTGTTTTAATATTTTCGGTTTTATTATTTTGCTGTTTTATTATTTTGTGGTTTATTATTTTCGGTTTTATTATTTTGCTGTTTTATTATTTTGCTGTTTTATTATTTTCTGTTTTATTATTTTCGGTTTTATTATTTTGCTGTTTTATTATTTTGCTGTTTTATTATTTTGTGGTTTATTATTTTCGGTTTTATTATTTTGCTGTTTTATTATTTTGTTGTTTTATTATTTTGCTGGTTTATTATTTTGTTGTTTTATTATTTTGCTGTTTTATTATTTTGCTGTTTTATTATTTTCTGTTTTATTATTTTGCTGTTTTATTATTTTGCTGTTTTATTATTTTGCTGTTTTAATATTTTCGGTTTTATTATTTTGCTGTTTTATTATTTTCTGTTTTATTATTTTGCTGTTTTATTATTTTTTGTTTTATTATTTTACTGTTTTAATATTTTGCTGTTTTATTATTTTGCTGTTTTATTTTCGGTTTTATTATTTTCGGTTTTATTATTTTGCTGTTTTATTATTTTTGGTTTTATTATTTGGCTGTTTTATTATTTACTGTTTGTTCCTTAAATAAAAACATTATAACTATTATTGAAATACATTTAAATTTTATTTCAGATTTTAAGAATTAAGCTGCCACTTATGTTGTATATTTTTAGTTGAAGAAACTTTTTAAATAATTTGGGAGAATATTCTCACAAGCATTTAAATACAAACTACCACGCATTCCTGTTCCACATCGTAATATAGTTAAGCAAAAGTTTAGAGAAACGAATTCAGTGGCCAAAGATCCTAACTAATCAAAAAGGTGACTGTAATTGCAGCAAGAACGGAATGGTATCCCTAAAAAGTCTATTTGAAGGTTGTCCTAAAAAGTCTATTTGAAGGTTGTCCCAACAATCCGATGTGTCTTATGGAAAGCTTTTAAGAAATTGTAACATCTCAAATCTTATAAAGTTATGGTAGTCCACGAATTAAAATAATCGGACAAATGCAAAAAGAATACAATATTATCAGTGGATCAGAGATTTTGTTGGAGAAATTCATGAAGACATCTTTGTTCATACTTTCTTTACTAATGAGACCTCGTTCCATTTGTCTCGCTATGTAAATGATCAAAACAGTCGAATATGGCCCACAAAAGGAAATCTTTGTGCTATGCATCAAATCCAACTGCATGGTAAAAAGATTGGGTTTGATGTGCAAAACCGGAAATTTTCTCTTATTAAAGCAAATGCTAGGCAGGATATAGTATGTAAGCAATGAAACAGATTTGATTTTCAAAATTTGTTTCCAAATGGCACAGATTGATAAGTTATATATATGACAAGCTAGTCAGAATCAAATATCAATTTGGCAGATGCTTTGCTATTTAGGTCTAACAGGGATAATTTTATAGAGTAGATAATCCAACTGACTTAATTTTATACGGTAGTAGACGAACTGTATCTACCCGACTTTATACTTTCATTTTTGTGTTGCAAAGGAGAAACAAAATTGAAATTAAAACAAATATGTAATTCTCGAAAAATTTTCACTTTAAACAACAAAAACTTGCGAGTTATTTATTAATTTTCTTTTGGTGGGGGTGGGGTGGGGGACATGGTCATGTCAAGAAATTATGTGAATATGTGAAATTGAAATAAATATGTAATTGTCAGAAAATTTTCACTTTAAACAACAAAAACTTGCGAGTTATTTATTAATTTTCTTTTGGTGGGGGTGGGGGACAAGGTCATGTCAAGAAATTATGTGAATAAGTGAAATTGAAATAAATATGTAATTGTCAGAAAATTTTCACTTTAAACAACAAAAACTTGCGAGTTATTTATTAATTTTCTTTTGGTGGGGGTGGGGTGGGGGACATGGTCATGTCAAGAAATTATGTGAATAAGTGAAATTGAAATAAATATGTAATTGTCAGAAAATGTTCACTTTAAACAACAAAAACTTGCAAGTTATTTATTAATTTTCTTTTGATGGGGGTGGGGGACAAGGTCATGTTAAGAAATTATGTGAATAAGTGAAATTGAAATAAATATGTAAAAAAATAAGTTGATTCACATCAGAGATTTCTTTCTTTAGCTACAATAAAAACATGGTACTAAATTTTTATTTTTTTTAAACAGATGTTGCATGATGGTCCTTTTGCCCTTTTTTCTATTCAAATCGGATTTTTGTGAATTTTAATTGAATTACTTACGGCATTGTTTGTCTATTAATTGAATAAGATTGTTTAAAATTAACCCTAACTCTAAACCATTTTGTAAAAAAAAGCTAATTTGATATTTTACATTTGAAGGTGAATTGCTGCAGGTATAGAATATCTTGTCTCTATTTTCTTGCCTCCCCAAAGTTAGACACAAGGTCGGTTTTTAATATGGAGAAAATCCAATTCCCCCAAAAAGGTTACTCTGAATTGGTACAACAATGATCTCCCCAGTCAAGAAGGATTTCTCTTTCTCTTACTGAGGACATAATAAATACTACAGTTTAAATTATTTATTCACAAATAACAAAACATTTTTACTTACAAATTAGAAACAAAACCAGAGAAAATGCCCCCAATGGTCAAAGGACAGATAACCACACATGTTGTGTCACTTAAACAGAGGGTGATATCTGGTACAAGCCTTCAGGCTAAAAGCAGGGTGAAAATGGATCCGCTCAGTCTCATCCTCCCAGGCATTACCTCATCCTCCAGGAGGTGGGATTGGTTTATTGCCGGTCGCCTACCGGGGAATACTGACGTGTCCGGTCCAGACTATTTTTATAATCATCCAGAGTGACCCCTTTTTGGGGTAGCTGGATTCCCCACTATAAACTGATGCCATGTCTAACCTTACTACAGTGGGTCGTAACGTCTTTTATCTATTTATATAAACTTAGGTATGTTTATATGTTTGTATATTTGTATGTATAGAATTCACTCCTAAACTAATGAAACAATCATTATGAATTTTGGAACACAGCTGCAATGCATAAGGGCCGGTAATGTCGGCTATATTTAGTTTGATTTAGTTTCATACAAAGAGGACAAAGAGAGGATGGAAGCACTTTGTGAAAATTGAGATATCTCTGATTTTTATGAAAGGATTCGACATCAATCAATAAATATTCCCCGATTTAACCATTAATTTATTTATTTATTTTTATGATCCCTTATATTTGAATTCATATTTTGAAACATGACGTCAATCATAAATCTATGACGTCATGCCAAAGCTACACTTATTTTGTTATGGTAATGTTTTAAGCTCTATTTATTAGAAAGTCCAGATAGCTCAGTTGGTAGAACATCAGACTGAAGATCTCAAGGTTTCGTTTTCAAATTCGCATATTGCCATTTAAGCATAAAGAGCTACTGTGGTAGGGGCCAGATTTATAGGGGCAACTTGGGTGGAGAGTTGGGCGACAAGATGTTTGTTCACAGTACATTTAAATTTATGCATGTTGGTACTGTCGGGAAAAACAGGGAGCAGGAAGGGAATTCCAAAGACAAACGGTCCGAGGAAAGAAGCTATCAGAATAGAAAATCTTCCGGCATCTAGAGACCTCTACAGGGAAGGGGTGGGATTTTGCTGCTAGTCGGTTGGATGAGGGGTATTTTCGTTTAGTCGGTACAAATGCAGTAAATTCATCAAAGCACATTCCGTGAAAGTACTTATGAAACAACGGATGAAACTCTGCAGCTTTAAATTCTCATTTTATGTTTCGACATTTCTTCCGGAGCGGACTTTCAAGATGTAAATTACATGAGAAGAGTTTTGTAATAGAAAAGAGGGGTATATGTTACGACGCTCAGCAGAGGCACGAACGGGGTCCAAAAAAAGAACGAGAAAGAGTTTAAAAACATAAATTTGCAACAAGTAAAGTTGACTTATGTCTAGAATAGGCATTTTTCTACTTACCTATGTAATTTGTTTGTATTTTTACGTAGTATAAATGGCTTTTTATTAGATGTTAAAAAAAAATTTCTTGTTTTTTAAAACATCTAGTTTCTCAAAGTAAATGCCTCTATATTATTACGTAGAGCGGCCATTTTTAATTCTTCGAAAACCCGCAGTTGAACATAAATTTCTAATAAATAGCACTTCAAACGGGTTTAAAATACAAACAAATAGCACATGCAAGTGTGAAACTAACTTTTACAGCTTACAGTTCCTTTTATTTGTTGTAAATTTGTTTTTTTAGCGTTTTTACTCTGCTGAGTCTCGTAAAAGATGCCCGAAAAGAGAATGGTTGTGACAATATCAACCAAGATGAACATAAATAGTCAAAATGCAAATTGCTGAAATTGTTTTTATTATACTTTTGAAAATTTATTTTAACAGAATTCAACGGCAACTTCAGTGAGCATCATATTCCAACCAGACACAGCATCAATAGAATCAATGGAGAAAGATGGTAAATTTTGGATCATTTTATTTTCTAAAAACGTAATTTCCTTTTAGTAGGTATCCGAAACCAAAATGTTCATCATATCTAAGGATTTTTATTATGGTCACATAGATCTTTGCAAAACATAGAGAATGGTACCAAATTTATTTTGATAGCTCAGTTGGCCACCAAATTATGGCCGTTCAAAGTTTGTTTGAAATGAGAAAATTTAGCTATTGATCAAAAAGCCAATTTTCACAGTATATAATTGAAACTGCAGGCTTTGAACAAGTGAAAAATCTTTACGAATGAAATGTCATCTTCTGGTAAATGAAAATTAATCTTGCTTAATTGGTGTCTAATGACGAGGGATTAATTTAATGCAAATCTGAGATCAATTTTGCACCACTTTTATGTCACCTTGTTGAGACTAAAATCAAGATATAATGCTACTAAATCTTATGTCTAGAATCCTTATTCAAATTTTGATCAAAACTTATCACATGATTTTGATTCTAGAAAATGTGTAAAGGTTTCAAGCTTAAGGGGGCTTAAGAAATTAACATTCAAGGAATCTTGCTTAATTGGTGTCTAATGATGACGGATCAAATTTAATGCAAATCTGAGATCGAACTGAATTCACATTATCCACCAGCACAGGTCATATCACCAAGATAGCAAAATTAGTCCACAATTTCCAACTTCTACAGTCCGTGCACGGAGAACACAATACAAGGCTCGCCTTCAATTTGACAAGCAATACCAACTCATCTTCAATAGGGATCAATCTTCCTTGCAGTTTTTATACATTTAATCCTGATCAATATTTTATTTCTTATTAGTAGGCATACCAAACCAAAATGTTTATTATATCTAAAAACTGTTAATGTGTGCACATAGATCTTTACAAAACAAACAATGATACCAAATTTATTTTGGTAGCACAATTAGCCACCGAATTATGACCATTCAAACTTTATTGAGAATTAGAAAATCTGCCCTCTTGTATGATATTGGTCCAGAAGCCAATTTTCAGTCCATAACTAAAAATGGCGGCTTCAAACAAGTGAACAACCCTTACAAATGTAATGCCATCTTGTGGCAAATGAAAATTAATCATAATAGAAGCAATAATTATTAGATCAAGTCAACCTA
This sequence comes from Sepiola atlantica, assembly GCA_963556195.1. Lineage (NCBI taxonomy): Eukaryota > Metazoa > Mollusca > Cephalopoda > Sepiida > Sepiolidae > Sepiola > Sepiola atlantica. Next base: position 21,422,961 of record OY744531.1, on the reverse strand, counting down.
AACATTGGTCAAATTCCTATTACCTCTTCAAAAAAATGTGCAAAAATGACACGGAAGCACAACTTTGACTATTCATATAAAACAGCTAACATATGGAATCTTAATATGATTCATAACACGTTAGATCAAACCAGATTTTTCTTTTAATACTAGATCAATAAAAAAAAACTTCCAATTTCGATCATGCAAAAACAGGCAGTAACACAATTTGATAATAGTAGGGGGTGGGACTTAATGGGTGAAAATTTCAGATTCATGCGAGTAGTATTTTTTTGTGTTCATTTATACATAAATAACACTAACCAATCAAACATTTTGAAAATTTTGCAAAATTCAGAAGGTGCAGGCCACTAGTTTTTGGCTATTTTACATTCATGAAAACCCTTTCACAGCATGAAAATTGTCCTAAATTAAAGTACTATATCAGATTTAACCATTTATATCCATTCATAGCTTTTGAGGATGTTTTAGGACCTGCATTGTCGCATGAAACCACTTTTTCACCGAAAAATGATGGATTTTGAGTCCTGTGGAGCCTTAACGGCTATTTTTGGCCTGCTAGTGTGATTGCAAGAAATAGCAGTAGATGAAGTAAGTTCAAGGAAATTTTACCATTGTTAACCAGCAGAGCATTACCACTGTCGACCAAGGGAAATGTCTGTCAGGCATGTGTACGCAGTGTGATAATGTATGGAAGTGAAACCTGGTCAGTGAGGGTCGAGGACATGCGTGGTATGGAGAGAAATGATATGAGAATAATACAATGGATGTCTTACACATGTCTTAAAGACAGGCTTAGATCTGATGACCTCAGAGGAAGATTAAATCTGAGCAGTTTAGGGAGTTGCATGCAGAACAGGAGACTTTGAAAGTATGGCCACGTTGAAAGAATCGCTAAAAATTCCTGGGTTAGTAGATGTAGAACAATTGAGGTAGCGGAGTCAGCCCACAGGGGAAGGCCAAGAAAAACATGTGAGGAAGTGATAAAGATGAACTTGAGAGAAAGATGTATAAATAAAGACCTGGACAGAGATAGGTTAGTTTGGAAGTCAATTTCTAAAAGCCATCCAACACATGCTAGCATGTAAAATAGACATTAAACTGAATATGATAAATCACGATTTGAGAAATTTCATGTTTGTTAGTGAATGTATCATATCGTAAGTTTTTAGTTATTTCTGTGTGTTTTTTTGGTTTTGTTATAAAAGTCTAAAAACCTAATATTGAAAGCTGATAAGCCATACTATTTTAGGAAACGAATTTAAAGATTAAAATAATCATGCATTCTGTCATTATTACGGTGTTACCCGAAAAGATAAGTTGGTAATATTACAACCAGGCCTTGAAGAAAATATTACATTTCCATCCCCTTCGAGGGGAGCTGTAAATGTCTCACAAGTCACACCCCCAAAAAAAATGCATGGGTTGTTAGCAATGCAATCACAAATCATGACAACAAAATTAGCTTCTAGCGCGTGTCATCCATGATCAGCGCACCTGCATTTAATGTTAATTTAGGGTATTTGTTTTTTTACTTGTGCATCGTGATAAATTGCCCTCCTTTAACCTGTTGTTTGTTTATTATACACTCCATTTTGTTGCATTATGGATGGCCTTATGCCAGACAAGAGTAAAAATCAACTAATATGAACTTTGACATGGGTCGACCTTAGTCCGGGTTAGACTGACACAAACTTTGGGAAATAAATCTATTCCTACGAGTGATTAATCAGATAGGTGAACTATGGGTCCAGAAAGAAAAGCATGGGGTCAATAAAGGTTAGACACAAAGGAGAAATCGAGTAAACGAGTGACGTCACGTTTTTTGTGACTGTGAGAAAACAAAAGCTTTCAGGAGTGTTGGTCCATGGAACACGAGCGAGACCCATCACAAATAATGTTGTAATAACTGAAATGAAAAAAAAAGTTTGTTCGTTGTGTTCTCTCAATTTTTCCCCAGCAGTCAGTTAATGAATAAAAAAAATGATGCACATTTTAGACGAAATAAATTTCAATGCTTTATATTATTTAAATAAATATAAAAAGCAACTCTAACCATTTTCCTTTCGCTATGAAATAATATTATGATATTTATGTGTTTTTCAAAATATACAAAATTTGACATTTCAGGTTCCAGTGGAAGAGAGAGAACATTTTTTGAAGACCAGCAAAAGAAGTCTAAATTGTAGCTTTACACCCTATGCTAAATTTTCCGCTACCCCAGAATGAGATTCTATGCTTTTTAGGCGATATGTAAACAGCCTAAAAGATTTGGCAGTAAAAAAAAAAAAATTTTATAATTTAGAGTAAGGTATCAGTTTTACTCATAAATTTAACATAAAATGATCACCCACTTCCGGGCAACCAGGCGGTAATGATCACCCACTTTCAGACCAGATAGCGTTTTTAAAGACATATAACCAAATATTTTTTTATGTGAGAATAATTTGGGGAGAGTGGGGCAATTATGATAGTTAATATTCCTGATCAAAACTTGTATTAAAAATGCCAATGTTAAAAGTCATAAACGAACACCTTAACCCTACCACTAACCCTAAGTCTTGGTGATATTACGAAAAATTAAAAAAGACAAAAAATAGGTGCACACGACATGGGTGTAACAAGATTGTTAAAAGTCAATTTTGCCCCCCAAAAAGTAAGTAATTATTTTATATTTTCACCACAACCACCCAAAATACACACACTCACATCTGATTCGGAAGTGGTTGATCATTTTATGTTAAATTTATATGTGAACCTGATCCCATACTCTACAGTTTAAAATATTCTTTTGGTTTCATTTATTTTTACTGCCAAGTTTTTTAGGCTGTTTCCATGTAATCGCCTAAAAAAGTAGAACCTCATTTTTCTCTTCGTCTTGGGTGAATTAGCATAGTGCACAGGGTTTAAATAATATTGCCAGAAAAAAGGGGGGGGCACTTTTCAGATTGGACCAATAGACAAAGCTACCATAAAAAAATATGTGAAAGAAAAACAGATCAAAAAAATTAGGTTTATCATACTGAATGACCCGGATGCCATTATTTCACACACCCAGTCATCATCTAATAGTGATTTAATTGAAGATGAGTATTTCCGATGTTACAGCCTTATCGAAATTCCTCAGTATATACTAGCTAATTACGGGGCGATGTTTCTTCCAATCTTGGCAGCCTGCCTAACAACTTGCTCCTAGACATTCTCAAACCTAGTGTCGACATAAGTGATATCATCTTCTAAATGAATAAACGCGAAAGATTTTTCCATCTATCGTAACTGGATCAACTTCAAAACACGTTGTGCTTAATTAATTCTATAATACAACCAAGTATTATTTACTCCTCCCCAGGAGTTAGGCACAAGGCCAGTTTTTATCCTACTCCCACAAGTAAGATGTGACCCAAGCTCGGGTCGGAAAGTGGGGGTTGAAAAGCCAGCGCCCAAGAGGTGAGCACTCTGACCATCAAAAATTGCCTGGGCAGCCCCGTCGGCATTCCCCGGTAGGGGCGCCTCAAGCAGTAAGCAATTAACTTACTCCTCCCCAAAGAGGGGAGGTAAAGCCTGGGAGGGTGGACCTCCTAGAACTGCACAGGACAATCCCATAGAACAGCGTAAATCAAGCCCCGAAGGCCAAGACAATACCAGTCTATAGGGTGCAGTATCCATCGGAACAGATACTACACTTTGATCTCGACCAAAAGGCCGACTCTTGAAATACAGTACATATAGGAAACTGCGAATAGCCTCAAACACATTTAGGTCTTCTTAATTTGCATATTTATTATATAAACAGCTTCTAATAAATTAATATTCTGCAATATACAGTTGTAATTTTGCATTGTCATATTTTCTTATATATACGGAATATTTTCGTCGATAGTAAAGCGTTTGAGGTCAATGGGAGGATGAGAACAGATATTGAGAACAGATCCTACACATTGATCTTAGACAAAAGGCCAAGTTATTGACCTCAAGGAGGCTAGACACAAGATCAGGTATGGATAGCCAGCATACTAGGATTAGCGCGCTATGCCAAACAAAAAATGCCTGAGCAGCCTGTCGGCATTCCCCGGTAGGAGCGCCTCAGACATTTAGCAATAAACTGACCCCTTCTCAAAGAAAAGGTAAAGCCTGGGAGGGTGGACCTCCTAAAACTGGACAGGACGATACCTCAGACCAGCAGAATCAAGGTCTGAAAGCCAAGACATACCAGTCTACAGAGTGTAGCATCCATCGGAACAGATACTACACTCTGATCTTAGCCAAAAGGCCAAGGAATCATAAAACTAATGTTTTTTTTATGGTGAGGAATTTTTAAATGAATAAAAAAAATTGTATTATCTTTTGATGGGGTGGATAGTGTAGTATCGGTTCTGTTGTCATAAGACCGTCCTCCCAGGAATTACCTTCTCCTTTTTATTGGGGTGGGGTAATCCTCTCAGGTATTACATCCTCCTTTAGGGGAGGGGATAATGTAATATCTGTTCTGGTGTCATGAGACCATCTTACCATGGACTAATTTCTTTTTTTTTTTTGAAGGGTGGTAGTGTAGTATCTGTTCTGTTTCCATGATAACATACTCACACTTTTCCTTTTATGGGGGTGATCCTCCCAGGTATAACCTCCTTTTATTAGGGGCAGTATAGTATATGTTCGTTCCCCCATGATTATCTTCTCCTCTTTGGAAGTGGGGGGGGGGGCTTTCTTTATGATATTATGCTCTCCGTCATTATCGTCTCCGTTGGGGTTCAGTGTAGAATATGTTCGTTCAGCATCATCGTCCTCCTTCCAGGCTAGCAGAAATATGCGCCCAGATGGAACATATTTTTGCTAGTCATTGATAAATGTAAAATCGAACAAAAGCTAAAATGAAAGCAAATGCTCACCAAAGATGAAACAGTGCAAAAGAAAACTTGTTTTTATTGGGAAATCTTCGATGGAAAGACAAAGGACAAAGACACTCATCAATTGTGGAACCAAAGAAAATAAAATATTAAAAGAAATAACAAAGAAATAACAAAGAAATATTAAAAGAAATAACAAAGAAATATTAAAAGAAATAACAAAGAAATAACAAAGAAATAACAAAGAAATAACAAAGATTGTAGCAGCCATCATGCGGATCCACAAGGTAAAAGAGTGAGGGTCACGCCGTGTGTCGTTCATCGGGAATTGGACCCAGAGCATTCTGATTACAAGATAAAATCTTGTTATTTCTGTGCGAGGACAAGAGTTCACTTATGCAAATGACCATTGTTTTGCATGGGTGAATTCTCATTGAAATAACAAAAAGTAGAACCTCCCTCCCGTGCCGAGTGACGATAAAATTACGATACAGCAAGTGTTAAGCGAGAAAAGGAGAAAGAAATTTGAATTGGCGTTTTGTGTCGGGTTACTCGATTGGCGAGAGTCGAATTCTTTTAGAGTTGGTGGCGCCATGTTTTTCGAGAATTCTTAATACAATTCAGGAGTCGGACTAGAGGAAAGGTTGACCCTAAATTTTCTGCTTGGAAAATTGGGCCTATAAATCAAACAAAATGATTAAGTTTGGCCATCCTGAATCAAGGGAGATCACGCTTATCTCCAAAATGATCCAAGAGAGATAACTCTTAATCCACAAAGATGATTAAGTTTACCCATCAGGCTAATATGCTTATGGACACCAGATGCTTACCCACGATTCATGTCTGTCAAAATTTACAGTTTCATTAAATTTACTTTGAAGTATATGTAGTTAGCTGGTTTGAAATACAAAGTGATGATAAGTTCCATAAGCGGCAATTGTATATTTTCAATATAGTCAAAAGTATCAAGAAACAGCCACCTGAAATCCAATGCATTACATTTAAAATCTACAGCATAATGCCTGAAAATGTGTTGTACTCTATGGTAAAATCAGTAACACATGCAGTGAGGGAAGAAACAATAAAAAAAAAAATGTTGGCCATTAGGTAAGTAAACATTTATTTATATAAAATTGGTTATGTCGATTTGCCGAATCATTTTAAAGTTGTGTTCTAATTTTATCATAAAAATTGAAGCAAGTTAACTCAATATGAACTTTTCTATTCTTTCAGGAGCAGCAAGCCCATGAAGAAAATATTGAAAAAAAATATAAAAATAAATTTTCAAAGCAAGAATTGGTCTGATGTAATTTACTTTTCACAAAGGGGAATTTGTGAGCCTGCATGTAAAAAAAGATTTTTCCAAAAATTAATGTTTCGAGTCAACTATGAATGGTACAAAACTCTAGCTGTCAGATTTGCCCTCATATTCTCCAAGTGTTGAAAGGGCAGTCAAATTTATTACAGAAGCTTCCCAATCAGTGTATGGGTTTGTACATGCAGATGTGTTATGTAATAAAATGAGTCCTTCCTTGCCTTCCAAGGGATCTTATATAAAGAAATTTAGACCTACATACATACATTTGTTATAGTTAATTATTCTACAAAATGTAAATTTAGCACTACGCACATACATTTGTTATAGTTTATTATTGTACAAAATGTAAATTTAGCACTACACACATACATTTGTTATAGTTTATTATTGTACAAAATGTAAATTTAGCACTACACACATAAATTTGTTATAGTTTATTATTGTACAAAATGTAAATTTAGCACTACACACATACATTTGTTATAGTTTATTATTGTACAAAATGTAAATTTAGGACAACACACATACATTTGTTATAGTTTATTATTGTACAAAATGTAAATTTAGCACTACACACATAAATTTGTTATAGTTTATTATTGTACAAAATGTAAATTTAGCACTACACACATACATTTGTTATAGTTTATTATTGTACAAAATGTAAATTTAGGACTACACACATACATTTGTTATAGTTAATTATTGTACAAAATGTAAATTTAGCACTACACACATACATTTGTTATAGTTTATTATTGTACAAAATGTAAATTTAGCACTACACACATACATTTGTTATAGTTTATTATTGTACAAAATATAAATTTAGCACTACACACATACATTTGTTATAGTTAATTATTGTACAAAATGTAAATTTAGCACTACACACATACATTTGTTATAGTTAATTATTGTACAAAATGTAAATTTAGCACTACGCACATACATTTGTTATAGTTTATTATTGTACAAAATGTAAATTTAGCACTACACACATACATTTGTTATAGTTTATTATTGTACAAAATGTAAATTTAGCACTACACACATACATTTGTTATAGTTTATTATTGTACAAAATGTAAATTTAGCACAACACACATACATTTGTTATAGTTTATTATTGTACAAAATGTAAATTTAGGACAACACACATACATTTGTTATAGTTTAGTATTGTACAAAATGTAAATTTAGCACTACACACATAAATTTGTTATAGTTTATTATTGTACAAAATGTAAATTTAGGACTACACACATACATTTGTTATAGTTTATTATTGTACAAAATGTAAATTTAGCACTACACACATACATTTGTTATAGTTTATTATTGTACAAAATGTAAATTTAGGACTACACACATACATTTGTTATAGTTAATTATTGTACAAAATGTAAATTTAGCACTACACACATACATTTGTTATAGTTTATTATTGTACAAAATGTAAATTTAGCACTACACACATACATTTGTTATAGTTTATTATTGTACAAAATATAAATTTAGCACTACACACATACATTTGTTATAGTTAATTATTGTACAAAATGTAAATTTAGCACTACACACATACATTTGTTATAGTTTATTATTGTACAAAATGTAAATTTAGCACTACACACATACATTTGTTATAGTTTATTATTGTACAAAATGTAAATTTAGCACTACACACATGCATTTGTTATAGTTTATAATTGTACAAAATGTAAATTTAGCACTACACACATTCATTTGTTATAGATTATTATTGTACAAAATGTAAATTTAGCACTACACACATACATTTGTTATAGTTTATTATTGTACAAAATATAAATTTAGCACTACACACATACATTTGTTATAGTTAATTATTGTACAAAATGTAAATTTAGGACTACACACATACATTTGTTATAGTTAATTATTGTACTAAATGTACATTTAGCTCTACACACATACATTTGTTATAGTTTATTATTGTACAAAATGTAAATTTAGCACTACACACATTCATTTGTTATAGATTATTATTGTACAAAATGTAAATTTAGGACTACACACATACATTTGTTATAGTTTATTATTGTACAAAATGTAAATTTAGCACTACACACATACATTTGTTATAGTTTATTATTGTACAAAATATAAATTTAGCACTACACACATACATTTGTTATAGTTTATTATTGTACAAAATGTAAATTTAGTACTACACACATACATTTGTTATAGTTTATTATTGTACAAAATGTAAATTTAGCACTACACACATACATTTGTTATAGTTTATAATTGTACAAAATGTAAATTTAGGACTACACACATACATTTGTTATAGTTAATTATTGTACAAAATGTAAATTTAGCACTACACACATACATTTGTTATAGTTTATTATTGTACAAAATGTAAATTTAGCACTACACACATTCATTTGTTATAGTTAATTATTGTACAAAATGTAAATTTAGCACTACACACATACATTTGTTATAGTTAATTATTGTACAAAATGTAAATTTAGGACTACACACATACATTTGTTATAGTTAATTATTGTACAAAATGTAAATTTAGCACTACACACATACATTTGTTATAGTTTATTATTGTACAAAATGTAAATTTAGGACTACACACATACATTTGTTATAGTTAATTATTGTACAAAATGTAAATTTAGCACTACACACATGCATTTGTTATAGTTTATTATTGTACAAAATGTAAATTTAGCACTACACACATTCATTTGTTATAGTTTATTATTGTACAAAATATAAATTTAGCACTACACACATTCATTTGTTATAGTTTATTATTGTACAAAATGTAAATTTAGCACTACACACATTCATTTGTTATAGTTTATTATTGTACAAAATATAAATTTAGCACTACACACATTCATTTGTTATAGTTTATTATTGTACAAAATGTAAATTTAGCACTACACACATACATTCGTTATAGTTTATTATTGTGCAAAATATAAATTTAGCACTACACACATTCATTTGTTATAGTTTATTATTGTACAAAATATAAATTTAGCACTACACACATTCATTTGTTATAGTTTATTATTGTACAAAATGTAAATTTAGCACTACACACATTCATTTGTTATAGTTTATTATTGTACAAAATATAAATTACGCACTACACACATTCATTTGTTATAGTTTATTATTGTACAAAATATAAATTTAGCACTACACACATTCATTTGTTATAGTTTATTATTGTACAAAATATAAATTTAGCTCTACACACATACATTTGTTATAGTTTATTATTGTACAAAATGTAAATTTAGCACTACACACATTCATTTGTTATAGTTAATTATTGTACAAAATGTAAATTTAGCACTACACACATACATTTGTTATAGTTTATTATTGTACAAAATATAAATTTAGCACTACACACATTCATTTGTTATAGATTATTATTGTACAAAATGTAAATTTAGCACTACACACATACATTTGTTATAGTTTATTATTGTACAAAATGTAAATTTAGCACTACACACATTCATTTGTTATAGATTATTATTGTACAAAATGTAAATTTAGCACTACACACATACATTTGTTATAGTTTATTATTGTACAAAATGTAAATTTAGCACTACACACATACATTTGTGATAGTTAATTATTGTACAAAATATAAATTTAGCACTACACACATACATTTGTGATAGTTAATTATTGTACAAAATGTAAATTTAGCACTACACACATTCATTTGTTATAGATTATTATTGTACAAAATGTAAATTTAGCACTACACACATACATTTGTTATAGTTTATTATTGTACAAAATATAAATTTAGCACTACACACATACATTTGTTATAGTTAATTATTGTACAAAATGTAAATTTAGCACTACACACATTCATTTGTTATAGATTATTATTGTACAAAATGTAAATTTAGCACTACACACATACATTTGTTATAGTTTATTATTGTACAAAATATAAATTTAGCACTACACACATACATTTGTTATAGTTAATTATTGTACAAAATGTAAATTTAGCACTACACACATTCATTTGTTATAGATTATTATTGTACAAAATGTAAATTTAGCACTACACACATACATTTGTTATAGTTTATTATTGTACAAAATATAAATTTAGCACTACACACATACATTTGTTATAGTTAATTATTGTACAAAATGTAAATTTAGGACTACACACATACATTTGTTATAGTTAATTATTGTACAAAATGTAAATTTAGCACTACACACATACATTTGTTATAGTTTATTATTGTACAAAATATAAATTTAGGACTACACACATACATTTGTTATAGTTTATTATTGTACAAAATGTAAATTTAGCACTACACACATACATTTGTTATAGTTAATTATTGTACAAAATGTAAATTTAGGACTACACACATACATTTGTTATAGTTAATTATTGTACAAAATGTAAATTTAGCACTACACACATACATTTGTTATAGTTAATTATTGTACAAAATGTAAATTTAGGACTACACACATACATTTGTTATAGTTAATTATTGTACAAAATGTAAATTTAGGACTACACACATACATTTGTTATAGTTTATTATTGTACAAAATGTAAATTTAGCACTACACACATACATTTGTTATAGTTAATTATTGTACAAAATGTAAATTTAGGACTACACACATACATTTGTTATAGTTAATTATTGTACAAAATGTAAATTTAGCACTACACACATACATTTGTTATAGTTAATTATTGTACAAAATGTAAATTTAGGACTACACACATACATTTGTTATAGTTAATTATTGTACAAAATGTAAATTTAGGACTACACACATACATTTGTTATAGTTAATTATTGTACAAAATGTAAATTTAGCACTACACACATACATTTGTTATAGTTTATTATTGTACAAAATGTAAATTTAGCACTACACACATACATTTGTTATAGTTAATTATTGTACAAAATGTAAATTTAGGACTACACACATACATTTGTTATAGTTAATTATTGTACAAAATGTAAATTTAGCACTACACACATACATTTGTTATAGTTAATTATTGTACAAAATGTAAATTTAGGACTACACACATACATTTGTTATAGTTAATTATTGTACAAAATGTAAATTTAGGACTACACACATACATTTGTTATAGTTAATTATTGTACAAAATGTAAATTTAGCACTACACACATTCATTTGTTATAGATTATTATTGTACAAAATGTAAATTTAGCACTACACACATACATTTGTTATAGTTTATTATTGTACAAAATGTAAATTTAGCACTACACACATACATTTGTGATAGTTAATTATTGTACAAAATATAAATTTAGCACTACACACATACATTTGTGATAGTTAATTATTGTACAAAATGTAAATTTAGCACTACACACATTCATTTGTTATAGATTATTATTGTACAAAATGTAAATTTAGCACTACACACATACATTTGTTATAGTTTATTATTGTACAAAATATAAATTTAGCACTACACACATACATTTGTTATAGTTAATTATTGTACAAAATGTAAATTTAGCACTACACACATTCATTTGTTATAGATTATTATTGTACAAAATGTAAATTTAGCACTACACACATACATTTGTTATAGTTTATTATTGTACAAAATATAAATTTAGCACTACACACATACATTTGTTATAGTTAATTATTGTACAAAATGTAAATTTAGCACTACACACATTCATTTGTTATAGATTATTATTGTACAAAATGTAAATTTAGCACTACACACATACATTTGTTATAGTTTATTATTGTACAAAATATAAATTTAGCACTACACACATACATTTGTTATAGTTAATTATTGTACAAAATGTAAATTTAGGACTACACACATACATTTGTTATAGTTAATTATTGTACAAAATGTAAATTTAGCACTACACACATACATTTGTTATAGTTTATTATTGTACAAAATATAAATTTAGGACTACACACATACATTTGTTATAGTTTATTATTGTACAAAATGTAAATTTAGCACTACACACATACATTTGTTATAGTTAATTATTGTACAAAATGTAAATTTAGGACTACACACATACATTTGTTATAGTTAATTATTGTACAAAATGTAAATTTAGCACTACACACATGCATTTGTTATAGTTTATTATTGTACAAAATGTAAATTTAGCACTACACACATTCATTTGTTATAGTTTATTATTGTACAAAATATAAATTTAGCACTACACACATACATTTGTTATAGTTAATTATTGTACAAAATGTAAATTTAGCACTACACACATTCATTTGTTATAGATTATTATTGTACAAAATATAAATTTAGCACTACACACATACATTTGTTATAGTTTATTATTGTACAAAATATAAATTTAGCACTACACACATACATTTGTTATAGTTAATTATTGTACAAAATGTAAATTTAGGACTACACACATACATTTGTTATAGTTTATTATTGTACTAAATGTACATTTAGCTCTACACACATACATTTGTTATAGTTTATTATTGTACAAAATGTAAATTTAGCACTACACACATTCATTTGTTATAGTTTATTATTGTACAAAATATAAATTTAGCACTACACACATACATTTGTTATAGTTAATTATTGTACAAAATGTAAATTTAGGACTACACACATACATTTGTTATAGTTAATTATTGTACTAAATGTACATTTAGCTCTACACACATACATTTGTTATAGTTTATTATTGTACAAAATGTAAATTTAGCACTACACACATTCATTTGTTATAGTTTATTATTGTACAAAATATAAATTTAGCACTACACACATACATTTGTTATAGTTAATTATTGTACAAAATGTAAATTTAGGACTACACACATACATTTGTTATAGTTAATTATTGTACTAAATGTACATTTAGCTCTACACACATACATTTGTTATAGTTAATTATTGTACAAAATGTAAATTTAGCACTACACACATACATTTGTTATAGTTTATTATTGTACAAAATGTAAATTTAGCACTACACACATTCATTTGTTATAGATTATTATTGTACAAAATGTAAATTTAGGACTACACACATACATTTGTTATAGTTTATTATTGTACAAAATATAAATTTAGCACTACACACATACATTTGTTATAGTTAATTATTGTACAAAATGTAAATTTAGGACTACACACATACATTTGTTATAGTTTATTATTGTACAAAATGTAAATTTAGGACTACACACATACATTTGTTATAGTTTATTATTGTACAAAATGTAAATTTAGCACTACACACATACATTTGTTATAGTTTATTATTGTACAAAATATAAATTTAGGACTACACACATACATTTGTTATAGTTTATTATTGTACAAAATATAAATTTAGCTCTACACACATACATTTGTTATAGTTTATTATTGTACAAAATGTAAATTTAGCACTACACACATACATTTGTTATAGTTTATTATTGTACAAAATATAAATTTAGGACTACACACATACATTTGTTATAGTTTATTATTGTACAAAATACAAATTTAGCTTTACACACATACATTTGTTATAGTTTATTATTGTACAAAATGTAAATTTAGCACTACACACATACATTTGTTATAGTTTATTATTGTACAAAATGTAAATTTAGGACTACACACATACATTTGTTATAGTTTATTATTGTACAAAATGTAAATTTAGCACTACACACATACATTTGTTATAGTTTATTATTGTACAAAATATAAATTTAGGACTACACACATACATTTGTTATAGTTTATTATTGTACAAAATGTAAATTTAGCTCTACACACATAAATTTGTTATAGTTTATTATTGTACAAAATGTAAATTTAGCACTACACACATACATTTGTTATAGTTTATTATTGTACAAAACGTAAATTTAGCACTACACACATACATTTGTTATAGTTAATTATTGTACAAAATGTAAATTTAGGACTACACACATACATTTGTTATAGTTAATTATTGTACAAAAGGTAAATTTAGCACTACACACATACATTTGTTATATTTTATTATTGTACAAAATGTAAATTTAGCACTACACACATACATTTGTTATTGTTTATTATTGTACAAAATGTAAATTTAGGACTACACACATACATTTGTTATTGTTTATTATTGTACAAAATGTAAATTTAGGACTACACACATACATTTGTTATAGTTAATTATTGTACAAAATGTAAATTTAGGACTACACACATACATTTGTTATAGTTTATTATTGTACAAAATGTAAATTTAGGACTACACACATACATTTGTTATAGTTAATTATTGTACTAAATGTACATTTAGCTCTACACACATACATTTGTTATAGTTTATTATTGTACAAAATGTAAATTTAGCACTACACACATACATTTGTTATAGTTAATTATTGTACAAAATGTAAATTTAGCACTACACACATACATTTGTTATATTTTATTATTGTACAAAATGTAAATTTAGCACTACACACATACATTTGTTATTGTTTATTATTGTACAAAATGTAAATTTAGGACTACACACATACATTTGTTATTGTTTATTATTGTACAAAATGTAAATTTAGGACTACACACATACATTTGTTATAGTTAATTATTGTACAAAATGTAAATTTAGGACTACACACATACATTTGTTATAGTTTATTATTGTACAAAATGTAAATTTAGGACTACACACATACATTTGTTATAGTTTATTATTGTACAAAACGTAAATTTAGCACTACACACATACATTTGTTATAGTTAATTATTGTACAAAATGTAAATTTAGGACTACACACATACATTTGTTATATTTTATTATTGTACAAAACGTAAATTTAGCACTACACACATACATTTGTTATAGTTAATTATTGTACAAAATGTAAATTTAGGACTACACACATACATTTGTTATATTTTATTATTGTACAAAACGTAAATTTAGGACTACACACATACATTTGTTATAGTTAATTATTGTACAAAATGTAAATTTAGGACTACACACTTACATTTGTTATAGTTTATTATTGTACAAAATGTAAATTTAGCACTACACACATACATTTGTTATAGTTTATTATTGTACAAAATATAAATTTAGGACTACACACATACATTTGTTATAGTTAATTATTGTACAAAATGTAAATTTAGCTCTACACACATAAATTTGTTATAGTTAATTATTGTACAAAATGTAAATTTAGCACTACACACATACATTTGTTATATTTTATTATTGTACAAAATGTAAATTTAGCACTACACACATACATTTGTTATTGTTTATTATTGTACAAAATGTAAATTTAGGACTACACACATACATTTGTTATAGTTAATTATTGTACAAAATGTAAATTTAGGACTACACACATACATTTGTTATAGTTTATTATTGTACAAAATGTAAATTTAGGACTACACACATACATTTGTTATAGTTTATTATTGTACAAAACGTAAATTTAGCACTACACACATACATTTGTTATAGTTAATTATTGTACAAAATGTAAATTTAGGACTACACACATACATTTGTTATATTTTATTATTGTACAAAACGTAAATTTAGCACTACACACATACATTTGTTATAGTTAATTATTGTACAAAATGTAAATTTAGGACTACACACATACATTTGTTATATTTTATTATTGTACAAAACGTAAATTTAGGACTACACACATACATTTGTTATAGTTAATTATTGTACAAAATGTAAATTTAGCACTACACACATACATTTGTTATAGTTTATTATTGTACAAAATGTAAATTTAGGACTACACACATACATTTGTTATAGTTTATTATTGTACAAAACGTAAATTTAGCACTACACACATACATTTGTTATAGTTAATTATTGTACAAAATGTAAATTTAGGACTACACACATACATTTGTTATAGTTAATTATTGTACAAAACGTAAATTTAGCACTACACACATACATTTGTTATAGTTAATTATTGTACAAAATGTAAATTTAGGACTACACACATACATTTGTTATAGTTTATTATTGTACAAAACGTAAATTTAGCACTACACACATACATTTGTTATAGTTAATTATTGTACAAAATGTAAATTTAGGACTACACACATTCATTTGTTATAGTCAATTATTGTACTAAATGTACATTTAGCTCTACACACATACATTTGTTATAGTTTATTATTGTACAAAATGTAAATTTAGCACTACACACATACATTTGTTATAGTTTATTATTGTACAAAATGTAAATGTAGCACTACACACATACATTTGTTATAGTTTATTATTGTACAAAATGTAAATTTAGGACTACACACATAAATTTGTTATAGTTTATTATTGTACAAAATGTAAATTTAGCACTACACACATACATTTGTTATAGTTTATTATTGTACAAAATGTAAATTTAGCACTACACACATACATTTGTTATAGTTTATTATTGTACAAAATGTAAATTTAGCACTACACATATAAATTTGTTATAGTTTATTATTGTACAAAATGTAAATTTAGCACTACACACATACATTTGTTATAGTTTATTATTGTACAAAATGTAAATTTAGCACTACACACATACATTTGTTATAGTTTATTATTGTACAAAATGTAAATTTAGCACTACACACATACATTTGTTATAGTTAATTATTGTACAAAATGTACATTTAGCACTACACACATACATTTGTTATAGTTTATTATTGTACAAAATGTAAATTTAGCACTACACACATACATTTGTTATAGTTTATTATTGTACAAAATGTAAATTTAGGACTACACACATACATTTTTTATAGTTTATTATTGTACAAAACGTAAATTTAGCACTACACACATACATTTGTTATAGTTAATTATTGTACAAAATGTAAATTTAGGACTACACACATACATTTGTTATAGTTAATTATGGTACTAAATGTACATTTAGCTCTACACACATACATTTGTTATAGTTTATTATTGTACAAAATGTAAATTTAGGACAACACACATACATTTGTTATAGTTTATTATTGTACAAAACGTAAATTTAGCACTACACACATACATTTGTTTATAGTTAATTATTGTACAAAATGTAAATTTAGGACTACACACATACATTTGTTATAGTTAATTATTGTACAAAATGTAAATTTAAGACTACACACATTCATTTGTTATAGTTAATTATTGTACTAAATGTACATTTAGCTCTACACACATACATTTGTTATAGTTTATTATTGTACAAAATGTAAATTTAGCACTACACACATACATTTGTTATAGTTTATTATTGTACAAAATGTAAATTTAGCACTACACACATACATTTGTTATAGTTTATTATTGTACAAAATGTAAATTTAGCACTACACACATACATTTGTTATAGTTAATTATTGTACAAAATGTAAATTTAGCACTACACACATACATTTGTTATAGTTTATTATTGTACAAAATGTAAATTTAGCACTACACACATACATTTGTTATAGTTTATTATTGTACAAAATGTAAATTTAGGACTACACACATACATTTGTTATAGTTTATTATTGTACAAAACGTAAATTTAGCACTACACACATACATTTGTTATAGTTAATTATTGTACAAAATGTAAATTTAGGACTACACACATACATTTGTTATAGTTAATTATTGTACTAAATGTACATTTAGCTCTACACACATACATTTGTTATAGTTTATTATTGTACAAAATGTAAATTTAGCACTACACACATACATTTGTTATAGTTTATTATTGTACAAAATGTAAATTTAGGACTACACACATACATTTGTTATAGTTAATTATTGTACAAAATGTAAATTTAGCACTACACACATGCATTTGTTATAGTTTATTATTGTACAAAATGTAAATTTAGCACTACACACATTCATTTGTTATAGTTTATTATTGTACAAAATATAAATTTAGCACTACACACATACATTTGTTATAGTTAATTATTGTACAAAATGTAAATTTAGCACTACACACATTCATTTGTTATAGATTATTATTGTACAAAATGTAAATTTAGCACTACACACATACATTTGTTATAGTTTATTATTGTACAAAATATAAATTTAGCACTACACACATACATTTGTTATAGTTAATTATTGTACAAAATGTAAATTTAGCACTACACACATTCATTTGTTATAGTTTATTATTGTACAAAATATAAATTTAGCACTACACACATACATTTGTTATAGTTTATTATTGTACAAAATGTAAATTTAGCACTACACACATACATTTGTTATAGTTTATTATTGTACAAAATGTAAATTTAGCACTACACACATTCATTTGTTATAGATTATTATTGTACAAAATGTAAATTTAGCACTACACACATACATTTGTTATAGTTTATTATTGTACAAAATATAAATTTAGCACTACACACATACATTTGTTATAGTTTATTATTGTACAAAATGTAAATTTAGCACTACACACATTCATTTGTTATAGATTATTATTGTACAAAATGTAAATTTAGCACTACACACATACATTTGTTATAGTTTATTATTGTACAAAATGTAAATTTAGCACTACACACTTACATTTGTTATAGTTTATTATTGTACAAAATGTAAATTTAGCACTACACACATTCATTTGTTATAGTTTATTATTGTACAAAATGTAAATTTAGCACTACACACATACATTTGTTATAGTTTATTATTGTACAAAATGTAAATTTAGCACTACACACATTCATTTGTTATAGATTATTATTGTACAAAATGTAAATTTAGCACTACACACATACATTTGTTATAGTTTATTATTGTACAAAATATAAATTTAGCACTACACACATACATTTGTTATAGTTTATTATTGTACAAAATGTAAATTTAGCACTACACACATTCATTTGTTATAGATTATTATTGTACAAAATGTAAATTTAGCACTACACACATACATTTGTTATAGTTTATTATTGTACAAAATATAAATTTAGCACTACACACATACATTTGTTATAGTTAATTATTGTACAAAATGTACATTTAGGACTACACACATACATTTGTTATAGTTAATTATTGTACAAAATGTAAATTTAGCACTACACACATACATTTGTTATAGTTTATTATTGTACAAAATATAAATTTAGGACTACACACATACATTTGTTATAGTTTATTATTGTACAAAATGTAAATTTAGCACTACACACATACATTTGTTATAGTTAATTATTGTACAAAATGTAAATTTAGGACTACACACATACATTTGTTATAGTTAATTATTGTACAAAATGTAAATTTAGCACTACACACATGCATTTATTATAGTTTATTATTGTACAAAATGTAAATTTAGCTCTACACACATTCATTTGTTATAGTTTATTATTGTACAAAATATAAATTTAGCACAACACACATACATTTGTTATAGTTAATTATTGTACAAAATGTAAATTTAGCACTACACACATTCATTTGTTATAGATTATTATTGTACAAAATATAAATTTAGCACTACACACATACATTTGTTATAGTTTATTATTGTACAAAATATAAATTTAGCACTACACACATACATTTGTTATAGTTAATTATTGTACAAAATGTAAATTTAGGACTACACACATACATTTGTTATAGTTTATTATTGTACTAAATGTACATTTAGCTCTACACACATACATTTGTTATAGTTTATTATTGTACAAAATGTAAATTTAGCACTACACACATTCATTTGTTATAGTTTATTATTGTACAAAATATAAATTTAGCACTACACACATACATTTGTTATAGTTAATTATTGTACAAAATGTAAATTTAGCACTACACACATACATTTGTTATAGTTAATTATTGTACAAAATGTAAATTTAGCACTACACACATACATTTGTTATAGTTTATTATTGTACAAAATATAAATTTAGCACTACACACATACATTTGTTATAGTTAATTATTGTACAAAATGTAAATTTAGCACAACACACATACATTTGTTATAGTTAATTATTGTACAAAATGTAAATTTAGCACTACACACATACATTTGTTATAGTTAATTATTGTACAAAATATAAATTTAGCACAACACACATACATTTGTTATAGTTAATTATTGTACAAAATGTAAATTTAGCACTACACACATTCATTTGTTATAGATTATTATTGTACAAAATATAAATTTAGCACTACACACATACATTTGTTATAGTTTATTATTGTACAAAATATAAATTTAGCACTACACACATACATTTGTTATAGTTAATTACTGTACAAAATGTAAATTTAGGACTACACACATACATTTGTTATAGTTTATTATTGTACTAAATGTACATTTAGCTCTACACACATACATTTGTTATAGTTTATTATTGTACAAAATGTAAATTTAGCACTACACACATTCATTTGTTATAGTTTATTATTGTACAAAATATAAATTTAGCACTACACACATACATTTGTTATAGTTAATTATTGTACAAAATGTAAATTTAGCACTACACACATACATTTGTTATAGTTAATTATTGTACAAAATGTAAATTTAGGACTACACACATACATTTGTTATAGTTTATTATTGTACAAAATGTAAATTTAGCACTACACACATTCATTTGTTATAGATTATTATTGTACAAAATGTAAATTTAGCACTACACACATACATTTGTTATAGTTTATTATTGTACAAAATATAAATTTAGCACTACACACATACATTTGTTATAGTTAATTATTGTACAAAATATAAATTTAGCACAACACACATACATTTGTTATAGTTAATTATTGTACAAAATGTAAATTTAGCACTACACACATTCATTTGTTATAGATTATTATTGTACAAAATATAAATTTAGCACTACACACATACATTTGTTATAGTTTATTATTGTACAAAATATAAATTTAGCACTACACACATACATTTGTTATAGTTAATTATTGTACAAAATGTAAATTTAGGACTACACACATACATTTGTTATAGTTTATTATTGTACTAAATGTACATTTAGCTCTACACATATACATTTGTTATAGTTTATTATTGTACAAAATGTAAATTTAGCACTACACACATTCATTTGTTATAGTTTATTATTGTACAAAATATAAATTTAGCACTACACACATACATTTGTTATAGTTAATTATTGTACAAAATGTAAATTTAGCACTACACACATACATTTGTTATAGTTAATTATTGTACAAAATGTAAATTTAGGACTACACACATACATTTGTTATAGTTTATTATTGTACAAAATGTAAATTTAGCACTACACACATTCATTTGTTATAGATTATTATTGTACAAAATGTAAATTTAGCACTACACACATACATTTGTTATAGTTTATTATTGTACAAAATATAAATTTAGCACTACACACATACATTTGTTATAGTTTATTATTGTACAAAATGTAAATTTAGCACTACACACATTCATTTGTTATAGATTATTATTGTACAAAATGTAAATTTAGCACTACACACATACATTTGTTATAGTTTATTATTGTACAAAATATAAATTTAGCACTACACACATACATTTGTTATAGTTAATTATTGTACAAAATGTAAATTTAGGACTACACACATGCATTTGTTATAGTTAATTATTGTACTAAATGTACATTTAGCTCTACACACATACATTTGTTATAGTTTATTATTGTACAAAATGTAAATTTAGCACTACACACATTCATTTGTTATAGTTTATTATTGTACAAAATATAAATTTAGCACTACACACATACATTTGTTATAGTTAATTATTGTACAAAATGTAAATTTAGGACTACACACATACATTTGTTATAGTTAATTATTGTACTAAATGTACATTTAGCTCTACACACATACATTTGTTATAGTTTATTATTGTACAAAATGTAAATTTAGCACTACACACATTCATTTGTTATAGTTTATTATTGTACAAAATATAAATTTAGCACTACACACATACATTTGTTATAGTTAATTATTGTACAAAATGTAAATTTAGGACTACACACATACATTTGTTATAGTTAATTATTGTACTAAATGTACATTTAGCTCTACACACATACATTTGTTATAGTTTATTATTGTACAAAATGTAAATTTAGCACTACACACATTCATTTGTTATAGATTATTATTGTACAAAATGTAAATTTAGGACTACACACATACATTTGTTATAGTTTATTATTGTACAAAATGTAAATTTAGCACTACACACATACATTTGTTATAGTTTATTATTGTACAAAATATAAATTTAGGACTACACACATACATTTGTTATAGTTTATTATTGTACAAAATATAAATTTAGCTCTACACACATACATTTGTTATAGTTTATTATTGTACAAAATGTAAATTTAGCACTACACACATACATTTGTTATAGATTATTATTGTACAAAATGTAAATTTAGCACTACACACATACATTTGTTATAGTTTATTATTGTACAAAATGTAAATTCAACACTACATACATACATTTGTTATAGTTTATTATTGTGCAAAATATAAATTTAGCACTACACACATACATTTGTTATAGTTTATTATTGTACAAAATGTAAATTCAACACTACATACATACATTTGTTATAGTTTATTATTGTACAAAATGTAAATTCAACACTACATACATACATTTGTTATAGTTTATTATTGTACAAAATGTAAATTTAGCACTACATACATACATTTGTTATAGTTTATTATTGTACAAAATGTAAATTCAACACTACACACATACATTTGTTATAGTTTATTATTGTACAAAATGTAAATTTAGCACTACATACATACATTTGTTATAGTTTATTATTGTACAAAATGTAAATTTAGCACTACATACATACATTTGTTATAGTTTATTATTGTACAAAATGTAAATTCAACACTACACACATACATTTGTTATTGTTGATTATTGTACAAAATGTAAATTTAGCACTACACACATACATTTGTTATAGTTTATTATTGTACAAAATGTAAATTCAACACTACACACATACATTTGTTATAGTTTATTATTGTACAAAATATAAATTTAGCACTACACACATATATTTGTTATAGTTTATTATTGTACAAAATGTAAATTCAGCACTACATACATACATTTGTTATAGTTTATTATTGTACAAAATGTAAATTCAACACTACACACATACATTTGTTATAGTTTATTATTGTACAAAATGTAAATTTAGCACTACATACATACATTTGTTATAGTTTATTATTGTACAAAATGTAAATTTAGCACTACACGCATACATTTGTTATAGATTATTATTGTACCAAATGTAAATTTGTCACTACACACATACATTTGTTATAGTTTATTATTGTACAAAATGTAAATTTGTCACTACACACATACATTTGTTATAGTTTATTATTGTACCAAATGTAAATTTGTCACTACACACATACATTTGTTATAGTTTATTATTGTACAAAATGTAAATTTGTCACTACACACATACATTTGTTATAGTTTATTATTGTACCAAATGTAAATTTAGCACTACATACATACATTTGTTATAGTTTATTATTGTACAAAATGTAAATTTAGCACTACACACATACATTTGTTATAGTTTATTATTGTACAAAATGTAAATTTAGGACTACATACATACATTTGTTATAGTTTATTATTGTACCAAATGTAAATTTAGCACTACATACATACATTTGTTATAGTTTATTATTGTACAAAATGTAAATTTAGCACTACACACATACATTTGTTATAGTTTATTATTGTACCAAATGTAAATTTAGCACTACACACATACATTTGTTATAGTTTATTATTGTACCAAATGTAAATTTAGCACTACACACATACATTTGTTATAGTTTATTATTGTACAAAATGTAAATTCAACACTACACACATACATTTGTTATAGTTTATTATTGTACAAAATGTAAATTTAGCACTACACACATACATTTGTTATAGTTTATTATTGTACAAAATGTAAATTTAGCACTACACACATACATTTGTTATAGTTTATTATTGTACAAAATGTAAATTCAACACTACACACATACATTTGTTATAGTTTATTATTGTACAAAATGTAAATTTAACACAACATACATACATTTGTTATTGTTTATTATTGTACAAAATGTAAATTTAACACAACATACATACATTTGTTATTGTTGATTATTGTACAAAATGTAAATTTAGCACTACACACATACATTTGTTATTGTTGATTATTGTACAAAATGTAAATTCAACACTACACACATACATTTGTTATTGTTGATTATTGTACCAAATGTAAATTTAGCACTACACACATACATTTGTTATAGTTAATTATTGTACAAAATGTAAATTTAGCACTACACACATTTGTTATAGTTAATTATTGTACAAAATGTAAATTTAGCACTACACACATACATTTGTTATAGTTAATTATTGTACAAAATGTAAATTTAGCACTACACACATACATTTGTTATAGTTAATTATTGTACAAAATGTAAATTTAGCACTACACGCATACATTTGTTATAGATTATTATTGTACCAAATGTAAATTTGTCACTACACACATACATTTGTTATAGTTTATTATTGTACAAAATGTAAATTTAGCACTACACACATACATTTGTTATTGTTTATTATTGTACAAAATGTAAATTTGTCACTACACACATACATTTGTTATAGTTTATTATTGTACAAAATGTAAATTTAGCACTACACACATACATTTGTTATAGTTTATTATTGTACAAAATGTAAATTTAGCACTACACACATACATTTGTTATAGTTTATTATTGTACAAAATCTAAATTTAGCACTACACACATACATTTGTTATAGTTTATTATTGTACAAAATGTAAATTTAGCACTACACACATACATTTGTTATAGTTTATTATTGTACAAAATGTAAATTTAGCACTACACACATACATTTGTTATAGTTTATTATTGTACAAAATGTAAATTTAGGACTACACAGGGCTTTACGGAGCCATCCAAAAAGGAGCGCGCTCTAGGAGCACGCTCCTTTTTGCTGGAGAGGAGAGCTCATATTTTATTCAGCGGGAGTGGAGCAGGAGCAACTCCATTTGGGACTAAAGAGCGGTGGTTTTATCGCTCTTCTCTGCACTCCTGACTCCAAAAATCTTCTTTTTTTTTTTAAACATTAGTTTTTTATTCAGCAATAAAAATGAAAAGAAAAGAAAGTCTCAGCTAAACCATGAGTTATCTTTTAAAATAATATCTCTGGTAAATGTATATGAGATAGGGAGAGAGAGGGAAAGAGGAAGGTGGAGAGGAAGGGAGAGAGAGGAAGAAAGAATGAGAGAGTTACACATAAAAACAGAGCATTTAAACTTCTCAGATTTTCACATCGACATGTTACATTTTTGATGGGACAGTTTTCTTAAGGCAGGAGACAATTTGGCAACAAATGTTTTCAAATGCGCCAGTGAGTCTATAGATGTCTGTGAAGTTAATTTATTACAGATTTGAACTTTTTTTGCATTTATGACAAGGATGTTTATTGCTGATTGAATAAATAAGCCCATTTTTCTTTTAATTCTGCTTTTAAATAAAGAATTTTAGGTTCAATCATGCTATAGGGGTTGTTTGATTTTCTTGCACATTTTGCTCGGTATTCACCCAAATGTTCGATAAAATCGATTTTGAGGGTGAAATGGTACATTTTTCCCTGACAAAAAATTTAAATTTATTTTTTAGCATATATCAAATTGAACTTTTATGCCACATTTTTACCCGTCATCTTCTCGGCGACATTTTGTTATTCTTAAATTCACGACTAGTATGTTTTAACCTTTTCATGTTCGCTTTTAAATCCATTAAATTCTGTTAAAACTTGCTTTTGTAAATAGAATGTTAAAAGTTTTTTTTGTGTGTAATAAAATGTTAAAGCAGTAAAAATATCTTTAGTCCAAGGAAAAATTATCTTTAGTCCAAGGAAAAAACAATAAAAACCAACATGGCCGCCAGCGATTAAAACCTGGAATTAAAGTTAGATTCTCAACACTTTAAAAAGTAAATGAGAATTTTATTTCAGGACCAAAAATACAATGTGGGCGAATACCAAGCGAAATGAACGAAAAAAAAAACAGTGGTTCCTATTCTACAATTAAACTGATTAATTAATTAAAGAAAATATCTTAAATTTTAATTTAAAAAAGCAAATAATTAGACTTTCTGACTAATTTGTTGTTTTTTTAGAACCGAAAGTAGATTAGATATCTTTCTTTATCTTGAAAAATCTATTATCGAATATTAAAATTGTAAACAGTTTGGTTTGTTAGAGATTTAAAATATAGACGTTTTCATCTTTTTTATTCAAATTTTTAATTTTAATAAATGTTTTTGCCCAACCTAGGAAAACTTGCTCCAGTTAATTTTTCGAGGGAGGAAAATTTGACCCGATATTTTTTCAACTCCCAAGGCCAGATGTATGAAATTTTAAGACATTAAATGGATTTCTGAATTGACAATTTATTGATATTTTTTGGCCAACTTATGAAAAATATTTTTTTATTCAATCTTTAAAAAATAAACTTTATTGTTTTTTTTTTGCCTTAAATTATACTATTGAAAACAAAAAATGGATAAATCGATTTGTTTGAAAGTACTTGCGCTTTCTCTGTGGTAAATAATAATATACATTATACAATATAGTTATGTTCGTAAAACAGACAAATATTAAACAACAGCACGACGATTAATGTTGCCCTGGCTGTCTCTCCTCTCCCAAAGAAATGTTTTATTTAAAAAGAAAATAATCACTAATAATGTTTAAAAGTAAAACTTTATTTACTTAAAACAAATCTAAATTCCCTTCCAAAATAAATAGAAAAAATATCTGGTCAAATTTTTCTTTCCCTGAAAAAATAAGTTGTTAATGTAATGAAAATTAAAATTGTTTTGAAATACTTCAGGGGTTTTTCTATTTCTATTTTATACCTCAGGAAACGAAAATTTACGTATAATCCTATACTTCGTCCGACATGTTTTCCTATAACTCTCAAAATATTGGCGAGATGTTGTCAAATATTATCTTACGGTCTTACACTTAAAGTGACATCCCAACCCATATTGACGAGATCCTTTGACGCCTACCTCTATCCTTCGACCATTCATTGGCAGAATAGAACGTTTATAAAAGAAGGTACATTTTCATTATGGAGCGCTGAAAAAGAGCCGCTCCTTTTTTCTAGGAGTTGGACCAGAAGCAGCTCCTTTTTGAAAATGGGGAGCGTCAGAGGAGCCAGCTCCAATTTTGGGCGTTGGAGCAGGAGCGGGAGCAGCTCCAAAAGTAGTGGAACGCGTAAAGCCCTGGTTATTACTAATGTAAGGTACATTGAATTTTAGTAACACCACGTGTACTCATGGAATTAATTTAAATTCCCTACCCTAATCTAGATAAAATGGAATATCGATTATTCTCATTTTATGATATTTTTTATTGTTGTTTCATTTATTGAATAATTCAGTAGCATTCAGATGTATGTTTGTTTAACAAAATCATTAGTTATTTTGCTGTCATCGATGCTTTGTGCTGCCAGTTGCTGTAAAAATTCTTGATTCAAAGAAGTTAAAATCCTGAGTTGAGATTCCTTAAACAATTTTTTTTGTTTTTTTTAAAAATCTTTTCTAATAAGTCTTGAGAAATCACCATACTTTTTTTTCTTTACACAAATCTCTTGTTTTTCTGTAGTTTTTTTTTTTTTTGCAATCTCGTCCAGCAAAAAGTGGTTTCTTTTGTTAATCTCAATCTTTTGTCGCCAGTTGAAATAAAGTGGTCTATGTGAGTGGTAAGACACACATACGAAGAATAAATTGGATGAAAACGCTTCTGTATAGATCAACAAATATAATTATCTATTATATAATTACAACTGAAACAAAATTACTTCATAATGAAGATGTAATTAATTGTAGTTGCTGTGCCAAACGTCCATTGAATGTTGTTTCTCCAATGTCGGTTAGCCAAAATGCACATTATCTCAAGTAAGACAACAAAGGGCAAAGAGTTACTTCCCTTTTAAATATAAAACGTTTAATCATTGTTCTTAGGTGTGTGGCACAATGTGTAATCTTTTGTGGAGCTAAGTGCTTCCCGTTATATTCGTAACCCTTGTGCCAGACTTGAGTTGCAAATAAAGTGAATTCGCTGCACTAAAAATGTCAGCTCACTGATCGGGGTATTCGGTGTAATGCGATGTCAACTAAAATATAAACAATGCTGGAGACACCAGCCAGGTTCAAGAGGTCAAAGAAAACCTGTCACCAAGATTTGTGGAAACACTGATGACAGCTGTATTCTCTCTCTCTCTCTCTCTATCTCTATCACTCTGTCTCTCTCTCCTTCTCTCTCACTTTCCCCCTCTCCTCTATCTCTCTCTATCTCTCTGGTAAAGAGATTGAAAATTGAGAGACTGGTTGGAATTCTGGCAGAGACGCACGCATCTTGTCGCGCGCTCTGAGATGTTTCTTTTCGAAATATAATAGATTATATTTTTATATTAAAAGTAAAATGGTTTGTTCCATTATTACATAATGTTTGATTTGCAGCACGATGGTCCCGACCAAAGAGCCGGCTAGCCAGTCCCAGAAGCAGACGACAGTGACTATCGTCAGACGTTGATTGCTCACTGGCCATAACAAGATGAGACATTGCACATACGTGCACATGTTGTAACACATCGGCCGGTCATCACATAAAGGCAAAGATCGCCCAGCCGTCCAAAGCAAACGATGTTCCCACATTGGTTTCGCGACCAAGATTAACACCAAGCGATGAAAAAATTTTCTTGTTTCAGGTGTTCATTTTTTCTGCAACACCTTTCGTATTTCGGGACCCATAAAGAATAGGTATTATTGACACTTAGACATCATGAAAGCTAAAGATATAGTTATTGCTATCAGTATTATTATTATACCAAACCACAACTTTCTATCCTAAAAGTGATTTATATATTTTTAAAAAGTGAAAAAATAAACCTACCCTAATTGTACACATGTTCCGTTTTTACTGTCTTTATAGTTTGTTGTAGACAAACTATTTATAAATGAAATGTTTTTGTCCTCCACAAATTTTTAACTGTCTTGTACTTTGTGACAAATGCGTTATTGCACAGTGAATTTTGGGACCCGTAAAGAACGGGGCACAAGGACATTCTGAAGGCTAAAGAAAAAGAATAACATTATTAAAAGAAATCCTGTTAAAGAATTAAATTATAATTTGAAAAGTTCATACCTTCTTTAAAGCATCCAAATTAAATTTAAGAACAAGGGGTAAGGTAAAATGCTTTAAAGAAGGTATGAACTTTTCAAATATATACATATACCACGTGCAAGCGTAATCTCGTACCGAAAGTGAGAAAAAAAAAACACCTCATGAACCGGCTGCAACAACTAAACCGGCTGTCCAATAAGATCAGATCTACAAACTACACTGAAGAGGCCAATTCTATCTTGGCGAAATTTATCTGTACTATAAACTAAAAATGAAAGTTTATAAAAAATTTTTTTTTTTAAATCGGTATCGATTTTTCTTTTTTTTAATAAAAAAAAAAATATTGCATCCTTAAACTTGCTTTAAAAGGTATTTTATTTTACCTTACCCCTTGTTCGTAAATTATAATTGTCAAAATTACATATACTGTATAAGTTTACGACGCCATTACTGAAAAAAAAATGTACTGACTTGAAATTATTCACACTATTGCTATGAAATATACTCGGGATATATGAAGAGCCCTTCACTAACTAAACATATTTCAAGCAAGTTTTGTCTAATTATATTGTTATTAGCAGACCATGAGTTCTGGCATCGTCCAGGAAAACTTATGAAGTGAATTTTTTATTATTTTGAAAGTAGAGGGAGAGCTAATTTAAAGTAATAGTTTCTATACAAAGTCACTGGAAATAAGGTGCTGTCTTAAAAACACTGAAAAGAAGTGTCCATATAACAACGGATAAAAGTGTTAAGTAATAATCAGTTCTAAATGAGAGTCTTCTGGAGGTTGAAGGTTCAATCCTCAGTACGGGCGATACTGAGAATACAATTACGAATTACTTAAGACTTCTACCCGGTCATGGTTGACAGAATGAGAGCAAGCTAGCCCCGTGGATCAAATAAACGGTTCCATCTAATATTCCATGCAAAACTCCAGAATCTGATATAAATATTCCAGAGTTCGACAAGATGCACCTGAAGAAAGTTAGAGGTTACATCGGCTGAAACGTTGTGAAAATAACATCCGCGATGAGAACAGTAGTCCGAATGATCCAAAAAGTACAAATTATCAATCCTCATCATTAATCAGGAATTAACAAACGTCTTTTTCGTTGAATTTCAGGAATAATCCGAGGCTGGCTGTTGAATAGGAAGCTTCTTGAAAAAGGCAAAAATTATCCTAATATAATTTTGACTGATAATTTCACCTTCAAAATCGGAGATAAAGGCTTCTACATGATAAACAGTTTCGTATGTTGATCCATTCTCTTTTTTTCTTTTTATTTCTTTTTTTTTTCTTTCATTCATTTTCTTTTTCTCTTTTTCTTTTTCTTTTTTTTTCTTTTTTCTTTTCTTTTTCTTTCTTTTTTTCTTCTTTTCTTTCTATTTTCTTTTCTTCATTTCTATTTTTTCTTTCTTTTTTTCTTTTCTTTTTCTTTCTTTTTTTCTTCTTTTCTTTCTTCCTTTTTGTTCTTTTCTTTTTCTATTTCTTTCTTTTTTTTCCTTTTTTTCTTTTTCTTTCTTTTTTCTTTTCCTTTTTTCTTTTCTTTTTCTTTTTTTCTTTTATTTTTCTTTTTTTTCTTTTTATTTTCTTTTATTCTTTTTCTTTCTTTTTGTTCTTTTTCTTTTTTTCTTTTTTCTTTTCTTTTTCTTTCTTTTTTCTTTTCTTTTTTTCTTTTTGTTCTTTTTCTTTCTTTTCTTTTTCTTTTTTTCCTTTTTCTTTCTTTCTTTTTTTTCTATTCTTTTTCTTTCTTTTCTTTTTTTCTTCCTTTTTCTTTCTTTTTTCTTTTCCGTTTTCTTTTCTTTTTCTTTTCTTTTTCTTTTTTTTCTTTCTTTTCTTTTTCTGTTCTTTCTTTTTCTTTTTCTTTATTATTATCATAATAATAATAATCCTATTCGTACACATATCGCTACAATATGAACCAACAGCCCGCCCCTCAACTATGGGTAAGATAGTGACTTGCGTTCAGCTAATCGTATACAATTAATCATTAACAAAATGCATTGCATTTCGGCATTAAATGACTCAAAAAAGGGTTGATTTGCCAGAAGTGGCTGACAGTATTTCACCTGAATGCTAGCAACTGCAAGCCTCCCCACCGTTCCGGCATACCTTCCTCAATTAATCGTACGTATATACATCATGATCTTCTGTCTCAACATATTTCTCCACTGTCATCCCTTCCTCATCTGTGTCTTCGGAGATGACATTTTAGACCAGCTGCAGATCTGCATGGCTTGTAGCACCGCTGGCTGGCAGACAAGCATTGTACTTTTCCCAGCATTGATGGGATTGACGTATTAGATCTGTATTATCGGCAACATTTAACTTTGAAAAGTTTATACACAAAAAAGAAAAAAACAGAAGATCATGTCTTCAACGCTTGGATAAGTCTGTAATTTTCTTGAGATGGGATGGGAATGTTTTTAGCTGAAAGTAATATTGCCGATAATATTTACAATTACATCATCGGTCTTTTTATCCTCTGATGAAAAGACCTTGTCTTTGAAAATCCATGGATTAAGGATATGAAACTCCTTGCTTTAAATTTAAATATCTGATGTTTTAATAAATATTGTATCTTTACACTTTTTTATTTTCATCTTTCATCTCTTGAATTGATTGCTATATATATATATATATACATATATATATGTACATATATATATATATATATATATATATATATATATATATATATATATATATATATAGTGTGTAAGGTTGTATATGAAAAGAAATCAAATAAAGTGCTCGATCATATAAGAGAGCTAATATAATTTATTTAGATACTGTATATTACATATTTCAGCAATGTACCGTGGTTTCATCCAAAAGGGCAGATTTAGACATCTTTAGTAAATCTCCGTGCCCAGTGGAATCATCGGCAAGCTGAAACGATTGTAGTCACGACCGACATATTTATGGATCAACTTAATATATATATATATATATATATATATATATATATATATATATATATATATATATATATATATATGACTTAACCTTATATATATGCTTATGAATCAACCTAATATATATATATATATATATATGACTCAACCTTATATATATGTTTATGAATCAACCTAATATATATATTTATGAATCAACTTAATATATATATATATATATATATATATATATATATATATATATATATGACTCAACCTTATATATATGTTTATGAATCAACCTAATATATATATATATATATATATATATATATATATATATATATATGAATCAACCTAATATATATATATGAATCAACCTAATATATATATATATAAATCAACCTAATATATATATATATATATATATATATATATATATATATATATATATATATATATGAATCAACCTAATATATATATATGAATCAACTTAATATACAGGGTGGGCAAAAATAAGGGTCCTATTTTTAAAAATTCATAACTTTTTTATTTATTGATTTAAAAAAATTTTTTTTTTTAGAATAAGTAAAGGACCCCTTCCGAAGCAAGCATGAGCCGTATTAGCCCTAAGGAACGTACCCTCATTTAGAAAACATTATTTTTGCTTAAAAAACTCAAAACAGTGTAAAAAACAATACTTTAGTTTTTGTAAGTTTTAAGATTTGTTTTTCGGCTAAAATTTGTTTTGTTTATTTCAAAAAATCTCGGAAGGGTCAGTCTACACACACATAAAGTTTGGTGAGTTTAACTTTTATTTTGTGGAAGTTATTCAAATTCAAGTTATTCAAATTTAAAGATAGGACCCTTATTTTGGCCCACCCTGTATATATATATTTATGAATCAACCTAATATATGTATATATATGAATCAATATATATATATATATGAATCAATATATATATATATATGAATCAATATAT